>CM061752.1:178857873-180057873 GCA_030979885.1 Lolium multiflorum
TTCTTATAAGTTGCTTGTTGAGAAGCGTTAACCATGTTTGGGGCGTAAGCCAACTATTACACTCTTGTTAAGATATCATGCGAGGTTGCTATGCATATGCGTCTTGTCTGAGAAGTAAGGGTGATTTATCATGATTAAATGGTTTGAGTATGCATATTGTTAGAGAAGAACATTGGGCCGCCAACAAAAGCCATGTATCATGGTGGAAGTTTCAGTTGGACATTAAACCTCAATCTCTTATGAGAATATTATCTGTTGTTGAATGCTTAAGCATTAAAGAGGAGTCCATTATCTATTTATGTTGTCCCAGTATGGATGTCCTCAAGTTGAGATCTATCAAAAACGAAATCAAATACGATCTATCTCCTTGGACCTTTGTACGGTGGCATGAGGTACCCATTTGTGACACTTGGTTGAAACATATGTAATGCAATGATAATCAATGGAATTCGAGCTAATTAGGACAAGGTACGGGCACTATTGGTAATTCGATGCATGAGGCTTGCAACATAGGATGTCTTATCATAACACATATTGATTATTACTACCGTTGACAAAATTGTTTCTATGTTTTCAAAATAAAAGCTCTAGCACAAAAATAGTAATCCATGCTTCCCTCTGCGAAGGGCCTTTCTTTTACTTTATGTTGAGTCAGTTTACCTACTTCCTTCTATCTTAGAAGCAAACACTTGTTGACAAGGTATTAACTTGTCAATGCCTACGGATTGTAGACTAGGGTTTAGTTGGATGTAGAGGGCAAGTAGATCTCGAAGGATTTCGGCCGAAAAGTGCTCGACGAATATGAAAACTAGGGTTTGAGAAACAATGATTCGATGCTTTCTTTTGTCCCTCGACTCCCCTTATATAAGGGCCGGGCCGAGGGATACAAGTATTGTACATACAGAGTCCGAGACGGTTTCTAACTCATCCCGCAAGATTACAAATAATGCTTCCTATTACAACTCTAGCTTTCCTTAACAATATCTTGGGCTTCCGAATCTTCTTATTCTTCGGGTAGTGGGCCTTCAGTAAACCCCGGGTACTATCTTCGGCAAGCCCATTGGGGATGCCTATGTCATTGCTTGAGATTTTGCTTAGATAAGTCAGGGAAAATCTCCACTGTTTATTTTTACTCGACAACTTAAAACCTTTCTATATTTCTTCACATAAATTTCTATATTGTACATGGATAATGGTAGTTGGGGCTAGTTCATCTGACGGATCAGGTACAGTTAACTGCTCTTGTGGCAATCCGCAAAAACCTACTTCAAAATCACGTCCCTGGACATGATCTCGGGATACTGGTGTAAGGTGCCGCTTAAGGTCTTACCATTCTGTCGAGTCCCAGTTAAATTTATCGGGTACCTAACGCGTCCGTTAATTTTTCGTCGTATCTGTTGATACGGATAAAAATGTGAGACCGGCAATCGAGAGACGGCGCTGCGCCCTCACGGAAACGGATCTGGGGTCTTACCTTCGCAAAGTTTTGCGGCATTCAGAAATTGATCGCAACTTTGGCGTTCTGAGAATATATTGTCGAGTGCTTTTTCGGCTGTTGGAATGGCACATTTTATTGAGTCAAAGATGACTTATATTGCTCTCCCGATGGGAGTATATGCAGAGTTATTTATAACTCGAAATATACTCTTTTGCTCTTCTATCTTTCTTTTTTATAATTTCATCGGGCACGCGAACAGCGTTCCCGATGGGAGTAGCCCCCAAGGACTTGTGCTTGGTTGTAGGCTCCACACTTTATGCCGCTATATTTTCTTTCTCTCCCGAAGTTTTATAATTTCTCGGGTGCGCGAACAGCGCTCCCGATAGCCCCCGAGGCTATGAACAAATATTTGTATTTGATCATAGGCTCTTGCCATTTCTATTTTGTCTTTCTTGATCTTTTCATTTTGAGTAGCCCCCGAGCATTTGATCAAAAACTTGTATTTGATCAAAGGCTCTCCAATATTTTTGCATGTCGCCTTTTTATGCCGCTGTTGAGTCGAATTTTTCTCTCTGACAAGGTGACGTTATTGCTGACGATAGCCACGATTGCGAATCCGAAAATTGCGAGAAGTTTTCTCCCGCTGCCTTGCGGGCCCAAATTATCCATTATCTTGACACGTCGTGTAGGTGGGGGACACACGTCCTCCGCTTTTCCTGGCGCACGTACCGTAACTTCTCCAGTGTTAAAATACTTTTTTACCCTTGTTTCCACGTGGTTATCATCTGCCGCACACTTTTTCCATCCAACGGTCCGCCGCTTCACCGCACCTCTATATAAGATCTCCTTCTTCTTCCTCGAGCACTTCCGCTCGCGCCGTTCTCCTACTCTCCTCTGCAAAACCTCCTCCTGCGCCCCACAATTCCCTAAGCTCATCTTCTCCAAGCTGTATTCCTGCGCCATTGTTGATGCCACCGCGTCGGTTGATCAAGCGCAGCACGCCTGAATCATCAATGGCTGCCGTAGATCTGGGAAGCGCGGAGTGGGAAAGGTCCAAAATTTCCTCTCAGGACATCAATCTCTTGAAGAAGCTAGGGATTAGCAAGAAGCCCAAAGCGCTGTGCTTCCCTAGTGAAGAAAGCTACCCAACCCCTCCAATGGGGTATCGGGTAAGTTTCGTCGACCATCTCATCCGCGGTCTTTCCGCCCCATTCATCCTTTTCTCCGTGGATTGCTTTTTGTTTATGGTCTTCAACTTCACCCCTCACGCCCAACTCAATCCTCCATATCTCCATTTTCATCACCCTCTGTGGGAGCCTTCCTTAGCGTCCGGCCCTAGCGGGCGCTGGAAGCGCATTTCTTTGTCGCCGCAATGGCCTCTCCCCAATGTAAGCCTATAATATAGGCGGCGTTGTTATTTCTGTTTCGCCCCACAGTCGATTACTTCGACGTCAAACTCCCTGACTCAGTTCAGGGTGGGCGCAAAGAAGTGGTTGTACATTCGGAGAACCATGGATACGCTGAAGACAACATCCTCCTTTCGATAGTGCAGAAAATCCTTCGCCGCTCACGGGATCACGAGAGGCTGCCGAGGAAGAAAAGAAAACATCGACGAGAAGGCCTTGATGACTCGCATCCATGAGTTGCAAAATACTCGCGGCAAAGAGTTATCGGGTATCCAAATCACGGCGTATTTCCTTAGAATCAGAGTGCAGCCTCTTCAGGCTCGCAAATACCCTCTCTGGAAGTATGCTGGCGACAAGGACGCAGATCGGTTGTCGGTGGATTTGGAGGTCAAGTATTTAGAAAAACTTGTCCGAAAAATCTCCTCTCTCAGCAAAAAAGATTCTGTCCCTTCTTCTTGTCGTGTAAAACCGTACAGCGCCACCAATGCGCTTCCCAAGGTAAACTTTGTCGATTGATTTGTTATTGCCTTGCTATCTTTTTGTAACTCCTTTTTTGACATCTTCCCCTGTTTTTATATAGAACCATCCAAATCTTGTCTCGCTTCCTCCCCTTCCTGAGGGTGGAGAAGTCGAGGAAAGGCTGTTGTCACCGACGACAACCAAGATGCCCCCTCTTTTGTGAATGAACCCGCAGATTCTCGAAAATCTGCGGGATCTTATGAAAAGGAGGCTGCCTCTGAAGCCACTGCATCGGCACAATCTCCTCCTCCTGCTGTTTCTCCAAAGAACAAAAGGAAAAGGAATGATGTCGAGAAGATTCCGGCACCTCCAAAGCCGAAGAAGTTGTTCCTTCATCAGAAGGCAGCTTATGATCCATACCTTGAGGCCCTCATCAGTTCGTAAGTCACTCTTTTTTACTCGAAGATTTTTGTCTATCTGCCATCATTTAATCGCAGTGATGATGAGGAAGAAGTACCAGCTTTTGATGTGGCTGCTCGAACGAGTACGTCACATACTCTAGTTGTTTCGGAGACGCCAGTTGAAGGAGAGGAATCCTCGCCTCCTCAACAAAACGTCGGCGTTCCTACACCTCCTTCAAGCCCCCTTGTCCCTTCACCAAAAAGGGCAAGGATTGACACAATCCCGGAGCCTACTCTCCAATTGAGTAGCTCCTCTAGCCCTCTCTTGGATGATGTAAGTTCTTAATTTTCTTGTCACTGTCTATATTTCTTCTGTTTGCTTCTTTATGCCATCATATTTTTCCCATATCGACATTTTTTCTTTGTCCTTCTTTGACAGCCTATGATCAAAGAGCTTATTCGCATCGGTGCCCAATTCATTGGGTACCGTGAGTATGCCAGTAAGACTGAAGGTAATGCCTTGCTGCTTATTTTTGCCCTTGCCTTCTTACTCCTTTGTTGTCGATGTTTTTAACTAAATTTTATCTTTTCTTGGCAGAAAAACTGGCGGAGGCCAACGAGCGTGCCAATGCACTTGCTCAAAAATTAGAGCAAAGTGAAGAGGCTCGTAAGAAGGCCGGATGCTATTCAAGCTAGAGCAGAGGCTGACAAGGCCAAGGCCGATGCTGCTGGTGTCGAAGATCTTAAGAAGAAACTTCACGATGCCGAAACTTCGCTGAGCGAGCATATAGCCGCACAATCTGCTCGCGAGGAAGCGATTATTAAACGCCTAAGGTCGCAAAACCGTCGCTTTGTCAGTAAGTATCTGAACCACTTCACATCCTTTGGACTTTCTTTCCTTCACTCGTTTGTTGATCAATAAGTTTTTATCTTGACAGATAAAACATCTCAAGAATTTGAACTTGAAGATCCCGACAATGATCCTCTTCTTGACGCCCTTTCGTTCCTTGAGTTTCATGGAACAGAAGCACGCGAGGGCATTGATCAAGCTAAAGCAGGGCTGTCGCGACTCTTCCCCTACTTCTTCCCGAAGAAAGAGGAACCCGCAACTTTCCTTGCTCTTGCCAAGTGCTTTAATCCACCGGAGGATCTTGGACTGAAGATGCGCCAGGAGAACATGAAGATTGCTGTCGAAAGCACTGTTGCCTTGGTCGCTGATAGCCAACAAACTATCGACTGGGCGAAAGTAGGCGACACAGAACAGATAGAGCAGACAAAATGGCGATCGTTGATCAAGGCGGCAAAGCCCAACACGAAGAAAATCCTTGGCTTATATCGGGATCAAGCCATCTTCAACTCCTAGCTCATCAAAGCCGGAGGTCTAGTTGAATGCCTCTTCTTTTTATTTTTTCTGTTTCTTTAGCTATTGTCGCCATATTAGCTTTGGCGACAATTACCTTAGTAGTCCTTTTGAAGAACTCCTTCTGTAATATCCATGTAAATTTCTTGAAGATCAATGGAATTCTGTCTTGTGCAATCCTTTGATATTGGTGTTTTCTTTTCCAGTTGATATTTGATAACTACTCTGTCAATCCTTATTCTGCCGATACTTCTCCTGCTTCCTCCTTCTCGAAGAAAACACTAGTCAATGATAACCTCATCGAAGGTTCTTCAAGACAACATTTGTCGCAAGATTTGCAAGAACTGCGCCAACAACTCCAATCCATGAAGAAACAAACTCTTGCGATGATGGAACAATCTCGACAAGCATCCGAGAGAGAAAAAATTGCCCTTCAACAAGCAAAAGAAGCCATTGCTGCAAAGGATGCTGCTGTTGCTGAGGCTACCGAAGCTTCCTCTCGAGAAAATTATATGCTTCAGCTAATGACTGACGCCAGCTTGGACATGACAGGTATGTTTCTTGTTCATAACCATGCTGGATGTTATTTTTGCTATTTTTCCTTCCTTATCAATTTATTTGCTGTACCAGGCTCATTTTTGGATACTGCTGCCGAAGATCAACGTGTTGAAGCTCGAGCCAATGTTTTGCTCAGACTGGCTACACAGCATGGTTCTAACTTTTGGGTTACTCCTGAGCGTACCCGCCAAATTGTCAGATTCCAAGATCGCGCGGCTCAGGTCCGTGACTTCCTTGACTTCTGTACGAAGACTTTATTTTTAGTTTATGGAACCATGTTTCCTCGCAACAAGATGCCAGAAACTCTTCCTGCATTAATGGAAAAATTTCGAGATGCTCCTCGAATCCATGGCTTTGTGCGGGCTCAACTCTCTGCTGGCGCAAGATTTGCTATGATGATGATAAAGATTTGCTATCCAAAATTGCCCATGAATCAAATTGTTCCCACGTGCCTGGCTAAAATGTCGAAGAAAAAGAGAAACATGGGCAAGATTGATGATCTGGTGACTCATAGCAGAAGATATGATGGATGAACTTCTTCGGATGGATGCTGAGTTCTTCGTGAAGGGTAGCTATGCTGAACATACCGTCCTTCAATGAACGAATAACCATAGACCATGTGCTAGGTATCCATTGAGAGGTTTCCCTTTTCTTCTTTGTAGTTTCACCATTGATCGTCTTTGTAAACATGATCTATATTGTAAAGTTTGTCAACTCTTGTAAGTTCTATTTTTGATCGTCTAGCCCCCAGGAGCCTTGGCTGGAGCTTGTACTATTTTGTTATCCCGAAGATTTTTCTCTTATTGCGAGAAGGTATATATATTTTGCTATCAATGGGCATGAGCCCCCGAGTGTCTTGGTGGTGACGTTCTATATTTTTGTTGCGAGGTTTTCAGACCAAAGCAATAATATTTTGACGAGTACGCTATATTTACAGTTGTTAGCTTCCGATGTTCTATTTGGCGAGGTATTCTTGTACCAAGGCGAAATATTTCGGTAAGTCTAGTTTATCTATATTGTATATATTTTGTAACTTGAAGGCATTGAGCCCCCGAGCGTGTCGAAGAATAAGAAGTATATCTCCACTATCTTTATTATATTGCAGCACCGCGAGCCCGCCTCATTAAAAACCTTTCTCGGCCCCACTCGGTGCCCCGAAAAAGGAAAAGAGTGCGTCTGAAAACTCGCGGGCGTTTCAGTACATTGTATTTTTACAAGGAGGACTATATTTCGACACTAAGCGTAAAAACGCCTTAGCTGTGCCACGTTCCAGGGGTTTTTCTCGGGAACCCCTGTCTTCTTGTCTTTTATCCTGTACGCTCCTCCTTCGATTACTTCCGTAATGACGTAAGGGCCAAGCCATGGTGACTCGAGTTTTTCAGTACGCTCTTGATTGAGTCGCAAAACTAGGTCTCCAACTTGAAAGGATCTTGGTCGCAAACGTCGACTGTGGTAGTTTTTCAGGTCCTGCTGATATTTAGTTACCCTTGACAATACTTCGTCGAGTGCGTCGACGTCGTCTTCCAATGCTTTCCTGGAAACTTCTTCGTTGTACTCTGTGACTCTGGGGGAGTCGTGCTCTATTTCTATCGGCAGTACTGCCTCTGCTCCGTGGACTAGGAAGAACGGGGTCTCCTGTGTTGCTGTATTTGGTGTTGTTCGGATGCTCCATAACACACTTGGTAACTCTTCTGGCCAGGTATGTCGAGCTTTTTCCAGTGGTCCTAACAAGCGTTTCTTGATGCCATTGCAGATGATGCATTGATTCTTTCGACTTGACCATTGGTTTGAGGATGTGCAACTGACGCGAAGTGCAATTTGATGCCTACCTCTGCACAGTACGCCTTGAACTCCTTTGACGTAAAGTTGCTGCCATTGTCTGTGACGATGCTGTGAGGTACTCCAAATCGAAAAACGATGCCCTTCACGAACTTTATTGCTGATGCTGCATCTGGTGAATTTATCGGCTTTGCTTCTATCCACTTGGTGAATTTGTCAACAGCAACCAACATGTACTCGTATCCTCCTGGCGAAGCTTTGTGTAATTTTCCCACCATATCGAGACCCCATTGAGCAAAAGGCCAAGATAAGGGTATTGGCATTAATTCTGCTGCCGGAGAGTGAGGTTTTGCGGCAAATCTCTGACATGCGTCACAAGTTCGCACTATCTCCTTCGCGTCCTCAATTGCTGTCAACCAGTAGAATCCTGCTCGAAAAACTTTGGCTGCAATAGCTCGACTGCTCGCGTGGTGGCCACATACTCCTTCGTGTACGTCCTTCAGAATTATCCTTCCTTCTTCGGGTGTGACGCACCTTTGTAACACACCCGAAATACTGCGTTTGTACAACTCCCCTTTGACCACCGTGAAAGCTTTGGATCGCCTAATAACTCGCCTTGCTTCAACTGGATCATCGGGTATTGTCTTTCTTAGGATGTATGATATGTACGCTTGCATCCATGGGATTTGTACCATCAGTACTAGATCTTCTTCTTCGTCTTCTTCCAATGCTTCTTTCACAGCCCCCGAGGGTTTCTTCTCCTTCTTTGTTAATTTCTTCGGCTTCGTGGACCTCTCTGTTATTTCTTCCCAGAACACACCTGGGGGAATTGCGAGGCACTGCGACCCGATGTTTGCAAGAACATCGGCTTCATCATTGCTCAGCCTACTGATATGGTTTACTTCGCATCCGTCAAACAGCTTCTCCAGCTCATTATACATCTCTTTGTACGCCACCATGCTATCATTGACCGCATCACATTGGTTCATGACTTGCTGAGCTACCAATTGTGAGTCGCCAAATATTTTTAGTCGAGTTGCGCCACAGGCTTTCGCCATCTTCATCCCATGTATAAGGGCTTCATATTCTGCCTCATTATTAGATGCGTTTGGGAACGTCATCCGCAGGACGTATTTCAATTTGTCGCCTTCAGGTGATATGAGTATTACCCCTGCTCCAGCTCCTTCTAACCTTTTGGACCCGTCGAAGTTCATAGTCCAGGTTCTCGATAAATCCGGAGGTCCTGTGTTTTGCAACTCCATCCACTCTGCGATGAAGTCTGGTAGAATTTGTGACTTTATTGCCTTTCTTTTTTCATACGTGATGTCCCGAGAGAAAGTTCTATTCCCCAAAGGGAGACACGGCCTGTAGCTTCTGGATTATTGAGTATGTTGGATAAAGGCGCCTCATTGACCACTATTATCGGATGCGCCGAAAAATAGTGGCGCAATTTTCTTGCGGTTGTGAATACTCCATATGCTAGCTTTTGGTACTGCGGGTACCTCTGTTTTGAAGGCGATAATACTTCGCTGATGAAATATACTGGCCTCTGCACTCCATGGAGTTTTCCTTCTTCTTCTCTTTCGACAACTAGTGCCGTGCTGACCACCTGAGGTGTAGCCGCAATATATAACAGGAGCGGTTCTTTCTCTTTTGGCGCCACTAGAATTGGTGGTGTCGAAATTTTCCGTTTGAGGTCCTCGAAGGCCCTATCTGCCTCTTCGTTCCACTGGAACTTCTCTCCTTGTTTGATTAGGGCGTAGAATGGTAGCGCCTTTTCTCCCAGCCTGGCGATGAATCTGCTAAAGCTGCGACTCGCTTAGCTGCTGTATTTCCTTCAACTTTGTTGGCTTCCTCATTGTTACGATAGCTTGGATTTTTTCGGGATTTGCTTCAATCCCTCTTGCTGAAACTAGGAACCCGAGAAGTTCTCCTGCAGGGACGCCGAAAGAACATTTCGTCGGATTCAACTTGAGACAAAATTTGTCGAGGTTGTCGAAAGTTTCCTTCAAGTCCTCGATTAATGTTGCCCCCTTTTTTGATGTGATGACGACGTCGTCGATGTACACTTGTACATTTTTCCCAATCTGTGTTGCTAGGCACTTCTGCATCATCCGTTGATATGTTGCTCCCGCGTTTTTCAACCCGAAGGGCATTGTTTGTAACAAAATACGCCATACGGTGTGATGAACGCTGTTTTGGCTTGTCGTCTTCTTTTAATCTGATCTGATTGTAACCAGAATATGCGTCCAAGAAGGAAAGACGTCCTGCCGTGGAGTCGATAATCTGATCGATCCTTGGGAGGGGAAAGTGATCCTTTGGACAATGTTTATTGAGGCACGTAAAGTCGACACACATGCGAAGGACTTTCGTGTTTTTCTTCGGCACCATCACTGGGTTAGCTACCCAAGTGGCCTCAGTAGATATCTCTTTGATGAAACCAGCTTCTCTAAGTCGATCAATTTCTGACAGCATGGCTTTGCGGTTTGGTTCCGAAAAACGCCGCAAAGGTTGCTTGATTGGTCTCGCAATAGGATCCAAGTTTAGGTGGTGCTCGGCAAGTTCCCTGGGTACTCCTGGCATGTCGGCTGGACACCATGCGAAGATTTTCCAGTGCTCACGGAGGAACTCGACGAGCGCGCTTTCCTATGCGAGGTCCATGTTTGTTGCGATGGACGTCGTTTTCTTCGGATCTGTCGGGTGAATCTGCACTTCCTTAGAATCTTTTGCTGTATTGAAAGTTGATTCCTTGTTGGGCCTCCCTACGTCTGGCAGCACATCATAATCAGTCATGAGCCTTGACGCTGCGTACTCTGCCTGCATCCCGAAAGTTTCTGATAGTCGATGAAAATCTTTGTCGCATTTATCGGCTAGCGCGAAGCTTCCTTTATTGTGATTGGTCCCTTAGGTCCAGGTAACCTCCAAAGCAAGTACGTGTAATGTGGTACCGCCATAAACCTAGCATATGCTGGTCGCCCCAACAAAGCGTGATATTGCGACGGGAAATCCACAACTTCGAATTCCAACCTTTCTATCCTGTAGTTTTCTCGGGTCCCAAACTGAACGTCGAGATTGATCCTCCCCAGTGGGTAACTTGGCTTCTCTGGTGTGATACCGTGGAAACGTGTGTCGGTTGGTTTCAAATTTGCGAGGGAAATATTCATTTTCCTTAGCGTATCTGCGTATAAGGTTTAAAGCTGCCGCCATCTATGAATACCCGAGATACATCGAATCCCGCAATTACTCTGGTAAGATCGGCTTGACTGGTCGAGGAACTAACATGGATGATCTGCTATTGTGAAGCCAATATCTTGCCCTGACCAGTTAAGGTACTCGACTGTTGGTGGTGGCATCTTCTCTGCCATAAACACCTGTCGCGAGATTACTTTCTGAGCTCTATTGGATGGCCTTCCTTTCTGAATCATCGAGACCGCTCCGTTAGAGTTAGGATCGACATAGGTGGAGCAGGTGCTGCCGCTATTCTGAGCTGATGTCGATTTTCATCTGTAACCGCGGGAGGAGGTGGCAAGTGAATCTCACTCCTAGGTCCTTGAGGATTTCTGTGCGCTGCCTGAGCATTTGCATGTCCTGCCCATCTTAACATTGCCTGGAAATTTCGGCAATCTTTTTGCAAATGTCCCGACTGTCTTTTTCCATTGCTATCGAGAAAGAAATGCATCTGACACGGCCCGTTCATCATCTCTTCGGGAGACACAAAAGGTCTCTGGAACCTTGGCCCGCTATTTTGCCTGTTATCTCTATTGTCGCCTTGCTGTGCATTACTTCTCTGGTAGTCATCTCTATTGTTTCCTCCATTGTTTCCCCGAAAGCCAGCCGATATTTGGCCAGGTGCATCGTAACTTGAAAATTGACGGGGAAATCGGCGTCTATTTTGAAAATTTCGACTGCGATCTTCCTCTGGGGACCTATGTCGTTTGTTATGTACCGCATCTTCGCCATCTGCCCATCTGTTTGCTATCTCCATTAAAGCTGATACTGTTCTTGGGTTTGTCCTCCCCAAGTCCTCCACGAAATCTCCTCGTCGAACTCCTGCAACAAATGCATCTATCGCTCTTTCGTCAGATATATTTTCTGCCGAGTTTTTGATGATGTTCCACCTTTGGATGTACTTCTCATTGATTCATCATGCTTTTGTCGACATGACCTCAACTCCTCTAGTGTCGCAGGTTTCTTGCAGGTTGACCGGAAATTCTTGATAAACACGTCCTCGAAACTTTCCCAGCTGTCGATGGAACCTGGGAAGCTTTTTATCCATGATCTGGCGGCTCCGCTCAGATGTATCTGGATGCTCTGCATGGCTGTCGCTCTGGTCCCGCCTATCAATTTTACTGTCTCGAGGTAATCCACAAGCCAATCCTCGGGGTCTTGCAGGCCATCGAATTTCTTGAAACTATCGGGTAGCTTGAATCCTGATGGAACTCGAGTTTTTCGGACCCGTCGTGTGAAACATGGGAAGTCCACACATGTCCTCTTCAGCAAGTTCTGGTGAATGCCGACGTTCCCTTCTTTCTTGTCGCGCTCTATCAACTCTGGCCTGAGTTGTTGTGTCCCTGGCTCCACTTGCTCTTGGTGGATCTTGCACTGCTGCGGTAGGTCTCGGACTATTTTGCCTTGCAGTTCCTTCGGGAGGTGGCTGTGAACGCTGCTCCCATGGCTCCACATCCTGCCATGGCCATGTTGTACAACGCTTCTCTTGGATCTCCGGGAGGTGGCCTGGACGCTAAGATGAAAGCTTGTGTCGCCATGTACCCTGCTTCCGGTGTTTTTGGGATAATATTCCCCCTCGTGTCGATTGACATAAAGGACATGTCGAGGTTTTGGATTAGAGTCTCTCTTTCAGCTTCCGGTATATTTTGCAGCCGAGATCTTGCTCTCCTCCGAGCTTCTCTGTGACTATCTCCCGGGGGTTGAGTGTCGACTTAATTCCATTCGTCCTGCTTGATGCGGAAGCTGCCTCCCTTCTTCTGTTCAAGCAGCTGTCTGTTTTTCCAACTCTCTTCGGGCGAGTCTATATTGATAAGCTTGCAGTTCTTTGACTGTAGCAGTTGTTTCCATTGGTTCGGAACCATCCAAAGCTTTCGCAGCTCTCTCCCAGGCTGCTTGTGGAAGTTGAACTCTGACACGTGGTGTGGGCCCGACATATTTAGTGCCCAAACCTCTCCTTAGATCTGAGGGATCGACATAGGGGTTTCCCAAATCGTCGAAAGCCTCTGATGTTTCCTCTTGATCGCGACTTGCTTCTCCAATGGCATAAACTTGGTGATATTTTGGAATTTTCACTTTGCTTGGTTTGGTGACATGATGCGCG
The DNA here is from genome assembly GCA_030979885.1 of Lolium multiflorum. Classification (NCBI taxonomy): domain Eukaryota; kingdom Viridiplantae; phylum Streptophyta; class Magnoliopsida; order Poales; family Poaceae; genus Lolium; species Lolium multiflorum. The sequence continues at coordinate 178,870,604 of CM061752.1, forward strand.
TAAATGTACAAGTCCTTCCCAAGAGGAAGGATTTGCGATGAGGAAGTTTTCCTCGAAAGAAACCAAGGTTTAATCGAACCGCGGATGATGAAGCACGTTGAAGGTTGATGGTGGCGAAATGTGATGCGGCCGCCTGAGGATCAGCCAACGGGATACGCACAACAAAACCAAGTACTTTGCCCCAACGAACAGTGAGGTTGTCAATCTCACCGGCTTGTTGTAACAAAGGATTAAACGTATCGAGTGGAAGATGATTGTTTGCAAGAAAACAATAAAGAACAACAGTAGATTGTATGCTATGTAAAGAATAGGACCGGGGTCCACGGTTCACTAGAGGTGTCTCTCCCATAAGATAAAAGCATGTTGGGTAAACAAATTACAGTCGGGCAATTGACAAATAGAGAAAGGCATAACAATGCATATACATGATATGATAAATATGGTGAGATTTAATCCGGGCATTACGACAAAGTACATAGACCGCCATCCAAGTGCATCTATGCCTAAAAGTCCACCTTCGGTTATCCGAACCCCATTCGGTATTAAGTTGCTAAGCAACAGACAATTGCATTAAGTATGGTGCGTAATGTAATCAACTACATCCTTAGACATAGAATCAATGTTTTATCCCTAGTGGCAACGACATCACAACCTTAGAACTTTCTGTCACTGATGTCAATGAAGGCATGAACCCACTATCGAGCATAAATACTCCCTCTTGGAGTTAAGAGTACAAACTTGGCCAGAGCCTCTACTAATAACGGAGAGCATGCAAGATAAACAATAGATTGATAATCACCATAACATAGTATTCTCTATCCATCGGATCCCGACAAACACAACATATAGTATTACATATAGATGATCTTGATCATGTTAGGCAGCTCACAAGATCCAACAATGAAGCACAACAAGGAGAAGACAACCATCTAGCTACTGCTATGGACCCATAGTCCAGGGGTGAACCTCATCACTCCGGAGGCGATCATGGCGATGAAGAGTCCTCCGGGAGATGAATCCCCGGGTGCGGGAAGATCTCTGAATCCCCGAGATGGGACGGCGGCGCGTCTCTGGAAGGTTTTCCGTATCGTGGCTCTCGGTCCTGGGGTTCGCGACAGGGCTTTAAGTAAGCGGAAGGGTAGGTGAGGTGGCAGGACCCAGCGGCGCGGGCCCACCTGCAGCGTGCCCTATGGTGGCGGCGCTCGTGGCCCCACTTCGTTATCTCTTCGGTCTTCGGAGCTTGCAAAATAGGACCCTGGGCGAATTTTCGTCCAATTCCGGAATATTTCTTACTAGGATTTCTGAAACCAGAAAACAGCAACCGGCTCTTCGGCATCTTGTTAATAGGTTAGTTCCGGAAAATGCGTAAATACGACATATAATGTGCATAAAACATGTAGGTATCATCAATAAAGTAGCATGGAACATAAGAAATTATCGTCGTTGGAGACGTATCAGCATCCCCAAGCTTAGTTCTGCTCGAGCCGGTAAAACGATAACAAAGATAATTTTTGACATGCCATCATAATCTTGATCATACTATTTGTAAACATATGTAATGAATACAAGCGATCAAAACAAAGGTAATGACATGAGTAAACAAGTGAATCATAAAGCAAAGACTTTTCATGAATAGTACTTCAAGACAAGCATCAATAAGTCTTGCATAAGAGTTAACTCATAAAGCAATAAATCAAGTAAGGTATTGAAGCAACACAAAGGAAGATTAAGTTTCAGCGGTTGCTTTCAACTTATAACATGTATATCTCATGGATATTGTCAACATAAAATAATATAACAAGTGCAATATGCAAGTATGTAGGAATCAATGCACAGTTCACACAAGTGTTTGCTTCTTAAGGTGGAAGGAGGTAAACTGACTCAACAATAAAGTAAAAGAATGGCCCTTCAAAGAGGAAAGCATCGATTGCTGTATTTGTGCTAGAGCTTTTATTTTGAAAACATGAAACAATTTTGTCAACGGTAGTAATAAAACATATGAGTTATGTAAATTATATCTTACAAGTTGCAAGCCTCATGCATAGTATACTAATAGTGTCCGCACCTCGTCTTACTTAGCTTGGACTACGGATCTTTGCATGCCATGTTTCAACCAAGTGTCAGGGTACCTCCATGCCGCCTGTACAAAGGTCTAAGGAGAATGCTCGCATTTGGATTTCTCGCTTTGATTATTCTCAACTTAGACATCCATACCGGGACAACATGGACAACAGATAATGGACTCCTCTTAAATGCATAAGCATGTAGCAATGATTATTATTCTCATATGAGATTGAGGATATATGTCCAAAACTGAAACTTCAACCATGATTCATGGCTTTAGTTAGCGGCCCAATGTTCTTCTCTAACAATTTTGCATGCTCCAACCACTAAAATGATAGATCCTTCAGACAAGACGGACATGCATAGCAACTCACATGATATTCAACAATAGTTGATGGCGTTCCCCGAAGCATGGTTATCGCACAACAAGCAACTTAATAAAAGATAAAGTGCATAAGTACATATTCAATACTACGATAGTTTTTAAGGCTATTTTGTCCCATGAGCTATATATTGCAAAGGTGAATGATGGAATTTTAAAGGTAGCACTCAAGCAATTTACTTTGGAATGGCGGAGAAATACCATGTAGTAGGTAGGTATGGTGGACACAAATGGCATAGTGGTTGGCTCAAAGATTTTGGATGCATGAGAAGTATTCCCTCTCGATACAAGGTTTAGGCTAGCAAGGTTATTTGAAGCAAACTCAAGGATGAACCGGTGCAGCAAAACTCACATAAAAGACATATTGTAAACATTATAAGACTCTACACCGTCTTCCTTGTTGTTCAAAACTCAATACTAGATATTATCTAGACCTTAGAGAGACCAAATATGCAAATCAAATTTTAGCAAGCTCTATGTATTTCTTCATTAATGGGTGCAAAGCATATGATGCAAGAGCTTAAACATGAGCACAACAATTGCCAAGTATCACATTATCCAAGACATTTTAGGATTACTACATGTAGCATTTTCCAATTCCAATCATATAACAATTTAACGAAGAAACTTCGCCATGAACATTATGAGTAAAGCCTAAGGACATATTTGTCCATATGCAACAGCGGAGCGTGTCTCTCTCCCACAAAGTGAATGCTAGGATCCATTTTATTCAAACAAAAACAAAAACAAAAACAAACCGACGCTCCAAGTAAAGAACACAAGATGTGATTGAATAAAAATATAGTTTCAGAGGAACCCGATGATGTTGTCGATGAAGAAGGGGATGCCTTGGGCATCCCCAAGCTTAGACGTTTGAGTCTTCTTAAAATATGCAGGGGTGAACCACGGGGGCATCCCCAAGCTTGAGCTTTCACTCTTCTTGATCATAGTATATCATACTCCTCTCTTGACCCTTGAACTTCCTTCACACAAAACTTCAAGCAAACTCATTAGAGGGTTAGTGCACAATTAATAATTCACACATTCAGAGGTGACACAAACATTCTTTACACTTCTGGACATTGCATAAAACTACTGGACATTAATGGATCAAAGAAATGAATCCAACATAGCAAAGAGGCAATGCGAAATAAAAGGCAGAATCTGTAAAACAGAACAGTCCGTAAAGACGAATTTAAATCTGGCACCAGACTTGCTCAAATGGAAAAACTCAAAACTAATGAAAGTTGCGTACATATCTGAGGATCACGCTCGTAAATTGGCAGATTTTTTCGAATTTTCTACAGAGGCCTGTGCCCAGATTCGTGACAGACAGCAATGCTGTTTCTGATCCCAAATATAACATCAACTTTGACATAGAAACTTTACTTGGCACAAAAACATGATAAGGAGAGGTTGCTACAGTAGTAAACAACTTCCAAGACTCAAATATAAAACAAAGTACTGTAGTAAAAACATGGGTTGTCTCCCATAAGCGCTTTTCTTTAAGCTAGGCGCAGAAAGTGCAAATCAAGTATTATCGAGAGTAGAAGCACCAACATCATAACTTGTTCTAATAATAGAATCAAAAGGAAACTTCATTCTCTTTCTAAGGAAGTGTTCCATACCTTTCTTGAGAGGAAATTGATATTTAATATTACCTTCCCTCATATCAATAACGGCACCAAGTTCGAAGAAAAGGTCTTCCCAACACAATAGGACAAGATGCATTGCATTCGATATCAACAAAATCAACGGGGACAAGGTTATTGTTAACCGTAATGTGCACATTATCAATCCTCCCAAAGGTTTCTTTTTAACATTATCGGCAAGATTAACATCCAAATAACAATTCTTCAATGGTGGCAAGTCAAGCATATCATAAATCTTTTTAGGCATAACAGAAATACTTGCACCAAGATCACATAAAGCATTACATTCAAAGTCATTGAATTTCATTTTAATGATGGGCTCTCAACCATCTTCTAACTTTCTAGGAATAGAAGTTTCAAGTTTTAGTTTCTCTTCTCTAGCTTTTATGAGAGCATTTGTAATATGTTTGGTAAAGGCTAAATTTATAGCACTAGCATTAGGACTTTTAGCAAGTTTTTGTAAGAACTTTATAACTTCAGAGATGTGGCAATCATCAAAATCTAAATCATTATGAGCTACAGCAATGGGATCATTGTTCCCAAGGTTGGAAAAATTTCAGCAGTTTTATCACAAGCGGTTTCAGCAGTTTAGCAATTTCAGGCGTTTTGTTCGCTTTGCACTAGGAGTAGAAACATTGCCAACACCAATTATTTTACCATTGATGGTAGGAGGTGCAGCAACATGTGAAGAATTAGCATTACTAGTGGTGGTAATACTCCAAACTTTAGCTACATTATTCTCTTTAGCTAGTTTTTCATTTTCTTCTCTATCCCACCTAGCACGCAGTTCAGCCATTAATCTTATATTCTCATTAATTCTAACTTGGATGGCATTTGCTGTAGTAGTAATCTTATTATCAATATCATTATTAGGCATAACTTTCAATTTTAAAAGATTAACATCGAGGCAAGTCTATCAACTCTAGAAGCAATAGTATCAATTTTATCAAGCTTTTCCTCAACAGATTTGTTAAAAGCAGTTTGTGTACCAATAAATTCTTTAAGCATAGCTTCAAGACCAGAGGGTACACTCCTATTATTGTAAGAATTCCCATAAGAATTACCATAACCATTACCATTAGCAGAAGGATATGGCCTATAGTTATTACCAGAGTTGTTCCTATAAGCATTGTTGTTGAAATTATTGTTTTTAATGAAATTCACATCAACATTTTCTTCTTGAGCAACCAATGAAGCTAAAGGAACATTATTTGGATCTACATTAGATCTACCATTCACAAGCATAGACATAATCGCATCAATCTTATCACTCAAGGAAGAGGTTTCTTCAACAAAATTTACCTTCTTACCTTGTGGAGCTCTTTCCGTGTGCCATTCAGAGTAATTTATCATCATATCATCAAAAGTTTTGTAGCCGCCCCAATGTGATGGACATAAAGGTACCTCCAGTAGCTGAATCCAATAAATTCCTTGAAGAAAAATTTAGTCCTGCATAGACGGTTTGGATGATCATCCAAGTAGTCGGTCCATGGGTTGGGCAATTCTTTACCAAAGTTTTCATTCTCTCCCATGCTTGAGCAACATGTTCAGTATCTAATTGCTTAAAATTCATTATGCTACTTCTCAAAGATATAATTTTAGCGGGAGGATAATATCTACCAATAAAAGCATCCTTACATTTAGTCCATGAATCAATACTATTCTTAGGCAAAGATAGCAACCAATCTTTAGCTCTTCCTCTTAATGAGAAAGGAAACACTTTCAATTTAATAATATCACCATCTACATCCTTATACTTTTGCATTTCACAAAGTTCAACAAAATTATTGAGATAGGCGGCAGCATCATCAGAACTAACACCAGAAAATTGATCTCTCATAACCAAGTTCAGTAAAGCAGGTTTAATTTCAAAGAATTCTGCTGTAGTAGCAGTTGGAGCAATAGGTGTGCATAGGAAATCATTATTATTTGCATTTGTGAAGTCACACAACTTAGTATTTTCAGGGGTATTCATTTTAGCAGAGTAAATAAAACAAACTAGATAAAGTAAATGCAAGTAACTATTTTTTTTGTGTTTTTGATATAGAGAGCAAGACAATAAATAAAGTAAAACTAGCAACTAATTTTTTTGTGTTTTGTTTAGGTGCAGCAAACAAAGTAGTAAATAAAATAAAGCAAGACAAAAACAAAGTAAAGAGATTGAGAAGTGGAGACTCCTCTTGCAGCGTGTCTTGATCTCCCAACGGCGAGAAAAGGCTTGATGCGCGTAAATGTACACGTCCGTTGGGAACCCCAAGAGGAAGGTATGATGCGCACAGTGGAGTTTCCCTCAGAAAGAAACCAAGGTTTAATCGAACCAGGAGGAGCCAAGAAGCACGTTGAAGGTTGATGGTGGCGAAATGTGATGCGGCGCAACAACAGGGATGCGCCAGCGTGGAAATTTGCACAACAAAACCAAAGTACTTTGCCCCAAACAATGAGGTTGTCAATCTCACCGGCTTGCTGTAACAAAGGATTAAACGTATCAGTGGAAGATGATTGTTTGCAAGAAAACAGTAAAGAACAATTGCAGTAGATTGTTATGCTATGTAAAGAATAGGACGGGTCCACAGTTCACTAGAGGTGTCTCTCCCATAAGATAAAAGCATGTTGGGTAAACAAATTTCGGGCAATTGACAAATAGAGAAAGGCATAACAATGCATATACATGATATGATAAATATAGTGAGATTTAATCCGGGCATTACGACAAAGTACATAGACCGCCATCCAACTGCATCTATGCCTAAAAAGTCCACCTTCAGGTTATCATCCGAACCCCATTCGTATTAAGTTGCTAAGCAACAGACAATTGCATTAAGTATGGTGCGTAATGTAATCGACAACTACATCCTTAGACATAGAATCAATGTTTTATCCCTAGTGGCAACATCACATGACAACCTTAGAACTTTCTGTCACTGTCCGATTCAATTGAGGCATGAACCCACTATCGAGCATAAATACTCCCTCTTGGAGTTAAGAGTACAAACTTGGCCAGAGCCTCTACCAATAACGGAGAGCATGCAAGATCATAAACAACATAAACAATAGATTGATAATCACCATAACATAGTATTCTCTATCAATCGGATCCCGACAAACACAACATATAGTATTACATATAGATGATCTTGATCATGTTAGACCAACTCACAAGATCCAACAATGAAGCACAACAAGGAAGACGACCATCTAGCTCTTTGTAGGATTTTCTTCGTATACGGTGATACGGAAAAAAGTAACAAACCGACGTCGAGAGAACCCGGCGCCACACCGCTCAGAACGGATCTGAGGTCTTACCTTCGCAAGATTTTTGCGGCATTGAGTTATTCGCTACTTTGGCACTACGAGAATATATTGTCGAGTGCTTTCGGCTGTGGAATAGCACATTTTATTGAGTCAACGGATGACTTATTTTGCCTTCCCGATGGGAGTATATGTAGAGTTATTCTCTTTAGCAAGTTTTTCTTCTCTTTCTTCTCTTTCCCATCTAGCATGCAATTCAGCCATCATACAGCGTTCCCGATGGGAGTAGCCCCCGAGGCTACAGCCAAGGACTAGTGCTTGGTTGTAGGCTCAACACTTTAATGCCTCAGTCGCTATATTTATAATCCTTCTCGATATTTTCATATCTATCGGGTGCGCGACCAGCGCTCCCGATGGAGTAGCCCCGAGGCTATGAACAAATGCTTGCATTTGGTCATAGGCTCTCGCCATTTCTATTTTGTCATACTCGAATTTTTTCTTTTTTCCAAAGTAGCCCCCGAGCATTTGGGAAAACTTGTATTTGATCAAAGGCTCTCGAAATAATCAATAATCTGCTGTCGCCATTCTATGACCTCTGCCGATGTTTTTCCATTGGTAACATGACATCATTGCTGACGTTGGCCACGTCCTCTTGTATTGGGAAGGTGCGAGCAACGCTCCCTCTCTGTCTTGTGGGCCCAAATTTCTTATCAAGTTGACACGTCGTGCAAGTGGGGGACACACGTCCTCCACTTTTCCTGGCGCACACACTGTCCACGTGTACACCATCTATCTCACAATTTCTCCATCCAACGGTGCGTCGATTCACCGCACCTCTACTTAAGGTCATCGTCTTCCTCCTTCCACACTTTCGCTCGCGCCGCTCCTCTGCTCTCCTCTGCCAAAATCCTCCATTGCGCCCCACAGTTCTTGAGCTCAGCACGCTCCGCGCTTTGCTCCTACGCCATTGTTGATGCCACCGCGCAGACTCACCAGGCACAGCACTCCCGATTCTTCCATGGCCGCCGCGGATGCAAGCACTGAGTGGGAGAGATCCAAAATCTCCCCCCAAGACATCAACTTGCTGAAGAAACTTGGGATCAGCAAGAAGCAAGACGCGCTGCGCTTCCCCAGCGAAGAAAGCTATCCAACCCCTCCTATGGAGTATCGGGTCAGTTTCGTTGACCACCTCATCCGCGGCCTTTCTGCCCCCATTCACAATTTTCTACGGGGGTTGCTCTTTGTCTACGGGCTACAGCTGCATCAGCTGACGCCCAACTCCATCCTCCATGTGTCGATTTTTATCACCCTCTGTGAATGCTTCCTCGGAGTCCAACCTAATTGGGCTCTGTGGAAGCGCATTTTCTGCCTCCGCCGCAATGGCTCCCACAACGTCGCCTATAACATCGGCGGCGTTGTTATCTGTGTTCGTTCTGACGTCGAGTACTTCGACGTCAAATTCCCCGACTCGGATCGGTGGCGCCAAAAATGGTTGTACATCCCGAGGAGAATCATGCTGTTGAAGACAACATCCCTCCTTTTGATGGTGCCGAGAAAATCTGTCGCCGCCGATCCTGGGATGCAGAGGCTACCGACGAAGAAAAAGCGGCGACAGAGGCCCTGATGACACGCATCCACGAGCTCCAAAATACTCGTGGACAAGAATTGTCGGGTATCCAAATCACGGCGTACTTCCTTAGGATTAGGGTGCAGCCTACGCAAGCTCGCAAAAATCCCCCTTTGGATGTATGCGGCGATGAAGATGTGGATACTTTGTCGACAGATTTATCGGTGGGACTTAGAAAAACTTGTCAGAAAGATCTCAGTCGCTTAGCAAAGGACACATCCGTCATCTTGCGTGTATGACGCCATATAGCGCGTAACGTGCTCCGCGGAGTAATATATTTTTATCATCTTTTGATTCACGCACTCTTTCTCTTTCTCCTTTAGTGCTGTTATTTCTTCATTGCTTTGTTACTGATATAAATCCGTATCGATACTTTTTCTATCTTGTCAGACAAAACTCGTCTCCTCTTCCTCCCTTCCGAAGGTGGGAAGTCGAAGAGCAGGCCGTTGTCACCGCGACAGCAAGGTGCTTCTCACCACGAGAGTGAAATCGCGAGGTTCTCGAGAGTAAAGCGGCATCCTCACAAAAGGAAATTGAAACAGACTACAGCATCAGAGCACACTCTCCCTCCCAGTGCTTCTCCAAAGAACAAAGAGAAAAGAGTGAGAAGTTGTCGATTCGGCACCTCAAAGCAGCGCTTGTGATGCTTAGAAAATTCACGATCTTTGGAAGGAAAGCTCAACCCTTCACGAGAAGATGCTCTTGTCAGCTCGTAAAGTTCTTTACTACTCTTGGTTGCATGTTCTCGATATTTTTGTCTATTTTTGTTTCTTATCTTGTCGCTTTATTTGTTGTAGTGGCGATGAAGAGGAGGATGCACCTATTGACGCGACTGCTCGAACGAGCACGTCTCGTACTTTAGTTGTCTCGGAGGCTCATCCTGATGGCGACGAAGCTTCTCCTCCTCCGCAAAACCTTGAACATCCAAAATCAGCTGAAAGCCCCCGAGCTCCTTCCCCAAAGAGAGCTAGGGTAGAAACAACCAAGGAACCAACCATATTAACTGGTTGTTCCTCGACTTCTCTGATGGAAGAGGTAAATTGTTCTGTATTGACTTTTTGCTTGAAATTTTCTTCTTTTTCTCCTTGATATCAACTTTTGCTTCTTCCTATATTGATCCTTTTTTCATTGTAATCTCTCCAGCCTTTTATGAAAGAGCTTGTCCGCTTCGGTACCCAATTTATCGGGTACCGTGATTATGCCAAGAAACTTGAAGGTACTTTTTTTATACGCTACGCACAACAAATATACTCACTATTTTGTCATAACTTTTCTTGTCGTGGATTGTGCGGAAAATCTTGCAGAATCCAACAAACGTCTTTAAACTCTTGCTATCAAGTTAGAGCAAAGCGAAAAAGCTCGCATGACAGAATCTTTGCCGCCGTGAAGATCTTCGAAAAAGACTTCACGACGTGGAAACTTCTTTGAGCGAAAATAGCTCAACAATCTGCTCGCGAGAAAGAAATCCTTACTCGCTTGGAGTCGCAGAGTCGACGTTTTGTTAGTAAGTAATCATATCTCTTCTATTTCTTCAGATCATCAAATTCCTCTTGCCTTGCTTTTCTCTAACAAGCTTTTTTGTGACTCACTTAGGGAAAACACAGCAGGATTATGATCTGGAGAACCCTGAAGGTGATCGCCTTCTCGCGCTCTCTCCCTCCTTGAGATTCATGGAGATGAGGCGCGTGAAGGTCTTGCTGAAGCCAGGACAGGTCTGTCGCGGCTTTTTCCATACTTCTTCAAGAAGAAGGAGGAACCCGCGACTTTTACTGCTCTCGCTAAGTGCTTCAATTCTCAAGAAGATCTTGGGCTCAAACTTCGCCAAGAAGGTTTGAAAGTTGGTGTTGAAGGCACTATCGCCTTGGTTGCTGACAGCCAACAAGATGTCGACTGGGCAAGAGTTGGCGACACGAAGGAGATGGAAACGAAGAGGTGGCAGTCGTTGATTAAGGCTGCCAAGCCAAACTCCAAGAAAATCCACGCCTACCTCGGATGCAAGCCAACTCCCGCTCCTAGTTCGTGAAGCCGGAGGTCAAAATGAATATACTTGTCTTCTTTTTCTTGTCTCTTTAGATCTTGTCATACAGAGTAGATTTGGCGACAAGCACGCTAGTAGTTCGTGGGGATCCTCCTTTGTATTAGCCATGTACATACTTTTGAAAATCAATGGAAATCTATCTTTGCTTGATGATTGATGTCGAAATTTCTTTCAGTTGATTTTTGACAACTATACTTCAACTCCTCGTCCTTAAAATTCTTTTCTGCGTCATCCCTATTTGAAGAAAACACATTGTGATGAACTTACAGAAGATTCCTCAGTAAGGGTTCGAGCAAGACTTGGAAGAACTTACGCCAGCAACAGTCTATAGAAGAACAAGTACTTATAACAATGGAACAGTCTCGAAAATCGTCGGAGAGGAAAAATTTGCGCTGCAGGCTCAGGATACTATAGATGAAAAAGGCCGCCGATTCACTGAGGCTGCCGAAGCTTTGTGAAAATTATATGCTTCAGCGATGAATGACTCGAGCTTGAATATGACGGGTATACTTCATTCACTTAGTTTGTGCTTGATTTATTCTTGCTATTTCTTCCTCCTTACTGATGTTTCCCTTTGAAACAGGTTCGTTTTAGATACCGCTGCCGAGGATCAACGTGTTGAAGCTCGATCCAATGCACTTCTCCGGCTTGCGCATGATCATGGTTCAAATTTTTGGGGCACGCCTGAACGGACTCGCCAGATCGTCAGATTTCAAGATCGCGCGCTTCAGGTTCGCGATTATCTCGACTTCTGTACAAGGACATTGTCCTTAGTTTACGTACCATGTTTCCGCGCAATAAGATGCCGGAGACTCTTCCTGCTTTGATGGATAAATTTCGGGATGCACCTCGAATCCATGGATTTGTGCGGGCCCAATGCTGTTGGCGCAAGACACACGTCCGTTGGGAACCCCAAGAGGAAGGTGTGATGCGTACAGCAGCGAGTTTTCCCTCAGTATGAAACCAAGGTTATCGAACCAGTAGGAGTCAAGGAACACGTGAAGGTTGTTGGTGGCGGAGTGTAGTGCGGCGCAACACCAGGGATTCCGGCGCCAACGTGGAACTGCACAACGATCACAATACTTTGCCCCAACTTAACGGTGAGGTTGTCAATCTCACCGGCACTTGTTGTAAACAAAGGATTAAACGTATGATGTGGAAAATGATGTTTGTTTTGCGAAGAAAAGTAAAACAGTTTAACATTGGGTGTATTTGAGTAAAGAATGAATGAGGTTACAGGTTCACTAGTGGTGTCTCTCCATAAGAATGAAAATAGCATGTTGGGTGAACAAATTACAGTTAGGCAATTGAAAAGAAGACATAACAATGCACATACATATCACGATGACTACTATGAGATTTAATCGGGCATTACGACAAAGTACATAGACCGCTATCCAGCATGCATCTATGCCTAAAAAGTCCACCTTCGGTTAGCATCCGCTTCCGATGATAGATTTGCAAACAACGGACAATTTACATTAAGTATGGTGCATAGTAATCAACACAAATATCCTTAGACAAAGCATTGATGTTTTATCCCTAGTGGCAACGGCACATCCACAACCTTAGAACTTCCTCATTGTCCCAGATTCAATGGAGGCATGAACCACTATCGAGCATAAATACTCCCTCTTGGAGTCACAGTATCAACTTGGCCGGAGCCTCTACTAGCTAGCAGCGGAGAGCATGCAAGAACATAAACAACACATATATGATAGATTGGTAATCAACTTGACATAGTATTCAATAATCGGATCCCAACAAACACAACATGTAGCATTCCAAATAGATGATCTTGATCATGATAGGCAGCTCACAATATCTAACATGATAGCACAATGAGGAAGACAACCATCTAGCCTCTTTTGCTATGGACCCATAGTCGGTGAACTACTCATCCATCAATCCGGAGAATCATGGTGATGAAGAGTCCCCAGAGATGATTCCCCTCTCCGGCGGGTGCGGAAGCGATCTCCCCCAAATCCCCGAGATGGGATTAGGCGGCGGCGGTGTCTCACGGAAGGTTTCGTCATCGTGGCTCTCGGTCCGGGGCTTCAGCCCAGGCTATAGAAATGGCGGAGAGGGTAGGGTTAGGCGAGGCGAGGGCCCACACCATGGGCCGGCGCGGCCTAGGAGGGGGGCGCGCCGCCCGTGGCCCCACTTCGTTATCTCTTCGGTCTTTTGGAAGCTTCGTGGAAAAATAAGACCCTGGCGTTGATTAGTCCAATTCCGAAGAATATTTCCTTTGTGAGGATTTACAAACCAAAAACAACGAGAAAACAACAAGCTGGCTCTTGACATCTCGTCAATAAGGTTAGTCTTAGGAAGAACAATAATGACATAAAGTGTGTATAAAACATGTAGGTATCATCATAAAGAAAGTGGCATGGAACATAAGAAATTATGAATACGTTTGAGACGTATCAAGCATCCTAGCTTAGTTCCTACTGCCTGAGTGAGTAGCGATAACAATGACCAATTTACGAAGTGACATGCTATTTATAATCTTGGTCAATACTATTGTAAAGCATATGAGATGAATGCAGTGATTCGAAGCAATGGTAAAGACAATGAATAAACAACCTGATCATATAGCAAAGACTTTTCATGAATAGTACTTTCAAGACAAGCATCAATAAGACTTGCATAGGAGAGTTAACTCATAAGCAATAAATTATTAGTAGAAAGCTTTGAAGCAACACAAAGGAAGATATAAGTTTCAGCGGTTGCTTTCAACTTCAACATGTATATCTCATGGATAATTGTCAACACAAAGCAATATAACAAGTGCAATAGGTAAACATGTAAGAATCAATGCACACAGTTGACACAAGTGTTTGCTTCTAAGATAGAAAAAAGTAGGTAAGCTGACTCAACATAAAGTAAAAGAAAGGCCCTTCGAAGGAAGCATGGATTACTATTTTTGTGCTAGAGCTTTTTATTTGAAAACATAGAAACAATTTTGTCCAACGGTAGTAATAATTCATATGTGTTATGTATAAGACATCCTATAAGTTGCAAGCCTCATGCATATAATACCAATAGTGCTCGCACCTTGTCCTAATTAGCTTGGATTAACACGGATTATCATTGCATAACATATGTTTCAACCAAGTGTCACAAAGGGTACCTCTATGCCGCCTGTACAAAGGTCTAAGGAGAAAGTTCGCATTGGATTTCTCGCTTTTGATTATTCTCAACTTAGACATCCATACCGGGACAACATAGACAACAGATAATGGAATCCTCTTTAATGCATAAGCATTCAACAACAGATAATATTCTCATAAGAGATTGAGGATTAGTGTCCAAGCTGAAACTTCCACCATGATACATGGCTTTGGTTAGCGGCCCAATGTTCTTCTCTAACAATATGCATACTCAAACCATTTGATCATGAAAATCGCCCTTACTTCAGACAAGACGAACATGCATAACAACTCACATGATATTCAACAAAGGTGTAAAAGTTGATGGCGTCCCCAGAAACATGGTTATCGCTCAACAAGCAACTTATAAGAAATAAGATACATAAGCTACATATTCTTTACCACAATAGTTTTAAGGCTATTTTCCCATGAGCTATATATTGCAAAGACAAAGAATAAATTTAAAGGTAGCACTCAAGTAATGTACTTTGGAATGGCAGAAATACCATGTAGTTGGTAGGTATGGTGGACACAAATGGCATGAATAGTTTTTGGCTCAAGGATTTGGATGCATGAGAAGTACCCTCTCAGTACAAGGCTTAGGCTAGCAAGGTTGTTGAAGCAAACTCAAGTATAAACAGGTACAGCAAAACTTACATAAGAACATATTGCAAGCATTATAAGACTCTACATTGTCTTCCTTGTTGTTCAAACACTTTACCAGAAAATATCTAGACTCTAGAGATAAATCATGCAAACCAAATTTTAACAAGCTCTATGTAGTTCTTCATTAATAGGTGCCCAAGTGCATAGTCACAAAACTTTTCCATGTGATCTATATAAACACAACAATTGCCGTATCTAAATTAACTTCGAACATTATACAATTATCCCACATAAACATTTTACATTTCCAACCATATAACAATGAATGAAATAGTTCAACTTTCGCAATGAACATTAAAAGTAACACTAAGAACACATGTGTTCATATGCAACGACGGAAGCGTGTCTCTCACCCATACAAAAGATATGGGATCCAGATTTTATTCAAGCAAACAAAAAACAAAAGCAAACGGAGCTCAGAGTAAAGCACATAAGATAGCCTAGTTTCACTAGAGGTGACTGATAAGTTGTCGATGAAGAAGGGGATGTCTTGGGCATCCCCAAGCTTAATCTTGAGTCTTCTTGAAATATGCGGGGATGAACCACGGGGGCATCCCAAGCTTAGAGCTTTTCACTCTTCTTGATCATGTTGTATCATCCTTCTCTCTTGACCCTTGAAAACTTCCTCACACCAAACTCAAAACAAACTCATTAGAGGGTTTAGTGCATAATTGAAAATTCATATATTCAGAGGTGAAATAATCATTCTTAACATGGACATTGCACAAAGCTACTGAAAGTTAATGGAACAAAGAAATCCATCAAACATAGCAAAAGAGCAATGCGAAATAAAGGCAGAATCTGTCAAAACAGAACAGTCCGTAAAGGCAGATTTTCTGAACCCACTTAACATGCTCAGATGAAGAAGCTCAAATTGAATGAAGGATTCGTACATATCGAGGGATCAACACGTAAATTTGGGACTTTCATTTTACGAGTTTTCTACAGAGAGAAAAACGCGAATTCGTGACAGATAAGAAATCTGTTTCTGCGCAGTAATCAAATCTAGTATCAACCCTACTATCAAAGAACTTTACTTGGCACAACAATGCAATAAAATAAGATAAGGAGAGGTTGCTACACGTAGTAACAACTTTCAAGACTCAAATATAAAACAAAAGTGCTGTAGTAAAATAATGGGTTGTCTCCCATAAGCGCTTTTCTTTAACGCCTTTGAGCTAGGCGCAGAAAGTGTGAATCAAGTAACATCAAGAGAGGAAGCATCAACATCGGGGTTTGGAGTTTTCTCAACTATGCATTGTATCTTATCTATGTAAGTTTCAGAGGCTCCCTTTTCATTAGTCTTGGGCTTGCTATTCTCATCAAACAAATTTTCAGGAACAATCCAATCATAATTCTTTTCTAGTGCCTCGCACATTCCTAAGAGCTTGCAAGGTATTGATGTCTTAATCTCCCCTTCACAATTAACTTTATTAGTGTACTTTAATCTATCTTTTTCCATTTTTTCAAGGGTATTAGCAAAATTGGTATAAAGGCCAAGCATCTTATATTTAATAAAGACTTTTCTAGCTTCTCTTGCTACATCACCAAATTCTTTAAGAAGGGTTTCTAAGACAAAATCTTTCTTTTCTCCTTCCTCCCTTATCCTGAGTGCTAGAAACATATGTTGCATTGGGTTGATGTGGCAATCTAACTTCAACATATGTGTACTAAAGCTGCGATAATTTTATAAGTAGGAGCAAGTTCTACCAAGTGTCTATCTTCAAATCTTCAGCTGTACTAACATGAGTGAAAAAATCTTCTATATTATCTCTTCCAATGATAGACCCTCGTCCTACCGGTATATCTTTCAGAGTGAACTTAGGAGGAAACATGATGAAATAAACAAAAGGTAAATAAAGTAAATGCAAGTAACTAATTTTTTTGTGTTTTTGTTATAAAGCAAACAAGATAGTAAATAAGTAAAGCAACTAATTTTTTTTGTGTTTTTGATATAGAGAACAAACAAAGCAGAGTAAATAAAAATAAAGTAAAGCAAGCCAAAAACAAAGTAAAGAGATTGGATGTGGGAGACTCCCCTTCCAGCGTGTCTTGATCTCCCCGACAAAACGCGCCAGAAAAATCACTTCTTTGTTAGTGTGGTAGTTAACAGACGTGGATTGGGGAACCCCAAGAGGGAAGGAGTGATGCGTACATCCAGCGAGTTTTCCTCGAGTATGAAACCAAGGTTGCTCCAGGCAGTGAGAGTCAAAGACACGTGAAGGTTGTTGGTGACGGGTGGCAGTGCGAGCGCAACACCCGATTAAGGCGCCCACGTGGAACCTGCACAACACAATCACAATACTTTGCCCCAACTTAACAGTGAGGTTGTCAATCTCATCGGCTTGCTGTAAACAAAGGATTAAACGTATGGTGTGGAAAATGATGTTTGTTTGCGAAGAACACTAAATAACAGAGTTGCGGTAGGTGTATTTCAATTAACCAAAGAATGGACCGGGGTCCTGATTCATAGTGGTGTCTCTCCCATAAGATAATAGCATGTTGGGTGAACAAATTACAGTTGGGCAATTGACAAATAGAGAGGAGCATAACAATGCACATACATATCATGATGACTATGAGATTTAATCCGGGCATTATGACAAAGTACATGGGCAGCTGTATCGTGTGCATCATAAAAAGTTCACCTTCGGGTTAGCATCCGCACCCCTTCCGGTATTAAGTTGCAAACAACAAACAATTGCATTAAGTATGATGGTGCGTAATGTAATCAATACAAATATCCTTAGACAAAGCATTGATGTTTTATCCCTAGTGGCAACAACACATCCACAACCTTAGAACTTTCTATCACTGTCCCAGATTCAATGGAGGCATGAACCCACTATCGAGCATAAATACTCCCTCTTGGAGTCACAAGTATCAACTTGGCCAGGGCCTCTACTAGCAACGGAGAGCATGCAAGAACATAAACAACACATATATGATAGATTGATAATCAACTTGACATAGTATTCCATATTCATCGGATCCCAACAAACACAACATGTAGCATTAAAAATAGATGATCTTGATCATGATAGGCAGCTCACAAGATCTAACATGATAGCACAATGGGGAGAAGACAACAGCTACTGCTATGGACCCATAGTCCAGGGGTGAACTACTCACACATCAATGGAAGCGATCATGGTGATGAAAGATCATAGAGTCGATTCCCCCTCTCAGTAAAGGGAATGATCCTGAATCCCGAGATGGGATTAGCGGCGGCAGCGTCTCTCAATTTTTGTCATCGTGGCTCTCGGTCCGGGCTCGCGGCAGAGGCTGTAGTGGCGGCGGAAGGAGTAGGTTGGAGCGTAGCGAGCCGCACCTGGCAGCCTTGGGCCACATCTTTGTACCGCCCTATAAATCTGAACCCGTGGCCAACAAGTATCCCATAGGTCTTACGGAAGCTTCGTGAAAAATAAGACCACAGGCGTTGGTCTAAATCCAAATTAAGAATATTTCCTTTGTAGGATTTATGAAACCAAAAACAGCAGAAAACAGCACTTCGGCACCTCGTCAATGAGTTAGTCTTAGGAAAATGCATAATAATGACATAAAGTGTGTATAAAACATGTGAGTATCATCATAAAAGTAGCATGGACATAAGTCACTAGATACGTTTGAGACGTATCACGCAACTATCTCTGGCGCCAGGTTTGCTATGATGATGATACAAATCTGCTATCCAAAGTTAGACATGGTAAATTGTCTCCAAGTGCTGGCCAGATGGCGAAAGAACGTTGGCAAAATTGATGATATTGGCATTTGTGGCAAGAGATGCAGTGGATGAACTATCGGATGGGCCGAGTTCGTGAAGGGCAGCTATGCTGAACATAGTACTCGTACGCAAATAATGAACGGATGACCATAGATGATATACTGAGCAGCAATTGAGGAGTTTCTCTTTTAACTTGTCGGGATTTTCTCGGGATTGCATCTTGTAAACATAATCTATATTGTAAGCCAATGTATTTTCATTTTCCTCATCAAGCCCCAGTGTTTTGGTGCGATTACATATCACGAGTTGAACCAAGGCAAATCATTATATTGAGTGTACTATATTTGCGGGTGTTAGCCCCGAGCTTTTGTTGATGCTATTTTGTATCGTCTTTTTTATTTGGCGGTGTTTTAATTGTGTTAATCGGCAATGTATATGTTAGCTTGCGAGCAAGCCCCGAGCATGTCGAAGAAAAAGATGTATAATTCCACTATCTTTATTATATTGCAACTGCAGTCCGCCTCATTAAAGCCTTTCCAGCCCACTCGGTGCCCACGAAAGAGTGCGTCACGAAAACGGCGTTCAGTACATTGTATTTTTACAAGGAGGACTATATTTCGACTCTAGGCGTAGAACCGCCTGAGTTGTGCCACGTTCCAAGGATTTGGCTCGGCAGCTCCTGACTTCTTGTCCTTTATCCTGTATGCTCCTCCTTCGATTACTTCTGTGACGATGTAAGGGCCAAGCCACGGCGACTCGAGTTTTTCATGGCTTTTTTGATTGAGTCGCAGAACTAAGTCTCCAACCTGAAAAGATCTTGGTCGCAAACGTCGACTGTGGTAGTTTTTCAAGTCTTGCTGGTACTTAGCGACACGTATAACACTTCGTCTCGAGCTTCATCAAGTGCGTCGACATCGTCTTCCAATGCTCTTCTGGAAGTTTCTTCATCGTGATACGTGACTCTTGGCGAGTCATGCTCCTATCGGCAGTACTGCCTCTGCTCCATGGACCAGAAAAAACGGAGTCTCCTGTGTCGCTGTATTTGGTGTTGTTCGGATACTCCATAACACACTCGGCAACTCCTGCGGCCAGGGTCGAGCTTTTTCCAATGGTCCTAACAAGCGCTTCTTGATACCATTACCCGAGATGATACCATTGGCTCGACTTGGCCAGATTGGTCTGCTTGGGTGCGCAGGCCAGCGCGAGGTACAATTTGATGCCTACCTACCACAGATCGCCTTGAATTTAACCCAGATGTGAAATTGCCATTGTCCGCGACGATGCTATGAAATTACTCCAAGCCGAAAGACAATGCTTTTCACAAACTTGATTGCCAGCGCTCCATGGTGAGTTATCGGCTTTGCTTCCTATCCCATGAGTAGTGTCGACGGCGGCAGGCATATACTCGTATCCTCCACGGCGGGCCTTGTAGCTAGTTTTCCCACCATGCTCGAGACCCCATTGAGAAAAGAGGCCAAGACAACGGTATTGTCAGCTACTGCTACCGGAGAGTGAGGTTTGGCAACAAACACGCGTCACAAGTTAGTACTATTTCTTCGTCCTCGATTGCTGATACGTCTCGGCCGTGTCGATAATTTCTTATGTTCCATGCTACTTTATTGATGATACCTACATGTTTATGCATTATGTCATATTATGCATTTTCTGGAACTAACCTAGTAACAAGATACCGAAGAGCCAGTTGCTGTTTTTTGCTGTTTTTGGTTTCAGAAATCCTAGTAAGGAGAATATTCTCGGAATTGGACAAAATCTTCGCCGGGGTCCTATTTTTTTGCAGAAGCTCGGAGACCGAGAAGGATACTTGGTGGGGCCTGAGTGCCGGACACAAGGCGGCGCGGCCAGGCCTGGCCGCGCCCTGTCTGGGCTTCGATGTGGCCCACGACCCTACCCCTTCCGCCTACTTAAGCTCAAGTCGCGAGCCCCGGTGCCGAGAGCCCGTGCGGAAAACCTTCCCGGAGACGCCGCCGCCGCGTCCCATCTCGAGAGTTCGGAGGTCAGCCTCCGGCACCCTGCCGGAGGGGGAAATCATCGCCGGAGGCCCGCCATGGTCGCCCCCGGAGTGATGAGTGAGTAGTTCACCCCTGGACCATGGGTCCATAGCAAGCAGTACCTAGATGGTCGTCTTCTCCTTGTTGTGCTTCATTGTTGGATCTTGTGAGCTGCCTAACATGATCAAGATCATCTATATGTAATACTATATGTTGTGTTTGTCGGGATCCGATGGATAGAGAATAATATGTTATGGTGATTATCAATCTATTGTTTATGTGTTGTTTATGATCTTGCATGCTCTCAGTTATTAGTAGAGGCTCTGGCCAAGTTTTTACTCTTAACTCCAAGAGGGAGTATTTATGCTTAGTGGGTTCATGCCTTCATTGACACCTGGGACAGTGACAGAAAGTTCTAAGGTTGTGATGTGCTGTTGCCACTAGGGATAAAACATTGATTCTATGTCTAAGGATGTAGTTGATTACATTACGCACCATACTTAATGCAATAGATGCTTAGCAACTTAATACGAATGGGGTTCGGATGATAACTTTGAAGGTGGACTTTAGGCATAGATGCGGTTGGATGGCGGTCTATGTACTTTGTGGTAATACCTAATTAAATCTCACTATATTTATCATATCATGTATATGCATTGTTATGCCTTCTCTATTTGTCAATTGCCCGACTGTAATTTGTTCACCCAACATGCTTTTATCTTATGGGAGAGACACCTCTAGTGAGCTGTGGACCCCGGTCCTATTCTTTACATAGCATACAATCTATTGCAATTGTGTTTACTATTTTCTTTGCAAACATCTTCCACTCGATATAACTTTTTACAGCAAGCCGGTGAGATTGACAACCTCACTGTTTCGTTGGGACAAAGTACTTGGGTTGTGTTGTGCAGGTTCCACGTTAGCGCCGGAATCCCGGTGTTGCGCCGCATTTAGATAATCAACCTTCAACGTGCTTCTTGGCTCCTACTGGTTCGATTAAACCTTGGTTTCTTTACGAGGGAAAACTTGTACACATCATACCTTCCTCTTGGGGTTCCAATGAACGTGTGAGTTACCCCATCAAGCTCTTTACGCCGTTGCCGGGGAACGAAGAAAAGTTACACCACAAAGATTTTCAACTCCCACGTCAACAGCTCTTTTTCAGGCGCCGTTGCCGGGAGATCAAGACACGCTGCAAGGGGAGTCTCCACTTCTCAATCTCTTTACTTTGTTTTTGTCTTGCTTTATTTTATTTACTACTTTGTTTGCTGCCAAACACAAAAAAATTAGTTGCTAGTTTTACTTTATTTCTTGTCTTGCTCTCTATATCAAAAACACAAAAAAATTAGTTACTCGTCTTTACTTTGTTTGCCTAGTTTACTTTATTGCTACTAAAATGAGTAATCCTGAAGTTGAAGTTCGTTCTTTTAAGCAACAAGGTGGAGAAAGTTTTAAAGATGCTTGGTATAGAATTAGTAATGCATTAAGAAACACTCCACCACTATCCTTCTTAGGAACTTTTATGTTGGTTTATCTAGTTGGAATAGGTATGTTCTTGATACTCTTTCGGGAGGCAATTTCCTAGGTACTCCCGCTTTAGAAGCTAGTTGCATCATTGAGAGTCTAGTTGGAATACCACCTGTTAATGAAGTTAAAATTGAAATCTCTCTTGAAGATGTTATGAAAAAATTGGAAACCATAGAGAAAAATTTTCCAAGTGTTGAAACTAAATTGGGAATGTTATTTGACAAAACTTATGAACTTGATAAATCCTTAGGAGGAATTGATGAAAGAATTAGTGTCCTAGGAACTTGTGTTGTCCATGATAATCAAACCAATAGGATTGATGAACTTGAAAAAGCTATGGGAACCTTGGGTTCAACCTTTTCTTCTCTCAAGTATAATGAGAAAGCTTATGTGGGTAAAGAGCAAAAATTCATGTACGCCTCTAAAGTGCCTAAACAAAAGAATTATTATAGGCCTAAAATTGCTAAAACCCCTAGCACCACCATAGAAAATTTAGATAATGGAGCACCTAAAGTACCCTCTGCAACAAGTTGTGTTTGCATGAAAAATAATAATGTTGATGCTTCTACTCTCGATGTTACTTGATTTACACTTTCTAGCCTAGCTGAAAGGCGTTAAAGAAAAGCGCTTATGGGAGACACTACAGCAATTTTTGTTTTGTTGTGTCTTGGAAGTTGTTTACTACTGTAGCAACCTCTCCTTATCATGTTTTTGTGCCAAGTAAAGTTTCTATGTCAAAGTTGATGTTATATTTGGGATCGCTGCGCAGAAACAGCATTGCTGTCTGTCACGAATCTGGGCACAGTTCTCTGTAGAAAATTCGAAAAAATCTGCCAATTTACGAGCGTGATCCTCAGATATGTAACTTTCATTATTTTGAGTTTTCCATTTGAGCAAGTCTGGTGCCAGCTTTAAATTCGTCTTTACGGATTCTGTTTTTGACAGATTCTGCCTTTTATTTCGCATTGCCTCTTTTGCTATGTTGGATTTATTTCTTTGATCCATTAATGTCCAGTAGCTTTATGCAATGTCCAGAAGTGAAAATAATGATTGTGTCACCTCTGAATGTGTGAATTATTAATTGTGCACTAACCCTCTAATGAGTTTGCTTGAAGTTTGGTGTGAAGGAAGTTTTCAAGGGTCAAGAGAGGAGTATGATATACTATGATCAAGAGGAGTGAAAGCTCTAAGCTTGAGGATGGTTCATCCCTGCATATTTTAAGAAGACTCAAGCGTCTAAGCTTGGGGATGCCCAAGGCATCCCCTTCTTCATCGACAACATCATCAGGTTCCTCCCCTGAAACTATATTTTTATTCAATCACATCTTGTGTTCTTTACTTGGAGCGTCGGTTTGTTTTTGTTTTTGTTTTTGTTTGAATAAAATGGATCCTAGCATTCACTTTGTGGGAGAGAGACACGCTCCGCTGTTGCATATGGACAAATATGTCCTTAGGCTTTACTCATAATGTTCAAGGCGAAGGTTGAAATTTCTTCGTTAAATTGTTATATGGTTGGAATTGGAAAATGCTACATGTAGTAATTCTAAAATGTCTTGGATAATGTGATACTTGGCAATTGTTGTGCTCATGTTTAAGCTCTTGCATCATATGCTTTGCACCCATTAATGAAGAAATACATAGAGCTTGCTAAAATTTGATTTGCATATTTGGTCTCTCTAAGGTCTAGATAATATCTAGTATTGAGTTTTGAACAACAAGGAAGACGGTGTAGAGTCTTATAATGTTTACAATATGTCTTTTATGTGAGTTTTGCTGCAGTTCATCCTTGAGTTTGCTTCAAATAACCTTGCTAGCCTAAACCTTGTATCGAGAGGGAATACTTCTCATGCATCCAAATCCTTGAGCCAACTACTATGCCATTTGTGTCCACCATACCTACCTACTACATGGTATTTCTCCGCCATTCCAAAGTAAATTGCTTGAGTGCTACCTTTAAAATTCCATCATTTACCTTTGCAATATATAGCTCATGGGACAAAATAGCCTTAAAAACTATCGTAGTATTGAATATGTACTTATGCACTTTATCTTTTATTAAGTTGCTTGTTGTGCGATAACCATGCTTCTGGGGAACGCCATCAACTATTGTTGAATATCATGTGAGTTGCTATGCATGTCCGTCTTGTCTGAAGGATCTATCATTTTAGTGGTTGGAGCATGCAAAATTGTTAGAGAAGAACATTGGGCCGCTAACTAAAGCCATGAATCATGGTTGAAGTTTCAGTTTTGGACATATATCCTCAATCTCATATGAGAATAATAATCATTGCTACATGCTTATGCATTTAAGAGGAGTCCATTATCTTTTGTCCATGTTGTCCGTATGGATGTCTAAGTTGAGAATAATGAGAAATCCAAAATGCGAGCTTTCTCCTTAGACTTTGTACAGGCGGCATGGAGGTACCCCTTTGTGACACTTGGTTGAAACATGGCATGCAAAGATCCGGTAGTCCAAGCTAAGTAGGACGAGGTGCGGACACTATTAGTATACTATGCATGAGGCTTGCAACTTGTAAGATATAATTTACATAACTCATATGCTTTATTACTACCGTTGACAAAATTGTTTCATGTTTTCAAAATAAAAGCTCTAGCACAAATACAACAATCGATGCTTTCCTTTTGAAGGACCTTTCTTTTACTTTTATTGTTGAGTCATTTACCTATCTCCCTCCACCTTAAGAAGCAAACACTTGTGAACTGTGCATTGATTCCTACATACTTGCATATTGCACTTGTTATACTACTTTATGTTGACAATATCCATGAGATATACATGTTATAAGTTGAAAGCAACCGCTGAAACTTAATCTTCCTTTGTGTTGCTTCAACACCTTTACTTTGATTTATTGCTTTATGAGTTAACTCTTATGCAAGACTTATTGATGCTTGTCTTGAAGTACTATTCATGAAAAGTCTTTGCTTTATGATTCACTTGTTTACTCATGTCATTACCTTTGCTTTGATCGCTGCATTCATTACATATGTTTACAAATAGTATGATCAAGATTATGATGGCATGTCACTTCAGAAATTATCTTTGTTATCGTTTTACCTGCTCGGGACGAGCAGAACTAGCTTAGGGATGCTGATACGTCTCCGACGTATCGATAATTTCTTATGTTCCATGCTACTTTATTGATGATACCTACATGTTTTATGCATATTATATGTCATATTTATGCATTTTCTGAACTAACCTATTAACAAGATGCCGAAGAGCCAGTTGCTGTTTCCGCTGTTTTTGGTTTCAGAAATCTAGTAAGGAAATATTCTCGGAATTGGACGAAATCTTCGCCAGGGTCCTATTTTTGCACGAAGCTTCCAGAAGACCGAAGAGATAACGAGGTGGGGCCACGAGGTGGCCGGACCACGAGCGGCGCGGCCCAGGCCACCGGCCGCGCCACTCCCTGTCTCGGGCCCTCGTGTGGCCCCCTGACCTACCCTCCGCCTACTTAAAGCCTCAGTCGCGAAAACCCCAGTACCGAGAGCCACGATACGGAAAACCTTCCAGGACGCCGCCGTAATCCCATCTCGGGGGATTCGGAGATCGCCTCCGGCACCCTGCCGGAGAGGGGATTCATCTCCCGGAGGACTCTACACCGCCATGGTCCTCCGGAGTGATGAGTGAGTAGTTCACCCCTGGACCATGGGTCCATAGCAGTAGCTAGATGGTCGTCTTCTCCTTGTTGTGCTTCATTGTTGGATCTTGTGAGCTGCCTAACATGATCAAGATCATCTATCTGTAATACTATATGTTGTGTTTGTCGGGATCCGATGGATAGAGAATACTATGTTATGGTGATTATCAATCTATTGTTTATGTGTTGTTTATGATCTTGCATGCTCTCCGTTATTAGTAGAGGCTCTGGCCAAGTTTTTACTCTTAACTCCAAGAGGGAGTATTTATGCTCGATAGTGGGTTCATGCCTTCATTGACACCTGGGACAGTGACAGGAAGTTCTAAGGTTGTGATGTGCTGTTGCCACTAGGGATAAAACATTGATTCTATGTCTAAGGATGTAGTTGTCGATTACATTACGCACCATACTTAATGCAATTGTCTGTTGCTTAGCAACTTAATACTGAATGGGGTTCGGATGATAACCTGAAGGTGGACTTTTTAGGCATAGATGCGGTTGGATGGCGGTCTATGTACTTTGTCGTAATGCCCAATTAAATCTCACTATATTTATCATATCATGTATATGCATTGTTATGCCCTTCTCTATTTGTCAATTGCCCGACTGTAATTTGTTCACCCAACATGCTTTTATCTTATGGGAGAGACACCTCTAGTGAACTGTGGACCCCGGTCCTATTCTTTACATAGCATACAATCTACTGCAATTGTGTTTTACTATTTTCTTTGCAAACATCTTCCACTCGATACGCTTAATCCTTTGTTACAGCAAGCCGGTGAGATTGACAACCTCATTGTTTCGTTGGGACAAAGTACTTGGGTTGTGTTGTGCAGGTTCCACGTTGGCGCGCCTGGTGTTGCGCCGCATCACATTTCGCGACAATCAACCTTCAACGTGCTTCTTGGCTCCTACTGGTTCGATTAAACCTTGGTTTCTTTCTGAGGGAAAACTTGCTACTGTGCGCATCATACCTTCCTCTTGGGGTTCCCAACGAACGTGTGAGTTACACGCCATCAATTGCTGTCAACCAGTAAAATCCTGCTCTGAAAACCTTGGCCGCGATAGCTTGACTACTTGCATGATGACCACATATTCCTTCGTGTACGTCCTTCAAAATTATCCTTCCTTCTTCGGGTGTGACGCATCTTTGTAACACACCGAAATACTTCTTGTACAACTCCCCTTTGACACGGTGAAAGCTTTGGAACGTCTAATAACTCGCCTTGCTTCAATTGGATCGTCGGGTATTGTTTTCCTTAGGATGTATGATATGTACGCTTGCATCCATGGAATTTGCACCATCATGACTAGCTCCTTTCCTCTTCTTCTTCGAGTGCTTCTTTCGTAGCCCCCGAGGGTTTCTCGTCTTTCTCCTTCTTCTTTGGTTTCTTCGGCTTTGTAGATCTCTCTGTTATCTCCTCCCAAAACACGCCTGGTGGAATCGCGAGACACTGCGACCCAATGTTTGCAAGAACATCGGCTTCATCATTACTTAGCCTGCTGATGTGATTTACCTCACATCCATCAAACAGTTTCTCTAGCTCGTTATACATTCCTTGTATGCTATCATACTTTCATTGACTGCATCACATTGATTCATGACCTGCTGAGCCACCAATTGTGAGTCGCCAAAGATTTTTAGTCGGGTTGCACCACAAGCTTTCGCCATCTTCATCCCGTGTATGAGAGCTTCATACTCTGCCTCATTGTTAGACGCGTTTGGAAACGTCATCCGTAAGACATACTTTAATTTGTCGCCTTCAGGTGATATCAGTATCACGCCTGCTCCAGCTCCCTCTAATCTCTTGGACCCGTCGTTCATAGTCCAGGTTCTCGATAGATCTGGGGGTCTCGTATTTTGTAGCTCCATCCACTCTGCGATGAAGTCTGGTAAAATTTGCGACTTTATTGCTTTTCTTTTTTCGTACGTGATGTCCCGAGGGGAAAGCTCTATTCCCCAAAGGGAGACACGGCCCGTAGCTTCTGGATTATTTAATATATTGGATAAAGGCGCCTCGTTGACCACTATTATCGGATGCGCCGAAAAATAGTGTCGCGACTTTCTTGCTGTTGTAAATACTCTGTAGGCGATAATACTTCTGAAATATGCGGGCCTCTGTTTTGATGGTTTTCCTTCTTCCTTTGAAATATAAGGCCTGTGCTGACCACCCGAGGTGTGTCTGCAATGTATAGCAAAAGGGGTTCCTTCTCTTTAGGCGCTACCAAGATTGGTGGTGTCGAGATTGTGCGCTTGAGATCCTCGAAAGCTTTGTCCGCCTCTTCGTTCCACTGAAATTTCTCTCCTTGCTTAATCAAAGCGTAGAACGGCAATGCCTTCTGACGTGGGCATTACCCTTCGGGTAACCAATGTTGCTCTACCCTACACGGTCCAGCTGGAGGCCCATGAAGGTACCCGATGGCAAGATGGGCCACTAGGACGGTGCGGCGGAAGATTACTTGAAGTACAAGACACGGAAGAAGCCGAACAAGGAAAGATTAGAGATAGATCTACTGTAAACCTACTCGTACTCGATTAGACCTCTCGAGACCTGGCCACCTATATAAAGGCCAGGAGAGGGGCTATCGAGGGACACAATCAATCTTAGCAATCTTAGCCAACAGAAGCTTAGAACTAGGTTACCCTAGCAATTAGCTATCTCGACGAGATCACAGCCGAACTATTCGGCACCCCATTGTAACCTGTTTTCATCATAATCAAGAACAGACAGGCAGACGTAAGGTTTTACCTCATCGAGGGCCCCGAACCTGGGTAAATCGCTCTCCCCGCTTGTCCGTACCGATGTCTCGTGTCAGCTTGCAGGATTCCATCAACCCTAAGCCCCTATCGGAGGGCATTGCCGAGGAGCACCCTCGACAATTGGCACCGTCTGTGGGAAACCTGTCGGCACAAGGCAGGGCATCGGCAGATCCAATCATGGCACCGGCGGCTCCACCGGCAACTTCATCAGCAACTTCGTCGACACCATCGTCACCAATCCTGGGAAGCCCGATTCGATTCGGTTCCTACGAGTTTACTCCACACAGCGATTCCTCCCGCTCGAACTTTTCAGATCTACAAGGGAACATGGAGATGACCTTCGGCAGCGTCCACTACAACGTCAACGCAGAGGGAATCCTTCGATTGTTGGAATCCCCCACTTCCGGATCGACGGGTTCAAACGCGTCATCGTCACTCGATCTGTCGGCTGGTTTGACGGGATCGACGTGCTCACCCGTGCCCTCGACTCCCCGCTCGGTGTCCTCCATGTCGGTAGGGTCGGATGATTCCTCATCTTCGAAACTAACTTCGTACTACTGCCTGAACTGCGACACCAGGCATGGGCTGGGATCAAGCGACACGCCGTTCATCTGCAACGCCCAGTATTCATCGGGAGAGGACAGTATAGAAGCATCTTTGTGGTGTAACCCCCGAAGGGCGGCAAAAGAGCTTGATGGCGTGTAACTCACACGTTCGTTGGGAACCCCAAGAGGAAGGTATGATGCGCACAGTAGCAAGTTTTCCCTCAGAAAGAAACCAAGGTTTAATCGAACCAGGAGGAGCCAAGAAGCACGTTGAAGGTTGATGGTCGCGAAATGTGATGCGGCGCAACACCAGGGATTCCGGCGCCAACTAGGAACTGCACAACACAACCAAAGTACTTTGCCCCAACGAAGCAGTGAGGTTGTCAATCTCACCGGCTGTAACAAAGGATTAAACGTATCGAGTGGAAGATGTTTGCGAAGAAAACAGTAAAACAAGTAGATTGTATGCTATGTAAAGAATAGGACCGGGGTCCACAGTTCACTAGAGGTGTCTCTCCCATAAGATAAAAGCATGTTGGGTGAACAAATTACGGTCGGGCAATTGACAAATAGAGAAAGGCATAACAATGCATATACATGACATGGTAAATATAGTGAGATTTAATCCGGGCATTACGACAAAGAACATAGACCGCCATCCAACTGCATCTATGCCTAAAAAGTCCACCTTCAGGTTATCGTCCGAACCCCCTCCAGTATTAAGTTGCAAAGCAACAGACAATTGCATTAAGTATGGTGCGTAATGTAATCAACAACTACATCCTTAGACATAGCATCAATGTTTTATCCCTAGTGGCAACAGCACATCACAACCTTAGAACCTTCTGTCACGATCCCAGGTGTCAATGAAGGCATGAACCCACTATCGAGCATAAATACCCCCTCTTGGAGTTAAGAGCAAAAACTTGGCCAGAGCCTCTACTAATAACGGAGAGCATGCAAGATCATAAACAACACATAAACAATAGATTGATAATCACCATAATCATAGTACTCTCTATCCATCGGATCCCGACAAACACAACATATAGAATTACATATAGATGATCTTGATCATGTTAGGCAGCTCACAAGATCCAACAATGAAGCACAACAAGGAGAAGACGACCATCTAGCTATTGCTATGGACCCATGGTCCAGGGTGAACTACTCACTCATCACTCCGGAGGCGACCATGGCGGTGTAGAGTCCTCCAGGAGATGAATCCCTCTCGGGCTGGGGATCTCCCGAATCCCCGAGATGGGATCGCGGCGCGTCTCTCTGAAGGTTTTCCGTATCGGGCTCTTGCACTGGGGGTTTCGCGACGGGCTTTAAGTAGGCGGAAGGTCAACGCGAGGGCCACACGAGGGCCCAGGGCAGGTCGGCGCGGCCAGGGCTTGGGCCGCGCCGGCCACCCCCTGGCTGCCTCGTGGCCCCACTTCGTTAGGTCTTCGGTGCAAAAATAGGACCCTGGGCGAAAGTTTCGTCCAATTCCGAGAATATTTCTTTACTAGGATTTCTGAAACCAAAAACAGCAGAAAACAGCAACTGGCTCTTCGGCATCTTGTTAATAGGTTAGTTCCAGAAAATGCATAAATATGACATATAATGTGCATAAAACATGTAGGTATCATCAATAAAGTAGCATGGAACATAAGAAATTATCGATACGTTGGAGACGTATCAGCATCCCCAAGCTTAGTTCTGCTCGTCCCGAGCAGGTAAAACGATAACAAAGATAATTTCTGAAGTGACATGCCATCATAATCTTGATCATACTATTTGTAAACATATGTAATGAATGCAGCGATCAAAGCAAAGGTAATGACATGAGTAAACAACTGAATCATATAGCAAAGACTTTTCATGAATAGTACTTCAAGACAAGCATCAATAAGTCTTGCATAAGAGTTAACTCGTAAAGCAATAAATCAAAGTAAAGGTGTTGAAGCAACACATAAGAAGATTAAGTTTCAGCGGTTGCTTTCAACTTGTAACATGTATATCTCATGGATATTGTCAACATAAAGTAATATAACAAGTGCAATATGCAAGTATGTAGGAATCAATGCACAGTTCACACAAGTGTTTGCTTCTTAAGGTGGAAGGAGATAGGTAAACTGACTCAACAATAAAAGTAAAAGAATGGTCCTTCAAGAGGAAAGCATCGATTGCTGTATTTGTGCTAGAGCTTTTATTTTGAAAACATGAAACAATTTTGTCAACGGTAGTAATAAAGCATATGAGTTATGAAAATTATATCTTACAAGTTGCAAGCCTCACGCATAGTGTACTAATAGTGCCCGCACCTCGTCCTACTTAACTTGGACTACCGGGTCTTCGCATGCCATGTTTCAACCAAGTGTCACAAAGGGGTACCTCCATGCCGCCTGTACAAAGGTCCAAGGAGAATGCTCGCATTTTGGATTTCTCGCTTTTGATTATTCTCAACTTAGACATCCATCGGGACAACATGGACAACAGATAATGGACTCCTCTTAAATGCATAAGCATGTAGCAAAGTTATTATTCTCATATGAGATTGAGGATATATGTCCAAAACTGAAACTTCCACCATGGTTCATGGCTTTAGTTAGCGGCCCAATGTTCTTCTCTAACAATTTTGCATGCTCCAACCACTAAAATGATAGACCTTCAGACAAGACGGACATGCATAGCAACTCACATGATATTCAACAATAGTTGATGGCGTTCCCCAGAAACATGGTTATCGCACAACAAGCAACTTAATAAAATATAAAGTGCATAAGTACATATTCAATACTACGATAGTTTTTAAGGCTATTTTGTCCCATGAGCTATATATTGCAAAGGTGAATGATGGAATTTTAAAGGTAGCACTCAAGCAATTTACTTTGGAATGGCGGGTAAATACCATGTAGTAGGTAGGTATGGTGGACACAAATGGCATAGTAGTTGGCTCAAGGATTTTGGATGCATGAGAAGTATTCCCTCTCGATACAAGGTTTAGGCTAGCAAGGTTATTTGAAGCAAACTCAAGGATGAACAAGTGCAGCAAGAC
Organism: Lolium multiflorum; assembly: GCA_030979885.1. Classification (NCBI taxonomy): domain Eukaryota; kingdom Viridiplantae; phylum Streptophyta; class Magnoliopsida; order Poales; family Poaceae; genus Lolium; species Lolium multiflorum. Next base: position 178,902,705 of record CM061752.1, read on the forward strand.
TCACATAAAAGACATATTGTAAACATTATAAGACTCTACACTGTCTTCCTTGTTGTTCAAAACTCAATACTAGATATTATCTAGACCTTAGAGAAACCAAATATGCAAATCAAATTTTAGCAAGCTCTATGTATTTCTTCATTAATGGGTGCAAAGCATATGATGCAAGAGCTTAAACATGAGCACAACAATTGCCAAGTATCACATTATCCAAGACATTTTTAGAATTACTACATGTAGCATTTTCCAATTCCAACCATATAACAAATTAACGAAGAAGAAACTTCGCCTTGAACATTATGAGTAAAGCCTAAGGACACATGTGTCCATATGCAACAGCGGAGCGTGTCTCTCTCCCACAAAGTGAATGCTAGGATCCATCTTATTCAAACAAAAACAAAAACGAAAACAAACCGACGCTCCAAGTAAAGAACACAAGATGTGACTGAATAAAAATATAGTTTCAGGGGAGGAACCTGATGATGTTGTCGATGAAGAAGGGGATGCCTTGGGCATCCCCAAGCTTAGACGCTTGAGTCTTCTTAAAATATGCAGGGATGAACCACGGGGCATCCCCAAGCTTAGAGCTTTCACTCCTCTTGATCTTAGTATATCATTCTCTCTCTTGACCCTTGAAAACTTCCTTCACACCAAACTTCAAGCAAACTCATTAGAGGGTTAGTGCATCATTAATAATTCACTCATTCAGAGGTGACACAATCATTATTTTCACTTCTGGACATTACATAATGCTACTGGACATTAATGGATCAAAGAAATAAATCCAACATAGCAAAAGAGGCAATGCGAAATAAAAGGCAGAATCTGTCAAAAACAGAACAGTCTGTAAAGACGAATTTATAAATGGCACCAGACTTGCTCAAATGGAAAAACTCAAAACTAATGAAAGTTGCGTACATATCTGAGGATCACGCTCGTAAATTGGCAGATTTTTTCGAATTTTCTACAGAGAATTATGCCCAGATTCGTGACAGACAGCAATGCTGTTTCTGCGCAGCGATCCCAAATATAACATCAACTTTGACATAGAAACTTTACTTGGCACAAAAACATGATAAGGAGAGGTTGCTACAGTAGTAAACAACTTCCAAGACTCAACAAAACAAAAATTGCTGTAGGTAAAAACATGGGTTGTCTCCCATAAGCGCTTTTCTTTAACGCCTTTCAGCTAGGCGCAGAAAGTGCAAATCAAGTAACATCGAGAGTAGAAGCATCAACATCATTACCTTGGGAGCTGGGAGTTTTCTCAACAATGCATTGTATCTGGTCTATATAAGTAACTCCTCTCTCATTGCTCCTAGGCTTACTATTCTCATCAAACAAATTTTCAGGAACAAGCCAAGCATAGTTATTTTCCAAAGCTTCATGCATCCCTAGTAGTTTACTAGGTATTGGCGCTTTAATTTCCCTACCATCATTAACATTATTAGTATACTTAATTCTATCCATATCCATCTTTTCAAGTATTTGTTTAAAATTAGGAAAGAAACCAAGCCTCTTATGCTTAATAAAAACTTTTCTAGCTTCTTTAACTATATCCTCAAATTCTCTAACAAGGACTTTTAAAACAAAATTTCTCTTTTCCCCCATCTCCATATCCGAAAGTGTAAGAAACATATGTTGTATTATGGGATTGAGATTAACAAATCTAGTTTCTAACATGTGTATCAAACAGGCAGAAGCACTTTCATAAGTAGGAGCAGTTTTTAATAATGGTATATCTTCAAAATCTTCATCCATACTAACATGGGTGAAAAATTCTTCTATATTATCTCTTCCAATGATACACCCTCGTCCTACCGGTATCTCTTCCAAAGTAAACTTAGGATTAAGCATGATGAAATAAGCAAAAAGTAAACTAGGCAAACAAAATAAAGACAAGTAACTAATTTTTTTTTGTGTTTTCGATATAGCAAACAAGATAGCAAATAAAGTAAAACTAGCAACTAATTTTTTGTATTTTAATTTAGTGCAGCAAACAAAGTAGTAAATAAAATAAAGCAAGACAAAAACAAAGTAAAGAGATTGAGAAGTGGAGACTCCCCTTGCAGCGTGTCTTGATCTCCCCGGCAACGGCGCCGGGAAGAGCTGCTGGCGTGCAGTTGACGTGGGAGATAGAAATCTTTGTGGTGTAACTTTTCTTCAGGTCCCCGGCAACGGCGCCAGAAAAAGAGCTTGATGGCGTGTAACTCACACGTTCGTTGGGAACCCCAAGAGGAAGGTATGATGCGCACAGTAGCAAGTTTTCCCTCAGAAAGAAACCAAGGTTTAATCGAACCAGGAGGAGCCAAGAAGCACGTTGAAGGTTGATGGTCGCGAAATGTGATGCGGCGCAACACCAGGGATTCCGGCGCCAACTAGGAACCTGCACAACACAACCAAAGTACTTTGCCCCAACGAAACAGTGAGGTTGTCAATCTCACCGGCTTGCTGTAACAAAGGATTAAACGTATCGAGTGGAAGATGTTTGCGAAGAAAACAGTAAAACAAGTAGATTGTATGCTATGTAAAGAATAGGACCGGGGTCCACAGTTCACTAGAGGTGTCTCTCCCATAAGATAAAAGCATGTTGGGTGAACAAATTACAGTCGGGCAATTGACAAATAGAGAAAGGCATAACAATGCATATACATGACATGGTAAATATAGTGAGATTTAATCCGGGCATTACGACAAAGAACATAGACCGCCATCCAACTGCATCTATGCCTAAAAAGTCCACCTTCAGGTTATCGTCCGAACCCCCTCCAGTATTAAGTTGCAAAGCAACAGACAATTGCATTAAGTATGGTGCGTAATGTAATCAACAACTACATCCTTAGACATAGCATCAATGTTTTATCCCTAGTGGCAACAGCACATCACAACCTTAGAACCTTCTGTCACGATCCCAGGTGTCAATGAAGGCATGAACCCACTATCGAGCATAAATACCCCCTCTTGGAGTTAAGAGCAAAAACTTGGCCAGAGCCTCTACTAATAACGGAGAGCATGCAAGATCATAAACAACACATAAACAATAGATTGATAATCACCATAATCATAGTACTCTCTATCCATCGGATCCCGACAAACACAACATATAGAATTACATATAGATGATCTTGATCATGTTAGGCAGCTCACAAGATCCAACAATGAAGCACAACAAGGAGAAGACGACCATCTAGCTACTGCTATGGACCCATGGTCCAGGGGTGAACTACTCACTCATCACTCCGGAGGCGACCATGGCGGTGTAGAGTCCTCCGGGAGATGAATCCCCTCTCCGGCAGGGTGCCGGAGGCGATCTCCGGAATCCCCCGAGATGGGATTCGCGGCGGCGGCGTCTCTGTAAGGTTTTCCGTATCGTGGCCTCGGTATGGGGGTTTCGCGACGGGAGCTTTAAGTAGGCGGAAGGTCAACGCGAGGGGCCACACGAGGGGCCCGGGGGGCAGGTCGGGCGGCCAGGGCTTGGGCCGCGCCGGCCACCCCTGGCTGCCTCGTGGCCCCACTTCGTTAGGTCTTCGGTCTTCTGGAAGCTTCGTGCAAAAATAGGACCCCTGGGCGAAAGTTTCGTCCAATTCGAGAATATTTCTTTACTAGGATTTCTGAAACCAAAAACAGCGAAAACAGCAACTGGCTCTTCGGCATCTTGTTAATAGGTTAGTTCCGAAAATGCATAAATATGACATATAATGTGCATAAAACATGTAGGTATCATCAATAAAGTAGCATGGAACATAAGAAATTATCGATACGTTGGAGACGTATCAACGCCCCGTATTCATCGGGAGAGGACAGTATCGACAGCACCATCCAGGGAACCACCCGAAGAACGGCACACCATCAGGTTTATGTCGCCAATAACACGGGAAACACAAGGCGCAGAGGAGACGAGGACCATACCCCCCGTTCCAGTAGAAGGGCGAGTTTTGAAAACAGCGCCAGCAACCGCGACAGCGATTACACCATCGCGGATGAGGAGTGGGCAGCAGCAAGGGCAGCAGTACTCAACAACACGCCGCTCCCCGCAGGAACTTCGGTTGGAACCCTCAATGCTTATCGCTCCATACTGGAGAAAAACCGGGAACACCTGTCGAAAGAGCAAGCCACCCTCGAGAGACGCCTATCTGCGGCGGACCGATCCAGCGAACGGCGAAGGGGCTCGCAAGGGAGTGCCTCCCGAAACACTCAGGGAACAGGCAAGCACCGGTCGAGACTATCCAGGCTTTCAGAAGATGACGCCAGGGAAATAACGTCGAATCTAACCAAATCCTTTATGACCACGGATACCGCAGGCATGCCACGACCGAAAACCGTTGCAGGAGCAACAGCCAACCTCGCCGCATACCTCATCAACCAACGCCCCGAAGGGTCCATGGCTCAAGCTCATCGAGGTGCCCTGGAGAGTCTCGCAATATTGGGGAACAACCTAGTCCCGCCAAAGGAAAAGACCACCGTCCAAGGCAGTGGGTCGAAACATCATGCGAGAGATGCTCGGGACGAAATCACCCAGAGCAAGATCGACAAAGCAAGGCGACGACGCGCCGCTAGGAAGGACGACGACAGCGATTCTTCGGATGAAGACCAGGAGTACGACGGCGAGCTCAGGGGAGCCGATTGTCTAAGTTACAAGATCCGCGAAACAATGCCGCCCAAAAAATTTAAGCCTACCCCTACCGACGCTGCCAAGTACGATGGGAAACAGGAACCAAGATCCTGGATAGACGACTACCTGCAGACCGTGATCCTGCACAAAGGAAACCAGATAGTAGCAATGCAATGCTTACAACTTTACTTGAAGGATTCAGCACGGGCCTGGCTAAGGGGGCTGCCGAAAGGTTCTGTTAAATCATGGGACGACCTAGTAGATGCCTTCGTTGCCAACTTCCAAGCAACATACAAGAGGCCCGTCGGGATCGAAGAACTGCGGAATTGCCGGCAGAAGCAGAAGGAGTCGATGCGTTCATACATCGGGAGATTCACAAAGCTCCTGAACGCTGCCGAAGACGTATCTGTCGACAGAGCAATCGACGCTTTCAGCGACGGCGTTCAGCGGGAAAGCTACATAGAAGAACTTGGGCGCAAAAAGCCAAAAACCATAACCAAATTAATGGAAATCGCCAACAGTTGGGCTGATGGTGAGGACAACGTACGAAGGCCACGGCAGCGCAGTGATGACGAAGACGACGACCAGCCGAAGCACGACTCGGGTGGCCGAAGGGATCGTCACAAGAGAAGGAAGAACCGCAACTACGATGATAATAATCTGGTAGCCGCAGGATATTCCGATCGACAGGACGATCGAGACGATAGGCACGACAGTAACCGGAACAACTCTGGGAACCGTGGTAACTATAAACCACGACAGCAGAGGACTCCCGAATTACCCTACGCTGAGCAGATCAACGCCCCCTGTTATTTGCACTCGTATGTCGATTCCAAGGACGGCAAAACAAAGTCAAGTCACCTGCTCAGGGACTGTCGACAGTTCCTTGACATGCACAAACTCATCCAGCAATCAGGCCAGCAACAGCTACCACCACCACCCCCACCTCCACCGCAGCATCAAGTCCAGCAGGCTCAACCCCATCAACCCAACGAGGCGTTCCCACCACCACGTGGGCAGATGAGCATGATCCATAGGACAGGTGTTTCGAAAAGGGAGATGAAGAAGCTCACCCGAGAGATCAACTTGGCAGAAAGCATCATGGCAAACATCCCCGAGTACGTCGAATGGTCTTCTCAGAACATTACGTTCAGTCGAGCAGATCACCCGATGACCATACCAAAACCAGGACACGCTGCCTTGGTAGTCGAAGCACAAATTGGGGGGTTCAAGATGAGCAAAGTCTTCATGGATGGTGGAAGCGGGCTAAACCTGATATTTGTCGACACAATCAGAAGTATGGGGATCACCATGAGCATGCTGGAAGAAACAGACACCTGCTTCCATGGGATCCTTCCAACCGCACCGGGCCACTCTCTTGGCAAAGTCTACCTGAATGTTATCTTCGGCAGGGCCGACAATTTCAGGAAGGAAAAGATCGAGTTTGAAGTGGTGAACTGGGAGTCACAGTATCACGCTATACTCGGGAGACCAGCGTATGCCAAGTTCATGGCTGTGCCGCATTATGCATACCTCAAGCTGAAAATGCCTGGGAACAACGGGACAAACATCACAGTCTATGGAAGTTTTTCACGCTCGGACAATTGTGATCGCGACTTTCAGAGGATTGCTGCAAAGTTCGGGTCACAGCAAGAAATCGTCGACCCTCCGCCCAAGCTGTCTTTACGAGAGATCAAGGAAGAAAAAGATGGCAGGGAAACCAAGAAGAAGCCAGCCGCTCTCGCCCTTAAAGCTTCGGCAGCAGAAGCCTCGGCAGCAAAGGGTTCGGCAGTTGATGGCACAGAAGGCTTAGGAGATAGCAAGACGATGGCAACCACCGCTCAAACCCCTGATGAAACCAGCAACGCTGCAGCAATCACTAACGCGGTGAAGAAGCCAGAAGAAGAGAAGAATCCCTTCCTTGACTGAGCAGTTTACTAGCCTTTATTTTCTTTTTCCTTCATTATAAACAGGGCCTTCCCCTTTTCGCCCTCTAGCATCGTGCTTACCTTATTAATAAGAACTTAAGCTTCGATTCTTTGTTAAGCATTGCAGTAACCACAAACTTCTAAGCCCCATCACTATGCAAACATAGTACAAGGCAGAAGATCGCGCTTCAAAAAAGCCTCTACGAGTGCTAAAAGACGTTCACCTTTCCCTCCGCTATAGATGCCTCTACGAGTGCCGTAAATAGCAAGAGTTTGGAAATACATATAAACAACAACCCACGTTCGATATTTTACTTATGGAAATATCAAGGAACAACGGGCTCATCGGCAGAACCACTACACCCGAAATATTCGGGAGTGCCTGTCGAAATTTAAAACGGTTGAAAGCAAAGTTGCGCATACAACAGGTTTAGCAAAACCTGCAACACGAGCTGATCACTCAAATGATTTGCTAACCAACCAATATACATACATCTAAACGAGCAACTAAGATTCGCTCAAAACTTGCCAACGGCAATAACATGGTAAAAGTACATATGCATGTATCTACCGAATGAGAAGGCATCATTACATAATCCAAACACTTGGATAAAGTAGCCAAATTATCTATTTACAAAACGGACATTAAATCCCTGAAATCACCCTTGCGGAGTTCCTCTTTCTTCAGGTACCCTTGAGTCTTCCTCGAGTCTGTCGACAACTATGTTGGCAGGCAACAATACCTTCGGGTACAGCGCCTCCAAGTCTCCAGTAGCGTTGGCAATCGACAGCAAACCTGCCGAAGGATAACGGGCAAGTACAAGGGCAAGTGTAAACCTGGCCCCTGCAAAAACTTGCGCACGTACCAAGTCTCGGACCTTCTTGGCGTTACCAAATTCAGACATCAAAGCAAGGAGAGTCGGGGGAACTGCGTTCAAAGGGAACATTGTCTTCCAAACCACCCTCATAGCCTTGTAGCACTTGTCAAAAAAGTGGTGGACCTGCTGAACTCGATCCTGAAATTGTGCGACAGCCGAAGCCTTCGAGTGCTCCCGCCAGAAAATCTCTTCGGCTGAGGACAGCTGAGTTAATGCATTCACACGCTCGTGAATCCGTTTGTTCTCTTCTGCGCGGTTCAAAGCTATGACTGGCACGGAAATAAACAAAGGATCAGACAAGACGCTATCGACCAAAGGGTGCAGAGATCAAGGACTCACAGTTCAAGCTCTCGGTAGCTTTATGTAGCTCAGTAAGAGCGTACCGCTCCACGTCGGCTGCAATCTCGCTCTTCTTGTTGACAATCGCAGCTAAGGCATAAGTGCTGCGCAGGTCCTTTTCCATCTGGGTGATCCGATCCTTCATCCGTTGGATTCGATCACCTTCGGGAAGAACGCCCGAAGAGTCATCAACAAACGAGGGCACCGGGAAAACCTGCAGGCAACAGCGTCAAAAGGATGATGGTTATGGACAAATCAAGCATCCAACGTAACTCCCATCGGGAGAGGTACAAGAAATTCCTATCAAGAGAAGTGCAAATTGCAACAGCACAAGTGTTCATTACAAACTTGAGTTCTCGCAACAGAATAATGTTTCATACTAGCCCAAGGATAAAATTGTTACAACAATCAAGGAGCCTGAGTCTGAGTCGACAGGCTGGGGCCAGCCGATGCCTTTCCCGACGAAACTAAATCAAGGAGCTGGCGAGCACAAGTACGGGCGGATGCTGTAAAGGCGCTTAAGTTAACAAGTCGCCCATCTTTCTCTTTCGGCAGCTCCTTAGTCATTTCTTCGATGTCAGCCTTAAAGCCGTAACCCATCATAAGTTGGAAGGCAAGGAGGGCACCATAGGTACGTGAGGTGCGCTTGAATACCTCGATGACTTCCTTGGTGTCGACTGCGAAGGCATCAATCAGCTGCCCCAGAGTCTTCTCCTGCTTGGCCTTGGGGAATATCATCGAATGCATCCGCGCCAGAGCACCCTTTCCCTTGTCAAGAAGCTCCCGGGTAAGCTGGTGGGTGGCAAGAACCATCGACACACCATTCGCCGGGGAGTTGCTTGGAACTTTGTCCAAAGCAGTAGCAGGGATGCTGGCGGCTTCTGCAAAATAGGAGGAAACCATTGATGAAGAAACGGATCCATAAAAAGTAATAATCTACAAGAGATGCGTGAAAAAGCTTACCAAGTAGAGCCAAGGCAGATTGACGAAGGAGCTCATCCTTCTCTGCTGCTCGAGCTTCCTCCTCCTTCAGCCTCTCTTTCAGCTTGCTCAGCTCATCTTTTAGGGAGTCGACCTCCTGGCGAGCTATGGCAGCCTTTTTGATGGCACCATCTAACTTTGAAGAGGAAGACTTAGCTTCCTCCTGCAGTCGAACCTTGTCCGCCTCCAGGGAGGTAAATTGAGAGGCGAAGGCTTCTAAAGAGGATATCACACCTCGTAGATCCTTGAAGAAAGGGAATGTTTTACAAAGATCATTAGGCAAAGACACATTCCAAAAGCTTCTTGTTAGACTCGACAAAGACTTACAGAAGGAGGAGCTGTGGCAGCAGCAGGAGCATCTTTCCCTTTGGAAAGGGAGGAGGCAGTCGATGCTTGCGCCGCGGGAGCCGCTTTAGGAGCCGAAGCTTCGGAAGCTGCGGCGGCTGGCGAGACAGCATCAGATCTGACCCTCTTAGGTGGAGGCTCAATAAAAGCATCGTCACTGCAAGAAAGATTTGATCGACCAAGTTATGAGAAAAATGTGAAAAAGTCAAAAGAGAAAAGAAGAAGAACACTTACATATCAAGAAGATCATCTTCATCGGCAAAGCCGCCGATTGATCTCTTCGTAGGTGGAGCCCTGGTCTCCTCCGCAGCTGCATTAACAAAGGCATCGTGATCAGCGTCATCATCGCGCACTGATCCCTCTGTGTCGCAAGTATCATCGGCTGAGGGAGATTGGTATGGGCGGTTTCAGAATCTATCGGGTCATCGTGATCGCTTGTTGGGTTTGTATGCTCAACAGTACGAAAGTCAACAGGTTCTGAAGAGCCTCTTCCTTCGGAAATATCATTTGGCAAGTTATGTAAGTCCCCGGAGGCTACGAGGGTCTGCCGAAGAAAAGACAGATGAGAACAACAGTAATTATGTCGACTAAGTAAATAGCAGCATAACAAGAATTTGAGGAGGGAAGTTACCTCTGGTGGTGGATGATTGGCGTCAAAGGGAGTATATGGAGACATCAATGGGATCGAGTCTTCTTGGCTGAAGAAAGTGAGGCGACGAACTTCATCGAGCAGTTCCTTTTCTGACAGTTCGGCATCGTTAATTCTGGTCTCGTCCTTCGGGCCTGTATATAACCACATTGGGCGAACTCTAGTCATGACTGGTTGGACTCGACGTTTCAGAAACGCTGCCGCTACCTCGGTGCCGACCATGGTTTGTCCGTCAGCCTCCTTGATCCGAAGAAATCTGGCAAATAATTCATCGGCTGCTACTTTTTCGTCGGGAGAGAGAACATTCTTCCAGGAATTCTTAGGCTTGGCTTCAAGGACATCGACAAAACGAGGAAGCTGAGATTCGGGTGACAGGGAATCCTTGATGTAAAACCACTTCAATCTCCACCCTTGCACGGACTCCCTCATTGGAAATTGAAGTAATTGACATCCGAACGAGCCACAAATCCCACTCCTCCGGTGACAAAAGATCCGTTACTACTGCTGTATCTCTTCACATAAAAGATCTTTTTCACAACCCAAATGAGGCTCAACGCCCAGATATGCCCAGAGGGTGATGAACACCTCGGGGATGCCTGGGATTGTAGACTAGGGTTTTCGGGAAGAGCGCATGGAGATTGGAGGACGAATTAGGCACACGAACGAAAGCTTCGGGTCCCCTCGGTGGAGGATCCCTATGTGCTGCTAGCAATCCACTATATGATCATAAATGTGTTTACAGGGTACTGCCGTAGCGGAGCTATGTTGTCTATTTCTATGTCTATATCTTCTCCCCCCTTATTTGGGTGCCCTGGCTAGCTTTATATATGCAACCAGCCTAGGGTTTTACAAGAGTCCTAGTCGACTACTTCTTCGGGTTGTCTTGTTGGGCCTTCTCCATATTGGGCCGAGCAGGTATACTAATAATGGGTACCCGAAGGGTATGCCCATGTCAGTAGCCCCCGAGTTTATAGGGAAGTCGAAGACTTGCGTAGAAACTCCAAGCATAACCATCTCCGAAGTCGAAGAAAATACAAGGCGAGGTCCATGCCGTAGATCATGTGTAGCGTAGATGATGTCGACGATTCTCGAAGTTAATTTTCTATCGGGTGCGCGGCAGCGCTCCCGATGGGAGTAGCCCCGAGTCTATGGGCAAGTGCTTGCACTTGGGCATAGACTCAAGTTGTACTACTCGATGAAGAACTTAACTATATTTCTGGAGGACTTGATGAAATCCATGGGCTCCCGATGGGAGTAGGCTCCACTCGAATCGTAGAATCGAGTTGAGTCTACAAAGCTTGATTGTCGTAGATGCTGTCGAAGTTATTGTGCTCCCGATGGGAGTAGCCCCCGAGGCTACATCCAAGTGTTTGGACTTGGGTGTAGGCTCAACTTGCTTTTAATCGATACCACAATTTTTCCTCTTTCTTGTATCTTATCGGGAGGGTGAACAATACTCTCGATAAGAGTAGCCCCCGAGCCTATGGGCAGGTGCTTGCACCTAGGCATAGGCTCAAGTTGTACTACTCGATAAAGAACTTGACTATATTTCTGGGCGCAACCCCTCTTTTTATCGACTCCAGGCCGTTGCTATTTTTATTTGACATCCATATCTATATTGTACAGGGATAATGGTAATTGGGGCTAGTTCATCTCACGGATCAGGTACTAGTTAACTGCTCTAGTGGCAATCCGCAAAAACCTACTTCAAGACCACGTCCCCGGACATGATCTCGGAATACTGGTGTAAACTTCGACAGGTGCCGCTTAAGTATCATTCGTCGAGTCCTGGGCCAAATTTATCGGGTACCTAACGCGTCCGTTAGGATTTTCTTCGTATCTGTTGATACGGATAAAAGTAGCAGAGCGCAGTCTTTGGCGATGCCACGCCCAGCAGAACGGATCTGGGGTCTTACCTTCGCAATTTTGCGGCATTCAGAAATTGATCGCAACTTTGGCGTTCTGAGAATATATTGTCGAGTGCCTTGTTCGGCTGATGCAATGACCCATTTTGCGGGTTCTTCTATTTTTCTCTCGGGCTTGATAAGACAGCCGAATATATTGGTTATTCTATATTGTCGGGTACATCACCGATGCTCTTGCTCGGAACAATATGACGAGTCAATGAACCCGAAGATTTGTCCACCTTTTTTTTTTTTTTTTTTTTTTTTTTTTTTCCTCCTTGATGAAAATTTCGTCGAGTTCCTCCTTCAGGAAAATTTCTTCGGGTCCTCTTTGAGGACAATTCTTTCGGGTCCTCCCCGAGGACAATTCTCGGTCCTCTTTGAAGACAATTCTTCGAGACCTCCTTGAAGATAATTCACCTCCTTGAAGATAATTTTTCGACACCTCCTTGAAGATAATTTTTCGGGTCCTCTCGGAGGCAAAAATTGCCGGGTCCTTCTTGAAGCAACGGCTGGTCCTCTTTTGATTTCGTCGGGTTCCTCCCTTAAAAAGATTTTGTCGGGTTCCTCCTTGAAGACAATTTTTGTAGGCGCAATTATTCTTTCTGTCGACCTGAGATGTAAAGTGAAGAAGTATGGCGCAGCCCCCGAGTGTCGGGTGCGGCAAAAGTAAACAATAATCAACTTTGTGCAAAATAAAAGAACACTTAGCTTTTTGGACACGACGAAGTCGATGCATGATGAAGTCTTCGAGTGTAGATAAGAAATCTAGCCAAAGTAGAAACCACCAAATAACGAAACAAGGCTACGCGAAATTGTTGATGAAGAAATAGCCGAGCCCCCGAGCACTGCTGGGGTGATGTCATGATTGTTGCTTAGACGCCGTGTCACCGTTGTTACTCGGGGCGAAGTCGTTGTCGAGCCCCCGAGTATTATCCGTGTCGCCGAAAGAAGGCCATTAAGGATGAAATACTGAAGATGAAGTCCGAGATGAAGTACTTGAGATGAATCCATATTAAAGATCAGCCGAAAATTTACGCCATTGGAGATGAATTCGTTTGAAGATTGAACCATTGAAGATTACGCCATAAAAAATGAAGCACTGGAGATGAGTCCAAGATGAAGTATTTGAGATGAATCCACATTGAAGATTACGCCATTAAATATGAAGCATATATTGAAGATGAATCCATTGGATATCATAGAGGAATCGATTGATCCGAAGAAAATAACTCAGTAATAACCGTAGAAGATGAATCCATTGATATCATAGAGGATGAATCCATTGACCCGAAAAAATAAGTCCAACATTAGTTATAGATGATAAATCCATTTAACCCGGAGAGTGCTTGTATAAGAGTAAACCAGTAATATCCATATAGATGAATCTTATAAGATGAATCCGACGAAGACAAAATCCAATAAGCCGAAGAATATGAATCCACTGAGCCAAAGAAGGTAAATCCACTGAGCCGAAAGAGATAATTCCATTGGTCCGGAGAAGATACTTCCACTAAGCCGAAGAAAAGAAATTCACCAAGTAACCGAGTATATTTGCGGTAATGAAGTAATGGCACAGCCCCGGATGTCGGGTAAATTTGTTGTAATGATGCAATGTTGCAGCCCCCGAGTATTCGGGTGTGGCGAAAGTAAACAATAATTAACTTTCGGAAGAGGAACACTTAGCTTTGTCATCGGGTGCGAAATGGAGCTTCTGACGTGGAAGTAGGTCACCCGGCATACGAAGTCGATGTAACGGACGGCCGATGCAGCGGAGCCGTATGTCATGAATGGCATTATCTGGAGCAAGGTGAAAGTAGTCATGAAGAGGGAATCGTCGAGTCCATGGTGGGCGAGCCCACGGGCGAGGTGTGTGCGCGTTGTCGGCTAACGACAGGCGAGCCCAGCATGCGACTGCACGCGTGCGGTCGTCGAAACTTGTTCCGATCTGTAGTTATATTACGGCGCAAAAACTATGCGCAAATAATAGTATGCGAAGCCGAAAAATATTTGTTCAAATAAAATTTGTAAATAATAACTAATTAAAGGTATAGCACCTGATGATCTTTGCGTTTGGACCGGGGTTCGAGGACGAATCCGAGGTATCTAGTATCGCGTCGGCGTAGCTTCAGTGATAACAAACTGGGACGTGTGTCCGCCTTCATACTTAATTTTGACCAAGTTCTTTGTACCTCCCGTTGTGTCCCTTGATTACTGTGGTTTGATGCCGATGACAATATGACTCGGGGTCCGTCCGGCAAGTGCCTGCTGGATACTGTCGCGAAAAGTAACACCTGAACTTGGCCAAGTTCTCCGCAGAGACACATAGAACAAATCATATCAATCGATTAGTAGAAAAAAATTCTACACAGGGTAATCAATATAAGAGAGAAGATGTTACTTGATGGGCGCCTCCAATCAAGCTCGTGTCCCATTCATGTGTGCATGTTCCCAGAAAAAAACTTGCGCATCGAGCCGTGCTGATTTGATTGGCGACTCATCCCGTCGCGCAACATTGCTTGATGCGCTTTATTATGGGCATCTTTTCTCGTCGTAAATCTTGATGATGTTGGTAAAGATGAGGGTCTCTACTGATAATCTAAATCCAATCGCTGCCATCCCCACGGTCGGCGCCACTGATTGCATCACTTCCGGCAATGCCTACGACAGACTAGGGTTTTTCGGGAAGAGCTGACGATGGAGATTCCGGGGACGAGATTAGGCACACGACGTACCCAGCTTCGGGTCCCCTCGGTGGAGGATCCCTACGTGCTGCTAGCAATCCACTATATGATCATAAATGTGTTTACAGGGTACTGCCGTAGCGGAGCTATGTTGTCTATTTCTATGTTTATATCTTCTCCCCCTTATTTGGGTGCCCTGGCTAGCTTTATATATGCAACCAGCCTAGGGTTTTACAAGAGTCCTAGTCGACTACTTCTTCGGGTTGTCTTGTTGGGCCTTCTCCATATTAGGCCGAGCCAGGTATACTAATAATGGGTACCCGAAGGGTATGCCCATGTCAGTAGCCCCCGAGTTTATAGGGAAGTCGAAGACTTGCGTAGAAACTCCAAGCATAACCATCTCCGGAGTCGAAGAAAATACAAGGCGAGGTCCATGTCGTAAACCGGCAGGGGGATTAGGTCGAGAAATCGCACCTGGAAAGATCACATTCCCCTCATCGGAGGAGATCAATCCCAGGCTTCGGGATCTCTTCTCGTCACGCTTGGTGACGGTCGAGGCTATCCAATCACCGGGCTTGGCTGCTGAGCTCGGTGGCGCCGGCGGCGCCGGAGCTGGGGGAGGAGCGCTGGGGGCGCCTTCCTTCGAAAGAATCGAGGAAGATTTGGCGGCGGCGCCTCCGCTCGTAGAGCTGGCGGCGGCGCTAGGGTTCTTCTTCTTCACCATCATGAGATCCTGGAGAAACCATGCGTGGTGGCGGCGCTGAAATTGGTGGAACTGGGAGAAGAGGAAGAATGCAAGGGATGAACGAAGGAATGATCGAAGGGAAAGATTAGGGATTCTTGTCTCTTGGAAACTTAAAGAAGGCCTTGTATTGTCAATAGGCCTATTCTCCTGCTAATGGTTATGAATTGTGAGGGGAGGCGCCGCTAACCGTGTAAGAGGAGCGGGAATTGCTCGAAAACAGGGCTGGCAGGTCGTGTCTTATCAGTCAAAATCAAGGGGACAGAAAAACGTCATCAATGACGTCATGAGGAATGATTGCATACGAAGAGATAAGAAAGTATCGGGTGATCAACTTGACCTACGCACGGATTGCGAGCATCCGCACCTAGGCTCGGGGGCTACTCCCATCTGGAGCGCGCGCACCCGATAGAATAAAGACTCGAAGGAAAATCTGACTCGAGTCCGGCACCCGGGCGTAAAGCGCCCGTGCCTGCACTGGCTACTCCCACTCGTGAGGCGCGGAACGCGCACCCGATGAAACTTTTTTTCGTGACCTGGTGATCATGCCTGGGGACCGATTCTCGTGTAGGGTAACGTTGCTTGGCCATCGGCGCTAACCAACAAAAGGCAAATTATTCATTATCCCTTGTATAAGCAATGGCTGATGTGTCTACGAAGACTTGCGTGGGCAAGGGAAAAGCTTCTAAGTAAAGAAGATGCTCGAGTGGTGTTAACTTGAGCCCACGACGCGATTGCAAGCATCCGCACGGTGAGACTGGGGTTATTTCCCATCGGGAGGCTGACGCACCGAAAGATAGAAGAAAGGCAAGAATGATCGAGGAGAAGAACTTCGGAAGAAGACATGCTTCAGTCTCTACCCGAACTCACGCTCGCAGACACCAAGCACTGACGTGGGCATTACCCTTCGGTTAACCAATATTGCTCTACCCTACACGGTCCAACTGGAGGCCCATGAAGGTACCCGATGGCAAGATGGGCCACCAGGACGGTGCGGCGGAAGATTACTTGAAGTACAAGACATGGAAGAAGTCAGACAAGGAAAGATTGAGATAGACGATCAGAAATTACTCGTACTCGAATAGACCCTCTCGGCACCGCCACCTATATAAAGGCTGTGGGAGAGAGGCTATCGAGGGATACAATCAATCTTAGCAATCTTAGCCAACAGAAGCTTAGAACTAGGCTAACCCTAGCAACAGCTATCTTATCGGCATCACAGCCGAACTATTCGGCATCCATTGTAACTGTTTATCTCATAATTTAAGTGAGCAGCAGACAGTAATGACTTTGTTCAGGGCCTTTATCCTAAAAATCGTTTCTCCGTCAATCAAATCATGTCTCATAATAACAGGATCATCAACCCTAAGCCCCTATTCGAGGGTATTGCCGTAGAGCACTCGACAATGCCTTCTCCGGTGCCCGGGCACTAATCTGGCTTAATGTTGCGACTCGCCCGCCTAATCATGTATTTCTTTCAACTTTGTCGGCTTCCTCATCGTTACGATGGCTTGAACTGGATTAGCCTCGATCCCTCTTGCTGATACTAGGAACCCGAGAAGTTCTCCTGTGACGAAAGAACACTTTCGGGTTCAGTTTGAGGCAGAACTTATCAAGGTTGTCGAAAGTTTTCCTTCAAATCCTCGATCAATGTTGTCCCCTTTTTTGATGTTATGACGACATCGTCAATGTACACTTGTACGTTTTTTCCAATCTGTGTTGCCAAGCACTTCTGCATCATCCGCTGATATGTTGCTCCCGCGTTTTTCAGACCAAAAGGCATTGTTCTGTAGCAAAACACGCCATAAGGTGTTATGAACGCTGTCTTGACTTCATCATCTTCTAATCAACTGGGTTATAACCAGAATATGCCGCTCCAGAAGGAAAGATGTTCGTATCCCGCCGTGGAGTCATGATTTGATCGATCCTTGGAAGGGGAAACTTTGGACAATGCTTATTGAGACACGTAAAGTCGACACACATGCGAAGGACTTTCGTGTTTTTCTTTGGGACCAGCACTGGGGTTAGCTACCCACGTGGCTTCGTATGTATCTCCTTAATAAAACCAGCTTCTCTGAGTCGATCAATCTCTGATATAGCTTTGCGGTTTGGTTCCGAAAAACGCCGCAAAGGTTGTTTGATTGGCTCGCTATTGGATCCAAGTTTAGGTGGTGCTCGGCAAGTTCCCTGAATTCCTGGCATGTCAGCTGGACACCATGCGAAGATTTTCCAGTGCTCACGGAGCGACGAGCGCGCTTTCCTATGCGAGGTCCATATTTGTTGCAATGGACGTTGTTTTCTTTGGGTGAATCTGCACCTCCTTGGAATCCTTAGTAGTGTTGAAGGTTGGCTCCCTGAGTGGCCTTCCTGCATCTGGCAACACATCATAATCAGTTGTGAGCCTTGACGCCATATATTCTGCTTGCATCCCGAAAGTTTCTGACAGTCGATGAAAATCCTTGTCGCATTTATCAGATAACGCGACTGTGATTGGTCCCTTAGGTCCAGGCATCCTCCACAACAGGTACGTGTAGTGTGGTACCGCCATAAACCTAGCATATGCTGGTCGTCCCAACAAAGCGTGATATTGCGACGGGAAATCCACAACTTCGAACTCCAGCCTTTCTATCCTGTAGTTTTCTCGGGTCCCAAACTGAACGTCGAGATTGATCCTTCCCAACGGATAACTCGGCTTCTTCTCTGGTGTGATTCCATGGAAACGTGTGTCAGTTGGTTTTAGATTTGCCAGGGATATGTTCATCTTCCTTAGTGTATCCGCATACATAAGGTTTAGACTGCTGCCTCCATCTATGAAAACTCGAGATACGTCGAATCCTGCGATCACCGCTGGTAAGATAAGTGCTGACTGCCCTGGTCGAGGAACTTGCTGCGGGTGATCCGCAATTGTGAAGCCAATGTCCTGTCCCGACCAATTTAGGTACTCTATCGTTGGTGGAGGCATCTTCTCTGCCATGAACACTTGCCGCGAGATTACTTTCTGAGCCCTATTAGATGGCCTCGCTTTCTGAATCATCGAGACCGTGCCATTGGAGTTAGGATCAACATATGGAGGTGGGTGTGGCCGCTATTCTGAGCTGGTGTCGATTTTCGTCCGTGATTCGCGGGATGAGGTGGTAGGTGGATCTCGCTCCTGGGCCCCTGGGGGTTTCTGGTTGCTGCTTGAGCATTGGCTAGCCCTGCAACTCGCAACATCGCTTGAAAATTGCGGCAGTCTTTCTGCAGATGTCCTGACTGCCTCTTCCCATTGTTATCGAGATAGAAATGCATCTTGCATGGTCTGCTCATCATATCTCAGAGTTACAAAAGGTCTCTGAAACCTTGGTCCACTATTTTGCCTGTTGTTTCGAGAGTCATCTCTATTGTCGCCTCGCTGCTCGTTACTCCTTTGATATTCATCTCTATTGTTTCCTCCATTGTTTCCCCGAAAACCAGCCGATATTTGGCCAGGAGCATCGTAACTCGAGAATTGCCGAGGAAATCGTCTTCTATTTTGAAAATTTCGACTACGGTCCTCCTCCGGTGACCTCGTGTCGCTTATTGTGAAACAGATCTTCCGTCCGCCCATCCGTCATATCTCCATCAATGCCGACACACTGTCCTTGGGTTGGTTCTCCCCAAGTCTTCGACAAAATCTCCTCGTCGAATTCCTGCCACAAACGCATCTATTGCTCTCTCGTCAGATATATTTTCTGCCGAGTTTTTGATGATGTTCCACCTTTGGATGTATTTCCTCATTGATTCATCATGCTTTTGTCGACACGATCTCAACTCTTCTAGTGATGCCGGTTTTTCAAGTTGATCGGAAGTTCTTGACAAACACATCCTCAAACTATCCTGCAATTGCCGATGGATCCGGGGGAAAGTTTCTTTATCCACGATCTGGCGGCTCCGCTCAGGTGTATTTGAATACTTTGCATGGCTGTTGCTCTGGTTCCGCTATCAGCTTCACCGTCTCAAGGTAATCGACTAGCCAATCCTCGGGATCTGCAGGCCATCGAATTTTTTGAAACTGTCTGGTAACTTGAATCCTGACGGGACTCGAAGTTTTTCGGACGCGTCGCGTAAAACACGGGAGTCCACACATATCTTCTTCAGCAAGTTCTGGTGAATGCCGACGTTCCCTTCTTTCTTGTCGCGCTCTATCCACTCTGGCCTGAGTCGTTGTGTCTCTGGCTCCACTCGCTCTCGGTGGATCTTGCACTGCTGCGGTAGGTCTCGGACTATTTTGCCTTGCAGTTCCTTCGGGAGGTGTAGCTGCGAACGCTGCTCCCATGGCTCCACATCCTGCCATGGCCATGTTATACAACGCTTCTCTTGGATCTCCGGGAGGTGGCCTGGACGCTAGGATGAAAGCTTGCGTTGCCATGTATCCTGCTTCCGGTGTTTTTGGAATAATATTCCCCCTCGTGTCGATTGACATAAAAGACATATCGAGGTTTTGAATTAAAGTCTCTCTTTCTGCTTCAGGTATATTTTGCAGCCGAGATCTTGCTCTCCTTCGAGCTTCTCTATGACTATCTCCCGAAGTTCCCCGGCTTAGTTCAGCCCTTCGCCCGCTTGTCGGAGGCGGCTTCCCCGCCTTTGTCCAACTCAATTTTCGCTTCTCGAGCTCCTCCTGGTACGTGCGAGCCTATATTGATACGCTTGTAACTCCTCAGGTGTCGCCGTAATGGTCATTGGTTCTGTGTACGATCAATAGCTCCTTGCGACTCGATCCCATACTGCCTGCGGAAATTGCACCATCTCTCGTGTTCCTGGTCCGATATATTTTGTTCCCAAACCTCGCGTGAGATCTGCAGGATCGACATACGGATTTCCCGCATCGTCGAAGTTTTCTGATGTCTCCTCCTGTGGGCGACTTGGTTCTCCAATTACATAGATCTGATGATATTTTGGATTCTGAACTTTGTCGGGTTTGGTGACACCATCATTGAGATTGGTGAAGACCTTTCCAACAGTAGTGGATCTGTCGACGAAGGTGAAGCTGTCGATGTTGCTCGAGTCATCGCTTATATCGGAGTCCGCAGATGACTCGAAAGACATGTCGCTGAAGATCTTGGCGAGCTTTTCGCTTGCCCTGGTGCTGATGAAGCGTGGCGATGAAGTCTCCTCTTCGCCTGACTCGATTGACGATGTTGAGTTCGAAAAATCGGAATCGACCGCCGATAATCCCGACGAGATCGGAATTTCGAGACGATATGATCCTTCCTTCTCGACGCGGAATTGGAACTCGCCAAACGTCATCTCCATAGGCTCCTCCAGATACGCATATGCATCCAAACGGGAGGGCTGTGAGGAACAAAATCACTAGACCAGCTTTTGATCTGTTTACTTCCTCTCGTCCAAAGCGTTGCTTGGGGTTGGATGAACATTTATCTTGAACGTGCCATCGAGATCAGCTCCTTGTCGCCTCTAATCCAGACGGTGCCAATTGACAAGGTATTAACTTGTCAATGCCTACGTATTGTAGACTAGGGTTTCGGGAGGTAGAGGGCAAGGAGATCTCGAAGGTTTCAGCCGAAAGGTACTCGACGATTAAGAAACTAGGGTTATGTTGACAATAGATTCCATCCTCTTGTCCCTCGACTCCCCTTATATAGGAGGTGAAGCCGAGGGTTTCGTATTGTACAAGTTACAGAGTCCGGAGGGTTTCCACCTGCCCCGCAAAATTACAAGTTATACTTTCCTAATACAACTCTAGCTTTCCTTAACAACATCTTGGGCTTCCGAATCTTCTTATTCTTCTGAGTTATGGGCCTTAAACCCCGGGTACTATCTTCGGCAGGCCCATTGGGGATGCCTATGTCACTCAGTCAAGTTGCTGTTTTTGGTCTGGTGAAAGGTCATGTTTCGGAATTCGACGAAACAAAAGCCAAACATCTTATTTCACCGAGACGGACCAGAACACCGAAGGGGAGCCGGAGAGGAGGCCCAGGGCCCCCACACCACACTGGGGCGCGGCCTAGGAGGGGGGCGCGCCGCCCTATGGGGTGGGCCCCCCAGGCACCCCCTTGCGCCGCCTCTTCGCCTATATAATCTCTCGTGACGTGAAAACCCTACAACAATTGACGAAACTCCAGAAAGACTCCAGGGACGCCGCCGCCATCGCGAAACTCCGTTTCGGGGGACAAAGTCTCTGTTCCGGCACGCGCCGCTCGGACGGGGAATTGCCCCCGGAGTCATTCCATCGACATCACCGCCATCTTCATCGCCGCTGCTGTCTCCCATGATGAGGAGGGAGTAGTTCTCCCCCGAGGCTAAGGGCTCTACCGGTAGCTATGTGGTTCATCTCTCTCTCCCATGGTGTGATCTTTATGTTTCACTATTAATCTATGTGCTACTCTAGTGATGTTATTGAAGTAGTCTATTCCTCCTCCATGATGTAATGTTGACAGTGTGTGCATCATGTAGTACTTGGCGTAGGTTATGATTGTAATCTCTTGTAGATTATGAAGTTAACTATTACTATGATAGTATTGATGCGATCTATTCCCCTTTCATAGCTATTGTTGACAGTGTGTATGCTATGTTAGTACTCGGTCTAAATTGCAACGGTCTATTATGCACTCTAGAGGTTACTCTAATATGAACTCCGGATGTTGTGGAGCTTGTTTACTCCGGCTTGAGGTGTGCTTTTGTAGCCCTACACAATGAATGGTGTTTGTTATCCAACAAGAGAGTGTAGAAAGTAGCATTTATTTATTTAGTTATGTGATCAATGTTGAGAGTGTCCACTCAGTGAAAGTATGATCCCCTAGGCCTTGTTTCTTAAGCATTGAAACACCGTTTCCAACAAGTTCTATTACATGTTTGCTTGCTGCCATCTTTATTTCAGATTGCAATTACTACTTACAATCATCCATTATACTTGTATTTCACTATCTCTTCATCGAACTAGTGCACCTATACATCCGACAAGTGTATTAGGTGGGTGTTTGGGGACACAAGAGACTTCTTGTATCTTAATTGCAGGGTTGCTTGAGAGGGATATCTTTGACCTCTACCTCCCCGAGTTCGATAAACCTTGGGTGATTCACTTAAGGGAAACTTACTGCTGCTGCTGTTCTACAAACCTCTGCTCTTGGAGGCCCAACACTGTCTACAGGAATAGAAGCGTGCGTAGACATTAGTCTTTCTCCAAAACAAATGTGCCGGGATCCAACATATTCTATAGAAAACAAAACAAAACAAAAAAAGACGCTCCAAGCACAACACAGAGCGTATGAAGCAATAAAAATATAGCGCATAGAGAGATGACCTAAGTTGCTTTGTCGATGAAGAGGGGATGCCTTGGGCATCCTCCAAGCTTTGACGCTTGTACCTCTTGAATATGTCTTGGGGTGCAGGGGCATCCCAAGCTTTGAGCTTCTGTCCATTCTTCATCTTATCACATCATTCTTCTTTCCTACACTTGAAAACTTTCTTCACACAAAACTTCACACAATTCTTCATTAGTAGCATTAGTACAATCAAAATAAACAAATCCACTTAGGTTCAGTACTAATATATATCAAACATCTATTAAAGCATAAGCTACTGTAGAAACCTTTCAAAAAGCTCTTTGATCAAAAGAACTCTAAAAGAAAGAGATTTAAGAGGCAAATGCAAATAGTGCAGAAATATGTCAACACAAAACAGCAGGTAAAGATAGATTTGTTTGAATCCTCTGTTGCTTATCTCGAAAAGTGGTCAACTAACGAAAGTTAGATAATAACCCGGGGGCATAAAAAATTACAGCTCAAAATTCCGCTTGGCTATTTTTAAGAATTTTTTTAGTATCAGTCCAGAATCTGTTTTCAGGACAGCAACTTTCCCAAATCTTACTTTCTTCCTATTAGAGGCTATTATTGGCACAAAAACGAAATAAAAATTATAAGGAGAGGTCATTACAGTAGTAGTAACTTCCAAGACTCAAAAAAAAGAAAAAATACTGTACATAAAACATGGGTTGTCTCCCATAAGCGCTTTCTTTAACGCCTTTCACAGAAAAAGTGCGAGCATCAAGTATTATCAAGAAGAAGCGTCAACATCATAATTTGTTCTAATAATAGAGTCATAAGATGACTTCTATTATATTTCTAGGGAAGTGTTCCATACCTCTTTTCTTGAGTGGGAATTGATATTTAATAATCCCATCTGTCGACAGTTCTAAGAAACGGTCTTCCCAAAATAATTAGACAAGAAGCTTGCATTCAATATCCAAAACAATAACAAAATCAACAGGACCAGTTATTGTTAACCATAATAAGAACATTATCAACTTTCCCCAAAGGTTTGCAGCAATATCAACAAGATGAACATCCAAATAACAATTTTTAACGGTGGCAATTCAAGCATATCATAGATTTTTCTAGGCATAACGAAAATACTTGCACCAAGATCACATAAAGAATTGCAATCAAACCATATATTTTCATCTTAATGACGGGCTCCCAGCCATCTTCAAACTTTTTAGAAATAGAGGCTTCGCATTTTAATTTCTCCTCTCTCATTTGCATAAGAGCATATGTAATGTGCTTTGTAAAAGCCATATTTATAGCACTAGCTTAGGAATTCTAGCAAGCTTTTGTAATAACTTAATTACTTTAGAGATATTAAAATCATCAAAATCAAACTCATTTTTATCAAAGGTAAAAACTTTGTCTCCCATAATTCCACTTTTTAGCACACTTGTCCGAGTGGTTTCATGGTTCTAGTCAATTTTGTAGAAGGAGCTGGGACGCTCCTATACCATTTACTTTACCATTAATAAGAGGAGAGTGGATATCATTTTAAACTTCATTACTACTGGTGGTGGTGATGGTACAAACTTTAGTCAAATTATTGTTTTTTCATTTTCTTCTCTTTCCCATCTAGCATGCAATTCTGTTAACATCCTAACATTTTCATCAATTCTAACTTGAATGGAATTCAAAGTTTTACTTTATTTAACATCATGAGGCAACACTTTTAATTTAATAAAATCAACATCATGAGCAAGGCTATCAACTTTAGAAGCAAGAATATCAATTTTGCCAAGCTTTTCCTCAACAGTTTTATTGAAAGCAGTTTGTTTACTAATAAAATCCTTAAGCATGACTTCAAGATCAGAGGGTGCACTTTTATTGTTGTTGTAGGAATTACCATAAGAATTGACATAAGCATTACCATTATTAGAAGGATATGACCTATAACTGTTGCTACCAAAAGTATTCCTATAAGCGTTGTTGTTGAAATTGTTGATTTTAATGAAGTTCACATCAACATGCTCTTCTTGAGCAACCAAAGAAGCTAACGGAATATTATTTGGATCAACATGTGCTTTACCATTAACAAGCATAGACATAATAGTATCAATCTTATCACTCAAGGAGGTTTCTTCAACACAATTTACCTTCTTACCTTGTGGAGCTCTGTGCCATTCAGAATAATTTATCATCATATCATCAAGTAATTTTGTTGCAGCCCCCTCCCCCAAAGTAATGGACATAAAGGTACCTCCAACAGCTGAATCCAGAAGGTTTCTTGAAGAAAAATTTAGTCCTGCATAAAAAGTTTGGATGATCATCCAAGTAGTCAGTCCATGAGTGGGACAATTCTTTACCAAAGATTTCATTCTTTCCCAAGCTTGAGCAACATGTTCATTATCAAATTGTCTAAATTTCATTATGTCACTTCTCAAGGATATAATCTTAGCAGGAGGATAATATTTTCCAATAAAAGCATCTTTGCATTTAACCCAAGAATCAATACTATTTCTAGGCAAAGATAGCAACCAATCTTTAGCTCTACCTCTCAAAGAGAAAGGAAACAATTTCAGTTTAATAATGTCACCATCTATATCCTTATATTTTTGCATCTCACAAAGTTCAACAAAATTATTAAGATGAGAAGCAGCATGATCAACAGAACTAACACCAGAAAATTGCTCTTTCATGACAAGATTTAATAAAGCAGGTTTAATTTCATAGAAGGCTGCTTCGGGAGCAGGTGGAGCAATAGGTGTACAAATAAAATCATTGTTGTTGGTGCTAGCATTATTTCTATTCCAAGTATATTCACCATGCTTTTATTTATCTTCCAAATTAAATTTTGGAATGAGAAAATTAGTCAGTAAAGCTCTCACGAACTTGATGGCACATTTAATTTCTTGCACTTAATAAACTTGATCATTGCGACTATCTTATGAAGTTTATATGTTTGCAAATTGCAAGTTGGGAGTTAGCACAACCATGCTTTCATGGGGAACGCTTTCAACATTGCACTTATTCATATTTAGTTGATATCATGTTCTTTTGCTTCTGGATCCCTAGCGGTGCGAAATAAACTGGAAACTTGTAAGTCCATGGAGTTTGTATATGTGTTAGAGAAACGCCTGGGCCGCTAATCTAAGCCATGCATCATTCATGGTGGAAATTTACAGCTAAACCATAGTGATTATTCTATGAAGCATTTTCAATAAAAAGTTGTACCCATAGTAAATAAAAAGATTGCTGAGATGCTCATTGTCTGTTTGTCTTGTCATTTTGGTATGGGAATGCTCCTATATCATGGGGCAGGGGGTACCCCGTTGGCGTTCTCGATGATACATGTATACTTACAATGACAAGAACTTATTTGGGACCTAAGTTGAGTAGCATGAGGTTTAGGTACTCGTATTCAAGGGGCATGAGATTTTCAACTTGTGATTTGTCAAGCATATAGCTTATATTTGCCATCACATTAACTTTAACCATTCAAGATGCTTATGATAGGGGCAATGAGAGCTCAAAACTAATAAGTACCATACTTTTTGGAAGGTTTATAAAACTTGTTTATCTTGCTTACTCTGCAAAGAGTCTTTCTTTTACTTTTATGTTGTGTCTTCATCTTCTTCTTTATGCACCAATTAAGAGAGTATTAGTTTTCATTCTTAGTGCGATGTGCATAGTCCCAAAATTATTATTGATTGATTCATGATTATGCTATTGCTTGTTCTTAAATTACTTGTATCTAGTCACTCTTTGAACTTTAAAGGTGTCCTAACATTTATGTTTTGCTACTTCATAAAGGACATGTTGAGTACCAGTTTGCTATGTTTTCTCTATGCTCATAAACAAACAGTTGCTTTCAATGCACAATTATTCATGATCCTTTGTTTGAGTTACTCTTCATGTTATAACATAGTTGCTAAGTTCTATTGTTAGAATTGTATCTATCATGCCTATGTTTAGAGTACTTTGATCCCAACTTACAATGCTTTACAATAACTTGATCAAGATTGTGTTGGCTTCATGTCACCTCAAAAATTATTTTGTTCTCACTTACCTACTCGAGGACGAAAGGTGATAAGCTTGGGCATGCTTGATACGTCTCAAAGGTATCTGTAATTTTTGATGCTCCATGCTTGTTTTATACTAATTTATATATAATTTGCTCATACTTCATTGGACTTTTATACATTTTCCGGTACTAACCTATTAACAAGATGCCAAAGTGCCAATTTTCTGTTGTTTTGTATTTCAGAAAATTTGTACAGGAAATATTCTCGGAATTGGATGAAACAAAAGCCGAAGTCAATATTTTACCGTAACAAAGATGGATTCCAGAGGGGGGTCGAAGAAAGGCAGCAGGCAGCTGCACCAGCCCTAGGCGCGGCCTGGCCTTGGCCTGCACCTAGGAGTGGTGTGGGCTCTCCTGGCCTCCACCGACATCGCTCCTATTTATTCATGATCTTGGGAAAACCCTGAACACCCGAGCCTCCATCCACGAAAAGTTCCATCACGGCCGCCATCGCAGACCCTAGCTCGGGAGGGTTCTGAAGCTCTTCCCGCACTCGCCGAGGGGGAAATCACCGCCGGAGGCCTCTACATCGCCATGCTCGCCTCCGAAGTGATGCGTGAGTTTCACCCCTGGACCATGGGTCCACAGCAGTAGCTAGATGGTTGTCTTCCCCAATTGTGCTATCATGTTTGATCTTGTGAGCTGCCCTACATGATCAAGATTATCCTTATGTAATGCTACATGTTGTGTTTGCTGGGATCCGATGAATATTGAATACTATGTTGAGATCGATTATATATTTTTGTCATGTGTTATTTGTGATCTTGCATGCTCTCCGTTGCTAGTAGATACTCTGGCCAAGTAGATGCTTGTGACTTCAAGAGGGGGTAGGTTCATGCCTCTAGTTTTCCGGAAGGGTGACAATAACTTCTAAGATTGTAGATGTGTTGTTGCTACTAGGGAGAAAATAACAATGTTTTCTCTAAGAATAACTAGCACAGTGGCCCTCGCAAATGCGAGGCATCACCTTCAATATGTTGAAAGTTCACATATGCAATTTGAAAATAGCCTTTTGATTTAAATGTTGAAGGTTAGAATCTGCAGGCTGATTTTCGGGAAATTCACACAAAATGCAAAATTCAGTACAGGCTAACTCTAAACATTTGATGGTGACCGGGGACACGCACATGACGACTGATTCTTTTGGCTCACTACCTGAGACCGACACCTAGCGTCTGGCGAAACCATGTATATATTTACTTAAAGCTCGTACATCTTGTTGCATATGCTTCCATGCCTACTTAGTCACGAATATAATGTTAGTTGTGTTTATTCTACAAAACATTTGAAATTACCTCACCTTAAAAACCCAACATAACTATTTAGTAGGTGAAGAACTAAAGAATACATAGATCAAGCATGCCATACTATGTAATCCCAAGCATGTTTTTCTTAAAATCTTTGATATTTGTGACAGCCTCAAGCTTCAATACAAAGTTGAAAATGTGTACATATATATGCACGTTCGAAAACTCAGTAATAGAATGTATATATTCGATCTATTACTTGTTTCTCTGTTGGTCTTTGTATATCTAATCTATTCCTGTTAGACTATCATGTGGTATTGATACAATGTAAAATACATTATTTTTTAACAATAAGTAGAGATAATAAGAAATATTACTTTGTACCCTCAAATTTAAATTAGTAACATAATTTAATGGACCGACTAACCTTGCTTATTTTTCCAGCGTAGTTCTTGACATGTCTCTAAGAGTCTCATGGGTCATCAAGGAAGAAAACTTATGAATTCTGTATGGCAATTATGGGAATCTATTCGCATCCAGCCATGACTAGGGCATTTCCTTTCGCAAATCCTGAGAGTGGGTACGACCTAACAGGTCGCTCATGCATGGGTTCGAGGCATCCGTGCCCGTAGCATGTGTTCTCCTAAGGCGATGAACTCCAAGGTCTCTGTCTCTATCCCTTCTAATCTCTCAATGGCATTTTCATCTCTCGATTATATCAATTAAGTAAGTTGGGATGACACCTTTTCTAAGATGGAGACCCGACAAACATCCATTGTCCCACAGGCTGTCATCCATCTCGACTATCGGCATTCTTGGGATAATGCAAGAAGTTACTCATGTATGGGCTTTATTTACTTCACTTTCTATGTTCAGTTAAAGTCTAACTTTTTCAAGTTTGACCAAAGTTATCAGGAAAATATAAATATCCACAATGTCAGATGCATATAATATAAAAATATGAAGATTCCACAATCATATGTTTGAGTTTAAAATTTATTATTATTTACTAACTATTAAGTCAAAATTTATTATTATTTACTAACTATTATTTACTAACCGGAGTATACTGCCACACTGGCAGGACGGTCGGCTGCGTGATTTTGATCTCTGCTATATCCCAAGCAATCTGGCCTAATTATTTTTGTAAGACGTCTAGCTATGAGATGGACACATTTTATCCAAGATATTAGTTTTCCTTTTTTAATCTAATGCATTCAGCGGTGAGAACATGAGCCTTTTTTTGAAAGGAGAACATGAGGCTTTTTTCCCACATCGCATCCACAGTGGAGTCGAGTCTTTTTTAGATGGAAACAAGCTGAAACCTATATGCAGAGAGATTTTAAGGAAAAATTAAAATTTGACTCATGCATCACACACATACGTGCTAATGTACACAATGTGTATCCTAATTCAGCCGACCTAACTGAAACAGTTTTGACCGATGAAAATGGGTTTTTTTAAAGACAAGTTTCGTAACTCGATTCACATATCACACCCTAACATGCTAATATACACATATTTTAGTGCATTTGGTAGATATTGTTTTTCAAATCTGCAAATACGTACCAAAACTTTTGGTTCAATTTTTCTGTGTCCCGTGATATGCAGACAACTAAATCAAACCATGTTTATTGCTACAACCATGTTGGTTACCAACTCTCCAGATCTTTCCTTCCACTTTAATGGGAGATTGTAGATTTGCCATCTATCTACACCGAATCAGATTTTATATGTACTTTGATGATGACTTGCAGCCATATAGTTTGATGGGTTCGTTGCATGGAAAACAAAAAATCTCTATCGTGAACATGAATAAAAACCAAGATCCAAATCTAGGAAGAAGCAAGATCTAATCTATGAAGATCGAAGCAATGAGATGTATGTGAGACCCCTCGAAGATCCAAAGCCTTACGAGATCAGATCTCGTGTTGATGTAGTCGATCGTCCGGTGCTGCAATGCGGCAGCACTTCCGTACTGCCTGCGCATGTTGTCGATGAAAGTCCATCCTCTCCTGCTCCAGCGGCGTGGAGGTGTGGTAGCTCTTCTCGAACCCGCAGCACGACGGCGTGGTGGTGGTGGTGGAGGAGAAAAACTGCAGGGCTTCGCCTAAGCCGGAGCAGCGTATGGAGGAGGAGAGGGGGCGGCTGAGCTTAGGAGCTCAGGGCAGTGCGCCCTGCCCCTCCCCTCTTTATATAGGGGGGAGGTTGGTTGGGGTGGCCCCCCCACGCCGCATCTAGGGCCGGCGGCCAAGGAGGGGGGAAGTTTTCTCTCGCCCCCACCTCAGCTTGGAGACCCCCAGGGTTTTGGGGAACTGGTGGCTGGCCTGGTTGGCCTTGAGGGGCATGTGACCCTGCCCATTAGGCCAGCTGTGTCCTCTTGGCCCACCCACCCTCCTAGGGTCGTGCCCAATGGTGGACCCCCCAGAACCTTCTAGAACCTTCCGGTCTTCCACCGGAAAAATCCTGAACTTTTCCGAAACCTAGAAATCTTCAGACATTTTAATCTTATTATCCGACCATTCCGGTCTCCTCGTGATGTCCTGGATCCCATAGACTCTGAACAACATTCGGTCTCCATCTCATATTCCGAAGCTACTATACAACATCAAACCTTAAGTGTCTCACCCTACGGTTCGTGAACTATACAGACATGATCGAGACTCCTCTCCGATCAATAACCAATAGCAGGACCTGGAGATCCATAATGGCTCCCACACATTCAGCGATAACTTAGCGATCGATTGAACCATTAACATACGATACCAATTCCCTTTGTCTGCTATATTTTACTTGTCCGAGGTTTGATCATTGGTATCTCCATACCTAGTTCAACCTCGTTATCGATAAGTACTCTTTACTCAGATTGCAGGTGCCATCTGTGACCTAGTCACATGCTTGCAAGCTAATTAGATGTCATTCCACCGAGAGGGCCCAAAGTATATCTATCCATTACCCGGTGACAAATCCCACTTTTTGATCCATAGTGCCTCAAATCACATACTTTCCCGAATACTTAATCCCTGCATCTTTATAACCACCCATTTACGTAGTGGCGTTTGATGTAATCAGCACCCTTCCGGTGTAAGTGATTTACATGATCTCTTGGTCGAAGGACTAGGTTACTATGTATCAAAGCTTATAGCAAGATGAACTTAATGACTTGATCTTATGCTACGTTTATTTGGGTGTGTGTCCATTATATCATTCACCCAATGACATAACCTTGTTATTAACAACATCCAATGTTCATGATCAGGAAACCATGATCATCTATTAATCAACAAGCTAGTTAACAAGAGGCTTACTAGGGACTCTTTTATGTTTACATAACACACATGTATTAATGTTTCCGGTTAATACAATTATAGCATGGGATGCAAACATTTATCATAAACAACAAAGATATAATAATAACCATTTATTATTGCCTCTTAGGCATATCTCCACAGTCTCTCACTGCACTAGAGTCAGCACCAGATTTACATGGTAAGGTACCTAACACCCATGGCATTCTGGTGTAGGTCATGCTTTGCCCTAGGGAGAGATTTAGTCAACGGATCTGCTACATTTCAGATCAGTGTGTACTTTGAAAATCTTTACTTCTCCATCTTCGACATACTCGCGAATCACATGAAAACGTAGCTTGATATGCTTCAGCTTCTTGTGTGACCTTGGCTCTTGTGCATTGGCTATGGCACCCATGTTATCACAGTAGATGATTAATGGGTCCAATGCACTAGGAACCACACCAAGCTCAGTAATGAACCTCTTCATCCATATCGCTTTCTTCCGATGAAGCCTCCGGGGTTTATGTATTCAGATCTACGGAAGATTGCCACCGTGCTTTTGTATGGCACTCATCCAGCTTATTGCAAGACTGATTCAATATAAACACACCCAGATTGAGACTTAGAGTCATCCGGATCAGTGTTCCAACTAGCATCGGTGCAAAACCGGGTTACAACGAGATCTTGGTCACCTCCATAACAAAGAAACATATCCTTAGTCCTTTTAAGTACTTCGCATTATTCTTGACCGATGTCCAAGGTTCCATTCCTGGATCACTCACATTCCTGGCCAAACTAACAGGCATGTGCGATATCCCGCCCATAGTACACAACATGGCATACATGATAGATTACCACCAGTGGGATAGGGGATCTTGCCTTATCCTTCTCTTTTTCTCATTGTAGGGCCGTGAGCTTGAGTTTACCTAAGACCTTACTCGCATCATGGGTAAGAACCCCTTCTTGCTTTCATTCATTCTAAACTTCTTTAGCTCTTCTGTGCATGTACTGTGGGAAAGCCCTATTAGGAAGGCTCTTGGATCTATCTCTATAAATCTGATGCCTAAAATATATGTCGTTTGCCAAGGTCTTTCATTGAAAAACACTTATTCAAATAACCTTTAACACTGCTTAGAAGTTCTACATCATTCCCAATCAACAATATGTCATCTACATATAATATCAGGAATGCTACAGAGCTCCCACTCACTTTCTTATACAGGCCTCACCATGAGTCCGTATAAACCCGAAGTCTTTGATCACCTTATCAAAGCATCGGTTCCAACTCCGATGCTTGTTTCAGTCCATAAATGGAACGCTGAAGTTTGCATACTTTGTCAGCATTTCTTTAGGATCGACAAAACCCTTGGGTTGTACCATATACAACTCTTCCTTAATGCCACCACATAACGCCGTTTGACATCCATCTCATTAAATCTTATAGACCAAAAATGCAACGTATTGCTAACAAATCCTCACAGACTTTAGCTTTGCTACAGGTGAGAAAGTCTCTTGTAGTCAACTCCTTGAATTTGTCGGAACCCCTTCGCGACAAGCCGAGCTTTATAGACAGTAATATTACCATCAACATCTGTTTTTCTTAGATCCATTTATTCTCGACAGCCTTGCGGCTATCATGTAAGTCTACCAAAGTCCATACTTTGTTATCATACATGGATCCCATTTCGGATTTCATGGCTTCTTGCCATTTGTTGGAATCTGGGCTCATCATTGCTTCCTCATACGTCGCAGGGTCTTCATCATTGTTATCCACAATCATGACATTTAGACAGGGATCATACCAATCAGGAGTGGTACGAGCCCGCGAGGTTCAGTAGCTTCCTCGTTCGAAGCTTCATGATCATCATCATTTGCTTCCTCTCTTATCGGTGTAGGCTGTACAGGAACATCTTCACTGTGCTACTCTGATCTATGAGAGAAGGTTCAATAACCTCGTCGAGTTCTACTTTTCTTCCATCACTTCTTTAGTGAGAAACTCTTTCTCAAGAAAGGATCCGTTTTTGACAAAGACTTTGCCTTCGGATCTGTGATAGAAGGTATACCCAATTGTTTCTTTAGGGTATCCGAAGACGCATTTCTTCGCTTTGGGTTCTAGCTTGTCAGGTTGTAACTTTTTACATAAGCTTCGCAACCCCCAAATTCTAAGGAACGCCAGCTTGGGTTTCAACAAACCATAATTCATACGTGTCGCTTCAATCGATTTAGACAGCCCTATTTAAAGTGAATGCGGCTGTCTCTAATGCGTAACCCCAAAACGATAGGTATGCCAGAGGCATGCCAAACCGGATGGTTTGAGCCATCAAGATACCGGCTTGATATTCATTCCTGAGAACAGTTAAGCTGCCATTAAGTAATCTATACCGGTATCCCTGAAAGAGAGGCATAAATGATGGGCTAAGAAGACACCGGCCCGCCTGCAAGAAGTGCAATCGTAGCACGTTGGCGGTGGACTGGTCAAAGATTCTCTCAAGAGCTAGAGGACAAAGATGAGCTAAAAGTAACTTTAAACGAAGCCCTGACGCCAAAGAAGAAGGTGACGCCAAAAGCAACCGGAGGACGTCAGCAGCCTCCATGTTTAAAGAAGACCCCGGCGTCATCTGTGATTAAAGTAGCTTTATAAAGTAGCTTTGTAAAGTAGTTTGTCTGTTCAAAGATGCCATTAGGGTTTCTTCCCCTGTAAGCCACCCTCTCCCCTATATAAGGAGAGGGGGCATGTCTTCGGCACGTTCATGTACGAAAACCACTTGTAACCTTGTTCATGGAATAGAGAAGATCTAGAACGGAGTTCATCTTTGTGTCTTTCTTCTTCTACCTCTGGCCTTGGCCAAGTTCTTGAGGAAAGCACCCGGAAGTTCATCCTATCTGATCCAAAACCCTCCCCCGAATCCTCTAGCGTCCAACTCGGCCCCAACTTAAGCCATCCCATGGCATCTGTCTGTTCACCACGACGACAGTTGGCGCCCACCGTGGGGCATGAAGTGGCGCTTGCAGGAGTTCACATTCGGGCGGGCATCCTCGAGGTCGCCGGCGAGCGTACGGTGTCCGCGCTCGTGCAGCGCATCTACGCCATGGACTTCATCAACGACAACGCGGGCTGCTTCGCCAACGGCGGCATGTTCCCCAAGAACGGCCGCATCATCGAGTTCGGCAGCCACCGCATCTACCTCGGCACCGTCCCCGTGCGTCGTTGTCTCTCGCCGGTGCCGGTAGCACCGATCCGCCAAGATGGCTACATGCTGGCCGCGCTCCTGGCAGCGTGGAGGTGATGATGGCAGGCGCGGTCGACGCCGGCAAAGAAGCTGTGGAAGAAGGTGCTGGGCGTGCGGCATCGACCCGTCCGGCCAAGCCACCGCCTGAGCGCGACGCAGCACCAGGAGCATCATCAGCACCACCGGCAACACCTCTCCAAGCGGCGATGAACACGCTGGCCACGCCCATCGCGCAGAACATCGACCCGGCAAAGGCTCAGGAGGAGTTGGAGGCCACGCGCAAGGCCCTGCTTACCGGCGGCGCCGACATCATCCGGGCGCAGCGCGAGCTGAACCTAACCCTACGTGAGTATAACGCTGCCCATGGCTTTGCTTCTGTTAGCGCTCATGCTGCTAGGATACCGGAAAACCGGCTTAAGGCTCGCAATCGATCAGGATTTGCGTAAGGAAATTCTTGCCGGCAAAAGTACCTCTGCATCTGTGAGCATCGTAGAGAAACCTAAGTACAGTAGTCCGGATAAAACTATAAAAGCTGCTAAGGCCGCTATGGAGATGTGTGATTCGTTATCCGGTGATGCATTAGCAAAGCAACAGGACAGAGTTAGGGAGTTGCTTGATACAATTGATGTGTGTAGTTGACACGTCCGTTGGGAACCCCAAGAGGAAGGTGTGATGCGCACAAGTTTTCCCTCAGGAAGAAACCAAGGTTTAATCGAATCAGTAGGAGTCAAGAAGCACGTTGAAGGTTTATGGGGAAGAATGTAGTGCGGCGCAACACTAGGGATTCCGCCAACGTTGAACCTGCACAACACAATCAAAGTACTTTGCCCCAACGTAACAATGTGAGGTTCTCAATCTCACCGGCTTGCTGAAAATAAAGGATTAAACGATGGTGTGGAAAATGATGCTTGTTTGCGAAGAACAACAGAGAACAAGTATTGCAGGAGATTGTATTTCAGATGTAAGGAATAGGAACCGGGGTCCACAATTCACTAGGTGGTGTCTCTCCCATAAGATAACAGATGTTGGGTGCAAATTACACTTGGGCAATTGACAAATAAAGAAGGCATAACAATGTACATAATAATAAATACTGAAGAGGATGAGTACTATATAATTTAATCAGGCATTAGCTACATAGTACATAGACCGGCCATCCAGCATGCATCTATGCCTAAAAAGTCCACCTCTTCAAAGTTATCATCCTAACCCCTCCCGCATTAAGTTGTAAACAACTGCATAATTGCATTATATGGTGCAGAATGGACCCAACACAAATATCCTGTGACAAAGCATCGATGTTTTATCCTAGTGGCAACAGCACATCCACACAACCTTAGAACTTTCTATCTGTTCCAGATTTAATGGAGGCATGAACCCAATATCGAGAATACTCACTCTTGGAGTCACAAGTATCAACTTGGCCAGAGCCTCTACTAGCAAAGGGGAGAGCATGCAAGAATATAAATAACATATATGATAGATTGATAATCAACTTGACATAGTACTCAATATTCCATCTGATCCCAACAAACACAACATGAAGGATTACAAATAGAAGATCTTGATCATGATAGGCAGTTCACAAGATCGAACATGATAGCACAATGAGGAGAAGACGACCATCTAGTTACTGCTATTGTGGACCCATAGTCCAGGGGTGAACTACTCACACATCGATCCACGGGGGCGATCATGGCGATGAAGAGTCCTCCTGGAGATGATTCCCCTCTCCGCCAGGTGTCGGAGGCGATCTCCTGAATCTCCCGAGATGGGATTGGCGGCGGTGGCGTCTCTGGAAGGTTTTCCGTATGGTCTCACCGGGGGTTTCGCGACGAGGCTTTAAGTAGGCGGAAGGGCAGGCCATGGGGCCACACGAGGGCCCCACACGCCAGGGCCGCGCGGCCTGGCCGCGCCGCCCTGTTGTGGCGGCGCCTCGTGGCCCCACTTCGTCTCCTCGTCTTCTCGGGAAGCTTCGTGGCAAAAATAGGCCCCCGGGCGTTGATTTCGTCCATTCCCAGAATATTTCCTTACTAGGATTTCTGAAACCAAAAACACCAGAAAACAGGAACTGGGCTCTTCTGCACCTCACAATAGGTTAGTGCCGGAAAATACATAAATACATAAAGTATGCATAAAACATGTGAGTATCATCATAAAGTAGCATGGAACATATATGAAATTATAGATACGTTTGGGACGTATCAAGCATCCCCAAGCTTAGTTCCTAGCCCTCGAGTAGGTAAACGATAACAAAGATAATTTCGAAGTGACATGCTATCATAATCTTGATCATACTATTGTAAAGCACATGAGATGAATGCAGCGATTTGAAGCAATGATGAAGATAATGAGTAAACAATCGAATCATATAACAAAGACTTTTCATGAATAGGACTTTCAACAAGCATCAATAAGTCTTGCATAAGAGTTAACTCATAAGCAATAAATTCTTAGTAGAAAGCTTTGAAACAACACAAAGGAAGATATAAGTTTCAGTGGTTGCTTTCAACTTTAACATGTATATCTCATGGATAATTGTCAACACAAAGTAATATAACAAGTGCAATAGGTAAACATGTAAGAATCAATGCACACAGTTGATACAAGTGTTTGCTTCTAAGATAGAAAGAATAGGTAAACTGACTCAACAATAAAGTAGAAGAATGGCCCCTTCACAGAGGGAAGCATGGATTACTATTTTTGTGCTAGAGCTTTTCATTTTGAAAACATAGAAACAATTTTGTCAACGGTAGTAATAAAGCATATATGAGTTATGTATAAGACATCTTATAAGTTGCAAGCCTCATGCATAGTATACTAATAGTGCTCGCACCTTGTCCTAATTAGCTTGGGTTAACACGGATTATCATTGCATAGCATATGTTTCAACCAAGTGTCACAAAGTACCTCTATGCCGCCTGGACAAAGGTCTAAGGAGAAAGTTCACATTGTTTCTCGCTTTTTGATTATTCTCAACTTAGACATCCATATCGGGACAACATAGACAACAGAGAATGGACTCCTAATGCATAAGCATTCAACAACAATTATTATTCTCATAAGATTGAGGATTAGCTGTCCATACTGAAACTTTCCACCATGAATCATGGCTTTAGTTAGCAGCCCAATGTTCTTCTCTAACAAGATGCATACTCAAACCATTTGATTGTGAAAACCGCCCTACTTCAGACAAGACAAACATGCATAGCAACTCACATGATATTCACAAAGGTAAAGAGTTGATGGCGTCCCCATAAAACATGGTTACCGCTCAACAAGCAACTTACTAAGAAATAAGACACATAAGTACATATTCTTCACCACGATAGTTTTTAAGCTATTTGTCCCATGAGCTATATATTGCAGAGGTAAAGGATAGAAATTTTAAAGGTAGCACTAAGCAATTTACTTTGGAATGGCGGAGAAATACCATGTAGTAGGTAGATATGGTGGACACAAATGGCATAGGTTTGGGTTGAGGTTTGGATGCACGAGAAGCATTCCCTCTCAGTACAGGTCTTTGGCTAGCAAGGTTAATTAGCAAGCATAAGAGTTGAGGGAAACAAACAAATATACATGTGATAGACATAATCATGCATCTTTCTTGCAAGCACAAACAATTTTAACTTCAGAATAATAAGCTATGAGCTAACAAGAAAGGAAGACAATGAAACAACTATATGTATTTCTCTTTTCTACTTAAACCTCAAGGTGTTGTTGCTATTGACCAATGCTAAGTTTGCCAAACCAAATAGATTTACTCAGTGCTCCGAAAGTGGTACCAATACTAAAATCAAGATCAATCCTATAATAGAAATTGCAAACCAAATAGATTATTCTCAACTTATTATCCATACCTAGGACAACAGGATGTACGTATAATGGACTCCTATTTTAATGCTTAAGCATTTAACAACAGATAATATTCTCATACAGATTGAGGATTAGCTGTCCACACTGAAACTTCCACCATGAATCATGGCTTAAGGCCTAATGTTCTTCTCTAACATGATGCATACTCTCAAACCATTTGATTGATAAATCACCCTTACTTCAGATAAGACGAACATGCATAGCAACTCACATGATATCCAACACAAAGGTAAAGAGTTGATGGCGTCCCCCAAAAACATGGTTACCGCTCAACAAGCAACTTACTAAGAAATAAGACACATAAGTACATATTCTTCACCACAATAGTTTTTAA
The DNA here is from genome assembly GCA_030979885.1 of Lolium multiflorum. Classification (NCBI taxonomy): domain Eukaryota; kingdom Viridiplantae; phylum Streptophyta; class Magnoliopsida; order Poales; family Poaceae; genus Lolium; species Lolium multiflorum. The sequence continues at coordinate 178,941,066 of CM061752.1, forward strand.
GCTATTTTGTCCCATGAGCTATATATTGTAAAGGTAAAGAATAGAAATTTTAAAGGTAGCACTCAAGTAATGTACTTTGGAATGGCGGAGAAATACCATGTGGTAGGTAGGTATGGTGGACACAAATGGCATAGTATTTGGCTCAAGGATTTGGATGCACGAGAAGAATTCCTCTCAATATAAGGCTAGGCTAGCAAGGTTTAGTTAAACTCAAGTATGAAATGGTGCAGCAAGACTCTCACATATAAACATATTGTAAGCATTATAAGACTTTACATCGTCTCCTTGTTGTTCAAACACCTCAACCAGAAAATATCTAGACTTAGAGAGAACAATCATGCAAACCAAATTTTAACATGCTCTATGTAGTTATTCATTAATGGGTACAAGGTACATGATGCAAGAGCTTAAACAAGATCTATATGAGCACAACAATTGCCAAGCATCACATTATTCAAGACATTATACCAATTACTACATGCGGCATTTTCCGTTTCCAACCATATATCAATGAATGAAATAGTTCAAATTTCGCAATGAACATTAAAGATAAAGCTAAGAACATATGTGTTCATACGAAACAGCGGAGCGTGTCTCTCTCCCACACAAAGAATGCTAGGATCCTATTTATTCAAATAAAAACAAAAACAAAAACAAACAGACGCTCCAAGTAAAGCACATAAGATGTGACGGAATAAAAATATAGTTTCACTAGAGGAACCTGATAATGTTGTCGATGAAGAAGGAGATGCCTTGGGCCCAAGCTTAGACGCTTGGGTCTTCTTAAAATATGCAGGGATGAACCACGGGGCATCCCCAAGCTTTGACTTTTCACTTTCTTGATCATATTGTATCATCCTCCCTTGACCCTTGAAAACTTCCTCCACACCAAACTCCAAACAAACTCATTAGAGGGTCAGTGCATAATTCATATATTCAGAGGTGACATAATCATTCTTAATACTTCTGGACATTGCACAAAGCTACTGAGAGTTAATGGAACAAAGAAATCCATCAAACATAGCAAAACAGGCAATGCGAAATAAAAGGCAGAATCTGTCAAAACAGAACAGTCCGTAAAGACGAATTTTAAAGTGGCACCAGACTTGCTCAGATGAAAATGCCCAAATTGAATGAAAGTTGCATACATATCTGAGGATCACGCACGTAAATTTGCAGATTTTTCTGAGTTACCTACAGAGAATTCTGCCCAGATTCGTGACAGCAAGAAATCTGTTCCTGCGCAGTAATCCAAATCTAGTATTGACTTTGCTATCAAAGACTTTACTTGGCACAACAATGCAATAAAATAAAGATAAGGAGAGGTTGCTACAGTAGTAACAACTTCCAAGACTCAAATATAAAACAAAGTGCAGAAGTAAAAACATGGGTTGTCTCCCATAAGCGCTTTTCTTTAACGCCGTTCAGCTAGGCGCAGAAAGTGTGTATCAAGAATTATCAAGAGATGAAGCATCGACATCATAATTTGTTCTAATAATAGAATCATAAGGTAACTTCATTCTCTTTCTAGGGAAGTGTTCCATACCTTTCTTGAGAGGATTGATATTTAATATTACCTTCCTTCATATCAATGGTAGCACCAACAGTTCGAAGAAAAGGTCTTCCCAATATAATGGGACAAGATGCATTGCATTCGATATCCAAGACAACAAAAATCAATGGGACATGTTGTTGTTAACCATAATAATTAACATTATCAATCCTCCCCAAAGGTTTCTTTCATAGCATTATCAGCAAGATTAACATCCAAATAACAATTTTTCAATGATGGCTCAAACATATCATAAATTTTCTTAGGCATAATATAAATACTTGCACCAAGATCACATAAAGCACTAATAAAAATCATTGACCCTCATCTTAATGATAGGCTCCCAACCATCTTCTAACTTCCTAGGAATAGAAGTTTCAAGTTTTAGTTTCTCTTCTCTAGCTTTTATGAGAGCATTTGTAATATGTTTTGTAAAGGCCAAATTTATAGCACTAGCATTGGGACTTTTAGCAAGCTTTTGTAAAAACTTTATAACTTCAGAGATGTGACAATCATCAAAGTCTAAATCATTATGACCTACAGCAATTGAATCATTGTCCTCAAATATTTTGAAAATTTCAGCAGTTTTATCATCGCACATAGCTGTAATTTTGCACGCTGCACTAGGAGAAACATCACAACACCAATTATTTTAATACAATGATAGTAGGAGGTGTAGCAACATGTGAATCATTATCATTAATAGTGGTGGTAATAGTCCAAACTTTAGCTACATTATCTTTAGCTAGTTTTTCATTTTCTTCTCTATCCCACCTAGCACGCAATTCAGCCATTAATCTTATATTCTCATTAATTCTAACTTGGATGACATTTGCTGTAGTAACAATCTTATTTTCATTATCCTTATTAGGCATGACTTTAAATTTTAAGAGATCAACATCAGAGGCAAGTCTATCAACCTTAGAAGCAAGAACAATTTTATCAAGCTTTTCCTCAACAGACTTGTTAAAAGCAGTTTGTGTATTAATAAATTCTTTAAGCATGGCTTCAAGACCAGGGTACACTCTTATTATTGTTGTAAGAATTCCCATAAGAATTACCATAACCATTACTACTATGTATGGATATGGCCTATAGTTGTTACCAGAATTATTCCTATAAGCATTGTTGTTGAAATTATTATTTTTAATGAAGTTCACATCAACATTTTCTTCTTGAGCAACCAATCAAGCTAAAGGAACATTATTTGGATCAACATTAGATCTACCATTCACAAGAATAGACATAATCACATCAATCTTATCACTCAAGGAGGAGGTTTCTTCAACAGAATCTACCTTCTTACCTTGTGGAGCTCTTTCCGTGTGCCATTCGTGAGAGTAATTTATCATCATATCATCAAGAAGCTTTGTAGCGCCCCGCAGTGATGGTGACATAAAGGTACCTCCAAAGCTGAATCCAATAGGTTCCGCGAAGAAAAATTTAGTCCCGCATAGAAGGTTTGGATGATCATCCAAGTAGTTAGTCCATGGGTTGGGCAATTCTTTACCAAAGATTTCATTCTCTCCCATGCTTGAGCAACATGTTCATTATCCAATTGCTTAAAATTCATTATGCTACTTCTCAAAGATATAATTTTAGCTGGAGGATAATATCTACCAATAAAAGCATCCTTACATTTAGTCCATGAATCAATACTATATTATTCTTAGGCAAAGATAGCAACCAATCTTTAGCTCTTCCTCTTAATGAGAAAGGAAACAATTTTAATTTTATAATATCACCATCTACATCCTTATACTTTTGCATTTCACATAGTTCAACAAAATTATTAAGATGGGCAGCAACATCATCAGAACTAACACCAGAAAATTGCTCTCTCATAACAAGATTCAGTAAAGCAGGTTTAATTTCAAAGAATTCTGCTGTAGTAGCAGGTGGAGCAATAGGTGTGCATAGGAAATCATTATTATTAGTGTTTGTGAAGTCACACAACTTAGTGTTTTCAGGAGTATTCATTTTAGCAATAGTAAATAAAGCAAACTAGATAAAGTAAATGCAACTAATTTTTTTTGTGTTTTTGATATGGAGAACAAGACAATAAATAAAGTAAAACTAGCAACTAATTTTTTTTGTGTGTTTTGATATAATGCAGCAAACAAAGTAGTAAATAAAATAAAGCAAGATAAAAACAAAGTAAAGAGATTGAAATGGAGACTCCCTTGCAGCGTGTCTTGATCTCCCGGCAACGGCGCCAGGAAATTTGCTTGATGCGTGTAGTTGACACACGTCCGTTGGGAACCCCAAGAGGAAGGTGTGATGAGCACAGCAGCCTCAGTAAGAAATCAAGGTTTAATCGAACCAAGAGGAGTCAAGAAGCACGTTGAAGGTTGATGGCGGAGGAACGTAGTGCGGCGCAACACCAGGGATTCCGGCGCCAACGTGGGAACCTGCACAACACATCAAAGTATTTTGCCCCAATGTAACGGTGAGGTTGTCAATCTCACGGCTTGCCGAAAACAAAGGATTAACGTATAGTGTGGAAGATGATGTTTGTTTGCGAAGAACAGTAAAGAACAATTGCAGTAGATTGTATTTCAGATGTAAGGAATAGGACCGGGGTCCACAATTCACTAGTGGTGTCTCTCCCATAAGATAACGATGTTGGGTGAACAAATTACAGTTGGGCAATTGACAAATAAAGAAGGCATAACAATGCACATACATATATCATGATGAGTACTATGAGATTTAATCAGGGCATTACGACAAAGTACATAGACCGCCATCCAGCATGCATATATGCCTAAAAAGTCCACCTTCAGGTTATCATCCGAACCCCCTCCAGTATTAAGTTGCAAACAACAGACAATTGCATTAAGTATGGTGCATAATGTAATCAACACAAATATCCTTAGACAAAGCATCGATGTTTTATCCCTAGTGGCAACAACACATCCACAACCTTAGAACTTTCTGTCATCCCGATTTAATGGAGGCATGAACCCACTATCGAGCATAAATACTCCCTCTTGGAGTCACGTATCAACTTGGCCAGAGCCTCTACTAGCAACGGAGAGCATGCAAGAACATAAATAACATATATGATATACTGATAATCAACTTGACATAGTATTCAATATCCATCGGATCCCAACAAACACAACATGAAGGATTACAAATAGATGATCTTGATCATGTGTCGTGGTATCGTCATGACATATGCCATAGGGTGGCTAATCGAAGGGGCTCCTGAGAGATCTCACGGCGGTATCCGGAAGCGGGTATGGGCACGAACGACACGGCGACGTACCCAGGTTCGAGGCCCTCCGGTGGAGGTAAAACCTCTACTCCTGCTATGAGTGTATATGATGTGTAACACAGTACAATGGTGCTCCTTGAGCTGTATCCGGCTGCTCTGAGGTGGACGAAGGTCTCTCTCAGGGCAGCTCTAAGACTAGTGAGTGGTAACTGATCGATCGTCCCCCGCACGAGGGGGGTAGCCCGGCTTATATAGGCACCGGCACTTTACAGATAAGTCCCTAGAGTCTAGTGGCCAGCATGGGCCGGCTTCGGCTCCCGTCCCTTCCCGAGGTGCTGACGCCAGGGAGCCGTTGAGCGTAGTGGCACGTCCCATCCGCCTGCCCAGGTCAGCGGCGTGGAGGTGCTGTCGTTGTCGTCATCATGCTCTGTAGCGCGTACGGCTCGACGTACGCCATGATGGCCTGTCTGGCGCGTGGCACTGCTGCTCTACAGTGCCCCGTACTTTACGGGAGATGAGGTCAGCGTGGACCTTTGAACCCGGCTCACCTACCAGTTCCTTCCTGTGCAAGGCTCGCCAGCCTCGAGTCGGTCTGAGGTACAAACCCCAGTCGGATATGGCTTGTAGAAGCCGGCCCAGCTACAGCGTTGAAGGCCGCAGCCAGGCCGACTAGGACTTAGAGCCAGCCGGCTTCCGAGGCAGCCGGCCACGGCTCCAGCCGGCTGCTCCTCAGCCGGCCTTTGCCGCGAGCCGGCCGACCTCAAGCCGGCCGCTCCGCGTCCATTGCCCTACCCGGGGTCTTCCGACATTAGCCCGAAGCTGGCAAGGTCCTGCGTTAAGAAGGACCTAGGCAGGTTTTCCTGGCTTTTATGCATCCCTCGCTCGTTTCTGACGGCTCCCGGAGGGGCCGACTGAGGATTTTCATTCAGCCGGCTGCGCCCTCATCCGGCTCGCCCCGTCCGGCTTCCTCCAGCCGGACGTCTTTTGCTTCTGTCGTTTTCACTTTCTTAAGTGTTGAAGACGTTTCCGGCTTGTTGCCAGAGACTGGAGCCGGGTCGATTTTATCGTCCGGCTCCGGCTCGGGTGCAACGGCAACTCCGCCGCCTCGAGTCCCGCGCCCGACTTGACCGTTCTGACGGCTTCGTCAGCGCGGTCGCTTCGTCTGGTCACGTCGCTGTCCCCTCCGGATTTTCTGCGGTCGTGGGCGAAGTGGTGCGGCCGTTTCTGGTAACCGCCGGCGTCGTGGGGGTAGTTATGGCCGCAGTTAATCCCATCGTGGCCCACGATGGCCACGTGGCACGGTAACGGGCGCGCGGGACGGCTATAAATGCCCCCCGCGCGGTACCGAGGCAGCCTTCTTCTTCCTCTCGCCGCTGCCCCTTCTCTCTCTCAGTTTCTTCGAGCGTTCTTCGCACGCCACTGCTTCATCTCCGGCGACCTCCTGGCGAGCCTCGGCGACCGTTCGCGGCCGGAGCTCTCCGCCGTTCGACAGCCGTCCGCACGCCAAGCCGGCGCCACGGGGCCCCGCGGCTCGACGCTCCGCTCATCGCCGCCGCGCTCTCCTCCGGTGAGGAGCGGTTCCTCTTCTCCCTTCGACCTCAACTGGTCTTCTTCTTCCTCCTCTTCATCCATGGCCTCCGCCAGCGGGTCCTGGAGGGGTTCGCTTATGAACGACGATGACATCGAGCGTCTGGTGCGCCTCCGCCGGATCCCTCGGGAGGTGGTCACGCGGGCGCCCGGCGACGAGGTGGAGCCCAGGCCGGATCCCGGCGAGCGCGTCGTCTTCGGCGCGCACCTCGACCGCGGGCTAGGCCTGCCGGCTTCGGCCTTCTTTCGCCGCTTCCTCGACTTCTTCGGCCTGCAGCCGCACCACCTGCCGGCCAACGCATGCGTCCTCCTCAGCTGCTACGTGGCCTTCATGGAGGGCTACGCCGGCTTGTGGCCGGACGTCGACTTCTGGGGCCGGCTCTTCTACCTCAAGTCGCAGATGACTGAGGGCCGCCTGAGGACCTGCGGCTGCGCCTCCATCTATCCCCGCGCCGGCTCGCTCTTCCCGAAGATACCGACTGTCGATTCGGTGAAGAACTGGCAGATGACGTTCTTCTACGTGAAGAACGCCAACCCAGCTTTCGACCGGATCAACCTGCCGGAGTACGATCCGGCTCCTCCGACCACCCGGCTCAACTGGGGCCACAACCCCAAGTCGGCGGATCCGGACGCGGAGGTCAACCTCCTCTGGGATTTCCTGGGGGAGTGCGTTCAAGGGGGCCGGCTGAGCGCCGAGGACCTCCTCTGCACCTACATGGAGCGCCGGGTGATACCGCTCCAGGCTCGTGCCCACAAGATCGGGCTTATGTCCGGCCGGCTGGATCCGACCCGGACGTCGAGGGTGGCGCTCACCAAGGCCCAAGTCGCCCACCGGGTGAACAACGTCACCAAGGCCAACCTGCCGGAAGACTGGGCATGGGGGCTGCCGCCTTACGACCGAGCCGCGCCTCCTGAGCGGGTAAGTTGTACTTTTAGCTTGTGTTTTTCGACTTGCGGCTGCGTGGGCCACTTGTTACTCATTTGTTCTTTTCCTTTAGATCTTCCCCCGCCAAGAACTCGAGGACGGCGACTTGGCGCACAAGATTTGGACGGCGGATCTCGTGGATCCGGCTGACCAAGTCGGCGACCAAGCCGGCGACCAAGCCGGCGATGACGACCTGCCGGTGGTGCCCGACCAGGGCGGCCAAGGGGAGCATAACCCGCCGCCTTCGCCGGAGCAGCAGGAGGAGGAGGAGGCGGAGCCGGCCACGTCTACCACGGGGCCAGGACCGATCCGGGCGGTGCCCCTGCGCTCAAGGCCGCCTGCCGCCTCGGCGACTTCCGCGCCGAAGAAGAAGCGGGCCGCCGGCGGGAACACGGCCAGGCTGGAGGGCAAGGCCAAGAGGCAGCGCCAGCAGGAGCCCAAGAAGGTCCCAGAGGTGGCCGGGTAAGCCCCTTTCTGTTTTCTTCGTTGTTTGATTCTTTTTCTTTCCTTACTTTGCATTTATCTTCTTTTGTTTGCTTGACTAGGGCCGCCATCAAGTTCGCCCAAGGCGGCAGCTCTGGGCCGGCTGCGCGCGTTGCGCCGCCGTTCCGCCGGCAGAGGGAGCCGACGCCGCCGCCTACGACGCGTGCGCGCACACCGCCCGTTGTCGTTGTGCCGCCCGTGGTTACGCCGCCTGCAGCTTCGCCGCCTCCCGCGGGAGCGTCCTCTTCGGCTGCGCCTCCTTCAGCGCCACGGCGGGGCGCTCAGGGCGAGTCGGCCCAAGGGCCTACCCTAGGCGACTTGTTTCCGCATCGCGCGCCGCTGCTGGGGCCGGCTGCTGGAGCCGGCCGCGATGTGCCACCGGCGGCAGGAACTGGAGCCGGCGGAGCTGCGCCGCCTGAAGGGCCGGAGGTGGTTCCCACCGGGCCAGCCGCGCCGCCTCCGGCTTCGGAGCCGCCGAGGGCGGAGCCTCAGCAGGAGGAGCCAGCGCGCGCCAGGGACGCCGACTCCCGGGCGTTGGTGAAGGCGAAGGGCCCGGCGGTGTCGCCTACTGGCCTGCATGTGGCCAAGGGTGCCCGGCTGGTAAGCGTGCCGTCCGCCTCGGACTCCAGCTTCGGCTCGGCTGGCACCATGGAGCAGGCCTGGAACCAGGCGGACGTCTGCGAGATCATCAGCCGGGAGGGGCAGCCTGGCACGGCGCCCCTGAAGATGCTTTACTCCGGCTACCGCGCCAGCCTTAAGAGCAAGGCCTCCGAGGCTCTGGCCCAGCTAAAGACGCTGGAAGATGCTGACAAGGTAGGTGGCTTCCCATCTGACTTTCTGTAATCTTATTGTCATCCTGGTAGCCCTCCGAGGCATGGGCCGGCTGCTCGGAGCCGACCCAGGTTTCGCCTAAACGGCTTTCTTTTTCAGGCGGTCGAAGAGCGACGCACCGTCTTGTACAACAAGGTGGTGACCAGCTATCATAAGGCCAAGCTTGAGCGGGCCACCTTGGCTCGTGAGCTGGAAGCCGCCAGGGGTAAGCTCCTGTTTCTGGCTCAATGTTTTCTTTCTTGTCTATATTGGCTGACACTTCTTTCCGGCTGCCTCGCAGTTGCGGCCGCCAGGGTTCCGCAGCTGGAGGAGGACCTTCGGGTTGCTCGCGCTCAGTGCGCCGAGAGCGAGGAGGCGGGCCGTGCTGCCGCCGCCAAGCTCAAGGTGGCTGATGGGGAGTTGAGGCGGCTGCGCGCGCTGGAGAAGAACCATCTCGCCGAGCTCACCTCCCTTAGGGCGGCAGAGAAGGAGAAGGTGGACGACTGAGCCGGCGGCTGGACGAGGTGGAGAAGCAGCGGCTTGCGCTTCAGCAGGAAGTCACCGACAAGTCCAGGGAGCTGACGGCTACTGCCAAGCATTGGACGGACCTCATCGGCGCCATCGATACCGGTTTTTCGGGTATGTTTACTTCCCCTTTGCCGGCTTTCGGCTGGCGGCTGCCAGCTTCCGCTGGTAGCCGGCTGCAGAAACTTGTCTTTCGGAATCTCCATCTTCGGGCTGGGGGCAGTCGGCTCGTGCCGGCTGCCGCCAGTCTTTTTCTTGTCCTTCGAAATCTCCATCTTCGGGCTGGGGGCAGTCGGCTCGTGCCGGCTGCCGCCAGTCTTTTTCTTTAGAGCTTCGGAATCTCCATCTTCGGGCTGGGGGCGTCGGCTCGCCGCCAGTCTTACTTTAGGACTTCGAAATTTTGCATTTTTCAGCTTATTTCGGCTTTTACGACTTCTGACATGCTTCCTTTTTGCAGCGGCCTTCCCGGAGACGCAGGACATGGCCTTGGATGCCGTTGGTGCCGCGCGTGAGGCCAGGGGGCGGGCGACTGGCGAGGGCAGCTCGGCGACCTTCACCATGGAGGATCACCTGTCGTCCCTGGCTGCCCGCGTCGAGCCCGATCACTACGTATGGCTGGGAGCTCCGGAAGGCGGCTGAGGAGCTGGTTCCGATGCTGTGGCCCGACAAGGAGGCGCCGCAAAACATTTCCAGCCTTGCCTCCCTGATCGAGCAGGCGCCGGACCGCTTCATCGATTGGAAGGGGTCTGCCACGCGTGCCGGCGCCGACATGGCGCTGTCCTTCGTCCTCTCCTGGTACAACGAGGTGGACTTGGGGCAGCTCGAGTATCGGCGAGCCGGCGTGGAGGAGGAGCTCTCAGCCGATCAGAAGGCCGCCCGTCTTGCCCGAGCCAGCGCCATCGCCGACTTCGTCGACAAGCGCCTTTTCGTTGCGGATCCAAACCCTCACTCTGATGAGGAGGAGGAGCTTGAAGACGAAGGAGCCGAGATGGACTCTCCGCCGCCTGCTGTTGATCCGACTGGTCCTGCTCCAGCCGGTGTTTAAACTTTCCTGTTTATGCAACTTTGCTTTTGCCAAGACAATTTGTTAAATCCCCGGAATGCCGGGTGCTTATGTAAAGACAGTATTATCTCCTTTCTTATTGTAACGCACTTTTAATGTGTTTGTTAATCATTTGTGTGCCGGCTTGCTTTCTTTCGACTTGTTCGCTTTTTCCCATCCGCCCCACTCTTTGGCTGTGCCCTTGCCGGTCGTACGTCCGACTTGCGGTCCGTCGCCGGATCAAGAGCGTGCCGCTGGGTGAGGCCGATAGTATTTCAGTCGAACGAGTCGATTTCGGCAGTCCGACACTTTTATGAAAGGTTGCAAGTCAACTCGCTTTTACTCTTTCCTTAGCCGTTTTTCGCGTGCCAGCTCCCTAGGCCTTACTCCCGCCAGCCGGACAGCCGGGTTGCGGTCTGTAGCTGGTCGGAAGCCGGCTGTCGGAAATCAGATCACGTTACTAAGCCGTCGCATGAAAGGGTTCAAGCCAATTGGCGGAACGAAATGGAGTGCGCGAAAAACTTGTCGGAAACGGCGCTCTTGGCGCATGCTTTTTCATAACTCATAAAAGGGATACAAGGGATACATACATTCCTCCGCTCATGTGTAAAATGGGCGGAGTAACCTGACATTCCACGGACGTTTAGTCTCCTCGTCAGCCTTCCTTGTTCTTTTTGGCCTCTTGGGCATCTATGAGATAGTAGGAATCATTGCCGCCTTGCTCACGATGAAGGGACCCTCCCATGGGGATGCTAGTTTATGTTGTCCGGCTGTCCGTTGGATCAGCCGGAGCACTAGGTCTCCTTCTCGGAATGCTAAGGACTTAACCTTCCGGCTGTGATAGCGACGGAGGCTCTGCTGGTATACGGTGGATCTGGATTCAGCCATCAGCCGGACCTCTTCAACCAGGTCGACTCCGTCTTCGCGAGCTTCTTTGGCTTCGGCTTCTGTGTATAGCTTGATTCTTGGCGCGTCGTGCTCGATGTCAGTCGGCAGGACGGCTTCGGCCCCGTATACGAGGAAGAAGGGCGTGAAGCCGACTGAACGGTTGGGTGTTGTGCGCAGGCTCCACAGCCACGCTGGGCAGCTCTTCAATCCAGCAGCCGGCTGAGCGCTCGGCGGCTCCACCAGCCGGGGCCGGATGCCGGCTAGGATCAAGCCATTTGCTTTCTCCACTTGGCCGTTGGTCTCTGGGTGTGCTACGGACGATAGGTCCATTCGGATCCCCATCTCCCCGCAGTAGCGCTTGAAAATGCCCTCGGCGAAGTTGCTGCCGTTGTCGGTGATGATGCTATGCGGGTAGCCGTATCTCGCGATTATCTCCTTGAGGAATGTGACGGCTGTGGAGCCATCCAGCTTCTTGATCGGCTTGGCTTCGATCCACTTAGTGAATTTATCAATCATCACCAAGAGGTGTGTCATGCCGCCTCGGGCTGTCTTGAATGGGCCCACCATATCCAAGCCCCATACGGCAAACGGCCAGGTGATGGGGATGGTTTTTAGGGCGGAAGCCGGCGTTTGCCTTTGCTTTGCGAAGCGCTGGCAGCCGTTGCACTTCTTCACCAGGTCTTCTGCGTCCCTGAGCGCAGTCGGCCAGTAAAAACCGTGCCGGAAGGCTTTGGCCACTATGGCTCTGGAGGAGGCGTGATGGCCGCACTCTCCCTGGTGGATTTCCCGTAGGAGTTCAATCCCTTCAGCCGGCTCGACGCACCGCTGGAACACCCCACTTACGCTGCGTTTGTACAGCTCGTGGTTGATGATTGTATAGGCCTTGGCCCTTCTCTCAATCTGCCTGGCCTGGACTCTATCATCAGGCAGCACACCGTCGGTGAGGTAGGAGAGGAATTCTTGTGCCCATGATGGTACGCATTTTATTTCAAACACGCTAACCACCAAGGCCTCCATCTTCGGAGCTTCCGGTTTCGACTGCGTGGTCGCCGGGTTCGGCTGTGAAGCCGGCGGGTTTGGCTGATAAGCCCCCGAGTTTGGCTGAGAAGCCCCCGCGTTGGACCGATAAGCCCCCGGGTTCGGCTGAGAAGCCGGCGGGTTTGGCTGATGAGCCCCCGACTTGGGCGATGAAGCCCCCGGGTTCGGCTGAGAAGCCCCCGGGTCAGCCGGCACGAATATGGAATCCGAGTCCGGTGACGGTATGATGGACGGCTTCTTGATAACCGCCAAGGCGATGCCCGGCGGAATGGCTTGCCGGGTTGAGCCGATCTTGGACAAGGCATCAGCCGCCTCGTTGTTTGCTCGTGGCACATGGTGGAATTCGCAGCCGTCGAAGAAGCCGGATAGCTGCTGGACATGGAAGCGGTACGAGGCCATGTTGGCGTCCTTCGCGTCCCAGTCGCCAGATGCTTGCTGTATGACCAAGTCGGAGTCGCCGAAGCATAGTATGCGACGCACGCCAATCTCCTTGGCCAGCTTCAGCCCATGAATGAGCGCTTCATACTCCGCCACGTTGTTGGATGCGGCGAAGTGGATCTGCAGGACGTAGTCCAGCCGGTCCCCCTTGGGAGAGGTGATGACGACGCCGGCTCCCAAGCCGTTGCGCATCTTCGAGCCGTCAAAGTGCATCTTCCAATGTGTGGAATCCGGCACAGGCGGCAGGTATTGCATCTCAGCCCAGTCGACAAAGAAGTCCGCGAGGATCTGCGACTTGATGGCTGTGCGTGGTTCGTAGAGGATGGTGTGGGCGGCTAGCTCCAGGGCCCACTTGGCAACCCGGCCATTGGCATCCTTGCTGCCGATGATTTCCGCCAAGGGCGCTGTGGCAACCACCCTGATGGGATGCTCTTGGAAGTAATGTTTGAGCTTCTTGGCCGCCATGTAGACACCGTAGGTGACCTTCTGGTAGTGGGGGTAGTTTTGCTTCGACTGGGAGAGCACTTCGCTGAGGTAGTAGACTGGGCGCTGGACCAGCTGCTCTCTGTTTTCGGCTTCTTTGCGCTCCACCACCAGGACAACGCTGACCACTCGGTTGGTGGCTGCGATGTACAACAGCATCGGCTCCATTGAACCTGGCGTTGCAAGGATTGGCGCGGTTGAGAGCACGCGCTTTAAGTCACGAAAGGCTTCATCCGCCTGTGGTGACCAGACGAATTTGTCCGACTTCCTCATCAATTGATACAGGGGCAGTGCCTTCTCCCCCAGCCGGCTGACGAAGCGGCTCAAGGAGGCCAGGCATCCGGTGAACTTCTGGACGTCCTTGAGGCACTGCGGCAGTTCCATCTTCTCAATGGCACTGATCTTCTCCGGGTTGGCTTCGATTCCTCGCTGAGAGACGAGGTAGCCCAGGAGTTGGCCGGCTGGCACGCCGAACGTGCACTTGGCCGGGTTGAGCTTCATCCGGAATCTTCGCAGATTGGTGAAGGTTTCTCTCAAGTCATCAAGGAGGGTTGGCATCTCCTTGGTTTTTACAACGACATCATCCACGTATGCGTGAACATTTCTGCCGATTTGATCCTGCAAACACTTTTGCATGCACCTTTGGTAGGTGGCGCCTGCATTTTTCAAGCCGAATGGCATAGTCGTGTAGCAGTAAGCCCCATACGGGGTAATGAACGAAGTCTTTATTTGATCAGCCGGATTCAAAGGAATCTGGTGGTAGCCTGAGTAGGCATCTAAGAAAGACAACAGTTCACAGCCGGCAGTCGAGTCTATGACTTGATCTATGCGCGGCAGGGGGAAGGGGTCCTTCGGGCACGCCTTGTTGAGGCTGGTGTAGTCGATACACATGCGCCAGGAGCCGTTCTTCTTCAAAACCAGGACCGGGTTCGCCAACCAGTCCGGGTGCAGTACTTCCATGATGAAGCCGGCAGCTAGGAGCCGGGCAATTTCTTCACCGATGGCCTTCCTTCGTTCTTCGGCGAAGCGCCTGAGAGGCTGCTTCACCGGCTTGGCTTCAGGCCTGACGTGGAGGTGGTGCTCAGCCAACTCCCTCGGCACACCCGGCATGTCCCTTGGAGACCATGCGAAGATGTCCCGATTCTCACGGAGGAAGCTGGTGAGCTCGCTTTCCTATTTGCTGCTCAAGCCGGCACCGATGGTGACGTACTTGTCCGGCTGGGCCGGGTCGAGCAGGATCTTCTTGGTGTTGTCGGCCGGCTGGAAGTGAGTCGTCCCAGCCGGGTTGCCCACAGCCGGCATGTCCGCCTGCGCGGCCTTGGCCAAGGCGACGGCGTCGTGGATGAGCTGCTTCTCGGTGGCGATGACCAGCGTCTGGGCCATCTTGGAACTCTGCGTGGCGCAGTCCATGGAGCGACGATAGTCGCCGGCTACGGTGATGACCCCCTTGGGGCCAGGCATCTTCATCTTCAGGTACCCGTAGTGGGGCACCGCCATGAATTTTGTCAGGGCCGGCCTGCCCAGGAGCGCGTGGTAGGGACTCACGAGGTCCACCACCTCGAACTCGATGTTCTCCGTGCGGAAGTTGTCCGGCTTGCCGAACATGACCTCCAGGGTGATCCGGCCGATCGGCTGGCAGCAGTGGCCTGGCACGATGCCGTGGAAGACGGTGGGGGTGGGGCGCAACTCGGCCTCCTGGATGCCCAACTTGCGGGCGGTGTCGCGGTAGAGGATGTTGATGCTGCTGCCCCCATCCATGAGGACGCGCGAGAAGCGCACACTGCGCCGGGTTGTGCCGATGGTGGGGTCGAGGACCATGGCGTAGCTGCCCGGCTTCGGTAGGACAGCCGGTGTGTCGCGGCGATCAAAAGTGATGGCCTGCTCTGACCAGTTTAGGTACTGGGGGACCGGCGGCATGACCGCGTTGACTTCGAGGGAACGGCGCTGCTGGCTCGTTTTGTCCTCGGGCTCGGTGGTGAAGATGATGTAGGTGGCATCCTCAGCCAGGTACCGGCCGCCATGGTGCACTTGGTTAGCCTCGTGGTGCTCGAGGTTGTTGGCTTCTGCGCCGGCTTGGCCACCCGGCCCGCCGGCTGGTGGTGGTGGGGGTGGAGGCGGAAGGGGCTCGCCGCTCGTCAGCCGCTTCATGAAGTGGCAGTCGCGGGTGGAGTGGTTGGAGGGGTTCTTGCCGCTGTGGTACTTGCACGGCGAGTCGAGCATCTGCTCGAAGGTGTACTTCGGCTTCCAGGGCCGGTCCGTCTGCTTCTGGCGCCGGCTTGCGCCAGCCGCGTGGTCTGACACTGCCGCCACGTGGGCGGAGCCGTACCGGCGGTCCGGCTGGTCGCTGTGCCTCTTGCCGCGGTAATTGTCCCGCCGGCTGCCGTGGTGGCCGCCCTTCGGCCGGCTTATGCTCAGCCGGCTTGTTGTTGTCCCGCCTGGATGGAGCCGGCGAGATCTCAGCCGGCGTGCTGCTGGTTCCATCAGCCAGCGCGTACTTGTCTGCGATGGCCATCAAGGCAGCCATCGTCTTGGGGTCGCTGCGGTGCAGCTTGTGCCACAGCATGGTGTTGGGCCGGCAGCCGGCCATGAAGAAGCCGACTGCCTGGATCTCGTGCACGCCCTCGCAGGAGTTGCGCATCTCGCACCAGCGCGTCAGGTACGCACGGTCCGTCTCGTCTGCGCCCTGCTTGCACATCTCAAGCTGTTGGGGGCGACCCGGCCGGCGGTAGGTGCCGGTGAAGTTGCTGATGAAGGCATCCTCGAAGTCGAGCCAGCCGTTGATGCTGCCGGCTGGCAGGTTGTTGAGCCAGTGCGGGCGGAGCCGAGCAGCATGAGGGGGGAGTAGCGCACGGCCCAGCGCTTGTTGCCCTGGGCGATGCCGACTGCGGTGGAGTAGTCCTGCAGCCAGTCCTCCGGCTTGGTCGTGCCGTCGTACTTGGGTGTGTCGCGGGGGAGCTGGAAGCCGGCTCTCATGGGCTCGTTGAGGATCCGCGGCCCGAAGCACTTGGGGCCGGCTGGCCCTTCTTCCTCCGCGATGCGGGATTCGACCAGCCGGTCGAGGCGATCTCTGGCGTCGCCGGCTCGACGCGTGGCCCAGCCGGGAGCGGGCCGGCTGGCGCGGGCCACTGGCCTGGAGCCGCGCGGTGCTTGATGGTGGATGGCCTCTCGTACTCGTACTCTTCGTCGTCATGCCGGCTTGATGGTGGCCGGCTGCGACCGCTGTTGCCACTGGGCGGCCGGCTTGTGCGGCTGGAGCTTGCGTGGGTGTTCCGGCTGTCGGCCCGCCGGCTTGGTGCGAGGGAGGTGGACTCGGCCGTGTCCTTCGGACCGTCTCGGTCCTTGCCTGCAGCGCCATGAGCGTGAGAAGCTCTGGGGGCATGGGCGTACCTGGGGTCCTGCGTTTGGCGGTTGGCCGCCTTCAGCAGCTCAGTCACCCGCTCAGTCTGGCGGCGTAACTCTGCGCCTTCGAGGCGGTGCAGCTCTTCCGCGGCAGCTTCAGCCGCGAGCATGTTCTTGTCGGGGGTGTTGTAGATGGGCAGCTCCGTAGATGGAGCCGGCGATGCAGCGCCGTCCCGGGCGATCTCTGCGCCCAGGCCGCCTCCTCTGCGGCGGATCTGGCCGGCTCGGCTGGGGTTGTCGCCGGCTGGCGTGAGGCCGTGGGCGCGGTTGAACTCGCGCTGGGAGATCTCCCACTGGCGCTTTGCAGCAGCCAGCTCTTCCGTTTGCTTGAGGAGGAGCTGGCGGTGCTCCTCCAGGTCCTTCTCGATGGTGGTGGGGTCGGCACCAGGCGTGAGCGGAGTGCTCAGCTTGGCCCGACTTCGTCCAGCCGGGATGGTGGTGGCGGCGCCTTTGCGCCTGAGGCGGATGCGCCGGCGTCCTTGTTGCGCTCCAGCGCAGGACCGCGGATGCGCGTGGTCTTGTCGGCGGCGTCGTTGCCGGTGGTCATGACCTCCTGCATGATGCAAGAGCTGGCGGTGGTGAGGCTGGCGCAGCGCACGATCTCGCGCGGGTAGCGCGGTGGTGCAACGGTGGCGACGTAGACGTCGAAGCCGCCGAAGCTGATGATGTTGCCGCCGGCAGGGAATGGCCGGTCGGCGAAGCAGCCAGCGTTGTCGCTGACGCAGTCGAGGGAGCCGAATCTCCAGATCAAGCCTGAAGCGACTCGCTCGCCGGTGGTGATGGTGAGGCCCGTCCGGATGAAGACACCGGCCGAGGATGCTGAAGGCCCCACGGTGGGCGCCAAATGTCGTGGTATCGTCATGACATATGCCATAGGGTGGCTAATCGAAGGGGCTCCTGAGAGATCTCACGGCGGTATCCGGAGCGGGTATGGGCACGAACGACACGGCGACGTACCCAGGTTCGAGGCCCTCCGGTGGAGGTAAAACCTCTACTCCTGCTATGAGTGTATATGAGGTGTAACACAGTACAATGGTGCTCCTTGAGCTGTATCCGGCTGCTCGAGGTGGACGAAGGTCTCTCTCAGGGCAGCTCTAAGACTAGTGAGTGGTAACTGATCGATCGTCCCCCGGGGTGGCTTATATAGGCACCGGCACTTTACATATAAGTCCCTAGAGTCTAGTGGCCAGCATGGGCCGGCTTCGGCTCCCGTCCCTTCCCGAGGTGCTGACGCCAGGGAGCCGTTGAGCGTAGTGGCACGTCCCATCCGCCTGCCCAGGTCAGCGGCGTGGAGGTGCTGTCGTTGTCGTCATCATGCTCTGTAGCGCGTACGGCTCGACGTACGCCATGATGGCCTGTCCGGCGCGTGGCACTGCTGCTCTACAGTGCCCCGTACTTTACGGGAGATGAGGTCAGCGTGGACCTTTGAACCCGGCTCACCTACCCAGTTCCTTCCTGTGCAAGGCTCGCCAGCCTCGAGTCGGTCTGAGGTACAAACCCCAGTCGGATATGGCTTGTAGAAGCC
The DNA here is from genome assembly GCA_030979885.1 of Lolium multiflorum. NCBI lineage: Eukaryota > Viridiplantae > Streptophyta > Magnoliopsida > Poales > Poaceae > Lolium > Lolium multiflorum. The sequence continues at coordinate 178,958,984 of CM061752.1, forward strand.
GGCCCCGCTACAGCGTCGAAGGCCGCAGCCAGGCCGACTAGGACTTAGAGCCAGCCGGCTCCCGAGGCAGCCGGCCACGGCTCCAGCCGGCTGCTCCTCAGCCGGCCTTTGCCGCGAGCCGGCCGACCTCAAGCCGGCCGCTCCGCGTCCATTGCCCTACCCGGGGTCTTCCCCCCGACATCATGATAGGCAGCTCACAAGATCGAACATGATAGCACAATGAGGAGAAGACGACCATCTAGCTACTGCTATGGACCCATAGTCCAGGGGTGAACTACTCACACATCGATCCGGAGGCAATCATGGCGATGAAGAGTCCTCCGGGGAGATGATTCCCCTCTCCGGCAGGTGCCGGGGCGATCTCCAATCCCCCGAGATGGGATTGGTGGCGGCGGCGTCTCTGGAAGGTTTTCCGTATCGTGGCTCTCGGTACTGGGGGTTTCGCGACGGAGGCTTTAAGTAGGCGGAAGGGCAGGTCAGGGGGCCACACGAGGGCCCCACACGCCAGGGCCGCGCGGCCAGCACCTGGGCCGCGCCGCCCTGTTGTGGCGGCGCCTCGTGGCCCCACTTCGTCTCTCCCTCGGACTTCTGGAAGCTTCGTGCAAAAATAGGCCCCTGGGCGTTGATTTCGTCCAATTCCGAGAATATTTCCTTACTAGGATTTCTGAAACCAAAAAAAACAAGAACTGGCTCTTCGGCATCTCGTCAATAGGTTAGTGCCGGAAAATGCATAAATATGACATATAATGTGTATAAAACATGTGAGTATCATCATAAAAGTAGCATGGAACATAAGAAATTATAGATACGTTTGGGACGTATCAACAATACAGGCACAAAATGATGAGCTTGCTAGAATGAACAAAGCAGCGCTCCAGTCAAAATCGATCCGGTCGACAAAAGTTGCCGGCAGCAAGTCCCATGGGCAGGCATCGTCCCCCCATCCGGATAAAAGAAGGGAAAAAGAAATGAATGCGCGGCAGATGACCGTGTATGATCCGGTTCTTGCCGGAAAACAAAAAGCCGGGCCACATGATGCCGGAAGAAAAAGCTATGGAGCAGGTCGCGGCTATGCCGGAAATGGCTATGCCGGAAATGGTTATGTCGGAAACAATCATGCCGGTAGACACGAAACCGGGCAAAATTATCGAGCTGCAAGGGCAGCGTATGCTGAAGAAGAAATGCGACCACCAAGGTACCGGCAGGCAAGAGCCGCGGAACCGGAAAGATATGAAGAAGGAGATTCCGAGGTGGAACGAGTCAGAGCCTACCGGAACCCTTTGGGGGAACGTGTGGGGGAAAGATGCTTGCCAGGCCAGGATGCGAGGCACAGGCTGGACAGAGTACATCTTTCCGAGATAATCAAATCTGAGGGTCCTCCTGGCCCAAAGTGCTTTGGCCCGCGGATCATGGGAGAAGAGCCACCGGTACGCAATTTCCAATTGCCCCGGGACACAAAAACGTATGATGGCACGACCAAGCCGGAAGATTGGCTGGCAGACTATGTCACAGCTGTTTATGTGGCTGGTGGCGGAGTAAAACGGCGTTGGGCTGTAAGAATCATACCATCCTACTTAGTAGGGCCTGCACGTATTTGGCTTAACAACTTGCCGGCAGGAAGCATAAATGGATGGTTGGACTTCGAGGAAGCCTTTGTGAGCAACTTCAGCAGTACTTACAAGAGGCCAAACCGGCCTCAACAGCTCGCTTTATGCCAGCAGCGTTCGAATGAAACAGACCGGGACTATCTCACCCGGTGGAACTCAACGAGAAACACGTGTGAAGGAGTGATTGATGGCGTGTAACTCACACGTTCGTTGGGAACCCCAAGAGGAAGGTATGATGCGCACAGCAGCAAGTTTTCCCTCAGAAAGAAACCAAGGTTTATCGAACCAGGAGGAGCCAAGAAGCACGTTGAAGGTTGATGGCGGCGGGATGTAGTGCGGCGCAACACCAGGGATTCCAGCGCCAACGTGGAACCTGCACAACACAAACCAAGTACTTTGCCCAACGAAACAGTGAGGTTGTCAATCTCACCGGCTTGCTGTAACAAAGGATTAACCGTATTGTGTGGAAGATGATTGTTTGCAAGAAAACAGTAAGAACAAGTATTGCAGTAGATTGTATTTCAGATAAAAGAATGGACCGGGGTCCACAGTTCACTAGAGGTGTCTCCCATAAGATAAAGCATGTTCGGTGAACAAATTACGTCGGGCAAATGACAAATAGAGAGAGCATAACAATGCACATACATGGCATGATAAATATAGTGAGATTTAATTGGGCATTACGACAAAGTACATAGACCGCCATCCAACCGCATCTATGCCTAAAAAGTCCACCTTGTTATCATCCGAACCCCTTCCAGTATTAAGTTGCAAAGCAACAGACAATTGCATTAAGTATGGTGCGTAATGTAATCAACAACTACATCCTTAGACATAGAATCAATGTTTTATCCCTAGTGGCAACAGCACAACACAACCTTAGAACTTTCTGTCACTGTCCCATTATGTAGGCATGAACCCACTATCGAGCATAAATACCCCCTCTTGGAGTTCAAAAACTTGGCCAGAGCCTCTACTAATAACGGAGAGCATGCAAGATCATAAACAACACATAAGTAATAACTTGATAATCACCATAACATAGTATTCTCTATCCATCGGATCCCGACAAACACAACATATAGAATTACAGATAGATGATCTTGATCATGTTAGGCAGCTCACAAGATCCAACAATGAAGCACAATTAGGAGAAGACAACCATCTAGCTACTGCTATGGACCCATAGTCCAGGGGTGAACTACTCACTCATCACTCGAGGCGACCATGGCGGTGTAGAGTCCTCCGGAGATGAATCCCCTCTCCGGCAGGGTGCCGGAGGCGATCTCCTGAATCCCCCGAGATGGGATTGGCGGCGGCTGCGTCTGGAAGGTTTTCCGTATCGTGGCTCTCGGCATCTGGGGGTTTCGCGACGGAGGCTATTTGTAGGGCGAAAGGGTAGGTCAAGAGGCGGTGCAGGGGCCCACACCATAGGTCGGCGCGGCCGGGGCCAGGCCACGCCGCCCTATGGTGGCGGCGCCTCGTGGCCCCACTTCGACTCCTCTTCGTTCTTCTGGAAGCTTCGTGGCAAAATAGGACCCTGGGCGTTGATTTCGTCCAATTCCGAGAATATTTCCTTACTAGGATTTCTGAAACCAAAAACAGCAACAACAACTGGCTCTTCGGCATCTTGTTAATAGGTTAGTTCGGAAAATGCACGAATATGACATAAAGTGTGCATATAACATGTAGATATCATCAATAATGTAGCATGGAACATAAGAAATTATCGATACGTTGGAGACGTATCAGCATCCCCAAGCTTAGTTCTGCTCGTCCGAGCAGGTAAAACGATAAAAAAGATAATTTCTGAAGTGACATGCCATCATAATCTTGATCATACTATTTGTAAACATATGTAATGAATGCAGCGATCAAAACAATGGTAATGACATGAGTAAACAAGTGAATCATAAAGCAAAGACTTTTCATGAATAGTACTTCAAGACAAGAATCAATAAGTCTTGCATAAGAGTTAACTCATAAAGCAATAAATCAAAGTAAAGGTGTTGAAGCAACACAAAGGAAGATTAAGTTTCAGCGGTTGCTTTCAACTTATAACATGTATATCTCATGGATATTGTCAACATAGAGTAATATAACAAGTGCAATATGCAAGTATGTAGGAATCAATGCACAGTTCACACAAGTGTTTGCTTCTTGAGGTGGAGAGAGATAGGTGAACTGACTCAACATAAAAGTAAAAGGTCCTTCAAAGAGGAAAGCATCGATTGCTATATTTGTGCTAGAGCTTTTATTTTGAAAACATGAAACAATTTTGTCAACGGTAGTAATAAAGCATATGAGTTATGTAAATTATATCTTACAAGTTGCAAGCCTCATGCATAGTGTACTAATAGTGCCCGCACCTTGTCCTAATCAGCTTGGACTACCGGATCATCACAATACACATGTTTTAACCAAGTGTCACAATGGGGTACCTCCATGCCGCCTGTACAAAGGTCTAAGGAGAAAGCTCGCATTTTGGATTTCTCGCTTTTGATTATTCTCAACTTAGACATCCATACGGGACAACATGGACAACAGATAATGGACTCCTCTTTAATGCATAAGCATGTGGCAGTTAATATTCTCATATGAGATTGAGGATATATGTCCAAACTGAAACTTCCACCATGAATCATGGCTTTAGTTAGTGGCCCAATGTTCTTCTCTAACAATATGCATGCTCCAACCATTAAGGTGGTAGATCTCTCTTACTTCAGACAAGACGGACATGCATAGCAACTCACATGATATTCAACAAAGAATAGTTGATGGCGTCCCCGAAACATGGTTATCGCACAACAAGCAACTTAATAAGAGATAAAGTGCATAAGTACATATTCAATACCACAATAGTTTTTAAGGCTATTTGTCCCATGAGCTATATATTGTAAAGGCGAATGATGGAATTTTAAAGGTAGCACTCAAGCAATTTACTTTGGAATGGCGGAGAAATACCATGTAGTAGGTAGGTATGGTGGACACAAATGGCATAGTGATTGGCTCAAGGATTTTGGATGCATGAGAAGTAATCCCTCTCGATACAAGGTTTAGGCTAGCAAGGTTATTTGAAACAAACACAAGGATGAACCGGTGCAGCAAAACTCACATAAAAGACATATTGTAAACATTATAAGACTCTACACCGTCTTCCTTGTTGTTCAAAACTCAATACTAGAAATTATCTAGACTTTAGAGAGACCAAATATGCAAACCAAATTTTAGCAAGCTCTATGTATTTCTTCATTAATGGGTGCAAAGTATATGATGCAAGAGCTTAACATGAGCACAACAATTGCCAAGTATCACATTATCCAAGACATTTTAGAATTACTACATGTAGCATTTTCCAATTCCAACCATATAACAATTTAACGAAGAAGAAACTTCGCCTTGAACATTATGAGTAAAGCCTAAGGACATATTTGTCCATATGCAACAGCGGAGCGTGTCTCTCTCCCACACAAAGAATGCTAGGATCCAACTTTATTCAAACAAAACAAAAAAAAAAACAAACCGACGCTCCAAGCAAAGTGCATAAGATGTGACGGAATAAAAATGTAGTTTCAGGGGAGGAACCTGATGATGTTGTCGATGAAGAAGGGGATGCCTTGGGCATCCCCAAGCTTAGACGCTTGAGTCTTCTTAGAATATGCAGGGGTGAACCACGGGGCATCCCCAAGCTTAGAGCTTTCACTCCTCTTGATCATAGTATATCATACTCCTCTCTTGATCCTTGAAAACTTCCTTCACACCAAACTTCGAGCAAACTCATTAGAGGGTTAGTGCATAATAAAAATTTACATGTTCAGAGGTGACACAATCATTCTTTACACTTCTGTACATTGCATAAAGCTACTGGACATTAATGGATCAAAGAAATTCATCCAACATAGCAAAAGAGGCAATGCGAAATAAAAGGCAGAATCTGTCAAAACAGAACAGTTCGTAAAGACGAATTTTAAAATGGCACCAGACTTGCTCAAATGGAAAAACTCAAAACTAATGAAAGTTGCGAACATATCTGAGGATCACTCACGTAAATTGGCATAATTTTCTGAGTTACCTACAGAGAATTAGGCCCAGATTCGTGACAGCAAAGAAATCTGTCTCTGCGCAGTAATCCAAATCTAGTATGAACCTTACTATAGAGACTTTACTTGGCACAAAAACATGATAAGGAGAGGTTGCTACAGTAGTAAACAACTTCCAAGACTCAAATATAAAACAAAGTACTGTAGTAAAAACAATGGGTTGTCTCCCATAAGCGCTTTTCTTTAACGCCTTTCAGCTAGGCGCAGAAAGTGTATATCAAGTATTATCGAGAGATGATGCATCTTCAGCGGGGTTTGGAGTTTTCTCAACCATGCATAGTATATTGGATACATAAGTTTCAGCGGCTCCCTTTTCATTAGTCTTGGGCTTGCTACTCTCATCAAACAAATTTTCAGGAACAAGCCAAGCATAGTTATTTTCTAGCGCTTCATTCATCGCTAGGAGCTTACATGGTATCGGCGCTTTGATCTCCCCACCGTCATTAATATTATTAGTGTACCTTATTCTCTCCATGTCCATCTTTTCAAGGGTACTAGCAAAATTGGTATAAGAACCAAGCATCTTATATTTACTAAAGACTTTTCTAGCTTCTCTTGCTAAACCACCAAATTCTCTAAGAAGGGTTTCTAAAACAAAATCTTTCTTTTCCCCTTCTTCCATATCACCGAGTGTAAGAAACATGTGTTGGATTATAGGATTGAGATTAACAAATTTAGTTTCCAACATGCGAACTAAAGCAGCAGCAGCAATTTCATAGGTAGGTGCAAGTTCTACCAAGTGTCTATCTTCAAAATCTTCAATAGTACTAACATGATTGAAAAATTCTTCTATATTATTTCTCCCAACTATAGACCCACGTCCTACCGGTATGTCTTTTGTGGTAAAATTAAAAGGAAACATGATGAATCAAGTAAAGTAAATGCAAGTAACTAATTTTTTTGTGTTTTTGATATAGAGTGCAAGACAGTAAATAAAGTAAAGCTAGCAACTAATTTTTTTTGTGTTTTAATATAATGCAGCAAACAAAGTAGTAAATAAAATAAAGCAAGACAAAAACAAAGTAAAGAAATTGAGAAGTGGAGACTCCCCTTGCAGCGTGTCTTGATCTCCCCGGCAACGGCGCGAGAAAAAGAGCTTGATGGCGTGTAACTCACACGTTCGTTGGGAACCCCAAGAGGAAGGTATGATGCGCACAGCAGCAAGTTTTCCCTCAGAAAGAAACCAAGGTTTATCGAACCAGGAGGAGCCAAGAAGCACGTTGAAGGTTGATGGCGGCGGGATGTAGTGCGGCACAACACCAGGGATTCCGGCGCCAACGTGGAACCTGCACAACACAAACCAAGTACTTTGCCCCAACGAAACAGTGAGGTTGTCAATCTCACCGGCTTGCTGTAACAAAGGATTAACCGTATTGTGTGGAAGATGATTGTTTGCAAGAAAACAGTAAAGAACAAGTATTGCAGTAGATTGTATTTCAGTATAAAAGAATGGACCGGGGTCCACGGTTCACTAGAGGTGTCTCTCCCATAAGATAAAAGCATGTTGGGTGAACAAATTACAGTCGGGCAATTGACAAATAGAGAGAGCATAACAATGCACATACATGGCATGATAAATATAGTGAGATTTAATTGGGCATTACGACAAAGTACATAGACCGCCATCCAACTGCATCTATGCCTAAAAAGTCCACCTTCAGGTTATCATCCGAACCCCTTCCAGTATTAAGTTGCAAAGCAACAGACAATTGCATTAAGTATGGTGCGTAATGTAATCAACAACTACATCCTTAGACATAGAATCAATGTTTTATCCCTAGTGGCAACAACACAACACAACCTTAGAACTTTCTGTCACTGTCCCAGGTATCAATGTAGGCATGAACCCACTATCGAGCATAAATACCCCCTCTTGGAGTTAAAAGTACAAACTTGGCCAGAGCCTCTACTAATAACGGAGAGCATGCAAGATCATAAACAACACATAAGTAATAACTTGATAATCACCATAACATAGTATTCTCTATCCATCGGATCCCGACAAACACAACATATAGAATTACAGATAGATGATCTTGATCATGTTAGGCAGCTCACAAGATCCAACAATGAAGCACAATTAGGAGAAGACAACCATCTAGCTACTGCTATGGACCCATAGTCCAGGGGTGAACTACTCACTCATCACTCCGGAGGCGACCATGGCGGTGTAGAGTCCTCCGGAGATGAATCCCCTCTCCAGGGTGCCGGAGGCGATCTCCGAATCCCCGAGATGGGATTGGCGGTGGCTGCGTCTCGGAAGGTTTTCCGTATCGTGGCTCTCGGTACTGGGGGTTTCGCGACGGAGGCTATTTGTAGGCGAAAGGGTAGGTCAAGAGGCGGCACGAGGGCCCACACCATAGGTCGGCGCGGCCAGGGCCTGGGCCACGCCGCCTATGGTGGCGGCGCCTCGTGGCCCCACTTCCTCTTCGGTCTTCTCGGAAGCTTCGTGGCAAAATAGGACCCTGGGCGTTGATTTCGTCCAATTCGAGAATATTTCCTTACTAGGATTTCTGAAACCAAAAACAGCAGAAAAACGGCTCTTCGGCATCTTGTTAATAGGTTAGTTCCAGAAAATGCACGAATATGACATAAAGTGTGCATATAACATGTAGATATCATCAATAATGTAGCATGGAACATAAGAAATTATCGATACGTTGGAGACGTATCAGTGATAGAAGCACAAGCGATTGCTTGGTTCAGTCAGGGATGTGATACGCGTAGATGCACACGTCCGTTGGGAACCCCAAGTGGAAGGTATGATGCGTATAGAAGCAAGTTTCCCTCGGTATGAAACCAAGGTTTAATCGAACCAGTAGGAGCCAAGAAGCACGTTGAAGGTTGATGGTCGCGAAATGTGATGCGGCGCAACACCAGGGATTCCGGCGCCAACGCGGAACCTGCACAACAAAACCAAAGTACTTTGCCCCAACGAAACAGTGAGGTTGTCAATCTCACCGGCTTGCTGTAACAAAGGATTAAACGTATCGAGTGGAAGATGTTTGCAAAGAAAATAGTAAAACACAATTGCAGTAGATTGTATGCTATGTAAAGAATAGGACCGGGGTCCACAGTTCACTAGAGGTGTCTCTCCCATAAGATAAAGCATGTTGGGTGAACAAATTACAGTCGGGCAATTGACAAATAGAGAAAGGCATAACAATGCATATACATGATATGATAAATATAGTGAGATTTAATCAGGGCATTACGACAAAGTACATAGACCGCCATCCAATGCATCTATGCCTAAAAAGTCCACCTTCAGGTTATCGTCCGAACCCCCTCTAGTATTAAGTTGCAAAGCAACAGACAATTGCATTAAGTATGGTGCGTAATGTAATCAACAACTACATCCTTAGACATAGCATCAATGTTTTATCCCTAGTGGCAACAGCACATCCACAACCTTAGAACTTTCTGTCACTGTCCCAGATTCAATGGAGGCATGAACCCACTATCGAGCATAAATACTCCCTCTTGGAGTTAAGAGTAAAAACTTGGCCAGAGCCTCTACTAATAACGGAGAGCATGCAAGATCATAAACAACACATAAACAATAGATTGATAATCACCATAATCATAGTACTCTCTATCCATCGGATCCCGACAAACACAACATATAGTATTACGAGATAGATGATCTTGATCATGTTAGGCAGCTCACAAGATCCAACAATGAAGCACAACAAGGAGAAGACGACCATCTAGCTACGCTATGGACCCATGGTCCAGGGGTGAACTACTCACTCATCACTCCGGAGGCGATCATGGCGATGAAGAGTCCTCGGGAGATGAATCCCCTCTCCGGCAGGTGCCGGAGGCGATCTCCTGAATCCCCGAGATGGGATTCGCGGCGGCTGCGTCTGGAAGGTTTTCCGTATCGTGGCTCTCGGTCGGGGGTTTCGCGACGGAGACTTTAAGTAGGCGGAAGGGCAACGCGGGGGCCACACGAGGGGCCCAGGGGGTAGGTCGGCGCGGCCGGGCTTGGGCCGCGGCCTCCCCTCCGGCCGCCTCGTGGCCCACTTCGTTAGCTCTTCGGTCTTCCGGAAGCTTCGTGCAAAAATAGGACCCTGGGCGAAAGTTTCGTCCAATTCCGAGAATATTTCTTTACTAGGATTTCTGAAACCAAAAACAGCAACAACAACCGGCTCTTCGGCATCTTGTTAATAGGTTAGTTCGAGAAAATGCATAAATATGACATATAATGTGCATAAAACATGTAGGTATCATCAATAAAGTAGCATGGAACATAAGAAATTATCGATACGTTGAGTATCCCAAAGCTTAGTTCTGCTCGTCCCGAGCAGGTAAAACGATAACAAAGATAATTTCTGAAGTGACATGCCATCATAATCTTGATCATACTATTTGTAAACATATGTAATGAATGCAGCGATCAAAACAAAAGTAATGACATGAGTAAACAACTGAATCATAAAGCAAAGACTTTTCATGAATAGTACTTCAAGACAAGCATCAATAAGTCTTGCATAAGAGTTAACTCATAAAGCAATAAATCAAAGTAGAGGTATTGAAGCAACACAAAGGAAGATGAAGTTTCAGCAGTTGCTTTCAACTTATAACATGTATATCTCATGGATATTGTCAACATAAAGTAATATAACAAGTGCAATATGCAAGTATGTAGGAATCAATGCACAGTTCACACAAGTGTTTGCTTCTCAAGGTGGAAGGAGATAGGTAAACTGACTCAACAATAAAAATAAAAGAATGGTCCTTCAAAGAGGAAAGCATCGATTGCTGTATTTGTGCTAGAGCTTTTATTTTGGAAACATGAAACAATTTTGTCAACGGTAGTAATAAAGCATATGAGTTATGAAAATTATATCTTACAAGTTGCAAGCCTCATGCATGGTATACTAATAGTGCCCGCACCTCGTCCTACTTAGCTTGGACTACCGGATCTTTGCATGCCATGTTTCAACCAAGTGTCACAAAGGGGTACCTCCATGCCGCCTGTACAAAGGTCTAAGGAGAAAGCTCGCATTTGGATTTCTCGCTTTTGATTATTCTCAACTTAGACATCCATACCGGGACAACATGGACAACAGATAATGGACTCCTCTTAAATGCATAAGCATGTAGCAACAATTATTATTCTCATATGGGATTGAGGATATATGTCCAAAACTGAAACTTCAACCATGGTTCATGGCTTTAGTTAGCGGCCCAATGTTCTTCTCTAACAATTTTGCATGCTCCAACCACTAAAATGATAGATCCTTGACAAGACGGACATGCATAGCAACTCACATGATATTCAACAATAGTTGATGGCGTTCCCCAGAAGCATGGTTATCGCACAACAAGCAACTTAATAAAATATAAAGTGCATAAGTACATATTCAATACTACGATAGTTTTTAAGGCTATTTTGTCCCATGAGCTATATATTGCAAAGGTGAATGATGGAATTTTAAAGGTAGCACTCAAGCAATTTACTTTGGAATGGCGGAGAAATACCATGTAGTAGGTAGGTATGGTGGACACAAATGGCATAGTAGTTGGCTCAAGGATTTTGGATGCATGAGAAGTATTCCCTCTCGATACAAGGTTTAGGCTAGCAAGGTTATTTGAAGCAAACTCAAGGATGAACAAGTGCAGCAAAACTCACATAAAAGACATATTGTAAACATTATAAGACTCTACACCGTCTTCCTTGTTGTTCAAAACTCAATACTAGATATTATCTAGACCTTAGAGAAACCAAATATGCAAATCAAATTTTAGCAAGCTCTATGTATTTCTTCATTAATGGGTGCAAAGCATATGATGCAAGAGCTTAAACATGAGCACAACAATTGCCAAGCATCACATTATCCAAGACATTTTAGAATTACTACATGTAGCATTTTCCAATTCCAACCATATAACAATTTAACGAAGAAGAAACTTCGCCTTGAACATTATGAGTAAAGCCTAAGGACACATGTGTCCATATGCAACAGCGGAGCGTGTCTCTCTCCCACAAAGTGAATGCTAGGATCCATTTTATTCAAACAAAAACAAAAACGAAAACAAACCGACGCTCCAAGTAAAGAACACAAGATGTGATTGAATAAAAATATAGTTTCGGGGAGGAACCTGATGATGTTGTCGATGAAGAAGGGGATGCCTTGGGCATCCCCAAGCTTAGACGCTTGAGTCTTCTTAAAATATGCAGGGGTGAACCACGGGGCATCCCCAAGCTTAGAGCTTTCACTCCTCTTGATCATAGTATATCATTCTCCTCTCTTGACCCTTGAAAACTTCCTTCACACCAAACTTCAAGCAAACTCATTAGAGGGTTAGTGCATCATTAATAATTCACTCATTCAGAGGTGACACAATCATTATTTTCACTTCTGGACATTGCATAATGCTACTGGACATTAATGGATCAAAGAAATAAATCCAACATAGCAAAAGAGGCAATGCGAAATAAAAGGCAGAATCTGTCAAAAACAGAACAGTCCGTAAAGACGAATTTAAAGCTGGCACCAGACTTGCTCAAATGGAAAAACTCAAAACTAATGAAAGTTGCGTACATATCTGAGGATCACGCTCGTAAATTGGCAGATTTTTTCGAATTTTCTACAGAGAACTGTGCCCAGATTCGTGACAGACAGCAATGCTGTTTCTGCGCAGCAATCCCAAATATAACATCAACTTTGACATAGAAACTTTACTTGGCACAAAAACATGATAAGGAGAGGTTGCTACAGTAGTAAACAACTTCCAAGACTCAACAAAACAAAAAATTGCTGTAGGTAAAAACATGGGTTGTCTCCCATAAGCGCTTTTCTTTAACGCCTTTCAGCTAGGCGCAGAAAGTGCAAATCAAGTAACATCGAGAGTGGAAGCATCAACATCATTACCAGGGGTGTTGGGAGTTTTCTCAACCAAGCATAGTATATTTGATATATAAGTTTTAGCGTCTCCCTTTTCATTAGTCTTAGGCTTGCTACTCTCATCGAACAAATTTTCAGGAACAAGCCAAGCATAGTTATTTTCTAGTGCATCATTCATAGCTAGGAGTTTACATGGTATTGGTGCTTTGATTTCCCCACCATCATTAATGTTATTAGTGTACCTTATTCTATCCATGTCCATTTTTTCAAGGAGACCAATAAAATTGGTATGAGAACCTAGCATATTAAATTTAGCAAAAACCTTTCTAGCCTCTCTTGCTAGACCACCAAATTCTCTAAGAAGGGTTTCTAAAACAAAATCTTTCTTTTCCCTTCTTCCATATCACCAAGTGTAAGAAACATGTGTTGGATTATAGGATTGAGATTAACAAATTTAGTTTCCAACATGCGAACTAAAGCAGCAGCAGCAATTTCATAGGTAGGTGCAAGTTCTACCAAGTGTCTATCTTCAAAATCTTCAGTAATACTAACATGATTGAAAAAATCTTCTATATTATTTCTCCCAACTATGGACCCACGTCCTACCGGTATGTCTTTTGTGGTGAAATTAAAAGGAAACATGATGCAATAAGCAAAAAGTAAACAAGGCGAATAAAGTAAAGACAAGTAACTAATTTTTTTGTGTTTTCGATATAGAGAACAAGACAGTAAATAAAGTAAAACTAGCAACTAATTTTTTGTGTGTTTTGATTTAGGTGCAGCAAACAAAGTAGTAAATAAAATAAAGCAAGACAAAAACAAAGTAAAGAGATTGAGAAGTGGAGACTCCCCTTGCAGCGTGTCTTGATCTCCCGGCAACGGCGCCAGAAATTTAGCTTGATACGCGTAGATGCACACGTCCGTTGGGAACCCCAAGTGGAAGGTATGATGCGTATAGAAGCAAGTTTCCCTCAGTATGAAACCAAGGTTTAATCGAACCAGTAGGAGCCAAGAAGCACGTTGAAGGTTGATGGTCGCGAAATGTGATGCGGCGCAACACCAGGATTCCGGCGCCAACGCGGAACCTGCACAACAAACCAAAGTACTTTGCCCCAGCGGTGAGGTTGTCAATCTCACCGGCTTGCTGTAACAAAGGATTAAACGTATCGAGTGGAAGATGTTTGCAAAGAAAATAGTAAAACACAATTGCAGTAGATTGTATGCTATGTAAAGAATAGGACCGGGGTCCACAGTTCACTAGAGGTGTCTCTCCCATAAGATAAAGCATGTTGGGTGAACAAATTACAGTCGGGCAATTGACAAATAGAGAAAGGCATAACAATGCATATACATGATATGATAAATATAGTGAGATTTAATCCGGGCATTACGACAAAGTACATAGACCGCCATCCAACTGCATCTATGCCTAAAAAGTCCACCTTCGGGTTATCGTCCCGAACCCCTCCGTATTAAGTTGCAAAGCAACAGACAATTGCATTAAGTATGGTGCGTAATGTAATCAACAACTACATCCTTAGACATAGCATCAATGTTTTATCCCTAGTGGCAACAGCACATCCACAACCTTAGAACTTTCTGTCACTGTCCCAGATTCAATGGAGGCATGAACCCACTATCGAGCATAAATACTCCCTCTTGGAGTTAAGAGTAAAAACTTGGCCAGAGCCTCTACTAATAACGGAGAGCATGCAAGATCATAAACAACACATAAACAATAGATTGATAATCACCATAATCATAGTACTCTCTATCCATCGGATCCCGACAAACACAACATATAGTATTACAGATAGATGATCTTGATCATGTTAGGCAGCTCACAAGATCCAACAATGAAGCACAACAAGGAGAAGACGACCATCTAGCTACTGCTATGGACCCATGGTCCAGGGGTGAACTACTCACTCATCACTCCGGAGCGATCATGGCGATGAAGAGTCCTCCGGGAGATGAATCCCCTCTCCGGCAGGGTGCGAGGCGATCTCGAGAATCCCCGAGATGGGATTCGGCGCTGCGTCTCTGGAAGGTTTCGTATCGTGGCTCTCTACGGGGTTTCGCGACGGAGACTTTAAGTAGGCGGAAGGGCAACGCGGGGGCCACACGAGGGGGGGGTAGGTCGGCGCGGCCAGGGCTTGGGCCGCCTGCCTCCTCTGGCCGCCTCGTGGCCCCACTTCGTTAGCTCTTCGGTCTTCTGGAAGCTTCGTGCAAAAATAGGACCCAGGCGAAAGTTTCGTCCAATTCCGAGAATATTTCTTTACTAGGATTTCTGAAACCCAGCAAAAACAACAACCGGCTCTTCGGCATCTTGTTAATAGGTTAGTTCCAGAAAATGCATAAATATGACATATAATGTGCATAAAACATGTAGGTATCATCAATAAAGTAGCATGGAACATAAGAAATTATCGATACGTTGGAGACGTATCAGGATGCCGTAGAGGATCACCGCTGTGGCAAAGGCTACAAAGAAACATGCCAAGCACATTGGCTGAAATGATGCGGGTGGCGGAAAACTATGCGTTGGGAGATCTAATGCAACCGGCAGTACACGCTGAACCGGCACAAACAAGCCAACCCCGGCAAGATCAACACCGGGATAACCGGCACAACAAAAGAAGAGAATACTTTCCGGACCGAAGGTATGGTCCGCAGCAAGTAGCCGCGGTGCAGGAAAATTCTGGACCCAGCGGAAACCAGAGGCAAAAAACCGGATCGCAGCCATGGGTGGGTCCTAAGAAGAAATGGGTTCAAAAAGAAGGATGGGGACAGAAAAAAGATTGGCAAGAGCATATGAGATACACCATGGAAGCGGCCATGGACATGCCGTGCAAGCTGCACACTCCACATCCATCGAAGCCGGCGAACCATTTAACAAAAGATTGTTCCTGGATCAAGCACTTGATGCTGAGAGGAGCGGCAAAAGATGCGCAAGCAGATGGCTGTACCACAATACTGCCGCCCTCGCACGACATGCTGCACCAGCACCCATTACCACCACCACCACCGCTTACCGAAGCCAATACCATACCGGTACAACAATACCAGCAAGTTAACCGGGTGGAGGAAAATCATGATCAACCACCTCCGCCGGCACCATTAGGCCGGAATGTTTACGAGGATCCACATTTGTGCTGTGTTGTCTTTGTCACTGAGCCAACCGACAGGCAAAGTGTGCATCGCCGTTCCATGGCAGTAAATGTCGTGATGCCGGCAATTCCCAAGTACATGTTGTTGTCAGATCAGGAAATCACCTGGTCATTCAAGGATCACCCTAAGATCATGCCGAACCCGGGTGGTTACGCTCTTGTTGTGGACCCAATCATGCGAGGGCCAGAGACTCGAGTCAAGTTCAGCAAAGTGCTGATAGACAATGGAAGCAGCATAAACATCATGTACAAGCATACGATGCACACGCTGGGATAACAGAAAACATGCTCCAGCCGACTCACACAACGTTCCATGGAATCGTTCCGGGTGTCCTGTGCACCGGTAGGAAAAGTCCGGGTGGATGTGTCTTTCGGAGGATGTGACAACTGCCGGGTGGAAAACATTCTGTTTGAGGTGGTGGACTTAGACAGTCCCTACCATGCACTGCTGGGGAGACCGGCATTGGCAGCTTTCATGGCCTCAACTCATACGGCTTACCTCAAGATGAAGATGCCGGCACCTCGTGGACCCTTGACTGTGGTGGGAAACTACAAAGTCTCACTGGAAACAGCATCTGCCGGATCAAACCTAGCGGAATCGCTGGTGATCGCAGAGGAAAAAAGAAGGATGCAAACTGCGGTTGCGCTGGCTCAGTCCTCACAGTTGAGCTTAGCGGCAATGAGTGGAAACTTGGGCACACCGGCATTCAAGCCAACAAATGAAACAAAGGACATTGTGCTGGATCGCTTACCCAGAGCGCACCGTTCGCATCGGTGCCGGCCTCAGTCAAGCATAGGAAAGCGCGCTCGTCAGCTTCCTCCGTGAGAATCATAATATCTTTGCCTGGTCTACTGATGACTTGGTAGGTGTTCCGAGGGAGCTGGCTGAGCACTCTCTAAACGTCGGAAGGATGAAGCCGGTGCGACAACCCTTGCGCCGGTTCGCTGAAGATAGGAGGAAGATCATTGGAGAAGAGGTGACAAAGCTGTTGGTTGCCGGTTTCATCGTGGAGGTCACGCATACAGAGTGGCTGGCCAATCCGGTAATGGTCGAAAAGAAGAAAGATGAGAACCTGGAGGCAAAAGCTCCAAAGGTGTGGCGCATGTGCATCGACTACACCAACCTCAACAAGGCTTGCCCAAGAGATCCTTTCCCTGCCCCGGATCGATCAGGTGATAGATTCTACTGCTGGGTGTGAGTTGTTGTCTTTCTTTGATGCTTATTCCGGTTTCCACCAGATTCCCTGAAAAAGGAAGATCAAATAAAAACTGCGTTCATTACCCCGCACGGGGCTTATTGCTATGTCACTATGCCTTTTGGTTTGCGCAACGCTGGTGCAACGTACCAGCGCTGTATGCAAAAATGCTTGTTCGATCAAATTGGAAAAAATGTGCAAGTCTATGTGGACGATGTCGTGATAAAAACTAAGGTAAAAGACACCCTAATTGCGATATCCGGCAAACATTCGATAACTTGAGAAGGTTCCGGATGAAACTTAATCCGGCAAAATGTACCTTCGGTGTCCCTACCGGTAAGCTGCTTGGTTTCCTTGTGTCAAGCCGGGGAATTGAAGTGAATCCGGTAAAGATCCGGGCAATAGAAAGAATGACCACCCCGCAGGAACTAAAAGATGTGCAAAAGTTTACCGGGAGCTTGGCGTCGCTAAGCCGGTTCATAAGTAGGTTGGGAGAAAAGGCTCTGCCGCTCTACGCCTTAATGAAAAAATCCGACACCTTCGTCTGGACCCCATAGGCAGACGCAGCGTTCAAAGAGCTGAAAAAGATGATGGCCACAGCACCGGTGTTGGCCTCGCCTTTGGAGAGGGAGCCCATGATGTTATACATAGCAGCAACTAACCGGGTTGTGAGTGTTGTGGTTGTGGTAGAAAGAGAGGAAGAAGAAAAAATCGTGCAGAGGCCGGTATACTACTTGAGCGAGGTGCTCTCCCTCTCAAAACAAAACTACCCTCACTTCCAAAAGATGACATACGGCGTGTACATGGCCGCCACCAAGCTCAAGCACTATTTCGAGGAGCACCCCATGAAAGTGGTGAGTGAGGCACCCATTTCAGATATCATGGGCAACAAAGATGCCAGCGGCAGGATTGCAAAATGGGCAATTCAATTGTCACCATACGTGCCGGTATACGAAAGAAGAGATGCCATAAAATCACAAGCCTTGGCTGATTTCCTGGTTGATTGGGCGGAAATGCAGTACAAGCCGCCAGAACACAAAATAGAATACTGGAAATTGCACTTTGACGGATCCAAGCTCAAAGAGGGTCTAGGTGCCGGTGTGGTACTTACCTCACCAAAGGGAGATCATCTCCGGTATGTTTTACAAGTACATTTCAGGGCATCAAACAATGTCGCTGAGTATGAGGCTCTGATCCATGGGCTTAAGGTCGCAAAAGAAATCGGTGCGCACCGGATCATTTGCTACGGCGATTCAGGTCTTGTGGTGCAGCAGTGTTCCGGAGATTGGGATGCAAAAGATGCCAACATGGCCTCATACCGATTTCATGTGCAAAAGATTGCCGGCTTCTTCGAAGGGTGTGAGTTTCACCATGTGCCGCGGGCTGAAAATGAAGCCGCGGATGCTTTGTCCAAGCTAGCTTCATCCAGGCAAGAAATTCCTCCCGGAATAGCCCTGGCACACTTAAGAGTTCCATCAATCAAGCCAAGTCCGGAGTCGGAATCAATTTTCGTACCGGAATCACATGTGGTGCCAATGGATATTGTTGAAGGAAACCCGGGGACTGTTCCGGCAAACCCGGGGACTGATCCGGTAAGCTTGGGGACTGCGACGCCCATACCGGAAGAAGCAATGCTTGTGGATAGCATGGAGATAGACGTGCCGGTGTTTGTGGTTAGAGAAGCACCATCATGGGTTGAACCTATTAAGGAATTCCTGATCAACGGCACCTTGCCGGTTGACGAAACTGAATCAAGGAGGATCCAGCGGAGAGCCAAAGCTTACACCTTCATCAATGGCGAGGTGTACAAGAGAAGTGTTACCGGAGTCCTTCAAAGATGTGTGGAGCCGGAAGAAGGAAAAGAGATGCTCAAGGAGATTCACCAAGGAGAGTGTGGGCACCACGCTTCATCAAGGGCGCTGGTCGCAAAAGTGTTCCGGCATGGGTTCTACTGGCCCACTGCTTTGGAAAATGCTGAGGATTTGGTAAGAAAGTGCAATGGGTGCCAGAGGTACGCCAAGCAAAATCATACCCCGGCATCCGGCCTGAAAACTATACCGCTAACGTGGCCATTTGCTGTTTGGTGCCTAGACATGGTTGGCCCATTCAAAACCGCAAGGGGAAACATGACCCACATCTTGGTGATGGTGGATAAATTCACCAATGGCTGGAAGTGAAGCCTATCGCAAAGTGTGATGGCCACACAGCGGTGAAGTTCCTAAAAGATGTCATCCTGCGGTATGGCTATCCGCATAGCATCATAACTGACAACGGCTCAAACTTTGCCCAAGGAGAATTCAAGCGATTCTGTGAGAACAATAACATCCGGCTAGATTTGTGCTCAGTGGCGCATCCACAAGGCAATGGCCAAGTTGAAAGAACCAATGCACTGGTGCTTTCCGGTATAAAACCAAGGCTCATTGAACCACTCGAAAAGACACCGGGATGTTGGCTCGATGAGCTACCATCAGTGCTGTGGAGCATAAGAACGACTCCAAACCGGTCTACCGGATACACTCCATTCTTCATGGTTTACGGAGCAGAAGCGGTCATACCAACCGACATTCTCCATGACTCACCAAGGGTGCAACTCTATACCGAAAAAGAGGTAAAAGAGGCCCGAGAAAACGATGTGGACTTGCTGGAAGAAGCAAGAGAGCTGACATTGGCAAGAACAGCCATTTACCAGCAAAACCTCAGACGCTATCACAGCCGGAAGGTTAACCCGAGGGTGTTCCGGGAAGGAGACTTGGTGTTACGCTTAGTGCAACGCACTGAAGGCCGGCACAAGCTCTCACCCCCATGGGAAGGACCTTTCATTGTGAGCAAAGCTCTCGACAATGATGCCTACTACCTAATCGATGCACAGGAATGGAAAGAACACTACTAGGGAAAGGCCCATTGCCGGCGCACCTAAAACGCCCATTGCCGGCGCACCACGAGCCCGCCGGTGCGAACGCGCCGGTGATAAATGGACACTGCCGGCGCACCAGGTAGTGCGCCGGCGATATGTCAGCTACTGCCGGCGCACCACCAAGCTTCGCCGGCAAAGACATATTCCACCGGCGCACAATCAGGTGCGCCGGCAGTAGTGCTTCCAGCACTGGCGCATGCCACGTGCGCCGGCAATGTGTCATTTAGGTGCGCCGGCAATTAATTCGAAAATTCTTTTTTCCAGCTTTTTTCCAGCATATTACAATACATATTTGACAGCAGTATATATTTACAACGCAGTTCATATTTATACAGTATTACATGCAATATGAGAAGCACATAGAGAGCCAAGTTTCATTTCGGTATCAGTACACAAATACGCAAGTCTCGTTTCGGAATGTGTTGATTCATACAACACATGTGCATATGCAACACCGAACGACGAAGTTTCACAAAGTTAGAAGTCTTGGTACATAGTCGTCACAAGTATCGTCATACACCTCACAATGTAGGTCCTAACCTAAACTAGAATCACATAGAACATGACCAACATGGTCATGACCATCATCACGAAGGCCATGGTCTTCATCCGGTTCCTCCTCATGTCCCTCATCTCTCCCGCTAGATAACGGGCGTATCTTCCTTCCGCCTCCACCCTAGTGGGGTATCCCTTGTAGCTGTTGCCGCTGAAACGGTGCACCTGTCTCCGACAGTCCTCCCAGTCGTCGTAGACTCCAGGAACCCTCCCCTTGTACATGACATATGTCGTCGGCATCTCCATTCACAAGACAAGTAAAACGTTAGTACCAATGCAATGAACAAGTGCCAACTCAAATAAGAGACAAGTAGTATGAACTAAATAGCATGTGCCTCATACTTTGTTGGTCGAAATAAATAATAACATACATGGATGGGGTCAGCGAGGCTAGGTAGGATGCACAATAGATTGATATTTGTGGCCATCACACCAAGCCTCACTGGCCCCACCCCGGAGTGTACAAGTGACCGAACATTTTAATCATCGGCCAATGCAATTAAGAAGTGCGAACTCAAATAGAAGACAAGTAGTACGAATTAAATAGCGTGCCTCATACTTTGTCGGTCGAAACAAATATTAACATCCAGGGATGGAGTCAGTGAGGCTAGGTAGGATGCACAATAGATTGATACTTGTGGCCGTCGCACCAAGGCTCACTGGCTCCACCCCCGAGTGTACGATTGACCGAACATTCTAATCATCGGCGAACTCCAAATACGAGGCAAGTAGTGGTCGAGTAAATGCAAATAATTATTAAGCTATGTACGCCATAATCTTGAAATATATAGCAAAGTAAATGAAACTACAGACACATGTTCACATGCACATTCATACAACTAAATAAAAGCAACTAGTCGATTCTATGGGAATATATAGCAATTATTACAGTACGGAAGTTCAAGGACATATCGTTCAAGCTTTAGCAAGTGTTCCCGTCGTAGGATCAGGTTGTACGCCTAGGGGGGAATGGACGGCAGCCCTCAAGCGAGTTGAACGGCCTCTCATCACGCGACATCTCCAAGCGGAGGTCTATCTCGTCATTAGGTGGTAGACCATAGCCGTAGAAGAACTCGCCAGACCTATTGTTGACATCCTGCAGGATTATCGTGCAAATGAACTGCTGGATGCGACCCCAGTTCTTTCTAATCTCTCTATCAGGGACATCCGCCATGTTTGCAAACCTGTTTCTGAGATTATCTGGCAGCAACATGTCATCTGCGTACTTTATGTACTCCTGCATCTGAAGGATGGCGTACCACGCGTCCATCCCATTGTCGGGCGTCGACTGCCTGAGGCAGGGGAAGTTGGTTGTGTGGGTTAAGACGAAGCCTCCTCGGGATTTCCTCTCTACTTTGAGGGGGCCTGCCTTGTTGGCGAAGCCGGTGAGAGCATCATTGAGAAGGGCCCTGATGTGGGAGTAGTCTTTCTTGCGGTCCCTACCCGAGTCGAGATAGACTGCATGCGAGTGTTGCGGGTGCACGACGATGAGGGTGCAGAACTTGTCTCTGCGGAAAACACACGGATTAACCTTTGGAAATGCAAATGGAGATATAGGATAGAATGGTGATGGGGGACTAGCGAGTGATTACTTACTCGGGGAAGTAAGGGATGAGAATGGCGCCCTTCTTAATGTTCGCCAGCATGAAATCCTCGACCTGCTGGGTGGCAATCGCGCGATCCCCAGGGTTGCAGATGATGCTCTCCCGCATATAGAAGGGGTCCATGATCGCGATGGTCGGCGTCCCCTCCTTAACAATCTGGGAAGACATGCTAAGAGCAACTAGGCGAACCACACTAAAGTGGAGCGCTTGCATGCGATAGATGCTGAAGATGTCGTTGAACCGGATGAAGCACAAGTCCGCGGGGTACTTCTCGACGAAGTTCATGCCAGTTGGCACCTTCGCCACGAAGAGAGGGTAACCAGGATCTTTTGATTTGAGAAGAAGGTTCTCCACATGCAAGACAGTCTCATGCAAGCTCCTCATATCCGGGGTGAGTTTCTTCACGACATGCTCCGGCAGCATCGGTTGACCCAAGTGATGCAGAGGTCGCCAATTGTTTGGCAACTTGTCAAGGAGTGGGACCTTGTCCTTGGATTTGGCCGCCGCCTTGTCTTGGGCGTCCTTCTTATTTGCCCTCTTCCTCTTCTTGGGTTGTAGTGCTGGACCATCCATCGCCGTAGTGGCCGTAGCACGGAGTGTGTTTGGGCTCAACATATTTTTGACGGCGGCGGTGGCGACCTCCTCAGGATTTTCCTCCTCAGCCGTTTCTTGAGAATCGAACAGCTTCTTGGAGCACACATATTTCAAGCCCGGCGCATCCTCATGGACAACTTGTGAAGACGTAGGAATATCCCATTGGAAGTTGTCACGTTCATATTCCTCGGCCTCTGGCGCAGCTGGCTGTTGTGGTGGGGCGCTGACCTCTGGCGCAGCTGGCCGTTCTGGTGGGGCGATGACCACGGGCGGCGCCGCTGGCTGTCGTGGAGGGACGCTGACATGTGGCGCCGCAAGGTGCTTGTCTTTGCTTGCCGTCGACCCCGAGTAGGTGTTGATCCGAATTAGGGTCTTCGGCCATAGCAGTACCCAACCCTTCAGTGAGGCCAGATTCAACGGGCTATCGTCATCGGCACCATGCGGTTGATTAGGAGGAAACAAATCCTCATAGCCCGGTAACGCCCGATCCACTTCAACCCGGTAAACGTCATCCGCCATATCTCGTGTGTGCCACTTCTTATCCAGGGGCCGAATGATGGACCCCCTCGCGACGTCTTTGAGTTCGTCGTTTACTCTCATCAAAAAGGTGCATGGCGTCGAGAGCGCCTGCGAGAACATGTGTATGGCGTTAGAGAGAGGGCAAGGATGACGAAACTAATATATTAACTTGATGTACACATTAGTTAATTACCGTGAGGGCGTTGAGCTCGGCTAATGTCGACGGGCCAGCACATGCGGCGGCGGGCGTGCAAGTGACGGAGGGGCTGCTACCCGGCATGGACGGTGAATCCCTAGCACCAGCGACATTGCCGGCGGCCGGAGGAGTCTCCATTATAACATTGTCATTGCCGGCGGACGGCGGCACCATCGAGTTGCTGCCGTTGAAGCTAACCACTTGCATTTTCGGGGGGGGGCCTTGTTTGCCACCCTCATACCACGCTTGTAGAGCGTTGAAATCTGCTTGGACTCCAGCGGCGACTTCAGCTTTGACTTCAGGTACGAGTGTAGCTTTGAGTTGCGGTACCAGTTGCGGTACCAAACCAGCTTGGACTTGGGCTAGGATTGACTCCCTCATTTCCTCCGCCTCCCGCTGCTTCCTCTCATTACGCGCATTTTTATCGGCCGCAGACGACAAGCCATAGTGACCATGCTTGTAGCCTGTACCGGCGCCAGCCACACGGCCTCTATGCGGCCTTCTCGTCGGTGAATGCTCATTAACGATGTTTAGCGCCCGTACGAGAGGCTTGTCCCAGGCTACCCTGCCCGTCGACGCCTGGGACGAGGAGCCTTCGTCACCTTGGGAGGCTTGAGAAAGTCTTTGTCTTTCTTCTTCCTGCGGAAGAAACGCGAACCATTTAGAAATGTTGCTACTATTATATGAACGATACTTGATCTAATAAAACCGGTAAATTGCTTACCAGTTTTTTCTCCAACGCCAGGACCTTCTGGTCGTTCGTGAACCAAATTATGTCGGTTACGACCTTCGGGTCCGTGACAAGTTCCCCGGTTAGTTTCTTCTTATGGTACCGGGACCTGATGAATCTTCTTTCAAGCGGGTCCTTGTACTTGAGCCAGGGGTTCTCAATGCCGGCATTTACATACGCCTCGTCCTCCTTCGCCCAATAGGGCTCCTTTCCCTCGTACCCACGGCTCCCAAGGTTGTGGTTGCCGATGTTAAGCTCCCGCATTTCCTTCCCCCACAACTTGCGATTCTTGGTTGCTTGTAGCTCTTCATTGGCCACAAAAGCATCAAAGTCCGCCTGGGTGACATGCGGAAAGGCGGAGTGGACCTCTTCGAAACCTTTGCCCTCAGCAATCAGCTTCCGCACCATGTACTTATAGCTGCTGAGGTGTTTGGTGAACTTCAGGAGGGCTTGTGAGTTCACAATGTTGTTGGTTTGATGACTGGAGGCGTAGTCGCCTAGGAACTTGTATCGTGCGTGCAACCTCGCAATGAGCTGGGCTCGCAAAGGCGCTTTGCTCTCAGCTCGGAGGTCCGTCTCGTTGAGATTGACGACCTCTCGGAGGATACATGCCAGTTGGTTGCCGTACCCCTTGGCAACATCCTTAGGCTGCACCGGCAAACCACTGGCGGGGTCCACCTCTGTGACTGTGTCTCTGCCGGTGCCGACCGTGTTTTGGCGCCTTGCCTTCCGCGGCCTCTTGGCTCCACTTGTCCCGGTGCCACTACTCCCGGCGGCGCCGCTAGGATCGTCGCCGCTTGTCTCGCCGCCACCCCCGGCGGCGCCGGTTGCCTCATCGCCGCTAGGCTCGTAGGTACTACCCCCGGCGGCGCTTGCCTCGTTGCCGCTCGGCTCGTCGGCACTACCCCCAGCGGCATCCTCCATCTCATGGTCCTCGTCGCCGCCAACACCAGCGGCCTCGGCATCCTCCTCCGTCCTAAAGAAGTGCCTATTGTAGTGCTCCTCTAACTCTTCTTGAGACGACATGGTGGCTTGCACTAATAGAAGATGAAAAAGAGTTAGAATTCACGGAAAAATTCGGCATGACCTTTGCTAAAAATTGGTCATGCCGAGTGCTAGAATTGCCGGAACGGAAATGAATCGACATTCCGGCACTCAATAGCAACTCAATCCCTGTAACAGAAATGCAAACATATAAATGCCATAACCATAACCATAACCATCTCCATAACCATGCCATCACCATAACCATCACCACATAAATTACAGTAGCTAGCTTTTTAGCATATACATTACAGTGGCATTTTACATCAGCATAAAAATAACACTTGACAACCTCCATTTAAAACCAGAGAATGAACATAGTGAATTTTATATATCAACCAATTCTTGGCAGTAGGCATTTAAATGAAGAACCACTTTATCAACTAAACCTACTAATAAGCAGTGCTACATCAAACTCTGCTTAGTGCTCAGTGCAACATAAGATATGAATGATACAGGAATAAGCAGCAGCATCAGCTACTATCATAAGACAGATTTCCCAAACACTAAAATAAAAATGGAAATGCTGACATACAAAATTTCATACAACATATAAATGGCAGAGAGCATTTTCTCTGGTTAAGGGAACATATAAATGTTGAGAATAACATGTATTTTACAATAGCATGGACCATTTTCTCTGGTTAAGGGGACCATTTTCTCTGCAATGGCATTTTCTTTTGTCCAGAGAATGAATTGAACCACCATACCACCATATCTCAAATTCTCAAACAAGCATAAATGAATTGAACCAGAGAATGAATTTAAAAGAATGAATTGAACCAGAATTTTAGCTACTGCAAGTAAAATCAATTTTGAGCCAAACCTCTATTAATTTTGAACCAAATTAATTTACAACCAGTGAGCATGCATGAGCATTTTGAACTAAACAATTGAGCATTTTCAACTTTTGCATCAGCATTTCATTTGCATTTCATCTAAACCAACTAAACCAACATATATAAAGTTCATTTTCAACTTGATTCCAGTAGAATAAGCATGAACCAGAGAACCATGTACATCATTTTTATTTTGTTTTAAATGAAACACAGAATGAATTGAACCCTAAAGTGTTCATTTCATCATTTTTTAAATGAACCAGAGAGCATTATTGCTATATCAACCAGCCAACATCTAGAGAATTTATAGAATTTAAATGAACCAGAGAGCATTGTCATAGAAGGCACTACATTTATAGAATTTCAGGCAGCCAACATCTTGCTATATGGTTCATTTAAAAATTACTACATTTTCATTTGCATTGAACAGCTACAAAATCATATAACCAGTGATAGGGAGCAATTCAGAGATATAAAAGGGCCAGTTTGACTGTAAGTGCAAGAAATGTTCAGAGCAAATTGCAAAATATAAATCAAGCATGCCTTTGAATTTCAGTTACTCAAACACATCATTCAGTTTAAACAGTACAAAATGCAACCTACAAACACCATTATAACTCACTGCAAGTTTGGGATAATTGGCCCAATCATTTGAATTTCATGTTTTATCAAAATGCTGCAAATAACATCAGTCTAACACACTTAGCATCTGTAGTACCTATGCAATTTTCAAGCATCAAGACCCACAAATTACAAGAACTAATAATGTTCCAGAACTGCAAACCAACAAGAACTAGAAAAATCTAGTCTTTACGTCACCCGTCCAGGAATCCATCGTTACCCCTGAGTTCTGGTAAACACTGTTCTTGTCTTTTTCTTCCGTGTAGAATGTGTACCCGTTGATATCGTACGCTTGGTAAGTCATGATGTTGGGCGCGGGGCCATGTGACAAGGCCAATACTAGTTTATCCTTGTCAGAATCCATTGGTGGGGGATTAGCATCAATGTGGTCTTTGAACCAGCGCGCGAAAGAGGAGTTGTGCTCTCTGTATATTTCTGCTTCCGTCATCATCGGCTTGCCACTGTTCTCTATCATGGTTTTGTGCTCTTTCAACCAAGGATCGATCAAGTCAATGTGTTGTAGCGCTACTAAGTTGGCCCTATCAAAGTCGGAACTCCGACCAGACATGTGCACGTGCAGTTCCTTCCTTCCATTTTTGTGGCCTACTCCCTCGAACCTACAGAGGTACTTGTTTTGAGGCAAACCAACAGGGTCCTCGATGTCTAGATAATTCGTGCAGAAAGAGATGCACTCTTCGGTGAGCCAGCCCTGTACGATGCTTCCATCCGGATGTGACCTGTTACGAACGTATCCTTTAATGACCCCATTCATTCTTTCAAACGGCATCATGTTGTGTAAGAATGCCGGCCCTAGACTGACGATATCATCCATGATATGGACCAACAGATGGACCATCACGTCAAAGAATGCAGGCGGGAAGTACATCTCCATCTCACATAGGATCACCACGATCTCTTCCTGGAGCCTTGCGAGTTTCTTCACGCTTATCGACTTCCGAGTTATGACGTCGAAGAAGTTACAGAGCCCAGTCAGCGTTGCACGGACATGGTCATCCATTATACCTCGGATTGCAACCGGAAGAATCTGCGTCATCATCACGTGACAGTCATGAGACTTCATGCCGCTGAAGTTTCGTTTCTTGGGGTCCAGGTATCTGCTTATTAGCCCGGAGTAACCGAAGGGCACTCTGACTCCTACAAGGCAATTGAAAAATTGATCGACCTCGGCCGGACTAAAAGTGAAGCAGGAGGGGGACAGTAATAGTCTGGCTGCTTAATCCTTTTGCGCTTCTGACCGCCATCCGCCTCCTCCTCCGACTGTCCCTCTTGGGCCGGCGGGATCTGAAGCTCTTCCCTGATGCCCAAAACTTTCAGGTCTGTCTTGCTTTCGGCCCATCTTTGGTCCGGTCCGGCATGTTGAGAAGAGTGCCAAGCAAGCTCTCGCACACGTTCTTTGTAATATGCATGACATCAAGGCAGTGAGGTGTATCGAGAATTTTCCAGTACGGCAAGTCCCAAAACACGGACCTCCTTTTCCATACACCAATGAGCGGCGTCGTTTCCTTTTTCTTCTTCTTCTCTCCAGGCTTTTGACGAATCTTTCCCGGCGCAGGGCACTCCTTCCAACCTTTCAGTAATGTATCGATCTCTTCGCCGCTCTTCTTACGTGGAGGTCCTCGGGGTTCATTTGTACCATCGAACAGATCTCCACGCTTTCTCCACGGGTCAGTTTTCTGTAGCCACCTTCGATGCCCCATGTAAACTGTTTTCGAAGAGCCATCCTTACCAAGCTGCAAAAACATCGTCTCTTCCATGCACCTGACACATGCCTTGTGTCCATGGCACACCTGGCACGAAATGTAACCGTATCCGAGGTAGTCCTGCACCGTCGTGATCAACGCGGCTCTCAAAGGGAAATATTCTTCCGCGACGGCGTCCCATGTATCTACCCCTTCCTCCGCCCACAACGTTTCAAGCTCCTCCTTTAATAGTTCGAGATACATGTTGATATCGTTTCCTGGCTGTGTCGGCCCTTGAATTAGCATACTCATCTGTATGTACTTCCTCTTCATGCACAGCCAGGGCGGGAGGTTGTAGATCCATACAAACACGGGCCATGTGCTATGTGTGCTGCTCTGGTTTCCGAACGGATTGAATCCGTCCGTGCTCGCACCCAACCTGATGTTTCTGGGATCTGCCCCAAAACTTCCGAATTCATTGTCTAATGCTTTCCACTGGCTTGCATCCAAAGGGTGCGTCAGCACTGGGTGCTCAATCCGCTCTTTATCATTCAACACTGCCTCCTTTCTTTCTGCGTGCCAGCGCATGAGCTTTGCTTCCTTGCGGTCCGCGTAGAACCGTTGAAGCCGGGGGCGAGCGGGAAGTACCACACAACTTTCCGAGGAGCTTTCTTCTTCCCTTTCTTGTACCGTTCAGCTTCACACACAGGACATTTGGTCTTGTCCATGTGCTCCTTGCGATACATGATACAGTCGTTGATGCAGGCGTGATACTTTTCGTGGGGTAAGTCGAGAGGGCACGTGATTCTCTTGGCCTCGGCTAGACTACCAGGACACGTGTTCCCGGCAGGAAGGAGATCTTTCACGTATTCCAGGATGTCGTCGACGCTTGTGTCCGTCCATCCGTGTTTCGCCTTCATCTGCAGCACATCGAGAGCTACTCTCAAGCGAGACTCCCCCAACCCGCGACCTGAGTCGTACAACGGAGTATTCGAGTCTATCTCGAGTTGCTCAAGCTTTGATTTCCGCTTGGCGCCTTTCGTCTTTTCGAGAAGCAGATCTTGAAGATGAGGGTCCCGCACGACTGAAGCTAGCGGCACCTCTTCGTCGTCGTCAAGGTTATTGTCGTCGTCAAGGTTATTGTCGTCGTCAAGGTTATCGTCATGTGCGACAAACTCTTCATCGTCATCAGTATCATGATGCCCTCCTTCTTGCCGGCCATTTTTACCAACTGCCGCCGTCGCCCCATTGACCTCCGCGCCATCATCACTCATCCATTGAGTGTGTCCATGCATGAAACCATTAGTGAGCAGGTGCCCCTGCAATTTGCCTGAATACGGGTCAAACCATTTCCCTCGTTTGCATCTCCGGCACGGACACAATACCTCCGTGCGGTTATTTTCATACATGTCGATGATCGCGTGTTTCAGATATCTCATCACGATGCTTTCACTCATCTCGATAACCATTATCGCCTGCATGGTAAGATTACATAATTCATTAGAACCATGCATCCGTCGGTAGTTTTCACGGAAAATTTCGGCATGACCTTCCTACACGGTAGGACATAGGAGCGCCAGAAATGTGCCGAAACGGAAACTTGAAGAATCAACATTTCGGCGCAACGTTGGCAACTCATTTTCAACGCCAACACACACACAAGCACAAGCACAACATATATATATGCCACACACGAGAGCTTTTCTTCAAATGTCCAACATACATTGATTACATTCCTTAATTTGTTCATTAATCACCTATTTGTTTGATATATTCGTCGATAAGATCGAGACGACGCGCCGCGACAATGGCGTATGGAAGCCGACTTTCTAGATCTAGATCTAGATTGAGCGGTCAATGCGGGATAGTAGATCTAGATCTACATAGGGGGATGTGGGAGATGCATGTAGGAAGGGAAGATTTGCTCAAAAAATATGATTTTGTTTGGTCAAATTGGTGAAATTGGGGATAGAAATGGGCAAAAATGAGCTGGGTTGGGAGAAGGCTCGGGTTTGTGTGGAGAAGTGGAGTGTAGTGAGTGTGTGAGTGAGTGTGCTGGTTGGTGGCTGAAATAACTCCCAGGTTATTGCCGGCGCACCTGGACCATGGTGCGCCGGCAACATATACCCCTTTCGGCTATATCACCCCCGGGCCAGGCCCAAGAATCATTGCCGGCGCACCGGCCCAGGGGTGCGCCGGCAATAGCAAATTCTCCACCGGCGCACCACTGGGCCGGTGCGCCGGCAATGATTCTTGGGCCTGGCCCGAATCGGCCGGGGCCATGCCAGGAAATAGCGCCGGCGAGCCTTTACCCGAGGTGCGCCGGCAGTAGCCCTTCATCGCCGGCGCGTCTGAAATGTGGTGCGCCGGCAATCCTTTCCACCGGCGCATGTCCAAGGTGGTGCGCCGGCACCACTTGCCTCCACCTATAGGCTTTTCCCTAGTAGTGGAAGGAAAGGCGGATAGGTCCGGAGATGAGACCAAGCGTCCGTGGAACATAGCTTTGTTGCGTCCTTTCTACTCCTGAAGTTGTGGTGTAAGGAGTTCCTTTTTTGTACCTTATTTGCTATGAATAAAAGATGTCGGAACCTCGAATGAATCTCGGGGACTACCCCTACTAAGTTTGCATGCAATATGTTTATTTTTTCAGTTTACCGGTTGCTTGTGAACGTTTTTTCTTTCCGGTTTAGTAGCGTGCTAAACCTACCGGAGTCTTCGACTCTGCTGCTGTCCGCAACCCGGCTTCATGGCAAGCAAGATAAACCGGTAGGAATTAAGCACGCGAACTACGAAAAGAGGGAGTGGGAACGAACAATCCGGAAAAGTTTAACTAACCCCGGCTAAACCGGTTTTTTGCGAAAATTTCGAGTTATTTCTAAGTTCAAGAAAGTGCTTGCTTGGTAAAAGAACTTTGTGCCTCATACGCCAAAACACCCAAAAGAGGTAGGCAGGGCCAAAGCAAAAGAGCCAAGTGTGCATCGGATTGGATGCGGAAACAATTCCGGAATCTTTGCAGTGCAAGATCAAAGCAAACAATAAAGAAAATGCTAAGTCAAACAGATAAGCATGACTTAATAAGCTACCGGTATAACATACCGGCAGATAACATAGTAGCATAACCAAAAGGATAAGTTATATTTCTTACATCATAAGACCCCGGCATACCGGGGTAGAATTTAACAAACATTGTTTTTGAAGCTCAGATACAGCAAAGGCAAGTAAACATATCAAGCAGCGGGGGCTTCAGGAGGAGCAGCTCCGGCCTCTGGACCTTCCAGAACAGCGTCACCTTCTCCGGCGTCCTCATCTTCCTCATCTTCTCCTTCCTCTTCATCGCTAAGGAAGTCCTTGATGTCGGAAGGAGGGGCGATGAAGGTGCGGACCGGCGCGTACTCAGCGATCCGGTAGGCGCGATCCTGCCGCTTCGCGGTGAGGATCGAATCCGTATCGGTGGGAGCACCTTCGCGCACGCCATGGAGGGCATCCAAGTCCAGCTCCTGGTACCAGGAGCACGCGACGCGCAGCGCAGCATCGGCTCCGGCACGAGCCGCGGAGCATTGCCACTCCCGGATTCTCCTTCCAGCACCCTTCAGGCAGTCAGAGGTAAATGTTAGGCTCGCCGGTACCTGCTCTTCAGGCCATAGCACCTTGAAGAGATGGATCGCCAAGTCAGGCAGATCCGCGAGGTTCCGGTCCACCGCGCGCATATGGGTGACCCGCGCAGAAAGAGCGACCAGATGGTCATAAGGATCCCAGGCCGCGTCAAGGTTCTTGAACGCTTGCTGCACCCGGCGCTCGGCCACCTTTTTCTGCGCGTGGGGCTGAGAGTCCGGAAAGAGCCCTACGAAGGAAAGAAAGAAGATAAGGACGTGCTACCGGAAAATATAAGCTTGTAAGCGAAAACCGGAAAAGAAAAGAGAAAAACGGTGGAGTTGTTCGCATCCTCTTCCAGCTCGGTCCGCAGCACCACGGTGGAGTTGTTCGCATCCTCCAGAGCTTCATTCAGCTTGGTCTCAGCGGCGGCTTGGGCGGCCTTCATCGCCTCGCTGTGCTTGAGCCCGAGCTGGATCAGCTGGTCCTTCAGCCCTTTGGCATAAAGCTCCTGGGCGTCCAGAGCCTTGCGATGCTCCTTGATAAGTTGCTCTTTTTCATCTAAAGCCCGGAAAGGAAAGGTTAACAAAATTACATCTGGTAAAATGAAGAGAGACAAATCAACCGGAAAAGAAGAGGCAGTACCTTGGGCTGCGGCAAGCTGGGTCTTGAGGGCTTCAAGGGAAGCTTCCGGGATAGCTGTTAGGCAAAAAACGCGTAAATAACAAAGAAGAGAAAAGTTTCCGGTAAAAAGATGCCGGAGGCAGGAAGATTCACCTTGGCATTTGCTATGTGCCTCAGAAAGGTCCCGGTGCTCCCATAGAAGCTCCTCGAAGAGGCGCTTCCGGGCGTCCGCGGTGCTCTGTTCAAAGGAAAGTAGTTATGAGAAACGTGACGGTTTCGAAAATTTGGAGAAAGTTTCGCGCTCAGAGCTGCGCTCTAAACCCAAAACTCGGGGACTGCGAGGATATATGTAAATCCGGAAAGAATGAAACCGGCATCAATAGAAAAAGTTGCAAAGAGTTTGGTGAAACTTACCACCACGTTGCTGGTGGCGTCATGCCACGCGTTGTCAAACTCCTTCTCTGCGCGCTTAAGTCGCATGAAGTGTTCTTCGGTGCACCGGGGCGGGTCGTGGCAGGAAGCCGGTCCACCGTAGCGCGACACAGCGGGGATTCCACTTCGAGTACTTCAGCCCCAGAGGTGCCCCGCGCTCAGGCTCCGCGGCCAAGCTCCGGTCAGGTAAGGGGGCGACGGAGGACGCGTCAGGGGTGGGGCGCGGGCGGCGGCGTTGTCTTCCCCTTAAAGGGTCGGAACGAACTTGGCGCCGCGGCGGCGTGGGTGGCCGCGGAGGGTCCCGGGCTGCGGCTGCGTCGGCGCGGACCCGGTGGGCTTGGCAGTAGGAGGGCGGCGGCGTTGGCGTGGCCCCAGTTGGCTCAAGAACAGGAGCCTCTGGCGGCGGTGTAGAGCTGGCCGGCGCGGAAGTGTCCGGCACGGCCTTGGAGGGGGAAGAGCGTGAGCTCTTCTTCTTCTTTCTCTTCGGAGCGGAAGGAACCAAAGGTTCCGCCCGCCCGATAGCTTCAGTGTCGGCGCCGGTGTTGCTGGCGCCGGTATCTTGAGTGTTTGGAGGGGGGACAAGATCCTCCTCCGCGCGGTGATCAGAAGTTGTAGGGGCCGCGCGCCCCGCACTTGGAGTGCCTCCCAGAGGGGAGGCAGAAGAGTTGCCGGTACCTAGATGTACCGGGCTTGAACGAGGAGGAGACGAGGTCCTGGCCGTTCCCTCGGAGCTCCCCGGCTTCGTGCCGGTAGCGCCCTTGGAGAGCGTAAGCGCAGGGCTAAAAAAGAAAAAGAGAAAGGATAAGGAAAAACAACCAGAAGGAAAAGTTTGGGAAACCAAGCTAACAAAGAAACAAAGAACTCACCCGGAAGAGACCGGCATCGTTTTCCCCTTGTAGCGCCTCTTGCCTACTTCCTTGCCTCCCAGGATTTCCGTCCGGGGGCGCTTGGCGGGAGGGGCCTGGCTTGATCCGGCATCTGGTGCCGGGGCCTTGTTCTTCCTGCCCTCGGAGGCGAGCTTGTCCAGGAACTCCTGGCCAACCTCGGCCTGCAGTGGAGCCACATGCTCGTGGACCTGCGGTTGGGGGCCAGTTGAGGAAGCATCTACAGAGGAAGAATAACAATAAAGCATGAGAGACCGGAAGAGAAAACTACCTCAAACACAGTAAGATCATCGACGGAGCCGGGAGCCTCAGCCGAGAAGTTACCGGGGCGCGAAGTATGCGTGCGGCCCATCTTGAGCTCGGTCCAATGGATGTAAGGGTCAGGGTCCACCTTGTCCAGAGGCCGCTTCCGGACCGGGCCTCGCTTATCTGATTCGATGCGAGGGAAGCGTTGCTTAGCCTGAAAAGAAATAGAAAAACAGTTAGCCACACCACAATAGTTACCGGTATAGCAACCCGGGTTGCACAATTTCTTACTTCTTCGGTTGGAGGGTTGGTGGAGCTAAGAGGCACGAAGCCCCACTCCCAGTTAAGCGGCATAGCAGTCTGGCAGATCTGCTTAGCCTTGAGGACTACATCCTCTTTGCTCAGGGGGAGGCCGGTGATCTTGGTGGGATCACCAGGACCATACATCTCGCTCATCTTGTGAGCCCGGCGCTTGAGGGGGAGTACCCGGCGGGAGATGAAAGCGCGGATGATGTCGTCAGAACAGATGTTGGTTTCTTTCATGAGTTTTTCCATGAAGCGTACGACCCGGTTCGTCTCAATGTGATTCGTCCCGGGAAAGTAGCTCCAGTTGACCTTCCTAGGTGGCGCCGGATTGAAAACTGGCAAGTTAATAAGATCCGGGGCGCCGGTGTTCTTCACGTAGAAGAAGGTCCCTTGCCATAACCGGCATGATTCGAGACCGGAGAACTTAAAAAAGGGGCTCCCTTGGCGGGAGCCGATGATACAGGACCCGCATTGTACGAGGGGTTTGGGCTTAGGAATTTCCTTGCCCTGGACAGAGTTGATTCTAAGAGAGAAAAAGCGAGCAAAGGTCTCGCGAGTGGGACGCACAGCGATGTACGCCTCCATGAAAGTAGCATAACAAGAAAGGTAAAAAACGGCGTTGCCGGGAAGGTGGTGAGGCTGAAGTTGGTAGAAATCTAAGAATTGGCGGAAGAAATCGGAGGCAGGAAGGCCGAAGCCGCGCTCAAAGTGAGCGAGGAAGACAACATACTCACCGGGTTCAAGTACCGGCTCGATCTCATTGCCTGGAAGCCTGCAGGATACTCCTTCCGGTATCCTTCTTGACCGGTATAACCAGTCGATCTCGTGCTGATTTATATCGGAGCCTATCCAAGCCCCGCGGGTGACGCCGGATAAATCAACTCCGGAGGCTTGGCCAGAGCTGCCGGCCTCTTGATCTACTCCGGTTTCGGCTTCCATCTAGGCAATCTCAGCAGAGAGCCCGTCGGAGGATTTACTCTGGTGTTTGCTGGAGAAAGATTCGGAAAGAAGATCCTCGCTAGACATACGAGTTTGAAAGATGCCGGGTTCTACCGAAAAACAAGTTTCCCAAGAGCTACCCTTGCGCGAAGATCTACGAGTAAGATAAAAAGCAAAAGAAAGGGGAAGTGAATACCCTATCGGCCCAAGATCTGGAAAGCAGAGAAGAGAGAGGTAAAAGTGCATCGAGCCTAACCTGAGGCTGCGGGAGACGCGAGGAAGAAGTTCACCAGAGAAATGGCGAGCCCGTGGCCATCGACAAAGACCGGCGACGGAGAAGGGCGAAGTCCGCCGGAGGAAGCTCAAAGTAGCAGCGGAGAAGGAACGCGGCAGGAACTCCGCGCGGTGAAAAGCTTCGGCGCAGCGGAGGCAGCGTCGCAACCTTGTCAGGAGCAGCGCTCTGGCGGCGACCGACGGCGGCGAGGAAGCAGAGGGCGAAGGGCTCGAAGTGCTCTGGAAATGGGGGCAAGTGCGAAGAAGAAGATGAAGTGGAACCGCTCCGCCCTTATATAGGAGAAGCAGTTAATGGGCCAGCAACCGCTGGGCCGCGACGGTTCAGTCCGTGGGCCGCCACGTGGCGCGACGATACACGCGCGGAAAATAACATGCCACAGGGAGGCCACACGGATCCGGAACGGCAACAGGGATCCGGTGCGGCGCCATAAATACTGGCGCAGAAGGCGAAGGGAAGTGACCCCTGACACTGGCGCGTCAGGCACAGTGCGCATGTCCCTGACAGGCACTGTACCCGAGAAATTCTCGACTTCGCCGAGGAGGGAGTTAATGTCAATGATACCGGAGAAAAGACACCGGAGACACTTTGTAAAGAAAGGAAGATGTGAATATGACATAAGATACCGGAAAACTCCGGAAGGTAACAGAAACAAGCTAAGGCAAAGAGGCCGGCAACTTCGAACAGGGTGCCGGAAAGATCAAACCGGTACCTTGTGAGATAGGAACCTGGCATAGCCCGACGGATAAAATCCACCGGACTATACCAGCTTCGGGGACTAATGTTGGGGGGATGACCCCCGGTATGCCAAAGGCATGCCAAACCGGATGGTTTGAGCCATCAAGATACCGGCTTGATATTCATTCCGGAGAACAAAGTTAAGCGTTTGGCTAACTAAATCTATACCGGTATCCCCAAAGAAAGGTATACCGGTATGGGCTAAGAAGACACCGGCCTGCCGGTAAGAAGTGCACTGTAGCACGTCGGCAGGACTGGTCAAAGATTCTCTCAAGAGCTAGAGGACAAGGGTGACCTAAGCAAAGTAACTTTAAACGAAGCCCTGACGCCAAAGAAGAAGGTGACGCCAGAAAGCAACCGGAGGACGTAGGACTCCCCGATTAAAGAAGATACCGGCGTCACCTGTGATTAAAGTAGCTTTATAAAGTAGCTTTGTAAAGTAGTTTGTCTGTTCAAAGATGCCATTAGGGTTTCTTCCCCTGTAAGCCACCCTCTCCCCTATATAAGGAGAGGGGGCATGCTCCTTCGCGGGCACGTTCATGTACGATACCACCTGTAACCTTGTTCATGGAATAGAGAAGATCTAGAACGGAGTTCATCTTTGTGTCTTTCTTCTTCTACCTCTGGCCTTGGCCAAGTTCTTGAGGAAAGCACCCGGAAGTTCATCCTATCTGATCCAAAACCCTCCCCCGAATCCTCTAGCGTCCAACTCGGCCCCAACTTAAGCCATCCCATGGCATCTGTCTGTTCACCACGACGACACGTAACCCAAAACGATAACGACAAATCGGTAAGAGACATCATGGATCGAACCATATCTAGGAGAGTTCGATTACGACGTTCGGACCCACCATTGCGCTGTGGTGTTCCCGGCGGTGTCAATTGTGAAAGTATTCCGCATTTTGTTAAATGCATGCCAAACTCATAACTCAGATATTCGCCTTCGCGATCAGAACGCATAAACTTAATCTTCTTGTTACGTTGATTTTCTACTTCACTTTGGAATTCCTTAAACTTCTTGAAAGTTTCGGATTTATGTTTCATAAAGTAAATATACCCATATCTACTCAGATCATCCGTGAAGGTTAGAACATAATGATAACTATCGCGCGATGCTACACTCATTGGTCCGCACACATCGGTATGTATGATTTCCAATAAGTCTGTAGCTCGCTCCATTGTACCAGAGAATGGAGTCTTAGTCATTTTTCCCATTAGACATGCTTCGCATCTATCAAGTGAATCAGAGTCAAGTGATTCAAGAAGTCCATCAGAATGAAGTTTCTTCATGCGCTTCACTCCAATATGACCAAGAAGACAGTGCCACATATATGTAGAATTATCATCCAGTTTAATTCGCTTAGCATCAATGTTATGAACATGTGTATCACTACTATCGATATTTAACAAGTATAAACCATTCATATCAGGCGCATGACCATAAAAGATATTATTCATATAAATAGAACAACCATTATTCTCTGACTTAAACGAATAGCCGTCTTGCATTAAAGAAGAACCAGATATAATGTTCATGCTCAACGCAGGCACCAAATAACAATTATTCAGATTTAAAACTAATCCTGAAGGTAGATGTAGAGGGGGCGTGCTGACGGCGATCACATCGACCTTGGATCCATTTCCAACGCGCATCGTCACCTTGTCCCTCGCTAGTCTCCGTTTATTCCGTAGTTCCTGTTTCGAGTTACAAATGTGAGCAACCGAACCAGTATCAAATACCCAGGTACTACTACGATTACTAGTAAGATAGACATCAATAATATGTATATCAAATATACCTTTCTTCTTGACATGACCTCTCTTCAGATCAGCCAGGTACTTGGGGCAATTGCGCTTCCAGTGCCATTCTTCCTTGCAGTAAAAGCACACAGTATCAGGCTTAGGGCCAGCCTTGGGCTTCTTAGGTGGCGCAACAGCTTTCTTGCCGCCCTTCTTGAAGTTGTCCTTGTTGTTAGGCTTGCCCTGCTTCTTGAAACTGGTGGTCTTGCTGACCATCAACACTTGGTGCTCTTTCTGTATCTCCACCTCAGCAGATTTCAGCATGGAGAAGAGTTCAGGTAACTCTTTGTTCATGTTCTGCATGTTGTAGTTTATCACAAAGTTCTTGTAACTAGGTGGCAGTGATTGGAGGACACGATGAATACCCAACTGGTTAGGAATCACAATTCCCAAGTCATTGAGCTTCTTCGCGTGCCCAGACATCTTGAGCACGTGCTCGCTAATGGAGCTACCCGGCCTCTTCCATCATGCAGCCAAAAAAATGTTTCGAGGCTTCATTGCTTTCCAGGGCCGCATGAGTTTCAAAGATAGCTTTGAGCTCACAGACTATCTCGCAGGGGTCGTGTGTTTCAAAAAAGCTTTTGAAGCTCTGCCTCTAGGCCGTATAGGATGGCGCACTGAACTTGGGAGTAATGATTTTTCCGAGTTTGGTAAACATTTTTCACCTCATCGGGATCCGTTTCTGCAGGTGGGGCACCTAGCGGTGCATCCAGCACATATTGCAGGTTTCCAGCAGTGAGGACAATCCTCACATGACAGAACCAATCCGCGAAGTTGCTTCCATTGTACTTAAGCTTTTTGTTTCTCTAGGAACTGATTAAAATTGATGGTGGGGGCCACCATGATCTACAACATATTTGCAAAGAGTTTAGACTAAGTTTATGATAAATTGAGTTCATTTTAATTCTTAAATTAACTAGGTAAACTCCCACTCAAAACAACATCCCTCACATTGTCTTAGTGATTACACGAACCAAATCCACTACACCAAGTCCGATCTTCACGAGAGAAGATGTAGTTTCAAAGGTGAACACTCAAAGTGTTCATCATATCATTCATATGACTCATGCTCTACCTTTCGATATCCCGTGTTCCGAGACCATGTCTGTACATGCTAGGCTTCGAAACTATCACATCTGATCATCTGATCATCACGTGATGCTTCGAAACGACAAGTCTTAGCAATGGTGCATACTAAGGACGGACACTTTATTATCTTGATATTTAGTGAGAGGGATCATCTTATAATGCTACCATCGCGATCTAAGCAAAATAAGATGCATAAAGGATTAACATCACATGCAATTCATAATTTGTGACATGATATGGCCTTTCTTCTTGTGCTTTTGATCTCCATCTCCAAAGCACGAACATGATCTCCATCATCACCAGCATGGCGTCACGGTCAGTGACACCGCTTCATGGTTGTAGATCACTTATAGCTACTATAAAAACTACTTGAAATAAAGCTATTACATGATGAATAGACACGCATGTCTTAACAAATTTGAAGACAACCATTAGGATCCTGTTGGTTGCCATAATACAATAATGAACATCGCATACATCAAATATAGTCATCATAACATCATGGCCATATCACATCACCAAACCCTGCAAAAACAAGTTAGACGCCTCTAATTTGGTTTGCATATTTTACGTGGTTTATGGTTTTCAAGTAAGATCCAATCTACCTACGAACATGAACCACAACGGTGATACTAGTGTTGTCAATAGAAATAGTAAGTTGAATCTTAACTATGGTGAGAGATACGGACACCCGCAAAACCACTTATGCAATACAAGTTGCATGTCAAGCGTGGAGCAAGTCTCATGAGACGCGGTCATGTAAAGTTAGCCCGGGCCGCTTCATCCCACCATCCTGCAAGATGCAAAGTACACATAACTACAGAAAATAAAAGCATCAACGCCCACAAATCAATTGTGTTCTACTCGTGCAACATATCTATGCGTAGACACGGCTCTGATACCACTGATGGGTTCGTTGCATGGAAAACAAAAAAATTCTACCGTGAACATGAACAAAAACCAAGATCCAATCTAGGAAGAAGCAAGATCTAATCTATGAAGATCGAAGCAATGAGATGTATGAGAGACTAACCCTCGAAGATCCAAAGCCTTACGAGATCAGATCTCGTTGTTGATGTAGTCGATCGTCCGGTGCTGCAATCCGGCAGCACTTTCGTACTCGGTCGTGCGTACGGTGTCGATGAAGTCCGTCCTCTCTCCATTCCAGCGGGCAGCGGAGGTGTGGTAGCTCTCCTCGGAATCCCAGAAGCACGACATCATGGTGGTGGTGGTGGAGGATAAAAACTGCAGGGCCTCGCCAAGCCGGAGCAGAGCTATGGTGGAGGAGAGAGGGGGGCGGCCAGAGCTAGGGTTGCAGGGTGGGTGTGCCCCTGCCCCATCCCCTCTTTATATAGGGGGGAGGTCGGTTGGGGTGGCCCCCCCACGCTCCATCTAGGGCTAGGTCTGGCAACCAAGGAGGGGGAAGTTTTCTTCCCCGCAAGTTGATCCTCCCAAGGGTTTTTGGGGAAACCCTAGTGGGCTGGCCGGCTGGGCCTTTAGGGGCATGTGCCCCTGGCCCATTAGGGCTAGGGTGCACCCCCTCGGCCCATGCTGCCCCTCCTAGGGTCGTGAGCCCAATGGTGGACCCCCCGGAACCTTCTAGAACCTTCCCAGTCTTCCACCGGAAAAATCCCGAACTTTTCCGAAACCTAGAAATCAACTTCCCTTATATGAATATTATTCTCCTGACCATCCCGGACCTCCTCGTGTTGTCCTGGATCCGATCCGAGACTCCGAACAACATTCGGTCTGCATCTCATATTCCGAAGCTACCATACAACATCGAACCTTAAGCGCGTCACCCTACGGTTCGTGAACTATGCGGACATGATCGAGACTCCTCTCCGATCAATAACCAATAGCGGAACCTGGAGATCCATAATGGCTCCCACACATTCAGCAATAACTTAGTGATCGATTGAACCATTAACATACGATACCGATTCCTTTTCTCACGTGATACTTTACTTGTCCGAGGTTTGATCATCGGTATCTCCATACCTAGTTCAACCTCGTTACCGACAAGTAGTCTTTACTCGTATCGTGGTATGTCATCTCTTGTGACCATGTCACATGCTTGCAAGCTAATTAGATGTCATTCGACCGAGAGGGCCCAGAGTATATCTATCCGTCATCGGGATGGACAAATCCCGCTCTTGATCCATATGCCTCAACTCATACTTTCAGAATACTTAATCCCATCTTTATAACCACCCATTTACGCAGTGGCGTTTGATGTAATCAAAGTGCCCTTCCGGTGTAAGTGATTTACATGATCTCATGGTCGAAGGACTAGGTTACAATGTATCGAAAGCTTATAGCAAGATGAACTTAATGAATTGTTCTTATGCTACGCTTATTTGGGTGTGTGTCCATTATATCATTCACCCAATGACATAACCTTGTTATTAACAACATCCAATGTTCATGATTAGGAAACCATGATCATCTATTAATCAACAAGCTAGTTATACAAGGGGCTTACTAGGGACTCTTTTCTATTTACATAACACACATGTATTAATGTTTCCGGTTAATAAAATTATAGCATGGGATGCAAACATTTATCATAAACACAAAGATATAATAATAACTATTTTATTATTGCCTCTTGGGCATATCTTCAACAAGTCGTGTCATGAGTTTACTTTTGTACACATATATTGATCTACGTAACACTTGTTATCTTTTAATCTCAGACGTTAAAATTGTAATCATCGGTTCATTTTTTAAGTATATGTGGATTAACCTGATGCCTCAAAAAACACCCTTATTTTGCTTTTAGTATATAATAGATAGATTCCATTGTTTACTTTACACACATTGCTTAATGCGATAATTTGTTGCTTGCAACTTAATACTGAAAGGGGTTCGGACGATAACCGGAATGTGGATTATTAGTCATAGACGCAGTTGGATTATGGTCTATGTATTATGTTGTAATGCCCAAACGAATCTCATAGTAATCATCTAGTCATGTATGGTCGGTATTCTGTCAATTGCCCAGCTGTAGTTTGTTCACACAGCATGTTATTTATCTTTATGGAGAGACACCTCTAGTGAACTGTGGATCCCGGTCCTTTCCTTTACACTGATAAATTCATCTACTGCAATCCTGTTATGTTTAATTTCCGCAAACACTGTTCACTTTAATCACTACAAACATCTCCTTCCACTCGATACATTTAATCCTTTGTGTTCAGTAAAACCGGTGAGATTGACAACCTCAATGTAAGTTGGAGCAAACTATTTTGGTTGTGTTGTGTGCAGGTTCCACGTTGTTGCTGACGACGGTAGTGCACCCTGCCACTAGTCAGCTAGTAACACCTTCAAAAGTCACGCATTTCTCCTACTGGTCGATTAAACCTTGGTTTCTTACCGAGGACAAACTTGTTGTTGTGCTCATCACACCTTTCTCTTGGGGTTCCCCAACGTGATTGCCAACTTCCACGGCAACACCATCAAGGTGCAGTCTGAGTTGGCTTGGTTGTAAGTTCCTTTTACCTTTCCGTTTTGCATTTACTTTAGTTTACCTCCATAAAAAATTCTAAGATTATCAAAGATTCATTCCTCATGTGTATAATTTTTTTGAATATTTCTTGTGCTACTAACGCTTTGGATGAAACAAACTTTGTTGAAAGTGCCATTGAAATAATGTTTGTAGGAAGTAGATGCTACAAACATATGCTTTGGGGATCCCATGCAGACCCAAGAAGAGGAGAGTGATGAGGAAGAAGAATATAAAGAAGTCATGGACCCACCTAAGCTTGGGGACATGTTGGATCCTCCAACTTCATTGAAAACTCTATATTATGCATGAGTATTATTCATCACTATTGCCATAGTGATGAATCTGATGATTATATGCCTATAGATGATCTTGTTGGTCCAAATAATGACTTTTATGACATTGAGAAGTATGTATTAGATATGCTATATGATAATGCTCTTGATGATGGTCCTATATTTCTTGATGAACCTCCGTGTTTAATAATTCTTACTAATTCATGGGAGGATAAAAATGATAAGCTTGTTGTTTGTGAGGATACTCTCATTTATGAGAGTCCTATATTAATCTTGAACTCCTCTAACCAAAACATAGAGGATAAATATGCTGATGTCGAGAAATAATTATATGGTTTGCAATTATCTTTATTTATGAAAACCCTTTCTTCAACCATGATATTAAAGTTGAAAGTAAAACTATAAATTACTTTGAAAGAGCAAAGAATTATTTCCATGATCCTATTCATGTGTCAAAATTTTCTAAGTTGCATGCTTCAAATGGTTACACTATTAAATTTGCTTCTAATGCTTGCAACTATTATGAAAAAAGAGGTGATAAGTGCCCTCAATCTTTATGATACTAATAATTATAAGTTACATGCATTTACTGGAAATAAGCATTTTTATAATCCCATTTTCTGTGACTTATTCATATGTAATATGCCAATGCATATGAAGGAAGTTAAATTGCTTGTTATATATTTTATGCTTTGTATGTGTTGCGCTCTGTCATGTTTCAGTTTCACTATTACTTTCATTGATGCGAGCACACCATGGGATCTTGATATCTTATGATGGAGTACTTTCGAAGGAAGAAGGAGAGATGAATTAAAATCAATCATTTATCCCAATATACAAGCCCTCCTAAATAAAAAAAGTTATGAAGAGTAGCTATATGGCTATAATGGAAGCACTTTACCGTGGCAACCTGATTTATTTTCTTCTAGTTTTTTTGCTTTGAGTTCTTGCCGTAGCACTTTTAGGTTGGTTATTGTTCAATTGAGTTTTCTAAGTTTAAGTTCCATGTTCAACCAATTTGGATTTTATCATATTTATAATTGCTTGAGTTGCATTTTACTATGTGTTGATGTTTACAAGAAAAAATTCCCCAAAATTCACATAACGCTAAATAGGTTGTATTTTTTTTCCAAAATGGATATTCTTGTCCTATGTGTGTCCATAAATTTTCCGATCTTTTGATTTTTCTAAGTGGTGTTTCAAAAGTAGTTTTGTTGCAACCGTTATTTTTTGAAAGATTCTGCTTTACTTACTTACGTGGCTCTTCTGAGCTCCCATTAATTTTTACGACCCTTATGGTATTATTTGGTTGTTGTTGCATGCTATGTATCCTAGTGCCACTAACCCCGCAGAAAAGAGTGTGACAAGTTTTTGTAGTTATTTTTCACAGAGAATGAAGCCAAACCAAATAAAGATTCATCCAAGAATGGTTAATACCCTAAGCTTGGTATTCCCATGGAATGCCTCTACACCAACACAATCTTGATTGGCAAATCTTAAACTTTTTTTGAGCACTATGCGGAAATCTCGGAATTTGGAGTGTCCTTTTGTTTTTGTTTGCTTCTGAGTTGCATATCTACCTTTGAATAAACGTCGCCCCCAGTATGCTTTTTTGCAATAACTACTGGAATATAAATTTGTCAAAAAATAAAGTTTCTTCAAAATTTTGAAAATAATTTAAAAATAGATTGTTTAGTTCAGCGAATATTTCTTTTATTATGAGTAAAGGGTGCTTACAAATCTTCTTATTTAGTGGTAGGTCTCATTTAGCTCAATGTTGTGAGCTACATAATTTAATTTTCACTTTAATGATTGGACTATCCTAATGAGCAAAGTTGCATGATTTAATTAAGCAGCGGCCAATGTTCCCGCTTTGCTAGACTTTCAAACACTAAGCATGAATTCTGCTTGTGTAGCCAACTCCCTTTGAGCCAAGTTGAATTTTTTATATGAGTCAAGTATACCTTATCCAATGGTAGCAATACCATACCAAGGAA
This sequence comes from Lolium multiflorum, assembly GCA_030979885.1. Lineage (NCBI taxonomy): Eukaryota > Viridiplantae > Streptophyta > Magnoliopsida > Poales > Poaceae > Lolium > Lolium multiflorum. Next base: position 179,003,972 of record CM061752.1, read on the forward strand.
ACTTTTCATATTAATGTAGACTTTGATTCCGAGTTTTTCTGTGCCAATGTTTATTCCTGGAAAGCGTGTCAATAATTTTTGAGCTTTCATATCAAGCTTTGTTTACACCCCCCATGAGCATGACTAATATGTCTTTTCAGTTTGCTTGAGAGTTGGCAACATAATGCTTGGTTCCAATTAATAAACAAATAAAGGTAAACTCCTTCTCAAGTTAAATTCGTAATGAGCGTGATTGATGGTGTCATAGGATTGAACTGTTAATCCAAACCCAGGTTGTCATGATAGAGGGTATCATTTGATCTTAACCTGAAAAATATGATCATGATATCATGCAATTCTTGTTCTAGCTAGGTAGATATGTTGGTATGAGATAGTCTAATCACAATTATGTCCTCATGTGCATTTATGAAAAAAGAAGAAGTAAGAGTCCTAGTAAAGGAGCGACTCTCGGTACCTAAGTTTTGGTATGAAATCTCAAACAATAACATATTCTTACTTTGCACATGAATTTTCCCACAACCACTTGCACTTCTTTCATATTCTATCTTATGATCAACTAACAGGAAAAGAAAGAAAGAAAGATACATTATGCACAAACTTCCACAAGTATTGTTTTATTGCTCATTTGGATAGTAATGCTATGGTGCAAGATATTTTGTGTTTCTTAAGATCTTGTTGTTTTAGGTGAACTATAACTTCATGATTTGCTTATAATTATTTATCCTTAATACATGTTCTACACCTAACCCAGCCGCGCCACCAAGGGGAGCTAGAGCCTCGAGCCTCGGATGCCACCGATTCACCGCTGTAGGATATGTTTTGCCCTAAAATAGCCTATATATACCTTCACGGATTTTATTTCGCGAAGGCTGCAGGAGGACATCAAAAACAAAGAAACACAGACACTGCAGTTAGTCGCCAAAGGAAGACTAGAGGTGGAACCACTACCGGAATCGCCTCCAGTTGCTTCTCCTCCTTGACCAACACATGCACATCGCTCTCTACCATGAGAAGGGAGTAGTATGCCCCTTGGAATTTGGCTTGTGGTAGTAGCTTGATCAAATCTCTCTATGTATTATCAGTATAGTAATCTGTATGGACTGCCCAACATGACTACGGCTCTACAGATCTAATTCCTGTGGTGGTTATTATGGTGTGAGATGGTACATGTTACACATTTACCATTGTGTTGGAATTTATAACGGTTGCCAAATTTTATAAGCACATTATGATTGTCCATTGCATTGGTTAATGTTATTGAGTTAAAAATGTGGTAATGCCTTCTTTTCCCATGTCATGAGGTGTTTGACAATGCCAAGTGTAGGTAAATGAGAGGGATGCAGGAGGGGCACGACAAATAAACCTTTGCATGTGTTGTTATCTGTGTGTTTTTATATAAAGGACTATGTTGGGGAGTGATGTTTTGGCACATGGGAGCGTATGCTCCCTTTATCTTGAAATACATGTTAGACACATTTTAAAATGTCAAAAAATTGAAACAAAAATTTCGCACGTACATCTTCATGTGCTACGCGCTCACAAAGTCGTTTCATGAAAAATCGACATGTCATGTGGCGTGTGTAAAAAAGACAAAATTCGGTGCTGAAACAAAGACTTGTCACAAGATAAATTTTCTCTTTTTCGCTTAGACTACAAAAAATATCATTTTTTCGTGAAACTTGACGAATACACATATGTTATGGAGATGTACATGTAATTTTTTTTGTCAAAATTTTTTAACACTTGGAAATATGTTTTTTATGGTAGAGGGATCATACGCACCCGGGAGCCGAATTGAGTTTCTGACTATGTTGTATGTAGATGTTTGCAGTATTGGAGGGTGTCTCCAAATAACATAAACGGTATTACTATGTGACAGCAATAGCAACTAGCACCCTTCTCACTTCATGTTTTAGGACATGTTAGGACAACATGTCCTAAAACATGTGACATAAATAGATATCATAATTTCTGTAGGCCACCACACTTCAAAGTTACATACTACCTCCATCTCAAAGCTTAAAGATTTTATTTTTTTGAAAAGTCAAACCAAGTAAAGTTTGACCAAATTTTTAGAAGAATCTATCAACAAATATAATATTTTGTAGATACCATGCGAAAATGTCTTTTATTATCTATCTAATGATATTGATTTTGTATTTTGCATGTTAATGCATTTTTTAAAAACTTAGTAAAACTTGACATATTTTGACTTTCTAAAAATAATATAAGCCTTAAGCTTTGCGATGGAGGTAGTAACTAGTAGTGTAATTTTTGGTCCAAGGCTTGTTCTAACAAAACCTATTATGCAGTGTAATTTAAAAGGGGAGAGTATGTGGGTTGTGCTCCACAACTCATGCGACCAAATTGATGTTCAAATTCACCTCATGATTGACTTTGCAGCTATTACCAAAATAGAAAAAATAAATTCGTTGTAAAACTTAAAATTTGTTCGCCAAACTGAATATTACATTTTCCAAATGGCACTTCAACTGGTCAAGGGTAGTCGGCACTTGCTAGAATTCATGAACACTTGCAGCAACTAAAACTATAGCCAAAACCCCCAGGAAATAAATGTTTTCCCTGAGGCAGAGTATATATGACGTATTTTGATTGGTTAAGACAAAACTTTGACCAATAATTACTCTACTTATATGTGCTATGGCCTATGTGTGTTAAAAATGTCACAATCATAAGAAAATATTTTTGACGGCTATTCTAGTTACACCATTTTTGTTTCATGTAAGTTTCATGCATCAGTGTAGATAGAAAAAAGTCCAGTCCACTTAGCAGCATAACTACATAGAGCATCAAACGTACTACTCAGAATACCCTTTTGTTGATACATCAACTTTACTGATTTGCTTTAGCTCATGAACTGCAAATCCAACCATATTTGCTCCAATGATATCCAATCCAGTGAAAGAATATATTCCAAGCTAGTAGCTATACACTAGGAGATAGCAAAGAGCAAGACTGATCAATCCATCATACATGCCTGCATGGCCCATACACATAAATATATAACATAAGCACATCAACTTTGCACCTTTCTTGTGCATAACAAAAAGATGAAACCTTTCTTAACCTAGCATGCAGCTCTGTCTCATCAGGCACCATATGCACGCACATACTACACTCTCCTAGCTAGTTCCATCGTGTGTGCACCAGAAGCAAGCGATCGATATGTAGGATTATAGGCACATATATCTGCAAGCCCTTTAGGCAGGCAGGCAGGCAAGGTACCTGTTGCATGCTCCTGCTTGCCTTCCTGCCTTTGATAAAGCCTATTTCTCTCGCTATCCATCTCTCTACCACGCACGCACACTTGCACGAACCCATGTCTCTCCATCTCCCCTTTTGCACTTTGTTCCTAGATCAACGGTTGTCTCGTCTTATTCTTTAATTCTCAGCCTCTTTTTCTTTCTCATCATCTTGCTTTGTTGGCTCCCTCCTCCGCTTCATACACACATGCATATGGGGCTGGCGCCACACGAGTATATGCATCTCATTAACCTATAGGTGATCATATAGCTAACTAGCTAGACATCTTCCACTGCGATGGATCAACACGCATCAGCGACATGTTACATTCGTCCTAGGGTGAAGTCGAGGTTCGGCTTCTTGGCGCCGACGACCAATTCAGATAGTCGGAACGGTGACGACATCAGGTAGGAGGCATTGTCGACGTCGAGGCACTGCGATTGGACGTCCTGCAATTGTCAATAGTGCAAATGAAATGAACAAAGGACCAAATTAAGTAGACTGGGATGACGTGATAACTGTAAGAAAATGCTGCCGACAATTTGTTCTGATCATGGCTCAACAGGAAGTCGTCAAAAAGATGCATGCAAGAAATGGGAGAAGGAATGATCGCTACTGCACTAACTTAGCAAAGCATATCATGGCCATTGGGTGATGAGGTATTGGAGATAGTAATGATGATCTCTTCCGTTGGAAAAAAGGGGTGTACGAACCTCAAAGGATTTCATGTCGCCTGGGTTGGCATCTCTTGATTTTCCATGGAACCAGGCCCCTCCGCTGCACGAGCAAAAGAAAGAAAGAGAGGAATTGAATTAAGTATCACCTTCTTTTTTGTATATCATGGGCTGATGAAAGAATCAAATGCCGGCCTATCTATCTACATCTTTTCTTTCTTCAGTGGGAGTCCATTTGCATGCAACACAAGGGAGGGGGAAAAGGTAGGGAACAAAGCAAGCAACTACAACTTTCACTGTTAAGATGCTGTCAATGACAAGCAGCTAGCTTTATCAGATAGATTAACTGGAGGTAAAAAACTGTGTAGTTAGCTGCTTGCCTTTATTAATTACTTTGCCATGTGATACCACACACTGGCACTGGTCAATGCTTGTGTGTATGCACATGTACATACATGTACTCCAGTCACCACCTAAACAAAATACATGCATATGTCTCCAGTACAACTACAGTGACCATGCAGAGTCCACAAATACTCCAATATGTGTGTATACATGTGCTGGTACACGTCTACATGGACGCTTGGATGCGATAGTACAATATACATACAGATTGTATGTGTTTAAGAGCTATCCCTGGCCATGCAAGAGAGATTAATTTCATACTATACTAGTAAGGATATCATGATGTTGCTTCTGATGTAACTTCTGGTCAAGATTCCAGTATAGTGCTACTATATTGTCTCCTTAATTAATTATAGTTGTGGAAAGTATATAAGTGTGCACTTTGGACCAATGGGTAGATGGATATGTTTAATGAAATAGATTAATAAAATATATTCGAGAGATGATTGCACCATCATGGGGAGCAGATGGAACAAAGGTAGAACCCTGGTGCTTTTTGTGAGCACTTGGAGGGTGGTTGATATGGTAGTAACAAAGAAAATGGGGCAAAGGAATAGGTGTTTGTTTTGCCTAAAGCAGGAAGTAGACTAGACTGGTTTGAACCAAAAAGTTGCTCTCTTTAGATCATTATATACTGCTCAAAATATATAGTCCATTATTTAATTGTGGAATGTGACAGTTGATTCTTGAAGAATACGTAGACATCATCATGCATGAGATGAAGAGCCCAAACATGTGTGCTACTACGACCTCTGTGTATATTTAGGCGTACTTTGTTGCTTTAGCACTCTATGGGAAATTACCAGCAGCTTTTGACCCTGTAAGGCTCTGGAGTTATATCGATCTGCAAAGCAGTTTTCTGGCTCAACGGGAATGTTTAGCTACTTAGCGCTAGCTGTGCCTCTCTGCCATTCGCCTGAAATGGCAGAAAAGAAGGAGCCCAGCAGTATGGAGTAATTCTAAAGTGCAAGCTAAGTAGCTGCTGATATCCATTGATAGCCACTAGCTTGGAACATTTAGTTTGACATGGAGCAATTCATAATTAGGGCAAGGGACCCATATATCATAAATCGTGCTACTAATGTTTGGTTCAAACTTCAAACCGATCATCACCAAATTAGGTGTAGGCGTGTAGCATTAATCTAGCTAGCTCTCTCATGTGATATATATATAGCTCATACTAATATGAGAATGCAAAATGTGACCAAGTTGGTCCAAACTAAGTATAGAAGTTCACATTACTCATTAAGAAGCTAGCAATGGCTTTGTTTGCATGGTGTGTGTGTGTCACCTCGAAGAGTTGTTGCTCCAGAGAGCGCACATGTTGGATCCATGGTCGTTCCCGTCAAGATTTGATTGCTGGACTGAACACTCAGATCCACTAGTGTTGGTGATGTCGAAGGAGCTGTCGTCAGGGATGTCTATGATTGTCTTGGCTTGCCCTGAAAAATAAATATTCTTGCTTACTAATCCAATCCAATGATACTTCGATCAGCAAGGAGATCGATCGATCAATCATATATACCGTAGGATGGAGCACCAGCTGGTTTGTGATCAGTGGTCTTGATGGTCCGGTACATCTGCAAGATATTAATCAACTACTGTAGTTAACCATATGTTCATGGATGTAGATCATCAAACACAATTCCGATGCACATAAACAAACGACTAAACTAAAGCTAGATATGTTAGCAGTATTAAAGTCAAAGGTGTGTACGGGTCTACGGTGGAGCAATAACTCCGGCAGGAGCAGCAGCAGCATATATGCACAATTGGGGCATTGATGGCTCGATCAGCTACTGTGTGCAGGCAAGGCAGAGAAGCACCAAAGGGCAGAAATTAATTATTGAGAAATGATGCAGGGTTGTACTTGGCCTTCTGCTCTTGCGCAGCAATGCATGGATGCGTATATCATATCAATGTGCTTCTGCTGAGCTGCTGTGTGCATGTGTGCGTGATCCGTCGATCGTCCACGACGCCATATATAGCTCTCATCCTCTAAGGTGTGGCTTTTAATGGCGAGCATTTGCTTCGCCTTGCTTGCTTAAGCTTTGTGCTGCTCAGCTGCTGATCTCGAGTTTTTATTGAAAAGCTGCGCCCCCGCCCAGCTCCTTCTTTCCCTCTTCCCTCTCACCCATCGATCGTGGTAAAGTCTCTCTCTCTAACAGGGAGAGAAGGTACGGGGCGGGAATTTACTGCTCAGAAAGTGAACTGTAAAATGACTATTCTTCCATGCATAAGCGAGATAGAGAGTAGTGAGACTTCAAAATGGGAGAGGAACGACGAGCAAGCAAGTTCTAGTATATATTATTCAGCATATGGTGGATCGACTAGTGTGTGTATTGTACTTTCTTCCATGCCAAGGTGTTATTTATATTCCTTATTTGGGAGCAATACATACTGGAAACTCAATGAACAAGTAAACCAAACATGGTCATGGAGAACGTATGTATTATAAATTTACCTGCAAATGAGACTTGACATGTGCTAAGGTTAGATCCTTCACGTCCATTAGCTCAAGAACTGACTTGGGTGTTGCTCCTGCACAACCACAAAAAACACAAAATATCAGAGAAAACAGCACACCACACAATTCACCAACAAAGAGCTTAGCATAGCTCTAGCTTGTACTATGCCAAGAACCCCATATATGCATCCTTGTCCAGTTCTTTTGAATGCTAGCAGGAGAACTGATAGATTCGATCAACGGGAAAAATGATCCTTTGTCTAGTTAGATAGCTAAGAAACAATTAATCAGAAACTAATAGCAAGCAAATTAAGCAGAAGAAAAGATATGTGCGCACTTGTGTGCGCGAGCAACAGTTAGCAGTAGCAAGAGCATCCCCGCAAAAAAAAAAAAAGCAGTAGCAAGAGCAGCACATACTCTCGTGGCCTCCAAGCAGCTCGACGGCGTGGACGAACCGCGAGTGCAGCGACGTCGTCCACCGCATCCTCGGCGCGCGGGAGCCCCGCTTGGCCGGCGGCGCCGCCAGCCGCAGCACGCCGGCCTTGCCGGGCGACCTCGGCCCGCCGGCCGCGCCACCGATCGCGTCGTAGCAATGCTGGTGGTTGTGGAGGTGGTGGTGGTGGAGCTGGCTCTGGAGAAAAGGGAGCGACTGCGAGGTGTTGTACACGGGGATGCCGCGGATGGGCCTCATGGAAGCCAGGTCCTGCACCTCATGATTGAGGATGGGCTGGGTGTGCTGCAAGAACTGTAGCCCATCGAAGAGGCCATCGGCGCCAGTTGCGTGGAAGCCGCTGCCGGCTGCCGCTACGGCGGAGGAGTATGCCCTGTTGATGGACGGAGCGGCGATGGTTGCTGCCGCTGATGCTGTAGTGGTCGCGGTGGTGGTGTCGAGAGCCCTCTTCCAAAACCCTAAGTCCATTGGCTTGGTGGCAGGGGGAGGACTGATTTGGAGCTGCAGCTGCAGGTCTGGCTGTGATGGGAACAGCTCCATTGATCTCTCTCCTCTACTTCTTGCAACTTGCAAACAGCAGGTGGTGTGGTGTGATGCCTGCTGCCCTTGACTTGTGGCTAGCTAGAGATCGAGGAGTTGAAAAGGGGTTTCTTGATTCGGATGCTCGTTGGGTTTATGGCCGAAATTGAGGTGGAACTTGGAGGATTTCTTGCTGCTTGGGGGAGAGGAGGGGAGAGGAGTCCACGGATGAGGGGAGAGTGAGAGGGAGAAAGAGAGTTGGAAACTTGGAATGGTGAAGGACAGGAGTGTCTGTTTGGATGTGTTGTGTGAAAAAGAGGTGAGTGTAACTTGTTGCTTGGCGGTGGCCTAGGATGGAAGATATAGATTGGTCTTTTCGACTTTTCGTCCAGACACCATCCGCTCTCTTTTACTTTCGTTCTTCCCATTTTTTCCTTCTACCTCCCCTCTTCTTTCTATTCCATGCAGTCTCTCTTTAAGGGTGTTTGGTGGCAGATTGCTGTGGGAAAATGACACTTTTGATTAGGATGTATGCTTGTGAGAAGGCAAGACGTGAGGTATTATTCCCCTTACGGGCTTTATGCCATTCTTCTTCCTCACGTGAATTATACGCACCACAGTGCAATCCTAATGCACAGACTAGCAACTATGGCCTCTTTTGAACCACAGTGCAATGCTTATGCACGTGCACAGACTAGCATTATGTCCTCCTTTGTGTTAGAGATATATTTGGTAGTTTAGAATATCACACGGAATTTGTAGTCCATTTTCTACTGTATGTCTAGGAGAGCTTTTTCGTCTCCAAGTCTTGTACTATATAACTCATCCAAGAGGCTCAATACATCATTCACCGTATAACGCCAAACATCATACTCATTCATGGTACCAGACAGAAGATCCTAAATCTAACCGCTAAACACATTTACGTGCCACCCCCGGGAGGTCGGTCTTCACGAGCTTCTCCAGGGGCCGCGCAACCCGGGGTAGGGTTCATCTTGCGATCGGTTGATCGGCTGCCCTCGAGTATTTTTTTAATATCTAGATCACTTTTCTTTTTCTCCACCGGTCGCTCGAAAGGCATTTTTTTGGATGACTCGTCATACATAGAATTGAGTCGCCCATCGCATGTCGTATTCGCTCGCCTCTACTACGAACACAATGTTGACCCATCACTCGGGCGACAATTGCGGCCAATCAGAAGGCTGCAGCAGCTGTCCCGCCAGATCGTGTCCACCTCGTCATAGAGCACGCGTTCCTACCACCGATCGAGCTACAGGTTGTTGTTGTGTCTCCCCTTCGGGCCACAGCTCTGCCACCCTTTATCCTCACTTCCTGCCGCCAACGCGCCTTCCCGACGTGTACACGCCGGTGGTTTCCCGCAGCTGCACAAATCATGTCTTGCAGATATGCCAACCCCTCCGGCCTTAGCGCCCCTACACGCAGTCAATTTCATCGTCCCCACTCACTGACGTCTCTGGCTACTACCGTGTCGCCTTCTTCGTGTGGGTCGTCACGTCAGTGAAAGTTCTTCATCACGCCACCAGGTTCTTCTTCTCCTACTTCGAGGATGTCATGGACGGTGTTGCGTCACTCATGCTTGTTCACGTCACTACCACTATGACTACCAGGAGTGCTAGAGACATATTCGGTAGCCTAGATTAAACGAGATTTGTATAGGATTTGTATTCCATATCCTACCTTATCTCTAGGAGAGCTTACAACTCGTCCGAGAGGCTCAATATATCACTCACCGAATTGCGGCCAACATCATACTCTTTCACTTTGAAATGTTGGAATCACACATAAGAGATTTACTCACAGTGTCATAAATTTTCCATTAGTAACTAAACACATGTCCAACTCATTTCAAAAACTACTTACATTAGTTCACTCCGGAATTTTGTTATTTCAATGCTTTATGGGTAGGGTTTTTAATGTAGTGTCCCTAGTTATTTCAAATATTATGGTTGTGCTACTACGAATCGCTGAATTGGATGGACGACGTTGTTTCTATTCCACTATATGGACTTGACGCCACCTACTATTTGGTCTGGCTAATTCGTCGTTTGTTTGACTCTTTTTCTTACAAGAAGGACAACCATATCAACAAAGGACACCTTGCATCACATGTTCAAGGATTCGAGGCCCCATTTTTTGTGCAATTTCCCATTTTTGACACTCCCTACTCCACTCCCCTAGTATGCTCCTCCCTTTGCCACTGTTCCATCGTCTACCGCCGTGCACCTGTCCAGTCATTACCTTAGCCTGATATCCTCTACAACGAATGCCTTACTGCTCTCATGCCCTCCCCCCGGGTCCATATCATGCTCCGACAGTTCGAAACAATGTGTATGGTCTCTAGTCATCACAAACACGCCTTCAACAGTCGAGGTGAAGCAGACTAGGCGCGGAGATGAATCTTGCATATATAGAGATAGTGGGTAAGGGTGAAACAGAGTAAGAGGTGATGAGTGCATTTTTAGCATGTTTTTGCATTATTATTTTATCAAGATACCATCAAGTAGTGGTAGGATTTTTGTATTTCGCGCTACCGCGCCCTTTTATGCTTGTCTACACAGGATCCTAAAATAATAAGTCAATAATGAAATATCAATGAAAACTGTCATTTCCTGGCATTTTGACGTGATAAAAATTATTTTTGCACTTAATAATGGACCTAGGCGAAAGGACAATGCGAGGACAAATTCTAGTGGCTTTAGCGGGCATCGGTACGGACAAGGTCCACCCGTACCGTTCGCCTTTACCACCCTCTAGGAGCACCGCCTCATCAAATACTTTCACCTCCCGCAGACGGATGACAGATCAGGCACACACAACTCCTCGAAACCAAGAAACACCGCCCTAGATCAGATCTCAAGAGGGAACTTTGGAGAAGACAAGATCTGGGCTGCTACGTGGATCCTCGGAGGACAAGGCATCATCCCCTTCATCATCATCAACTGTTGCACCTCCATCATCATCATCCTCCAACCATAGTTGTAATCTTGATTACTATTGTGGATTTGTATTCAAATTCATTCCATTCCTTTAATTTCTTCCGCAATATTATGATGATGTTCTTGATTGTCTCCATGTGTGAGTAGTTCTATTAGTTCTTGGGGAGATGGAGAAACCCTAGCATGAATATGAGATGAATTTAAGATGATCTTTGGTTTTAAGTATTAATGTGTGTTAGTTTTCTCTCTTGATGTTACATGTTGTGCACCATGTAATATTGCCTATTGGTCTTGAGAGGGAACTACCCTTTGAAGTGTGGTAAAGTGAACGACGGCAAGTGACATTACCGTATAGGCGCTTTGACACATGAATAAGGGGATAAGAGGGATTCACAAAGCTCATATCTATGACCATGGGGTTCACCCCTTAAGAGCACTAGTCCATATGTGGTTGCAGAAGGCTAGATGTTGTGGTTATTTAGAGATGCGATGACCGATGGATTTTTGGACGCATCTTATTACAGAGCTCTCCCACAAACAACATGCTGAAAAGCATATTTTATCTTAATGAACATGAGTCCTAGCGCTAGAGGTGGATCCAATAATCCCTTCGAACACTTTGTCTTATTAAGTTTCAATATTTTCACAAAATTGATGCTAATTACTGTCATCTTGGTCACATTGGAGTGCAGTGCATGAAGAAAGTCCATTCCGGTGGACTTCTTGAATCACTTGATTTTGAATCACTTGATAGATGTGAAGCATGTCTGATGGAAAAAATAACTAAGACTTCATTCTTTGGTATAATGGAGCGAGCTACAGACTTATTGGAAATAATACATACCGATGTGTGCAGTCCAATGAGTGTAGCATCGCGCGGTGGTTATCGTTATGTTCTTACCTTCACGGATGATCTGAGTAGATATGGGTATATCTACTTTATGAAACATAAGTCCGAAACTTTCAAGAATTTTAAGAAATTCCAAGGTGAAGTAGAAAGTCAACGTAACAAAAAGATTAAGTGTCTGTGTTCTAATCGTGGAGGTCAATATCTGAGTTACGAGTTTGGCATGCATTTAAAGAAATGCGGCATACTTTCACAGTTGACACCGCAGGGAACACCATAGCGCAATGGTGTGTCCGAACGTCGTAACCAAACTCTCTTAGATATGGTTCGATCTATGATGTCTCTTACAGATTTGCTGTTATCGTTTTGGGGTTACGCATTAGAGACAGCCGCATTTACTTTAAATAGGGCACCATCTAAATCCGTTGAAAACGACACCGTATGAATTATGTTTGGTAAGAAACCTAAATTGTCGTTCCTTAAAGTTTGGGGCTGCGAAGCTTATGTAAAGAAGTTACAACCTGACAAGCTTGAACCCAAACGGGAAAATGCGTCTTCATAGGATACCCTAAAGAAACAATTGGGTATACCTTCTATCACAGATCCGAAGGCAAAGTTTTCGTTGCCAAGAACGGATCCTTTCTTGAGAAGGAGTTTCTCTCGAAAGAAGTGACTGGAAGGAAAGTATAACTCAACGAGGTTATTGAACCTTCTCTCGGACTTGAGAGTAGCGCAGCACCAGAAGATGTTCTTGTGCCGCCTGCACCGATAAGAGAGGAAGATAATGATAATGATCATGTAACTTTGAATGAATTTGCTACTGAACCTCGCAGGTCAACGAGGAATCATACCACTCCTGATTGGTATGACCCCGCCTTAAATATCGTGTTGGTCGACAACAATGACGACCCTGCAACGTATGAGGAAGCAATGATGACCCCGAATTCCAACAAATGAAAAGAAGCCATGAAATCCAAAATGGGATCCATGTATGAAAACCAAGTATGGACTTTGGTGGACCTACCTGATGGCTGCAAGGCTGTTGAGAACAAATGGATTTTCAAAAGTAAAACAGACGTTGATGGTAATATTACTGTCTATAAAGCTCGACTTGTCGCAAAAGGGTTCAGACAAATTCAAGGAGTTGACTATGATGAGACTTTCTCACCTGTAGCGAAGCTAAAGTCTGTGAGGATTTTGTTACCAATCGCTGCATTTTTTTCTTATGAAATTTGGTAGATGGATGTCAAAACGGTGTTCCTTAATGGTGACATTGAGAAAGAGTTGTATATGGTACAACCCAAGGGTTTTGTCGATCCTAAAGATGCTGACAAGGTATGCAAACTTCAGCGCTCCATTTATGGACTGAAGCAAGCATCCCAGAGTTGGAACTGACGTTTTGATAAGGTGATCAAAGACTTTGGATGTATACAAACTTTTGGATAAGCTTCTATTTACAAGAAAGTGAGTGGGAGCTCTGTAGCATTCCTAGTACTGTATGTGGATGACATATTGTTAATTGGGAATGATATAGAACTACTTGGAAGTGTCAACGACTATCTGAAAAAAAGTTTTCAATGAAGGACCTTGGCGAAGCTGTATACATTTTAGGCATCAAGATTTATAGAGATAGATCTAGACGCTTAATAGGACTTTCACAAGGTACATACCTGGACAAAGTTCTAAATAAGTTTAGAATGGATGAAAGAAAGAAAAGGTTCTTGCCCATGTTGCTAGGTAAGACCTTGAGTAAAACTCAAAGTCCGGCTACGGCAGAAGAAAGAGAAAGGATGAACAAAATCCCCTATGCCTCGGCTGTAGGCTCTATCATGTATGCCATGCTGTGTACGAGACCGGATATCGCTCATGCTGTTAGTTTGACCAACAGATATCAAGTGATCCTGGAATGGAACACTAGACAGCGGTCAAGAATATCCTGAAGTACTTGAAAAGAACTAAGGATATGTTTCTTTGTTGGAGGTGATCAAGAGCTCGCTGTAACCAGTTACACCGATGCTAGTTGGAACACTAATCCAGATGACTCTAAGTCTCAATCTGGATATGTATTTATTTTGAATGGTGCAGAAGTGAGCTGGATGAGTGCCAAGCAAAGCATGGTGGCGAAATCTTCAACTGAATCAGAATACATAGCTGCTTCAGAAGCTTCATCAGAAGCGATATGGATGAAGAAGTTCATTACTGAGCTTGGTGTGGTTCCTAGTGCGTTGGATCCGATGACCATCTATTGTGACAACATGGGTGCCATAGCCAATGCACACGAGCCGAGGTTACATAAGAAGCTGAAGCATATGAAGCTACGTTTTCATTGTATTCGCGAGTATATCGAAGATGGTGACATAAAGATTTGCAAAGTACACACATATCTGAATGTGGCAGATCCGTTGACTAAAGCTCTCCCTAGAGAAAAACATGACCTACACCAGAACGCCATGGGTGTTAAGTACATTACCATGTAATCTAGATTATTGACTCTAGTGCAAGTGGGAGACTGTTGGAGATATGCCCAAGAGGCAATAATAAAGTGGTTATTATTATATCTTTGTGTTTATGATAAATATTTGCATCCCATGCTACAATTGTATTAACCGGAAACATTAATACTTGTGTGTTTTGTAAACATAAAAGAGTCCCTAGTAAGCCCCTTGTTAAACTAGCTTGTTGATTAATAGATGATCATGGTTTCCTGATTATGAACATTGGATGTTGTTAATAACAAGGTTATATCATTAGGAGAATGATGTAATGGACACACACACATAGTAAGCATAGCATAAGATAAAGTCATTAAGTTCGTCTTGCTATAAGCTTTCGATACATAGTAACCCAATCCTTCGACCATGATATCGTGTTAATCACTTACACCGGATGGATGCTTTGATTACATCAAACTCCACTTTGTAAATGGGTGGTTATTGATACGTCTCCAACGTATCTATAATTTCTTATGTTCCATGCTAGTTTTATGACAATACCTACATGTTTTGCTCATACTTTATATCATTTTTATGCATTTTCCGGGACTAACCTATTAACAAGATGCCGAAGCGCCAGTTCCTGTTTTTGGTTTCAGAAATTCTACATAGGAAATATTCTCGGAACTTGACCCCACGAAGACAGAAGTCAATATTTTACCGAGACGGACCCAGAGAGCCAGAGAAGGGCCAGAGGGGGCCAAGGGGCCCCCACACTATAGGGGCGCGGCCCACCCTCCGCGCCACCGGTGGGAGGGCACCACGGGCCCCTCGGAGGCCGCCCTTCCGCCTATATATTCTCCCAGATGCGAAAACCCTAGGAGCATCAGTCATATTCCACAAAAAGTTACGTAGCCACCGCCATCGCGAAGCCAAGTTCGGGGGACAGAAGTCTCTGTTCCGGCACGCCACCGGGACGGGGAAGTGCCCCCGTAATCCATCTCCATCGACTCCATCGCCATCTTCATCGCCGTTGCTGTCTCCCATGATGAGGAGGGAGTAGTTCTCCCCGAGGCTGAGGGCTCAACCGGTAGCTATGTGGTTCATCTCTCTCTCCCATGGTGTGATCTTTATGTGATCATGAGCTTTGTAATCTAGTTGAATATGTAGATGTTACTCTTGTCTATTATGCACTCTAGAGGTTACTTTAATATGAACTAAGGAGTCACTCTCCACGGTGTGATGGTGACAGTGTGCGCATTGTGTGTGATCCTTTATGACGTTGTGGAGCTTGTTTACTCCGGCTTGAGGTGTGCTTTTGTAGCCCTACACAATGAATGGTGTTTGTCATCCAACAAGAGAGTGTTTGAGAGTAGCATTTATTTATTCAATTATGTGATCATTGTTGAGAGTGTCCACTAGTGAAAGTATGATCCCTGGGCCTTGTTTCTAAGCATTGAAACACCGTTTCCAACAAGTTCTGCTACATGTTCGCTTGCTGCCATTTTTATTTCAGATTGCAATTGCTACTTATAATCATCCATATTACTTGTATTTCACTATCTCTTCGCGAACTAGTGCACCTATACATCGACAAGTGTATTGGGTGTGTTGGGGACACAAGAGACTTCTTGTATCTTAATTGCGGGTTGCTTGAGAGGGATATCTTTGACCTCTACCTCCTGAGTTCGATAAACCTTGGGTGATTCACTTAAGGGAAACTTATTGCTGTTCTACAAACCTCTGCTCTTGGAGGCCCAACATTGTCTACGGGAATAGAAGCGTGCGTAGACATCAAGCTATTTTTAGGCGCCGTTGGGGAGGTAAGGTAAAAGGAATTCACATCCTCCGACTACTAAGCTATTTCCTAGCACTGTTGCCGGTGTGTGAGTGCTCGAAGCTATTTCCTTTAGATTCTGCAATTATATCTTTTTGTTTCTTGTTTTTATTTCACTAGTTAGGCTTAATGGAAAACAACAAAAATATTAGAGATCTTTATAGTATTTATCTTGAGTTAGGACATGAGGTGTTTGAAGAGAAAATTAAAAAACCTATGGAACTTTATATGCATGCTAATGGCAATGTTATTAGTATGAATGCTTTGAACACCATTGTTGATAATGCTATGGAAAATTCTAAGCTTGGGGAAGCTGGTTTTGAGGAGCATGATATTTTTAGTCCCCCAAGCATGGAGGAGAAAATTTACTTTGATGATACTTTACCTCCCATATATGATGATTACAATGATGACTATCATATTTTCAGTACACTTACTATTGAGGAGAAAATTAATTATGATTACAATATGCCTCCTATATATGATGATTATGGTGATGAGAATAATAATGATAGCTATCTTATTGAATTTGCTCCCACTACAATTAATAGTAATGACTATGCTTATGTGGAGAGTAATAATTTTATGCATGTAGCTCATGATAAGAATGTTTCATGTGATAGTTATATTGTTGAGTTTGTTCATGATGCTGCTGAAAATATTTATGAGAGAGGACAATATGGTTGTAGGTATTTTCATGTTACTAAAACACCTCTCTTTTTGCTTAAAATCTTGAAGTTGCGCTTGTCTTGTTTTCCTATGCTTATTGCATTATGCTTACATGACTTGTTTATTTACAAGATTCCTTTTCATAGGAAGTGGGTTAGACTTAAAAGTGTTTCTTATTTGCTTTTGATGCTCTCTTTTGCTTCAACTCTTATTTCTTGCGAGAACATCATTAAAATTATTGAGCCCATCTTAATGGCTATAAAGAAAGCACTTCTTGGGAGATAACCCATGTTTTTATTTTGCTACTGTTTTGTTGTGTCTTGGAAGTTGTTACTACTGTAGCAACCTCTCCTTATCATGTTTATTTCGTTTTTGTGCCAAGTAAAGTCTTTGATAGAAAGTTGATACTAGATTTGGATTTCTGCGCAGAAACAGATTTTTAGCTGTCACGAATTTGAGTTGATCTCTCTGTAGGAAACTCGTAAAATCTTGAAAAAATTCATGCGTGATCCTCAGATACGTACGCAACCTTCGTTCAACTGGAGCTTTTCCATCTGAGCATGTTAAGTGCCTCAAAAAAATTCGTATTTACGGACTGTTCTGTTTTTGATTCTGCCTTTTATTTCGCATTGCCTCTTTTCTGTGTTGAGTGGATTTCTTTGCTCCATTAAATTTCAGTAGCCTTGGTTAATGTCCAGAAGTGTTGGGAATGATTGTGTCCTTGCTGAACATGTGAATTTTTGATTATGCACTAACCCTCTAATGAGAATGCTTTGAGTTTGGTGTGAAGGAAGTTTTCAAGGATCAAGAGAGGAGGATGATATGATATGATCAAGAAGAGTGAAAAGTCTAAGCTTGGGGATGCCCCGTGGTTCATCCCTGCATATTTCAAGAACAATCAAGCGTCTAAGCTTGGGGATGCCCAAGGCATCCCCTTCTTTATCAACAACTTATCAGGTCACCTCTAGTGAAACTATATTTTAATTCCATCACATCTTATGTACTTTACTTGGAGAGTTTGTGTGCTTTTATTTTCGTTTTGTTATTTTCATTCTCTGAATAAAATCGGATCCTAAACATGCTTGTGTGGGAGAGAGACACGCTCCGCTTTTTCATTTGAACACTTGTGTTCTTCGTTTTACTTTAATATTCATGGCGAAAGCTGAAAGCCTTAGCATTGATTGTTATTTGGTTGGAAACAGTAAATGCTTCATGTGGTAATTGGTATCTTGTCTTGAATAATTTGATACTTGGCAATTGTTTTGAGCTCTCAATTAGATCATGTGTAAGCTCTTACATCATGTAGTTTAAATCTATTAGTGGAGAACTACCGTAGAGCTTGTTGAAATTTGGTTTGCATGATTGGTCTCTCTAAGGTCTAGATATTTTCTGGTAAAAGTATTTGAGCAACAAGGAAGACAGTGTAGAGTCTTATAATGCTTGCAATATGTTCTTATGTAAGTTTTGCTGTACCGGTTTATACTTGTGTTTGCTTCAAACAACCTTGCTAGCCAAAGCCTTGTACTGAGAGGGAATGCTTCTCGTGCATCCAAAACCTTGAGCCAAAACCTATGCCATTTGTGTCCACCATAACTACCTACTATGTGGTATTTTTCTGCCATTTCAAGTAAATACTTCATGTGCTACCTTTAAACAATTCAAAAGTTATTATCTCTTATTTGTGTCAATGTTTTATAGCTCATGAGGAAGTATGTGGTGTTTTATCTTTCAATCTTGTTGGCAGACTTTCACCAATGGACTAGTGGCACATCCGCTTATCCAATAATTTTGCAAAAAGAGCTGGCAACGGGGTTCCCAGCCCCAATTAATTAACCTTCATTAATAATTCTCTTCACATGTTTTGCCCTGATTCATCAGTAAGCAACCTAATTTTGCAAATAGACACTCCTCCATGGTATGTGAAATGTTGGAAGGCACCCGAGGATTCGGTTAGCCATGGCTTGTGAAAGAAAAAGGTTGGGAGGAGTGTCATCCATAAATAAAACTAAAGTACATGTGTAAACAAAATAGAAGAGGGATGATCTACCTTGCTGGTAGAGATAACGTCCTTCATGGGAGCCGCTCTTTGAAAGTCTGTTTGACAAGGGGGTTAGAGTGCCCACTACCATTCGTTGAAAACAACAAACACCTCTGAAAACTTTATTTTTATGCTCTCTTTATGATTTCAAAACTTGAAAAGCCCTAGCACATGATTTAATCCCTGCTTCCCTCTGCGAAGGGCCTTTCTTTTACTTTATGTTGAGTCAGTTTACCTACTTCTTTCTATCTTAGAAGCAAACACTTGTGTCAACTGTGTGCATTGATTCTTACATGCTTGCTTATTGCACTCATCATATTACTTTGTGTTGACAATTATCCATGAGATATACATGTTGAAAGTTGAAAGCAATTGCTGAAACTTAAATCTTCCTTTGTGTTGCTTCAAAACCTTCTATTAAGAATCTATTGCTTTATGAGTTAACTCTTATGCAAGACTTTTTGATGCTTGTCTTGAAAGTACTATTCATGAAAAGTTTTTGCTATATGATTCAGTTGTTTAGTCATCATCTTTTTGTTAGCAAACTATAGACCATTGCTTTGAGTCACTTCATTCATCTCATATGCTTTACAATAGTATTGATCAACATTATGTTGGTAGCATGTCACTTCAGAAATTATTCTTTTTATCGTTTACCTACTCGAGGGCGAGTAGGAACTAAGCTTGGGGATGCTTGATACGTCTCCAACGTATCTATAATTTCTTATGTTCCATGCTAGTTTTATGACAATACCTACATGTTTTGCTCATACTTTATATCATTTCTATGCATTTTCCGAGACTAACCTATTAACAAGATGCCGAAGCGCCAGTTCCTATTTTCTGCTATTTTTGGTTTCAGAAATTCTACACAGGAAATATTCTCGGAACTGGACCCCACGAAGACAGAAGTCAATATTTTACCGAGACGGACCCAGAGAGCCAGAGAAGGGCCAGAGGGGGGCCAAGGGGCCCCCACACCATAGTGGGGCGCGGCCCACCCCTCTACCGCACCACCAGGTGGGGAGGGCACCCTGGGGCCCCTCGGAGGCCGCCCTTCCGCCTATATATTCTCCCAGATGCGAAAACCCTAGGAGCATCAGTCATATTCCACGAAAAGTTACGTAGCCGCCACCATCGCGTAGCCAAGTTCGGGGGACATAAGTCTCTGTTCCGGCACGCCGCCGGGGGGGAAGTGCCCCGGAATCCATCTCCATCGACTACATCGCCATCTTCATCGTCGTTGCTGTCTCCCATGATGAGGAGGGAGTAGTTCTCCCCCGAGGCTGAGGGCTCTACCGGTAGCTATGTGGTTCATCTCTCTCTCCCATGGTGTGATCTTTATGTGATCATGAGCTTTGTAATCTAGTTGACTATTATGCACTCTAGAGGTTACTTTAATATGAACTCCGGAGTCACTCTCCACGGTGTGATGGTGACAGTGTGCGCATTGTGTGTGATTCCTTTATGACGTTGTGGAGCTTGTTTACTCCGGCTTGAGGTGTGCTTTTGTAGCCCTACACAATGAATGGTGTTTGTCATCCAACAAGAGAGTGTTTGAGAGTAGCATTTATTTATTCAATTATGTGATCATTGTTGAGAGTGTCCACTAGTGAAAGTATGATCCCTAGGCCTTGTTTCTAAGCATTGAAACACCGTTTCCAACAAGTTCTGCTACATGTTCGCTTGCTGCCATTTTTATTTCAGATTGCAATTGCTACTTATAATCATCCATATTACTTGTATTTCACTATCTCTTCGCCGAACTAGTGCACCTATACATCTGACAAGTGTATTGGGTGTGTTGGGGACACAGGAGACTTCTTGTATCTTAATTGCAGGGTTGCTTGAGAGGGATATCTTTGACCTCTACCTCCCTGAGTTCGATAAACCTTGGGTGATTCACTTAAGGGAAACTTGCTGCTGTTCTACAAACCTCTGCTCTTGGAGGCCCAACACTGTCTACAGGAATAGAAGCGTGCGTAGACATCAGTTATAAAGATGGGATTGAGTATTCTGAAAGTATGAGTTGAAGCGCATGGATCGATAGTGGGATTTGTTCATCCTGATGACGGATAGATGTACTCTTGTCCCTCTCAGTGGAATGCCATCCAATTAGCTTGCAAGCATGTGACTAGGTCACAAGGGATGACATATCACTGTACGAGTAAAGAGCACTTATTGGTAACGACGTTGAACTAGGTATAGAGATACCAATGATCGAACCTCGGATAAGTAAAGTATCGCGCGACAAAGGGAATCAGTATCGTATGTTAATGGTTCATTCGATCAAGAAGTCATCATTGAATTTTTTTTTTTGGAGAGAATCATCATTGAATATGTGGGAGCCATTATATATGGATCTCCATGTCCAGCTATTGGTTATTGATCGGAGAGGTGTCTCGATCATGTCTGCATAGTTCGTGAACCGTATGGTGACTCACTTAAGGTTCGATGTTGTTTAGTAGATATGAAATATGAGATGGAGACCGAATATTGTTCGGAGTCTCGAATGGGATCCAGGACATCACAAGGAGGTCCGGAATGGTCCGGAAAATAAGATTCATATAAGGAAAGTCATTTTCCGGGGTTCGGAAAAGTTCAGGAATTTTCTGGTGTTTGACTAGAGGGTTTCTAGAAGGTTCCGGAGTGGGCCCACGACCCCGGAGGGGCCACCTGAGCCAAGGGGGTGATTCCCAGCCCTAATAGGCCAGGCGCACCAGCCCTCAAGGCCCAGGCCGGCCAACCCCTAGGGTTTTAGGGGAAACCCTAAGGGCAAGACTTGGGGGGAAGGATAGTTTTCCCCCTCCCCTTTCGCCGGCCCTAGATGGGTTTGGGCCAAGTGGGGTAACCCTAGATGACCCCCCCACTATATAAAGAGGGGAGGGGTGGTCGGCCAAAGCCCCCTTGCCTCAACCCTAATTGCCACCTCTCTTCCCTCCCAGTTTCTCCTACTCTGGCTTAGGCGAAGCCCTGCAGAATTCTCCTCCACCACCACCACCACCATGCCCTCGTGCTGCTAGGATTCCGAGGGGATCGACCACCTCCGCTACCCGCTGGAACGGGTAGAGGAAGGACTACATCGACACCGTACGTGTGACCGAGTACGGAAGTGCGGCCGAATCGCAGCACCGGATCTCGTTAAGGCTTTGGATCTTCGAGGTTTAGTCTCTCATCTATCTCGTTTCTCTGATCTCATAGATTAGATCTTGGTTTTTCCATAGATTGGATATTGGTTTTATTCGTTCTTGCGGTATAATTTTTTGTTTTACATGCAACAAACCATACAAAGAGGGATTCACAAAGCTCATATCGATGACCATGGGGTACACCCCTTAATAGCACTAGTCCATATGTGGTTGCAAAAGGATAGATGTTGTGGTTATTTAGAGATGCGATGACCGATGGCTTTCTGGGCGCATCGTATTACAGAGCTCTCCCACACACAACATGCTTAAAAGCATATTTTATCTTAATTGACATGAGTCCTAGTGCTATAGGTGGATCCAATAATCCCTGAGAACACTTTGTCTTATTAAGTTTCAACCTTTTCCTTACAATGTTTTTACTGCTTTATTAACTTTTCCTGCAACCATTTACAACACCCCCTTTAATCATTTTGAGATTAGAAAACAATTATTAAGTAATCTTTAGTAGAAATTAGCAAGGGGCATTAAGACCCTAACTAGTAGCTCCTCGTGGTTCGATACTCTTATTTCGAAACTATGATCTGTGTTCTTGCAGTTATCAAGCTATTTGCTGCCACCATTGTCGGGGAGCTCAGCGCTTTTGGTCTTTGTTCTTAGTTGCTTATGTATTATTGTTTTTACTAAAGTTGTTTGATAGTTTCAGGCAATACCATGGATGCTCTCTGGATTATGAATAAGCTTGATGCAGCTGAATATCTCGAAATATTCAACCGAGGGTTCGTTAAGGAATTCCCCAATGGGAGTGACATTGAATATTCTATGCATCCATGTTTTATTACTATTATGAAGGAGAATAGTTTTGCAGGAGATGATTCCGATGAGGATCCTTATAGTCATTTGCATTCTTTTACTAAGTTATGTTGGACAATTAAATTGAGAAACTATACTGATGATGAACTAATTAAGCTTAAATTGTTTAGTCAATCTCTAACCAACACTTCATTATCTTGGCATAGAACTTGCACTGCAGAAAAGATTGATACTTGGGAGAATCTTAAGAAGGAATCTATATTTCGGTTCTATCCCAAAGTTAAATCCGCGGAAGCAAGAAGGGCTATAACCAATTTGAAGAATCGCCGCGGTGAAAGCTTAATGAGTGCCTATCTTAGGTTCAAAGGTACTGTTCAAACATGTCCTCATCATGATTTACCACCTTGGTATGTTTTACATCTCTTTTATGGAGAACTAGAACAATATAATAAAAGAGAATTAGATTTGTTATCCGGTGGATCTTTTATGGTACTCACAGCCGAGCAAGCTTGGATACGTCTAGATAAAGTTCATAGAAATAGAGTATCATGAGGCTCTAATCTTGGAAGTGAGGGAGAAATATGAATCGAATATGACTACCTAAATTCTTACAGAAACACCGGGCAACTAAAAGAAACAACTAATGAGCTTAATCTTGATGATGTTATGGTATTAGTTGTTCTTCAAGCTTTTACAAAATTCATTGAAGTACCCAAGAAAGAATGGCTCCATTACACTTCGGCACCTCAAGTTTTTGAAGTAGCGCAAGTTGAAGCCGAAGTACCCAAAGTGGTACCTATTGAAATGATGTCTTACAACGAGCCTCTACCTTTTCCAATGACATCGGCAAGGCACATCCGAGCTCAACTTCTTGCAGAACAAAAGGAAGAGGAGGTAATGAAGAAAGGTAAGAGCACAAGAGTTAAAAATTAGTAATGAGGAATCTACTCATGAAGCTACAAATGGAGAAAGTGAGGTAACAAAGGAAGGTATTTTGGCTATGTTTGCACACTGCAACGTAGTTGAACTCGATTCCGAAGCCTCGGAGTTTGTAGAAGGTATGGTCAAAGCAAAAAAGTGCGGGCAAATATGTTTTACCTTGCATTTTTGGTGGATCCTCTTATTATGGACTTTGTGATATTGGAACAGCCATTAATCTTATTCTCTATAGATTTTATTTCGGTATCCAAGATAAACATGAGCATTCACAATTAGAAGACACATATATGACAATAATGATAGCTGATAAGACTCTTAGAGTTCATATGGGAGTAACCTATTACAATAGGACCCTACACTTATCCCATTGATTTTGTTGTCATTGATATGTCAATTGATTCTCATTGTCCAATCATTTTTGGAAGGACCTTCTTAAACACTGCAGGAGCTAATATTGATTGCAGGAAAGAAACTATCTCTCTTAAGTTTTGGGAGGAAGTGATGAGTTTCCATTTCTCAAAGTTCACTCATAAACCAATTGTTGAAGAAGAAGACTTCGAGGAGGAAGTTGATCTTGATACTCTTTCCACAATACTTTATAATACCCCTGAAGATGATTTAGAGGTAAATTTTCTTGGCAATGAAGATAGTATTATAGGATCAAGCAAAATGATATTGAGACATATTTGGAATCCCTCCCTATAACTGATAGCTCAACTAATCAAAAATATGAAATACCTGAAAGAAAGGGAGATGAAGATTTACCACCTCCAGAACTGAAATATCTTCCTCCCGATTTAAAATTTAAGTTTTTAGATGAGCCAAACAGATATCTAGTTATTGTAAGTACTAACCTTTCAGAAAAGGAGGAAGAACAGTTAATGATGGTACTTAAAATGCATCGTAAAACCTTTGGGTATTCTTTGGATGACTTGAAAGGGATCAATCCCTCAATATATAGCCACTCACTAAATATTCATTGAAGATGGAGCCCAACCAGTTGCAGATTTTTAGAGGAAACTCAAGCCTGAAATGAAGGAAGTGGTAAGAAAGGAAATCATCCGCCTTCTCGATGTAGGTATCATCTATCATGTCAAATAGAGTGACTGGGTGAGTCCTGTTCATTTTGTTCCTAAGAAAGGAGGATTTATCGCAGTACCAAATAAACATAATGAAATGGTCCCAACCAGAACTGTAGTAGGACATAGGATCTGCATTGATTTTAGAAAATTGAATAAGGAAACTAGAAAAGATCATTACCCATTGGCTTTTATAGATCAAACTATGGAAAGACTTGCTAAACATTCGCATTTTTGTTATCTTGGTGGATATTCTTGGTTCTCCCAAATAGTTGTTCATCCAGAAGATCAATTGAAAACACATTTTACTTGTCCTTCTGGATTATATGCTTAACGAAGATGCCTTTCGGATTATGTAATGTTTTTCAAAGATGCATGACAGTTATATTTGCCGATTATATTGAGCATATAATAAAAGTGTTCATGAACAACTTCTCCGTCTATGGAACTTCATTTAACCTTTTCTTGTGTAATTTGCATAAAGTGTTGCAGAGATGCGAAGATACTAATCTAGTCTTGAATTGGGAGAAGTGCCACTTTATGGTTCAAGAAGGGATAGTACTTGGGCACAAGATCTCGGGAAGAGGCATAGAGGTTGATAAGTCAAAGGTGGAAGCCATAGACAAAATACCACCTCCACGAGATATCAAAAGTATAAGAAGTTTCCTTGGTCATGCTGGGTTTTACAGAAGATTCATTAGGAAATTTTCTAAGATAGCAAGACCCCTAACTAACCTCTTACAAAAGGATGTTCTATTTAAGTTTGATGAAAATTTTCTTAATGCTTTCAACATTCTTAAGCAAGCTCTACTTAAGGCCTATGATGCAACCACCTAATTGGAAGAAACCTTTCGATTTACTTTGTGAAGTAAGCCATGAACCAGTTGGAGCCACTTTGTGCCAGCAGGATGGTGATGAATTTAGTATCATCCATCACGCTAGCCGGACTCTAAATGATGCACACATAAATTATCTCTTAGTAGAAAAGGAGTTCTTTTCAGTTGTATTCGCCTGGGAAAATTTTAGATCGTATATCACTGACTCAAAAGTTAGAGTCTCACTGATTGTATGGGTTTGAAAGAAATCCTTAAAAAGACTTATGGTAAACCCAGAATGATTCGGTGGATTTTTCTTTTCAAAGAATTTGATTTGCAGATTATACAAAGAAGTGAAGAACAGCTCGAAGAACGTGATTCCATTGACAAAGAAGCATTGCCATGTGGCATATCTACGGTCTTTGTTCCACCAGGTCCGCTTCGTTATTCTGAAGGAGTTCCTCCTATTCTTTGTTATGGTGCAAGCAAGCATTTGCTACCCACCATCTATGGAAGAAGGAGAGGAATAATATGATGATACAGGAAATACGGTACCCTTTACTCCTAACTGTTGTAAGAGAGTTTTCTTCGACTTTATAGGTTTGAAGTTTCTAGATTTTCAATTTTTCACGTGCGTTTTCGAGGTCTTTACAGTTTTCTAAGCTCACTAGAGTTTTCGCGACCTTGGTTCGGGCAGACGGTACGGCCGGACCCGCCCGTACCAGTGGTTGTTAAACTTACAGTAAGTTTGCGATGAACTTTGTCGTCGTGGTGAACAGACAGATGCCATAGGATGGCTTAAGTTGGGGCCGAATGGACGCTAGAGGATTCGGGGGAGGGTTTGTGATTAGATGGGATGAACTTCCGGATGGTTTCCTCAAGAACTTGGCCAAGGCCAGAGGTTGAAGAAGAAAGACACAAGGATGAACTCGCTCTAGATCACTTTCTTCATTGATTTCACAGTTTACAGGTTTGTGTTCACAAGATCTCTATCTCTGTACTCCGCTCTCTATCCCGCCGCGCCCGTGAAGGAGGCTGCCCCCTCTCCTTATATAGGGGAGAGGGTGGCTTACAAGGCAAGAAACCCTAATGGCATCTTTGACTAGACAAGCTACTTTACAAAGATACTTTACAAAGCTACTTTAATCATAGATGACACCGCAGTCCTCTTTAATCAGGGATGCTGGCGTCCTCCGGCTTCTTTGAGCGTCATCCTTCTCTTTATCGTCAGCCCTTCGTTTAAAGCTACTTTGCTTAGCTCATCTTCGTCTTCTAGCTCTGGAGAGAATCTTTGACCAGTCCTGCCGACATGCTCTTCTTTCCGGTAGCCCGGTATCTTCTTTACCCGGTTCCGACATATCCCTCTTGGGGAGGCCGGCTTAGCCTCACTTAGCTAACTTCTTATCTCTGTGTTCCGGTACGAATATTAAACCGGTATCTTGATGGCTCAAACCATCCGGTTTGGCATGCCTTTGGCATACCGGGGGTTATCCCCAACATTAGTCCCGAAGCTGGTATAGTCTGGCGGATCCTATCCAACAGACCATGCCAGGTTCTCACGTTCTTAGATACCGGTTTAACTTTTCCGGCTCTCAGCTTAGATCCGGCATCTTTGCCCAGACTTACGTTTTCTCGGCTTGCAAGGCATCTCCCGGCATCTTATTTTCCGGCATGTTAGTCTTTAAGTACCTCCTCGGCGAAGTCGAGAATATCTCGGGTCCCGCGCCTGTCAGTGACATGCCCACTGTGACTGACGCGCCAGTGTCAGGGGTCACTTCCCTTCGGCTTCCGCGCGCGCATTAACTGCTTCACAGCGGATCCCAACCACCTCTCTGGATCCGTGTGTACCTCCCTGTGGCTTTTCGCTATTGCGCGTGTATCACCGCGCCACGTGGCGGCCCGTGGAGCGAACCGTCGCGGCCCATGGACCGAACCGCTGCAGTCCAGAGGTTTTCGGCCCACTTCTCTCTCTTCCCTTATAAGAGGAAACCGCTCCTCCTTCTTCCTCTTCTCGCATTCTCCACTTCCTTGCGCATAGTGTTCTTGCCCTCTGCGCCTCCGCCGCTCCGTTTCGCCGCTCGAGCTCCGCCGCCCGACGAACTTCCGCTGTTGCCCCGCCGGACGTCGCCGAACTTCACCGCGTGAAGAACTCCTGCGGCGCTTCTGTCCCAGTCGCGGCATTGGTGTCTCTTCGAGCTCTTCTCCACCTCGCCCTCGACGGACCTCCTCGCCGGCCTTAGGCTCGTCATCCCTCCGGCGAACTTTTCCTTCTGCAACTCCGCCGCCTCAGGTTAGGCCCGATACTTCTTTACTTCTTCTCTCTTAGTTTTCTAGATCTTGGGCCGGTAGAGTATTTATCCCTTCTTTATTTTGCTTTTTCTCTTATTCGTAGATCTTCGCGCGAGGGTCTTTCTGGGGAAAACTGTTTTTTGGTAGATACCGGTGTCGCCCAGATCTACATGTCTAGCGAAGAGCCTCTCCTTGCCCCCTCCTCTAGTAGTCAAGGCAGTAGTACCTCCGACGGGCTAACCGAAGACCTCGCCCGGATGGAGTTAGAATCCAACAAGGATCAAGAGACCGGCACCTCCAGCCGAGCCCCCGGAAAGGATCTTTCCGGTATCACACGCGGAGCCTGGAGAGGTTCCGACGTGTCCCAACATGAGATTGACTGGCTCTACCGGTCTAGGAGAATACCGGAAGGGGTTTCCTGCCGGATTCCTGACGAGATCGAGCCGGTACTCAACCCCGGTGAGTTCGTCGTCTTCCTTGCTCATTTCGAGCGCGGCTTCGGCCTCCCCGCCTCCGACTTCTTCCGCCAGTTTCTCGATTTTTATCGACTCCAGCCTCACCACCTTCCCGGCAACGCCGTTTTTTATCTTTCTTGTTTTGTGGCCTTCATGGAAGGCTACATCGGCATCCGTCCCGTTCGTGAGACGTTTGCACGCTTTTTCTCTCTTCCGATCAACTCGGTCCAGGGCAAGGACATTCCCAAGCCCAAACCCCCCGTGCAATGCGGGTCTTGTATCATCGGCTCGCGCCAAGGGAGCCCCTTTTTTAAGTTCAACGGCCTCGAGTCTTGCCGCTTGTGGCAGACAACGTTCTTCTATGTGAAGAACGAGAGCGCCACCGATCTCATCAACTTGCCGCCCTTCAACCCGGCGCCGCCCGCCAAGGTCAACTGGAACTACAACCCTGGTACGGATCACATAGAGACGAACCGGGTGGTACGCTTCATGTTGAAGCTGATGAACGATACCAACATTTGCTCCGATGATATTATCCGCACCTTCATCAGCCGCCGGGTGCTTCCCCTTAAGCGCCGCGCCCACAAGATAAGCGAGATGTACGGCCCTGGTGATCCCACCAAGATCACCGGCCTGCCCTTGAGCAAGGCGGATGTGGTCCTGAAGGCTAACCAAATATGCCAAACGGACATGCCGGATGACTGGGAGTGGGGCCTCCGGCCTCTTAGTTCCACCAATCCTCCAACCCAAGAAGTAAGAGATTTGCGCAACTCGGGTTGGTTTACCGGTAGCTTTTATATTATGGCTAACCGTTTATCTTGCTTGTTTTCAGGCCAGGTACCGCTTCCCCCGCATCGACTCAGACCGGCGAGGCCCTTGCCGGAAGCGTGCCCTTGACAAGTTCGACCCGGACCCTTTCATCAATTGGCAAGACTTGAAGATGGGCCGGACTCCAGCTTCGCGCCTCGGCAAGTCTCCGCCGGAGCCAACCGGTTCGTCCGACGACCTGAGCTCAGTCGAGGTAGCCCTTCTTTTTTATCTCTCATATTCTTCTGTTATCTATCTCTTTCTGTAGATGCTCCCTCAGCTGGCCCCAAACCACAGGTTCTCGAGCATGTTGCTCCTCTGGGGGCCGAGGCGGGCGACGAGTTTGTAGATAAACTCATGGCCCAAGGCCAGAAGAAGAAGGCTCCGGCTGCTGACGCCGGCCCTAGCCAAGCTCCTCCTGCCAAACGCCCTCGGACTGAAGTCCTTGGGGGAAAGGAGGTTGGCACTAAGCGCTACAAGCATAAGCGGATGCCGGTTTCTTCCGGGTAAGTTCCTTGTTTCTCTTTTTGCTTATTTCATTCTTACTAAACTCTTTTCCGGTTGCTTTTTTCCAACCCTTTCTTTTTCTTTCTCTCAGCCCCGCGCTTCAGCTTGGCTCCAAGCCGGAGGGCTCTGCCGGCTCGGCAAGGACCTCGACTTCTCCTCCTCGTTCAAGCCCGGCATCACCTGGTGCCGGCAACACCTCTGCCTCCCCTCCGGGAGGCATTACAAGTTCGGGGCGCGCGGCCCCTACACCGCCAGATCACCGCGCGGAGGAGGATCTTATCTCCCCTCCTGAGACCCAAGACATCGGCGCCAGCAACACCGGCGCCGACGACGAAACTGCCGGGCGGGCGGAACCTCTGGTTCCCCCCCCCAAGAAGAAAAAGAAGAAGCAGCCAAGCTCTTCCCCCACCAAGGCCGCGCCGGATACTTCCGCGCCGGCCTCCTCTGCGTCACGCCCGGAAGCTCCTTTCCTCGAGCCAGCCGGGACTGCTCCAACTCCGCCGCCAGGCCAAGGACTTCCCGCGGCCAAGCCCAAGCCGCCGCCGACGACGCCCAAGATCACCCAGTTCCTCAAGCCGGGGGCGTCCCGCGGAAAGGCCGTGGACGGCAGCGCATCAACCGGCTCGCAGTCTCTAGTGCTGCATGTCGGGCCTGCCGCCGCTACGGTCCCAGAGAAACCTTCCGGCCTCCTGGGCCGGATCATTGAGCTAAGGCGCGAGGGCAAGGAGCTGGGGCACCTTCTCCCCTACGCCCAGAAATGGAACGATGCGGACATCTCCGCATCCACGAAGGGCTTGGGGAAGGATCGCCTTCCGGCGCCGGATCCCGCTGGGCCGCGATCCACTGAAGAACACTTCATGCGGCTCAAGCGGGCCGTGAAGGAGTTCGACAGTGCGTGGTATGATGCCACCAGCAACGTCGTGGTAAGTTTCTCCAATCTTCTTGTACTTTTTGTTGATGCCGGTTTCTTTCTTTCCGGATCTTGTCTATCCTCCCAGTCCCCGAGTTTCGTGTTGAGAGCATAGCTCTTAGCGCGAAAACTAAGCGCGAAACCGGCATAGCCAGTCCCGAGTTTCGGGTTAAGATCTTTGCTCTTAGCGCGAAACTTTAAGAAACGCGCGAAACCGGCATAGCCAGTCCCCGAGTTTCGGGTTAAGATCTTGATTTCTTTCTTTCTCACAATTGTCTTCTTTGAACAGAGCACCGCGGATGCCCGGAAGCAGCTCTTCGAGGAGCTCCTCTGGGAGCACCGGGACCTTGCCGAGGCCCACAGCCACTGCCAAGGTTTGTTTCCTTTCTCTTGTTCCGGCATCTCCTTACCGGAAAGTTTCTTCTTTGACATTTACGCATCTTTTGCTCAACAGCTGTTCCGGAAGCTACCATCGAGACCCTCAAGGCCCAGATTGCCACTCTTCAAGGTGTCACTTTTCTCTTTTGGTTGACTCGTTTTCATTTCACCCGTTGCTACTTGCTAACACTTTTCTTTCCGGTGCCTAGGCGAAAAAGAGCAGCTCATCAAGGAGCATCGCGAGGCACTGGAGGCCCAGAGGACCGCCTCGAGGGAGCTGAAGGAACAAGCTATGCAAGCCGCGCTCCAGCAGGACCAAGCTCTGAAGGATGCCCAGGCTGCAGCCGAGGCCAGGCTGGCAGAGGTCGTGGATGATTCCACGAACTCCAACACGGTGCTGATGACGGAGCTGGAGGAGGAAAAGAAAGCGCGGAAGGCAGCGGAGCACCATATTGAAGTCATGACCACTGATCACAAAGAATATGATCGGTTGATTATGCAGATCGATGCGCTGGCTCTCCGTAAGTCCTTGTCTTGTCCCTTCTTTTGCTTATAAGCTTTCCCTTCTTGAAAATGCATCCGCGCTCCTTTTTCTTCCGGCAGACTTTTTCCGGTGTCTTGCGCTTATGCTCTTTCCTTCTTTCTATAGAACACTTCCCGGACTCCCAGGCACACGCCGTGAAGAAGGTGATGGAGGACCGTGTGGCGCGGGAATTTCCCAATATGGACGCGCACTGGGACGGGTACGACTATCTGGTCGCCCTCTCTGCTCGAGTCCAACACAAGCGCTCAGTGGACCGCACCCTTGTCGATCTACCGGATGCTGCCATCCAGATCTTCAAGGTGTTGTGGCCTGGGGAAGCCATGCC
The DNA here is from genome assembly GCA_030979885.1 of Lolium multiflorum. Classification (NCBI taxonomy): domain Eukaryota; kingdom Viridiplantae; phylum Streptophyta; class Magnoliopsida; order Poales; family Poaceae; genus Lolium; species Lolium multiflorum. The sequence continues at coordinate 179,035,539 of CM061752.1, forward strand.
GGCCAACGTCACCCTCACCGCCAACCGGCTGAAGGAAGCAGGGCGCCGGATTCGCGAGTGGCAGTGCTCCGCGGCTCGTGCTGGGGCTGACACCGCGCTTCGCTCCGCGTGCTCCTGGTATCCGGATTTGAACCTGGACGCACTCCAAGGCGTACGCGAAGATGCTCCTACCGATGTGGATCCGGTTCTTACCGCCAAGCGGCAGGATCGGGCCTACCGGCTTGCTGAGTATGCCGAAGTCCGCACCTTCATCCCTCCCCCTCCTGATGTTAAGGACTACCTCAGCGATGAGGAGGAAGAAGAGGGAGATGACGATGAAGATGCCGAGGATGCGCCGCCGGAAGCTCCCGAGGCCAGCGCTGCCCCCCCTGAAGCCCCCGAGACCGGTGCTGCTCCACCTGATGCTCCCGTTGCCTGAATGACTTGTTTGCCCCTGCTCGCTTGATAACATACTTGTTAAATTTGACCCCGGTATGCCGGGGTTTATGATGTAAGATAAAACTTATGCTTGTGGTTTGTGGTGCTACAATTTATGCCGGTGTCTTGCACACCGGTAACTTATTAAGTTATGTTGGTTTGCTACTTAGCACTTTGCTTATTGTCTCGATTTTTGTCTTGCACTGCAATGATTCCGAAATTGTTTCTGCATCCAATTCGACGCACACTTGGCTCTTTTGCTTTGGCTCTGCCTACCTTCTCTGGGCGTTTTTGGCGTATGAGCACAAAGTTCTTTCACTAAGCAAGCACTTTCTTGAACTTAGAAATAATTCGAAATTTTTGCAAAAAACCGGTATGACTGGGGTTAGTTAAACTTTTCCAGATTGTTCTTTCCCGCTCTCCTTCTTCGCAGTTCATGTGCTTACCCCCTACCGGTTTATCTTGCTTGCCATGAAGCCAAGTTATGGACAACAGTCGAAGACTCCGGTAGGTTTAGCACACTACTAAACCGGAAAGAAAAAACGTTCAATAAGCAACCGGTAAACTGAAAAAATAGACAGATTACATGCATCCTTAGTGGGGTAGTCCCCGAGATTCATTCGAGGTTCCGACATCTTTTATTCATAGCAAATAAGGTACAAAAAGGAACTTCTTACACCACAACTTCAAGCGTAGAAAGGACGCAACAAAGCTACATTCCATGGACGCTTGGTCTCTTCTCCGGACCTGTCCGCCTTTCCTTTCTTCCACTCCTGTGCATCAATTAGGTAGTAGGCATCATTGTGGAGAGCCTTGCTCACAATGAAAGGTCCTTCCCATGGCGGGGAAAGTTTGTGCCGGCCTTCAGTGCGCTGCACCAGGCGTAACACTAGATCTCCTTCCCGGAACACTTTCGGGTTAACCTTCCGGCTGTGATAGCGTCTGAGGTTTTGCTGGTAAATGGCCGTTCTTGCCAAGGCTAGCTCTCTTGCTTCTTCTAGCAAGTCCACATCATTTTCTCGGGCCTCCTTTACCTCTTCTTCGGTATAGAGTTGCACCCTTGGCGAATCATGGAGAATGTCGGTTGGTATGACTGCTTCTGCTCCATAAACCATAAAGAATGGAGTGTATCCGGTAGACCGGTTTGGAGTTGTTCTTATACTCCACGGTACTGATGGTAGCTCATCGAGCCAACACCCGGCGATTTTTCCACCGCATCAATGAGTCTTGGTTTGATACGGAAAGTACCAAAGCGTTTGTTCTTTCAACTTGGCCATTGCCTTGTGGGTGTGCTACTGAGCACAAATCCAGCCGGATGTTTTTATCTTCACAGAACCGCTTGAATTCTCCTTGGGCAAAATTTGAGCCATTGTCAGTTATGATACTGTGCGGGTATCCATACCGCAGGATTACGTCTTTTAAAAATTTCACTGCTGTGTGGCCATCACACTTTGCGATAGGCTTCACTTCCAGCCACTTGGTGAATTTATCCACCATTACCAAGATGTGGGTCATGTTTCCCCTTGCGGTTTTGAACGGTCCAACCATGTCTAGGCACCAAACAGCAAATGGCCATGTTAACGGTATGGTTTTTAAGCCGGAGGCTGGGGTATGATTTTGCTTGGCGTACCTCTGGCACCCATTGCATTTTCTTACCAGATCCTCAGCATTGTCTAAGGCCGTGGGCCAGTAGAACCCATGCCGGAATACTTTTGCTACCAGCGCCCTTGATGAAGCGTGGTGCCCGCATTCTCCTCGGTGAATTTCCTCGAGCATTTCTTTCCCTTCTTCCGGTTCCACGCACCTTTGGAGGACACCGGTAACACTTCTCTTGTATACCTCGCCATTGATGATGGTGTAGGCTTTGGACCTTCTTTGTATCCTTCTGGATTCGTTTTCGTCAACCGGCAAGGTGCCGTTGATCAGGAATTCCTTAATAGGTTTAACCCAAGATGGTGCCTCTCTAACCACAAACACCGGCATGTCTATGTCCATGCTGTCCACAAGCATTGCCTCTTTCGGTATGGGCGTCGTAGTCCCCGAGCTTACCGGTACAGTCCCCGAGTTCGCCAGAATAGTCCCGGGTTTCCTTCGTCAATATCCATTGGCACCACATGCGACTCCGGTACGAAAATTGATTCCGACTCCGGACTTGGCTTGATTGATGGTACTCTTAAGTGTGCCAAGGCTATTCCGGGAGGAATTTCTTGCCTGGACGATCCCAACTTGGATAAAGTATCCGCGGCTTCGTTGTCAGCTCGCGGCACATGGTGAAACTCACATCCTTCAAAGAAGCCGGCAATCTTTTGCACATGGAACCGGTATGAGGCCATGTTGGCGTCTTTTGCGTCCCAATCTCCGGAACACTGCTGTACCACAAGATCTGAATCACCATAGCAAATGATTCGGAGTGCACCGATTTCTTTTGCGACCTTAAGCCCATGGATCAAAGCCTCGTATTCAGCGACATTGTTTGATGCCCTGAAATGCACTTGCAAAACATACCGGAGATGATCTCCCTTTGGTGAGGTGAGTACCACACCGGCACCCAGACCCTCTTTGAGCTTGGATCCATCAAAGTGCATCTTCCAGTATTCTATCTTATGTTCTGGCGGTTTGTACTGCATTTCTGCCCAGTCCACCAAAAAATCAGCTAGAGCTTGCGATTTAATGGCGTCCCTTCTTTCATACACCGGCACGTATGGTGATAACTGAATTGCCCATTTTGCAATCCGGCCGCTGGCGTCCTTGTTGCCCATGATGTCAGAGATGGGTGCCTCACTCACCACCTTCATGGGGTGCTCCTCAAAATAGTGCTTGAGCTTCGTTGCGGCCATGAATACGCCATAAGTCATCTTTTGGAAGTGTGGGTAGTTTTGCTTCGAGGAGGAGAGCACTTCGCTCAGGTAGTATACCGGCCTCTGCACGGTTTTTCCTTCCTCTTCTCGTTCTACCACAACCACAACACTAACCACCCGGTTCGTTGCCGCTATGTAAAGCAACATGGGTTCCCTTTCTAAAGGTGAGGCCAAGATTGGAGCCGTTGCGAGCATGGTTTTTAGCTCTTTAAACGCCGCGTCTGCCTGAGGGGTCCAGACGAACGTATCGGATTTTTTCATTAGAGTGTATAGCGGCAAAGCTTTTTCTCCTAGCCTGCTTATGAACCGGCTTAGCGATGCCAAGCTTCCGGTAAACTTTTGCACATCTTTTAGTTCTCGCGGGACAGTCATTCTTTCTATTGCCCGTATCTTTACCGGATTGACCTCAATGTCCCGGCTTGACACAAGGAAACCAAGCAGCTTGCCGGCAAGGACACCGAAGGTGCATTTTGCCGGGTTAAGCTTCATCCGGAACCGTCTTAGGTTATCGAATGTTTGCCGGATGTCATCGATTAAGGTGTTCTTTATCTTGGTTTTTATCACAATGTCATCTACATAGACTTGCACATTCTTTCCGATTTGATCAAACAAGCATTTTTGCATACAGCGCTGGTACGTTGCACCAGCGTTGCGCTAACCAAAAGGCATAGTGACATAGCAATAAGCCCCGTGCGGGTAATGAACGCAGTTTTATTTGATCTTCCTTTTTCAAGGGAATTTGATGGAAACCGGAATATGCATCCAGAAGGACAACAACTCACACCCAGCAGTTGAATCAATCACTTGATCGATCCGTGGCAAAGGGAAAGGATCTCTTGGGCAAGCCTTGTTGAGGTTGGTGTAGTCGATGCACATGCGCCACACCTTTGGAGCTTTTGCCTCCAGGTTCTCATCTTTCTTCTTTTCGACCATCACCGGATTGGCCAGCCACTCTGTGTGCGTGACCTCCACAATGAAACCGGCAACCAGCAGTTTTGTCACCTCCTCTCCTATGATTTTCCTTCTATCTTCCGCGAACCGGCGCAAGGGTTGTCGCACCGGCTTGGCATCCTTCCGGACGTTTAGAGAGTGCTCAGCCAGCTCCCTCGGAACACCCACCAAGTCATCTGACCAGGCAAAGATATTCCGATTCTCACGGAGGAAGCCGATGAGCGCGCTTTCCTATGCCTGATCGAGTCCGGCACCGATGCGAACGGTGCGCTCTCGGTAAGCCGGATCCAGCACAATGTCCTTTGTTTCGTTTGTCGTCTTGAATGCCGGTAAGCCTAAGCTTCCACTCATTGCCGCTAAGCTCAACTGTGAGGATTGAGCTAGCGCAACCGCAGTTTGCATCCTCCTTTTTTCCTGTTCGATCCGGCAGATGCTGTTTCCAGTGAGACCTTATAGTTTCCCACCACAGTTAAGGGTCCACGAGGTGCCGGCATCTTCATTTTGAGGTAAGCCGTATGAGTGGTGGCCATGAAAGCTGCCAATGCCGGTCTTCCCGACAACGCATGGTATGGACTGTCTAGGTCCACCACCTCAAACTCAACATTTTCAACCCGGCAATTGTCACGTCCTCCAAACGCTACATCCACCCGAACCTTTCCTACCGGGGCGCAAGACAAGCCCGGAACGATTCCGTGGAACATTGTACGCGTTGGCTGAAGCATGTTTTCTGTTATGCCTAGCGTATGCATGGTATGCTTGTACATGATGTTTATGCTGCTGCCGTTGTCTATCAGCACCTTGCTGAATTTTACTCGAGTTTGCGGCCCTTTCATGATTGGGTCCACAACAAGAGCATATCCACCTGGGTTCGGCATGATTTTGGGGTGATCTTTGAACGACCAGGTAATTTCCTGATCTGACCACAACATGTATCTGGGGACCGCCGGCATCGCGTCGTTCACCTCCATGGAGCGGCGATGCACACTTTGCCTGTCTGTTGGCTCGGTGACAAAGACAACACAGCACAAATGTGGGCCTAAACATTCCGGCCCAAAGGTGCCGGTGGAGGTGGTTGATCATCGTTTTGCTCCACCCGGTTAACTTGCTGGTATTGTTGCCTGTTTGAGGCTGCACCGGTAAAGCATTTGCTCCGGTAAGTGGTGGTGGTGGTGGTAGTTGTTGCTGACGCAGCATATCTTGCGATGGCGGCAACACTGTTGAGCACCCTTGTGCTTGCGCGTCTTTTACTGCTCCTTTTTGCATCAAGTACTTGGTCCAAGAACAATCCTTCGTCAGGTGGTTCGACGGGTGATCCGGGCGCGTGTGCCACGGCAAGGTTGGTCCATGGCGGCTCCCATGGTGTATTTTACGGGTTCTTGCCAATTCTTTTTCTGTGGTTTCTTTTCGACCTGCTTTTTAGGACCCGCCATGGCTGCGATCCGGTTTTTGCCTCTGGCTGCCGCCGGCATCATAATTTTCTTGCACAGCAGCAACGTGCTGCGGCGCGTACCTTCGATCCGGGAAATCTTCCCTTCTCTTGTTGTTCCGGTGGTCCCGGTATTGTTCCTGTCCCTGCTGAGGTGGGTTTGACTGCTCCGGCTCAGCTTGTACTGCCGGTTTTAATGGGTCTCCCAACGCATAGCTGTCCGCCACACGTATCATCTCCGCCAAGGTTGCTGGCATGCTTCTCTGCAGCTTTTGCCACAGCGGTGATCCTCTCCGCATCCTTGACTGAACCAAGCAATTGCTTGTGCTTCAATCACTCCTTCACACGTGTTTCTCGTTGAGTTCCACCGGGTGAGATAATCCCTGTCTGTTTCACCGGCACGTTGCTGGCATAAAGCGAGCTATTGGGGCCGGTTTGGCCTCTTGTAAGTGCTACTGAAGTTGTTCACGAAGGCTTCCTCAAAGTCTAGCCATCCGTTAATGCTTCCTGCCGGTAAGTTGTTAAGCCAAATCCGCGCTGGACCTACCAAGTAGGACGGTATGATTCTTACCGCCCAACGCCGGTTTACTCTACCACCAGCTACGTAAACTGCTGTGACATAGTCCGCCAGCCAATCCTCCGGCTTGGTCGTGCCATCATATGTTTTTGTATCGCGGGGCAACAGGAAGTTGCGTACCGGTGGCTCTTCTCCCATGATCCGTGGGCCAAAGCATTTTGGGCCAGGAGGACCCTCAGACTCGATCATTTCGGAAAGATGTACCCTGTCTAACCTGTGCCTTGCATCCTGGTCTGGCAAACATCTTTCCCCCAGGCGTTCCCCCAAAGGGTTCCGGTAGACTCTTGTTCGTTCTACTTCGGAATCTCCCTCTCCGTATCTTTCCGGTTCCGCGGCTCTTGCCTGCCGGTACCTTGGTAGTGGCATTTCCTCATACGCTGCCCTTGCAGCTCGGTAATTTTGCCCGGTTTCATATCTGCCGGCATGATTGTTTCCGGCATAGCCTCCTCTGGCGTAGCCTCGATCTGCCCCTTGGCTTTTTCTACCGGCATCGTGTTGCCCGGCTTGTTGTTTTCCGGCAAGAACCGGATCGTACACCGTCATCTGCTGTGCGTTCATCTCTTTTTCTCTTCTTCTGTCCGGATGGGGGACGATGCCTGCCATGGGACTTGCTTCCGGCATTCTTTGTTGAACGCGCGGATTTTGAGGCCGCAGCCTTGTTCAGCTTAGCCAGCTGCTCAGCATTCTGCTGCTCGATAGTTTCCAGCAGCTCTCTAACACGCTCTTCCTGTTTTGCCAAAGCATCTCCGGAAAGCGACTCACAGCTCTACCGCAGCCTTAGCAGCTTTTATAGTTTTATCCGGGCTACTGTACTTAGGTTTTTCCACGATGCTAAGATGCAGAGGTACTTTTGCCGGCAAGAACTTCTTTGCGCAAATCCTGATCTAGGTTGCGAGCTTTAAGCCGGTTCTCCGGTATCCTAGCAGCATGAGCGCTAACAGAAGCAAAGCCATGGGCAGCGTTATACTCACGTAGGTTAGGTTCAGCTCGCTGCGCCCGGATGATGTTCGCGCCGCCGGAAAGCAGCGTCTTGCGCGTCGCCTCAGCTGCGCAGCTGCCGGGTCGATGTTCGCGCGATGGGCGTCGCCGACGTTCATCGCCGCTTGGAGTGGTGTTTCCGGTGGTGCGGAAGATGCTCCCGCGGCACCAGCATCGCGCTCCAGCGGCTGCTTGGCCGGACGGGTCGAAGCCGCACGACCAGCACCTTCATCCGCAGCCTCCTTGCCTGCACCAACCACACCGGTCATCATTACCTCGACCCCGGCGGCGCGGCCAGCACAGAGCCACCTTGGGGGGTCCGGCGCCACCAGCACCGGCGAGAGGCACTGGCGCATGGGGACGGTGCCGAAGTAGACGCGGTGGCTGCCGAACTCGATGGTGCGGCCGTTGTGCGGGAACTTGCCGCCGTTGGCGAAGCAGCCGCGTTGTCGTTGATGAAGTCCATGTCGTAGATGCGCTGCACGAGCGCGGACACCGTACGCTCGCCGGCGATCTCGAGGATGCCCGCCCGAATATGAACACCTGCAAGCGCCACTTCATGCCCCACGGTGGGCGCCAACTGTCGTCGTGGTGAACAGACAGATGCCATAGGATGGCTTAAGTTGGGGCCGAATGGACGCTAGAGGATTCGGGGAGGGTTTGTGATTAGATGGGATGAACTTCCGGATGGTTTCCTCAAGAACTTGGCCAAGGCCAGAGGTTGAAGAAGAAAGACACAAGGATGAACTCGCTCTAGATCACTTTCTTCATTGATTTCACAGTTTACAGGTTTGTGTTCACAAGATCTCTATCTCTGTACTCCGCTCTCTATCCCGCCGCGCCCGTGAAGGAGGCTGCTCCCTCTCCTTATATAGAGGAGAGGGTGGCTTACAAGGCAAGAAACCCTAATGGCATCTTTGACTAGACAAGCTACTTTACAAAGATACTTTACAAAGCTACTTTAATCATAGATGACACCGGAGTCCTCTTTAATCAGGGATGCTGGCGTCCTCCGGCTTCTTTGAGCGTCATCCTTCTCTTTATCGTCAGCCCTTCGTTTAAAGCTACTTTGCTTAGCTCATCTTCGTCTTCTAGCTCTGGAGAGAATCTTTGACCAGTCCTGCCGACATGCTCTTCTTTCCGGTAGCCCGGTATCTTCTTTACCCGGTTCCGGCATATCCCTCTTGGGGAGGCCGGCTTAGCCTCACTTAGCTAACTTCTTATCTCTGTGTTCCGGTATGAATATTAAACCGGTATCTTGATGGCTCAAACCATCCGGTTTGGCATGCCTTTGGCATACCGGGGGTTATCCCCCCAACAAACTTCGTTTCTAACCTTGTCCATCGTACGGGCAGATAGTACGGTCATCTATGCTTGTACAGACAGTCGTTAAAGTTACAGTATGTTTCTCTTCCATTTTCGTTTTTGCTCGAAAAAGAAAACATTTTTGCTGCTTTTCTTATGTCGGTAAGTCGGTACGGGATAACGGTACGGTGCAAACCCGCCCGTACCGAAGCCCCCAACCGACTTTGTCCATTCCGGATTTTAGCAGGATGTCGGGTACGGGCGTACGGTACGGTCTGCGCCCATACCATGAATCGTCGTGCTGCCCAGAATTTCCTTTTTTCAAGTTTATCTCTTTCCAATTTGTTGGAATTCTTTTTCCATGCGACTATAAACTCCAAACCCACGAGATTTCTTTCTGCTTCACCCCTAATAAGGCCTCCCAAAGCCTCTCCTTCTCCATCCTTTCAGATCTTCACCACAAGATGCGTTACGTAGCTCCTTGAAAAGGGAAGCCTTTCAGCCTCATGCCTCCATCATGGGACAACTCCGAGACCTCGTCCCAAGAGGATGACAAGCGTGAAACCCGAGGTTTCAGTTCGAGGAAGCGTGAGATATACTATGACTCAAATGATGAAGACAATCAGCCTTTCATGACTCAAGCTCCATGTGGCTGGACACAACCATACCTACCTATGGTGACTCCAGAAGATGAGGAAGAAGCCAAGAAGCCGCACGGGAAGGGGCGTGTGGAATCCTTAAAGCTCATCGCCACTCACTTTGCGTCGCCAAAACGTAAGCATAATGATGTTGATGCAGGACTTATGAGGAGACTACCACATATACTTCCACAACCAAGAAGATGACGTTGACGCTCGCATCAGCGTGAAGCCCATGAATGAATGGGGTTTCGTGCTTAAGGATGAACCTACCTAACCAATCAAGCTGCCTATCAGGGACCAAGCTACGCCTTAGCCTGCTGGAAAAGCATCAAAACCATGAGCTTATCCATTGGGAGATTGTGTGCTGGCGTGTCCTGGACTTGGCTGAGAAGAAGGAACTCAATAGAGTGGTGAAGGCAAGGACTGAAGCAGTGAACTCGACACGCTATGAATCACGGAGTGCTATCCGTCGCATATCTACTCTAAAGAAGTCCAATGGCAAGCTCTGTGCAGACTTCTCCAACGTCATCCCTCCACCTTGAAGCTGCAACGGCATCAAATAATCAGAAGGATTATTTGATCCCACCCGACTTGATTCCATGCTTGGGGAGATCTATAACACCTTGTAATTTATCCCGTTAGTTCGAATATTTACTTTCCAACATGCATTTAGTTTGAATTACGATAAGGATTGCATTAGCACTTGTTTAGTTTTCCTCGGAAAGTGAACGATTTTTATCCAATGAATCTTGAGTCGTTCTCCTATCTTAAGTATGATTGAATTATGATTATTGCATTAGACGTATGAAGTAGGATGAGTATAATTGTACTTGCATCATGATAATGATTTTATGGCCCTCCACACCAGAAAGCTTTGATAGGATATAGGAAAATTACTTACAAAGTATTTTATAATCATCTGTTCCTTCATGTGAAAAAGAAAAACATAGAAATAAAGGAAAATAAGATCGTGAAATAAAAAAAAGTGAAGAAAGAAGAAGTGCAAAAAGAGAAAGAGTTATTAGTAAGATCTACCTAACTTCATGATTTTATGATATTTAGATAAATTAATATTCTTGTCTTTTATTAAACCTTGAAAGGTGAGGAGCCCTTTAAGGCATTTGAGTTTGAGAATAGTATGGTGTCATTCATGCTCTAGTTTTACATCCGATGTTATAACCCTCGTTCTTGAAAAATGCCTCATTTGTTTTAACGACTCTTGCTTCATGAACAAAGATGACTCTATCCATTAAGGTCCTATCTTGCTCAGGGACGAGCAAGAGTCTAAGCTTGGGGAAGTTGATGAGTGCATTTTTAGCATGTTTTTGCATTACTATTTTGTCAAGATATCATCAAGTAGTGGTAGGATTTTTTTATTTCACCGCGCTACCGCGCTCTTTTATGATTGTCTACACAGTATCCCAAAATAATAAGTCAATAATGAAATATCAATGAAAACTGTGATTTCCTGGCATTTTGACGTTATAAAAATCATTTTTGCACTTAATAATGCACATGGGCGAAAGGACAATGCGAGGACAACTTCCAGTGGCTTTAACGGGCATCGGTACGGGCTAGGCCCGCCTGTGCCGTACCCCTGTACCACCATCCAGGAGCACCGCCTCGTCAAATACTTTCACCTCCCGCGGACGGATGAGAGATCATACACACACAACTCCGCGAAACCGAGAAACACCGCCCCGGATCAGATCTCAAGAGGGAACTTTGTAGAAGACAAGATCCGGGCTTCTACGTGGAACCTCGGAGGACAAGGCATCATACACTTCACCATCATCAACCGATGCACCTCCATTATCATAATCCTCCAACCATAGTTGTAATCTTGATTGCTATTGTGGATTTGTATTCGAATTCATTCCATTCCTTTAATTCCTTCCACAAGATTATGATGATGCTCTTGATTGTCTCCATGTGTGAGTAGTTCTATTAGTTCTTGGGGAGATGGAAAAACCCTAGCATGAATATGAGATGAATTTAAGATGATCTATGGTTTTAAGTATTAATGTGTGTTAGTTTTCTCTCTTGATGTTACATGTTGTGCACCATGTAGTATTGCCTATTGGTCTCGAGAGGGAACTGCCCTTTGAAGTGTGTTAAAGTGAACGACGGGAAGTGACATTACCGTATCGGTGCTTTGACACATGAATAAGGGGGATAAGATGGATTCACAAAGCTCATATCTATGTCCATGGGTACACCCCTTAATAGCACTAGTCCATATGTGGTTGCAGAAGGCTAGATGTTGTGGTTATTTAGATATGCGATGACCGATGGCTTTCTGGACGCATCTTATTACGGAGCTCTCCCACACACAACATGCTTAAAAGCATATTTTATCTTAATTAACATGAGTCCTAGCGCTAGAGGTGGATCCAATAATTTTTGAGAACACTTTGTCTTATTAAGTTTCAACATTTTCCTTACAATGTTTCTACTGCTTTATTTACTTTTTCTGCAACCATTTACAACACCCCATTTAATCCTTTTGAGATTCGAAAGCAGTTATTAAGTTATCTTTAGTAGAAAGTAGCAAGGAGCGCTAAGACCCTAACCAGTAGTTCCTCGTGGTTCGATACTCTTATTTCGAAACTAATTACAACTAATATGTGTTCTTGCTGTTATCAAGATGTCACATAAAGGAAATTGTGGGAAGGGTGAAATAGAGACAAAGGTCACAGAAAGCAAAGCTTATCAGCTTTACACCATGTGAATGTGCCGTCCGCTGTCTCTGGATGGTAAAAATTGGAATTTCTTCTCAGATATGTTTATTAGTTTAATTAACGATTCAATTTATGTAGTAATCATGTAGATATGTGTTGGTAACCGTAGGACATCTACTGCATCATCTGGAGTTTTATTGAAGATTCGGCACGGGTGTCGAACAGAAGCCCTCTTGATGGTAGAATAGTTAGTGCCATTTTTTATCGATTAACAGTAGAAGCATCATGACTTAACTCTAGAACACTTGCACCTGGAATTTGCCAAGTTCCCTTGTCGTCAAAACGAGGAATTTGTGCTCATGTACTGTGACATCAACTCTGAAAATTTTATGATGTTAGAACTGAAGATCGATGCACTATAACACAACGGGCGTGCCCTGAATTTTTTTAAATGGAGACACGCCCATTATCGCCGTGCTCGCGCTAGCCACAACCACTGTTCAAAAAATCGGCCGAGATACCGATTTATCAGCCGATTTATCGTGAATCGGGTGGTAATCGATAAGATTTCATCATATCGGCTAATTTATCGCTGCACCGATATTTCGGCCGATTTCCGTCTGAGGGCCGATATTTCGCACGATTTTCACTCTAGTGACAGATATTTCGGTTGATTGTCCGTGAAATTTCACTGAAATTTTGTATGGCAGCCGTTATTTTCATCCTATGGTCTTGTACAACTGTGCATTAGCTCAAAATTTTCATTTTGATTGATTCAAATGCAAATAATCAAGGTAATACTTCTGCTTAATGCTCCAATATTATTTTTACATAGCATATTATACAAAATTGAGTGCTGCAAATTAGAATATACAAAAAATTAAGCTGATAAATGGGCAACCGATAAAATCGATAAATCGGACGATAAGCGATTAATCTTCATTTTGAGGCTGGCCGATAAGTTAAGATTAACGATTTCTTGAACATTGGCCACAACAAATTAAAATATGCTAAGGATAACCTCGTAGGGAAAGTGTACACGTGACGGTTTTTTCACGCGGCACTTCGAGCTCGCCGTGCGCATCTCGTACGTGGAAGACATGTCTAATGACGCACATGGACTTGCATTGCAAATTATATGTCGTGGCATTACGTGCTATGACGGCAAATACATAGTGCCTCGTATGGTATTTGTCAGCACATAGTCATATAATACACTAAACATGGTACATGTATGGTATACTCAAACACATATGGTATAAATCATATAATTAAGCTGATAGTGACGTGGGTATGACCCTTCGAGTGCTCACAATTAACATACCTGGTGAGACGTAACCGGAGGCCCACCTGATGACCCGCTAAAGACCATGAAGCCCAAGATGATTTGGAAACTATGAAGAATTCAAGACCTACATTGCTAACGTGCGAAACAAAGATAGGCCCAAGACAGGGAACCCTAGAGTTCGTCTTCAACTTGTATCTGACCCCGACACGAGACCTGAGACCTAGCCTCCTATATAAATGCTAGGAGGGGTCGCCAGGCAAGGCAGACCTCGTAGACAAAACTCTAGAGACCCATAGCTATAACTGCAGCACTGCAATCATCTTCATCGACAATCAAGAACAAACAAGCAGGAATAGGTCTTTACCTCATCAAGAGGGGCCGAACCTAGGTAAACCTCGCCTCCTGCTTGCTTATCAGCTGATGAATCTGCCAGTGCACCTCTTCCCCTAAAACCGAAGTCGATCAACCATGGGCATTGACGTGAAGACCCCACGTCAATTGGCGCTGTCTATGGGAAATCTGTGCGTTGGAGTCACGACTTCGGCAGCTCTAGCCTCAGCGATCTACGACTCTCTAGTTTCTAGGGAGAAGATTTACTTCGGCTCCCTCGAATTCATCCCTCACCCGCCGGCCTCGTGTCCGGCCTTTAACTCCTTTCATGAGGTAATCGATCTGGCGCTTGGAGATCTAGGTTTCCACATAAACACGGTGGGCACCCTTCCCCGGGGAAGGATCTGTTGGTTCTTTCCCTTCTAAGCCTTCCTCCTCCCCCCTTCTAGGCAGCCTCGGGCCTCCTTTTATAATGGCAAGGGGACACCACACCGCGCTGCATGGATCCACATGTCAAGATGTTGCGTGCATGGGCTCGATGTGGCGACGCGGATCTTTCACTCGACGATATGCACTGCAGTGCCATGCGCATAGGTGCATGTCAGGTCTTGTCCACCGGTCACGTCCCGGTTAGGCAATAACGGCCATCATGGCCGCCTTTCCCGGGGAAATGGTCGTCGGGTCTTCGAGGATGCTCCCGGCTAGGGCTCCGCCATGAATCCTTGAGTCTCAGGAGTCAAGTTCCGCCCACTAGATCCGGGGACCCCTGGTCCCTGTGGAGACGACAGTCACATGTCATGCATATATCATATAATATTATATAGAAATCACGAAAGTTCATGGATACATATTCATTGTATCAATAGCCGCCAATTGAATTGTTTAGGTCAGAGCGATCAAACCGACCCAAACTTCTCCTATGCTTCAGTATAGCCTTCTCGTAGGCACAACCTCACTTTCGAAATTCCTGTGCTCGATATTTGGGTCTAGGCAACTCGTGAGCTCTTTGGAAAATTGCCCCTTAGCCCCTCCTTATATTGACCTCGTGGTGCGTACCCCACCACCAACTAGAGTCATATCCGAGTAGGTCTTCGACTTGCGTATCCCCGGGAAGGGGAGAGTGACCGAGCGATCCTAGTTCGAGATAGTTGAGATCTATCTCCTCCTCCAATCCGAACCGCACATGACTATATTTAGCTCCAATGCATGCCTTTCATCATCCAACTAGGCTTTCATTTGTTCCATTAAACGCACAAATTTATCTGAGTTGGTCCCCACCTTTGTCGAATTGAATCGTATGGCTCCACCAAATTCATTTGAATCGTAAAGCAACACACGCACATACCATGCTCCAGGGACCCAACCATGACAACATTAGGACTCATCGGGTCCTTGTTGAACACGCATGTCTCTTCTCATCGTGTCGGCCTCTCCTGTTGAACCCACTACTAGGAAAAGGCCTATAGCCGCAAGGGTTACCGCCGGCACACTCCATTTTAGGTACGTCGGTGCTATTTACCACCGGCGCACCACTATATAGGGGCACCAGTGATGCTCCTCTTACCGCTGGCGCACAACCATATTGGTGCGCCGGGGGTAATGGTCGGCCAGGTTTGGGGCAGGGAAAAAATGGCAGCTCCTCCTACGGTCGGCGCACCACCATATTGGTGCGTCGGGGGTAATTTGGTTACCGCCGGCGCACCACAAGAGCTGCCATTTTTGCTCCCCCCCCCCCCCCCCCCGGTGGATCGCCTTTTCAGTTTTTGAAAAATAAAAGAAAATGGTAGAAAATTCAAAAAATAAAATCCTTCAAAATGCCCTTGTGTTATATCATCTAGTTTCAATGAAAATTTACAAAAATTAATTTCAATATATTATGCAAAATGGGGTCATGTTTTGGTAAAATGGGATTTCTGGTTGCATACGACATCCGATGAAATTCATTTTTATATCAAAATGTATCTACACGAAATTTCCTATTGGATTTCAACCACCTAGGGTTTTTTAGACAAAAAATGGATTCTTCAAATTCAAAAGAGAAACATGAGTTTTTTTAGCTGTTAGATTTTGATAAAAAAAATTAAATTTACCCCCGGCGCACTAGCATATTAGGTGCGCTGGCGGTAACCTACGCTATGTATGCAAAACCGGCCTCTGCCTCTTCTCCTTCCCTACTTCTCCCCTTTCTCCTCTTTCCCTCCTCCTCCTCCTCCTCCTCCTCTCCTTCCTTCTCCTTTTGTCCTCCCCGATGGCCTCCTCCTCCTCCTCCTCTCCTTCCTTCTCCTTTTGTCCTCCCCGATGGCCTCCTCCTACTCCTCCTCCTCCACCTCCTCCACCTTGGGCCTCCTCCTCCTCTGGTGACCTCCACCTCCACCTCCACCTCCGGCCTCCTCCACCTCCTTCTACACCGGCGCGGCAACGACAACAAGGCGGCCCATGGCCACGGTTTTCAAGGATAAACCCGAGCTAGATCTAGATCGGCCTTTTTTCAAAATTTGAAAAAACATACCGCTGGCGCACCAGGCCTGGTGCTCCGGGGATAACTCGTGTTACTGCCGGCGCACCAGCTGGTGCGCCGGAGGTAACCTATTACCAACGGCATGTTTCCACCAGCGGGCTCTGGTGCACCGACAATAGCCTTTTTTGGTGCACCGGCAATAAGGGTTTCCCTAGTAGTGACTGGCCAGTCCGGCCTCTCGATCCCATTTCATTGCTTCAGCGGTACGAGCTCCCGCCAACTTGGGAGCCAAGCAACCCAATTGGTGGTGCTTGTCGATCCGATATGCTTCAACCACATGGGCATGTGGGGTCACCACTCCCACGATCTATGGCATTCCTTGTTGATGGCGCTTTGCTCCGATCTAGCGAAAGCCCGCCACCCTCAGAACAACCATAACCTCACCTTCGCATAGATCATCCACATCATGAATCCAATTAGCAAGCTCACTCTACTACAAATTGTTGCTATTATATGCAACTCGATCATTGCAGAAAGTAGATGGGGACGATATTTGGTAATACGGTTCAGTGATCAATGCCGACATCCGTCGGGAATGCTAACAAGCTCTCATCTCCATGTACTGATCATAACACCCTTAAGGACAAGCCCGTCAAGGTCTTACAGACACACTGGATTTTCAAACACCACGCTGGTCCGGCAGCCCTGCCACGAACACCGGATTTCCTCCAAACGATATTGTATCTAACCTATAACTTGCGTGTAGTCTAGTATGGTTGTCCATGGTTCATTTATATAATAGGCCCAGGTTACAAAGATCTGATTTTCCTTGGCGGCTTTATGGATGGATTGATTCAGTCAGCCTCACTCCTTCATTTTCAAAAGTGATGTTTTGCATCTCTCTTCTGAGGGTTAGGTACATGCCATTTCGAGTAAGCTTTCACGTTTTCTCCCGGCTCTCTACAACTTTAGCTTTGGCTTCCAAAGGCGACCCAATGAAGAATTCTCCTAAGGCAAGCACGGAACGATCATTGTCTATGAAGCTTTGCTTCATGATCTTGCTTGCTTCTGGCGAAGCTTAATGCGCTATAACATAGGCATGCATGATGGTATGGTAGGAAAACTCCTTTTAAAGCCAACCATTACATAGGAGACAACTATAACATAGGCATGCATGCTGATATTATGGTAGGAAAACTCCTTTTAAAACTAAAGGTGAGAAGCTTATTGCAATAGAAAACGATCTACTTATGGCCCTATTTATACCCTTTCTAGGGTATTTCAACGGGCCTTACAAGATCCGAATAGGATTGAAAGGCTATGAATGTCGAATGGTTCTATAGGAGTTTTCTCCCGCCCTTGAATAAGCACAACACGTGGGGCGCGTTGGAACAATCCCGCTTTAAAAGCTCAACCTCAGAGGAATCATTTTCATTGTCCAGTGACTTGGCATAAAAAAAGGCGACTTGGGTTCTGTTGCACGTGGTGTACTCCTCCTAATACAGTGGTATCAGTTAGTAAAGAGCCTTGCCCAATAGAGAATTTCTTGTTTGTTCAATGTTGTTTCCGATCGAGGTTAGTTGTCTATTTTGTTAAGTCATATTTGTATATGAACCAGCGCCGTGTAGTCTAAGTCTAACCGTAGTATATACACTTATTCGACACAACGTTAATGTGTAGCAATGTAGATGCATAGCTTATCTTGCACCTATGTTTGATCAAAACGTAAGAAAACATGCCAGGTTTTTGTCTATTTTGTTAAGTTAGATCTATATATGAACCAGTACCGTGTAGTTCAAATCTAACCGTATGTATACACTTATTCAACACAACGTCAATGTGTAGCAATGTAGATTCATAGCTTATCTTGCACCTATGTTTGATCAAAACGTTAGAAAAAATACCAGGTTTTAGGACATGGTTTTTCTGCTAACGGGCTCATATACTCCTGCTCCAATAAAAAAATCAGAAAAATAGCAAATAAAATCAAAACAATCTGAATTTTTTTTACAATGAACATGAACATATGTTCTAGTAGCATGCCAAAAATCTCCTAGAAAAGATAGATGTACTAGTGTGTGCAAAAAAGATAAATTTAATTATTGCAAACAACAAATCAAAATGTTCCAAACAACACCAATTTTTGTTATTTTTGTATAGACCACCAAACATGTCATTTCTGACCACAATGTTGCTTCTAGTTAGAACACATTCTCATGTTCGTTGTAAAAAAATTAGAATTTTTTGAATCTGCTTCTATTTTTCCCCCTTCTTTATTGGAGCAGGAGCATATATGAACTCCGGTTCAACAATGCATTTGTGCAGATTTTATTCCTGAACACATAGAACTTCTCAGAGCTAGGTAATTACCCAGTGGGTTCACGTGTTACTGCCATTGTTACCCGTAGTCCAATAAAACGTGGAGCAGGCCACTGTACAAGTTATATTCAGACATTCAGCAGTTACCAATCCCTTCTGCATATGCAGTCTTTCGCAGGATCGCAGTCGTCCTCACAATTCACATATAACTTTTTCCTCACCTTCATGTCAGCAAGTTTTTCGTGCTGGCCTCCAAAAAAAACTACTCCAGAGCCACTCCACTGGCATCCCACAGCATCGACTTCAAACAATTCAACCAGCCCAGACACAAGTGCGTCCAGCACGCCATTCTTCTTAGCCCACGGATGCTCCTCACCGACCGAGATAACCGTGTTTACCTTGCCGCCGGTGCGTCCAGCTTGCCGATTGTTTCCGTCGCATGCATTCATCGCGACCTTGCCGCTTGGTCGACGTCATTGATGGTCGCAAGGGCATGAAGCTGATCACGACATCCCGACTTCCCGAGGGCTTGATAACGATGGCCGGTTGCCGCACCTCCATGAGCGCATCATTCTAATGCACTCGCATCGCATAAGGGCATCTCCAACGGGGCGACCCAAACCGGCGCCCGCGCGTCCGTTTGGGTCCAGCCGGACAAAAACCCGGCCCAGCGCGCGGACCCATCCCTAAAACGGATGGCGCGGGGCCCAACGAAACCCGGCCCAAATCTGGCCGGGTTTGCGTGGCCGCGGACGCGAAAGGCTGGTCGCTCGCGTCCGCCCCTTGTCCGTCCCTGGCCCGCGTGTCATAGACATAAACATTTGTTTTCATTAAAAAGAACCCATTACAATTTTTTTAACTACTACTTCTATCCTACTACGTACGGGGCCGGCGGGCTCGCCGGCTCGCCGTCGGGGCTGTGGATTTCGACGCGGGCGGCCTGTACGCGTGAGGATTCCACTCCAGCTTACCAGCTGGGTGGCGCGGCGGCGGCGGCGGAGGCCTGCATCCTCCTCCTTTCCGTCCGAGCACCTCGGGCGCGCTCGCGCTCCGCCTCCTGCGGCGGAACCATCCGCTTCCCGCAAACCTCAAGCTCCTGCAGGGCGGCGCGTTCCACAACGGTGCGCGCCTCCAGGCGGGTGCGGGCGGGGCCTGGGCCTCGTGGTTCTCCTGCCGCCGGCGCATGCGCTCTTGCCGGCCGCGCTCCGCCGACTCAGCATCCTCCCGGGCGCGCCGCTCGGGCGAGGGCATCTGGATGAGGTGACGGTCTGCTCGCATAGCGATCAGCTCGTTCTTCTGGCCGAGGAGGTCGCCTAATCGGCGGCGGCCGGCCCGCCAGGTGGCCTCGTGCTCCTTGGTCGCGCGCGTGAGATCGGCGAGACGCTCCTCGATGGCGGCGTTGATATTCGCCAGCGCGAGGTCCTCCTCGTCGACGGGCTCCTCCGCGGCGGCCGCCCCCTCCTCCGCGGCCTCGTACCAGCCGTCCACGGTCTCGTGCCAGCCGTCCGCGCCTCCACCATCTCGGCGTCGCCTGCCTTCTTTGCCGCCGCCTCGGCAGCGACGCGGAGCGCCTCGTCGTCGGCGACCCACCGCGAGTCCGCGCGCTCCTCTCCTCCGTCCGCGGAACCTGGCCGGCGAGGGAGAGCTTGGCCCACGTGGCCTGCAGAGTGCGCGGCATGGCGCCGGAGAAGCTGGAGTGGCCGCCGGAGAAGGTGGAGTGGGAGAGGAAAGTGATGCGGTCGGTGTGAGACCGCCGCCGTCTTTTATAGTCGGCGGCCTGGCGGGAAACTTGGGCGCGAGCGCGCGCGCCAATGGCGTTTTCGCGCGCGCGGGATCTTTCCCGCGTTCCACCGTCCACCATGGCTGTCCCGTCGAGGCCTGCCATGGCGCAGCGCCGCGCAACGAAGACGAACCACGTGGCGTCTCTTTGGATCGCCGCGTTGGGCGCCGCGTGCGACCAAAACGGACACGCGGACGCGGGTCGCTGTCCGCGTGTCCGGCCGGCCACGCAAACGGCCCAAAACGGACGGCCCAGCCCATCCGTTTGGATCAGCCGGTTGGAGATGCCCTAACCGGCCAGGAATGCCGATTCCATGGCACCAAGGATAGAACCAGGAGCCAGCGCCGGGTCCTCCACCTCCTGAGTCCTGATCCGCCTGGCTCTTTATACCTTAGGGTTGAAGACACCTCCTAGCTCCTTAGGCCTCACATTACACAATTTCCTCCTGGTATCTTGGCTCCAGACGAGTCATCTTTCAATAAACCTTTTTAGAGCGTTAATTTGCTAATACTATGCATAGGGAGGTAGTACTCCCTCCGTCGCACAAAGGTTGTTTTAGATTTATCAAAATTTGGATGTATCTAATGCTAGATGCATTCAAATTTTGACAAATCTCAAACAACCTTCGTGAGAGGGAGTACAAAACATGGCCGTCCCTAAACATGATTGGTGTGATAATTGCTGAGGAAAGCTTTCATGTTTGAGGTGATATTTGCTGAGGAAAACAAGGAAATTTTAGTTATGTTAATTCATTTACTTATCATAACTTTCCTAGTTTGGCAAAATTTTATCGTAAAGATACCATGGTGATATTTGGAGAGTTGAATAACTTCTATTGATTTGATAGATTACATGGGTTTATATAGTATGTCAACCGAACCCTTTAGGGTTTGGACAAACCGATCTAGCAAGCCTAAACCGACTCAAACACGTATATCTAATACATGGCATGCGGTCCTTTCACTAACTGCCCCCCGTGGAAGGATATAGGTGATGACAACATACGGTGTGAAAAAATTAAATGTTGATAGGAGACGTTGAGGTAAGATCGAACAGTTTGTATGTGTCTGGTGGTTAGCGTTGGGTGTTGAGAGACGTTTGATAGTAAAGAGAGTTCATGCAACAATTAAAATTTGAGTCTATAAAATAGATAGCTCATGCAACAATTCAACATGACACTCGGAACTATTAGTTTCCTTTGTCCATCCAAAAATGTTCAAATACTGTTGCCTGCCAAAACCCACCGGCGAGCAGCGACGAGCAACACGAAGAGCCGGGAGGCTCCTAGGACTGCTGGTGGGCCCTGGTCCCTCGGGTAACGGCCCGCAATGCTCCGGCACACGTCCTGGCGGTTGCAAGGGCGTGCCACCTATACCTGGTCAGAAGGTGTTGGATTGCTTCGATTAGCTTCCTGCATGGTAGACACGTAAACATTAAATACGAGCCCGATCGGCTCAGGTTGCTGTGGATCGGCTCAAAGAGCCGATTGCCCCATGGTTCACGTTGGATTTACGATGACATGGGGATCCTGCTTGATCAATACAAAGTTAAATCAATCTACGACAGTTTAGGGTTTTCACCGCATAATCGGAACATCCTACACGTAGTTGAGCCTAGCAGATACGTAAGGTGATGGAAAACTAGTCCTAAAAGAGGCCTAAAAACTAACATGAAGTCAATTCCCGGAACAATCCCTTCTAGGACTAGCAAGCCATGCCTTACGCACTACCGGACCGTTCAACCCGTTTGCAAGGCCTAATCATGCAGATATCAAACTAATCCTTGAAGAACAAGGAACAACTATAACAGATCAGATCTACTAAATAAAGAAGAAGCAAGGTGCTGCCCTTACACCTAAGATTAGGTGTAAAGGCAGCTAGATATCGAGGGGTCGCATAGCTAAGCAAACGTATTCAGAGAAACATCGATGCAAGCCCCAAAACATCTATGATAAGGGTGTTACTCGCCATCAACAAGGTTTCAGTACGAGCAACACCAGATAACGAATAAACCGATACTGCCTAGATCGCAAGATGCGATCTAGGCAGCATGATGCTTACCCGGAAGAAACCCTCGAAACAAGGGGTGGCGATGCGCCTGGATTGTGTTTGTTGTGAACGTGGTCGTCCTCCTTTCTCAATAACCCTAGGTACATATTTATAGTCCGTGGACTTTCTAATTCGGGAATAAACCTAACCGTGTACGAGCTAAACTCTATCTCTTAATTCTAATCTACCATAATATACAGATACACGGGTAATCTAGCCCAAACTCTCGTACAAAGCCGCTTCAGAGACACTTTATACGCAAGTCCTCTAAGCCCATCTCGATCACGGCCCATCTCTTGATCCGGTTAAAATCTGGTGATAACACATGCCCCCCTGGTTTTGGTAATGATAATTTCAAAACCACTCTGTTTTTTCTTCGTAGGGTCACGTCGTGGCAGAGTAGAACCGTCACATTATCCTTTCATCATGATGCCTTGCCTTCTTAACTTCTCTGCACGATTTGACAATTTTGGCACCATGTCCTCGGAAACCGATGTAGCATTAAATCTCCACTATATCCCTTTATTTAACCGCATCGAGCAGTTCGCTTCTTCATCCCCCTGCCCCGCATTAGCCATCGGAAAACCCTCCTTCGCACCATGGATTCCTCCTCCTCCTCCTCTGCCTCATCGGGTCTTTCCTCCCTCTCCTCTTCCTCTCGTGAGCCGACGCCGGAGTGGGGCTCGTTGGCGGCGCACGATATCCTCGCCCCAACGACATGGGACAAGGAGGACCACGGTTCCTCCGTCTGGTCCGAGGATGACAAGTCCTTGACCGACGGAGAAGACGACTTCCAGTTCCTCATCGATGGGGAGCTGGAGGCGGAGAGCGAGGATGACTCCTTCTCCTGGGACGACTTCACCTCCGACGAGGAGGAGGAAGAGGAGGACACCTCCTCCGACGAGCCGCGGGGACTCGCACGGACGGGTCGGACGCCGACGACGACGACGACGACGCGGGGAGGAGGGCCCCGCCGAGGGCTCTGACAGCGACCGACGAGGAGCTCGCCGGTAGCAGCCGACGGCAGCCACGACGACGACGACGAGGCAGCGACGGCCCTTAGACTAGGACTACTAGCATAGGACTAGTAGTAGTAATCGGCTCTTTGTTCTTCCTCCTGAGCAATCGGCTCTACTCTGTAAAAATCCTCTTTATTAATGAAGAAAATGTTTCTATGTCGATTTTGCCTTCATATCAATTTTGCCGATTGTCAGAGCAAGTCAACGCGCAAAGAGCCGATGGCAGCGCATCGGCCTTTACCATAAAACGCGAGTAAGGCCAAATCAGTTGCCTATTTGAAACGGTAACCGCAACCCTTGTCTAAAAGAGTAAACTCAGATCCCCAAATCGCCGTTCGAACAGATCCAACTTACAGCCACGCGAATCTCAGATCTCAAACGCGCAGATTCAACTCCGCAACAAATCCAATGGCCGAATCATCCAACGCCAACGCTACGGTCTCTGGCCTGAAGGTAATCCTCAACCGCTCCTCTCTATCCGAGCATAGTGTTAGAATTAACAGCAAACATCTGAATTAATGTTTCATTCCGTCATTAATTTTTAGGCATCAGACATTCTACTGCCGCATCCTTCTCTTCCAAATTCCCTCTGTCTTGGCCCTCGTTCTACTGAGAGTCCTGCCCATTTGATTTCATGCGAGGCCAATAGAATTCCCTTCGTAAACCAGAATTTAGATCTAACTTCTTGGGCCGACTGCTTACGCCTGGCCTAATCCTCCCGAAGATTGGGTTTCATGGTACAATAGGATATCCAAAACTCACCAAGCCACCTGGGAAACCACAGGAATAGCCGATGCTTTAGCTTTATCACTGTCTCCACTCGAGAAACATGAAAACCTTCTGAAAACCATCGGTTACTTTTGGTCTGATGCTTTGAATTGCTTCATGTTTGGCCATGGCCCCATGACACCAACCCTTCTAGACGTGGCCATGATCACTGGTCTAGACATTGCATCCCCAAGCCCTTCTGCTTTTATGCTGCCAAAGGTTCCTTTCACACTCTCTTCCAAAATAGAGTGCACAAACTGGGGCGCTTATCTTCGACGCCACATGAAAAACAAAGGCCCTGTAACAGAGAAAGAACACACGGCCTTCCTGAATTTCTGGTTGGAACATTTCATATTCTGTGGCCCTTCACTTGCTCCAAGAATTATCTTTCCTTGGCCTATGAACTTGCCAGAGGCACCCAGCTTGGCATTGGCAAACTGTTCCTTGGAGAGGTCTATTGATATCTCCAATTAATGTCTGTCAAACTGTTTTCCCAAAAGACAGTCAAAACAGGAGGTCCCTGGTAGTTTATTCAACTATGGGCTCAGCTGTATTTCCAGCACCACATCCCAAGCTTCCCACTTCTGGCCACTCGCACCTTTCCAGATACCAACGGGAAGCAAATCCGATGCACTAGCTACGGCCAGGCTCTGTATAGCCTTCCAGGCAGTAAACTGACCCTCAAGAAAGCATTGGAGTGGTTCATAATTTTCTACCAAGGCTTGGACAATCCTCTCTTCTTTCCTTATACGGAATGTGAACATTTTGAAAATCCAGTTTCCTTCAGGCTAGACAGCTTTGCCGATGACGCCAGCACCCGGCAATTGTATTCCATCATGATCCGTCCCTGCTTCCTTCCAGTTGGCATGAGCACCTCAAACAGGATCATCAAACCTGGTTATGAGTCTTATCAGCCGGTCGTAGCAGCCCGGCAGCTTGGTCTTGGGCAGGTATCTCCCCATTTCTTCCTCCACCACTTAACAGAGAGTAGAGCTAAACTGCCCGATGTTCTCACCGGTCAGAGATGTTACTCTTTCTTTGATGCTCTAGCCATTCCAATCCCTCACAACCTCTCTTTCACCTCATCAACCGATGGTTTTGAGACCTGGTGGTCAATGTGGAAGACTCATGCCTTCAGGAGAGCTCTGGGACCATTGCTGAAACAACTTGATGCTGAATATGATATCCCTGCAGAACATGTACCACTACTCACGAATTATCTTGAAGTGGCTCACAATGATTTCTTTCCTTTTATAATCCTGCTCTGTCTTCTTGCAGCAACAAGACGGTCCAGACCTGTACATGATGACGGCTCCCCTTTCAAATTCCTCCCACCAGCTCCGGTGGTCCTCTTCGCAAAAACTCACCTCCCTTGAAAAAGGTCGTGATGCAGGCCAGCCGATTTCACCAAAATCGGCTTCCAAGAGCAGAGCATCTTCTAGGCCAGCTGCCCCCGAGCCTCAGCTAAGGCGAGAACAGCAGTGAGGAAAGTAGCTGCCAGGAAGACCTTGAAGCGCCAAAACCCTACTCCAGCCCAAGAAAGTTTGCACGTAAGCCGATCCATGCCTTGGCTGATTTCATCTATCCTTCTAGGCTTCTGCAACATGCTTGTATTTCTTTTACAGACCTCTACTGAAGAAAACTCCAGTGAGGAGACACAGTCCAGTCGAAGGGACTCGAGCTCGGGCAACTCTGGGAAAACCACCACGCAGAGCCAGCCAGACTTGCCACCATCGGCTTCCAAGAAAAGGTCAGCTCCTGAACCTGCTGCTTCCCAAGCTCCAATCAAAGCAGGGCAGGGCGGATTACGCACAAAGAGCCGATGCATCAAGAGAGCTCGCAAGGAACCGCGAACCTCTTCATCAAACCAGGAGGTTTTGGATGTAATTACCCTCCATACTCTCCTTGGCTCATATTTCATGCTAACTGTTGTTGTTCTCATCGGCTAACCACTTCCTTTGCAGACTGATGACACCTCTAGTGGGGAAGTCGAGGAAGTATTGATGCCATATGCCACCCTGGACCTAGCAACTCCTGACAGTGTAGCTGACAAGGTTGCCACCTTGGCCAAGCCCACAGCAGAAACACAAGAGCCGATCGCCTCTTCATCGGCCGTTCCTCTGGTCTTAGGAGAGGTACACTCCCTTTCCTTAGCTCTACCTTTCTCTTCCGCTATACTAACGTTGTTCTTGTTGTTTGTCAGTAATGACCTCTCAAGCTTACTAACGTTCGACCCTGAATCCATCGAACCAGCTACATCTAAGGCAAGTGAAGAGCCAGGACCCAGCACTACACATGGTCAACTCCAGCATCTCAAGGACCTGCTCTCCTCCTCAATTGAGACATTGGTTGAAAACCCTGAAGAAGTGAAGAGCATTCTTGAAGACGTCCAGCCTCATCTCCCGGTGACGTTGCGGTGAAACTCGCCAGTTGTGACTGCGCCACGGGTCAAGGGTGAAATTGGCTCGTCGGAGAATCGGTTACGCCATGCCCCGCGTTGAAAGCCGATACCCGGACAAATGTTAGCGGCTTAATGAGAAGAAGGCAGCTTTGGGCCAAAAGCGACACTGTCACCGCCGAACTTGAGACCTTGCGAAAGGAGTTGGAGGACCTTGAAGAGAGGGTCGGGCAACCAAACAGCTCATCCAAGATAAGGAAGCCCTAATTGCCCACTCCCACGAGGAGCGTAAGGCCTCAAAGCTGAGCGAAGACGATCTGGCGAAATACGTGCCCGAACAAGCGCTGGTGACAGTAAGGACGAAGATGATGAGGCGAGATCGCGAGGTGGATCGTGTTCGTGCGACGCCCTCCATGCTCTTGAGGCATTCCTTCGTAGAGCTTCTCTATGTACCTGATAAACTGCTCAATTGAGCTTGTACCTGCTGTAACAGTTTATACCTCTTGAGTCGATGTCCCATCCTTGCTTTATTCTAAAGTCGATGTTGTGCATCGGCTGTACTTTATCTGGCTTTGTATATTTTTTTTTTATTGGCCGATTTCATGTGTCGGCCCCCATGTTTCACTGTCCATCATCCCACATACTTGGGAAATATTTCTTGAGATGCTGGCCATTGACAACCCCTGGGAACATGCTTCGTGGCCTCATATCTTACCCGTTAGGTGCCCCCGAGCCGAATCTTTCAAGTAATTGAAGATATCGGCTTTCTAGTAATCCGGTTCCAGGAAATGTACCTGAACATCGGCTCCACCTGCTAGCTCGATGTTGTGCTCTATCATGGCTACGTGACATGCTTGAGGTGAGATCCTTGCTTTTTATTTTTTGGGGCCGATCGCAGGGATCGGCCTTGCCACGTACGTCCATTGCCTCTGGTCTTGCTACTCCGTCAGGCCGGTGGATAAGACCAACCTCACCCGTTTTTGAAGCGATGCGCTCACAGCCGTCAAGCGATCCCGGAGATCGGCTCTGGTCGTCGCATCCCAAATATTCATGCCAGCTAGTGAGATCTCGATCGAGTCATCTGCATGAACGACCTCTACTTCATCTCCATCCCACTGCATCGCATTGGTGCATCGTGGATGGAATGCAAGATTGGCGTGAATCCAATCCCTCCCTAGCGTGACAGCGTAGGTGCTTTTTTGTCGACGATGAAGAATGACGTAGGGATAGTTTTTCGGCCCACAGATCTACGTTCAGAACGCCTTGCGCTTCGATGCTTGGCCGTTGAAATCGCTTAGTGTGACGTTGGTCTTGATCAGTCTGCGTTAGAGCGTCCCAAACGCCGTAGCATGGAGTATGGCATTATATTGATTCCGCTCCCGTGTCAACTAACATCTTGTTGACAGGCTGCCCATTAATATAACCTATTAGGTATAGGGCCTTCAAGTGCCTGTAGCTCCTCTCTCGTGGCTTTTCAAAGATAACTGGCCGTGGACCGCAGTCAAACTGTGCCACGGCACTTCTTCGTTCTGGAGCACAAAACTCCGACGGGAGTATGAACACCATGTTTGTGCCAGTCGATGACTTCGCATCGGCTTTCGCTTGCTTGGGGCGCCATTCTTTCTTCTGCGGAGGCGTCTCTGTCTCCAACGTTTGCTGAATTTTTACGGCCAGATCGGCGCGCTTTCCTCAACGTGTGCAGGTATCGGCCTTCCTCCAAGTTACGTAGCCTCTGAACCCTCCGCTTTTGGAATGACTGAGTCCATCGGCACCACCTTGGACGGTGGTATCTATCTTCTTCTTCTTCCGACTCTTCGAAGTCTTCCTCCCGAGATGACTCAGCTCGTCGCTCGAGGTGGAAGAGGCCCTAGACGCTTGAACACCGAAACCTCACTTGCGCCCTCTTCTGCTTACACTCTGGGAAGTTATCGATTGTAGGCAATCGGCTCATTCTGAATCCCCAGCGGTGTTTGAAGAAAGGACAATCCCAGTCCGTCCATGTCTTCCTGCTCTCTTGACTTCTCCTTAGCGCGGTGCTCATATCTTTCGTCGTTTCTATCATACCGACAATATTTCCTCTGTCAACATCGACCGACGATATCTTTCGTCATCCATGTCGTACGCCGACGTCGGTCGTGCGATGCTCATACTTATTCAGAGATGCGCGGAGAGCGGTTGTTGGTACCGCACGTTTCTCACTTGTTCCTCAGTGAGGTACCGTCTGTCATCATATTGGGGCCGGTCGCGTGGGTCGGCCTCCTTCTTATCCTTGCCGCGGGAGTGACCGCTTTCTTCTTTATCCTTGCCATGGCGCTCTACAGGCCCTGCCATGTTAACCTCGAATGAGAGCGGCCTGGCCCCACCCCGAGTGATTGAGTTCCACCATGTTAACACGTGAACTTTGCATGGCAAACTGAGCAACCTCATCGTATCAGGATCGCGGCCTAGTCGACTTGCCGTCATTGGTGGCATGGTGGAACGTGATGCCACTTGAGTGTATGGTCTTGCGTTCTTGCGCCGTGGGGAATTTATGGCCTTCGGGTAACTTCATGCTTCTCTTTCAGCAATAAATCGAATATCTGCTCGTCTTGCTTATATCGAAGTCGAACCCTTCGGGGCCCTGGTTGTTTCACCCATTTGCAGGACAGGACTCCCCCGAGCCCATTCAGCCACGGCGACTTCCCGATCTTCGCAAAGTCTTCAACTTCATCCGCCTCGATCGCCTATCGGCGCTGAACTTGTCTTGGTACATTACGGATGGCGCTGTTCATATAATGTTAACTTCGAACCATGTGTGCAGTGAATTGTATTCCACTTGGAAAGCTGGATCTTTGATCGGCGCTGAAACCTACCTGCCGGATCGGCAGCTTCTTTCTCGGTTAAATGAACCGAATAGCATCGGTTCTTGACGATCAAACGCTGAATGTACTCGGACACCGTCTCTCCCCTTCTGCCGTACCTGCGTCGGATCGGCAATGCCTTTCGGTAGCTTGAGTGATATTGCACATGAAACTGCTCTTCCAGTTGCTTCCACGTCGGACTGAATCCGGTGGCAACGAGGTGTACCACCCAAAAGCTGGTCCCGTGAGAGATTGCGCAAAAAAACCTCACACGTAGCTGATCATGCCCAGATCGTGCTAGATGCTCGGCTCACATGCTCAATGGAGCTAGACCCTTCCGATCCACTAAACTTTGAGAATTCAGGGAGCCGATACTTGGGTGGCAGTGGGATCAGGTCATATTCGTTGGGATACGGCTTGGAATAGCCGATTGTTCTCCTTTGGCGGATACCGAACTGGTCTCTCAAGATCGTGCTGATTTGTTCCATGGTATGAGCTGCAGGGGTTGAGCTTTCATGACTCGTTCCGGTGGCATATTTAGCCACGCCTTTGTTTATCGACGTCTCTCCAGAAATCCCTCTGCTGTAATCGGTTGAGCGCGTATTGCAGTCCGGCACGTATGTGCACACGTATCCATGTGGGATCTCTTTAGGTGGCTCATAGGAATTGGTAGTCGCCGGGATCACCTCCAACCTTGTAGACGACGTGGCCGGTGAAACCGTGGCTCTGGAGCAAGCGTGAATGGTAGTTGAGGTCTGTGTGGGAAGGTGCCTCTCCCGGTGAGTTCCTAGGTGGGTCCCACGGGGAGTACCGATGCTTCATGACTTCCTGAACCACTCGCATCGCAATACGCTCCAAAGCGTTCACCAAGGCTCTCGGCGGTGTAGAGAATGAGCCACCATATAATTAACTTCTTGGCGCAGAGCCCTGGTGCGCTCCTCCGAAGAGAGACAGATCTACTCCATCGAGCACGCCTTCGGGTGTGAATCTTTGAACCTAATGCCATGTGCACGGTCCTTTCGAAAGAGCCGATGAGATCGGCTTCAAAAGAGCCTTAAGCTCATCATATTTCTTCTTGTGTTCCGTAGGCAGATCTTCATACTTGACTAGTTCGTCCGACATCGTGGCTGAGATGTTGACGTAGTTGGTGTAGAGTGTCCACCGGGCGTGCTGAATGTGTTGCTGCCAAACCCACGGCGCAAGACGGCAACACGAAGAGCCGGGAGGCTCCAGATCTTGTGCCTGGTCCTCGGGCACGGCCCGCAATGCTCCGACACGTCCTGGCGGTTGCAGGCGTGCTACACCTATACCTGGTCGGAAGGTGTTGGATTGCTTCGATTAGCTTCCTGTATGGTAGACACGTAAACATTAAATACGAGCCCGATCGGCTCTCAGGTTGCCCAATGGATCGGCTCAAAGAGCCGATTGCCCCATGGTTCACGTTGGATTTACGATGACATGGGGATCCTGCTTGATCAATACAAAGTTAAATCAATATACGACAGTTTAGGGTTTTCACCGCATAATCGGAACATCCTACACGTAGTTGAGCCTAGCAGATACGTAAGGTGATGGAAAACTAGTCCTAAAAGAGGCCTAAAAACCAACATGAAGTCAATTCCCGGAACAATCCCTTCTAGGACTAGCAAGCCATGCCCTTACGCACTACCGGACCGTTCAACCCGTTTGCAAGGCCTAATCATGCGGATGTCAAATTAATCCTTGAAGAACAAGGAACAACTATAACAGATCAGATCTACTAAATAAAGAAGAAGCAAGGTGCTGCCCTTACACCTAAGATTAGGTGTAAAGGCAGCTAGATATCGAGGGGTCGCATAGCTAAGCAAACGTATTCAGAGAAACATCGATGCAAGCCCCAAAACATCTATGATAAGGGTGTTACTCGCCATCAACAAGGCTTCATACGAGCAACACCAGATAACGAATAAACCGATACGCCTAGATCGCAAGATGCGATCTAGGAGGCATGCTACCCGGAAGAAACCCTCGAAACAAGGGGTGGCGATGCGCCTGGATTGTGTTTGTTGTGAACGTGGTCGTCCTCCTTTCTCAATAACCCTAGGTACATATTTATAGTCCGTGGACTTTCTAATTCGGGAATAAACCTAACCGTGTACGAGCTAAACTCTATCCCTTAATTCTAATCTACCATAATATACAGATACACGGGCAATCTAGCCCAAACTCTCGTACAAAGCCGCTTCAGAGACACTTTATACGCAAGTCCTCTAAGCCCATCTCGATCACGGCCCATCTCTTGATCCGGTTAAAATCTGGTGATAACAAATACATCATCTTATAGTTGTTGATGAATATCTTCATCAAAAGATGCACAACCAGAAATTGAGCGAACTCGGATCCTCTGATGCGGCTCTGCAAGAGGGCTCTGGTAGTCCTACAGCTGATCAAACACTAGACCAACATCATGCTCACTCTCCACGATCATATTATGCATGATAACACAAGAATTTATGACATCCTACATCTAGTATAGGGATAGAGGACACAAGCAAAATAAGCTTAGAACACATGAAGTGCATGTTCCCTGTAGGGTTGGGGATTGTCTTCAGAATGTTGACCAACGAGGATATATGCCACCGGCTAGGTACGTATTATCCCTTGCTGTATTTGGAATCCATTGATCTCATAGTTGCACTTTGGAGCTTGGCATAGCAAGTATCACTGACACCGGACAGCACTGAAGCACCTTGATGGCATGGTCAGATCCTGGTACGCCGAATAAAGAGTATCAAATTTACAGGTTGTAATATGCCACAACTTTAAGTATGACCCTTTCTAAGTGAATGGGGAACTCTTTCATTCCCAATGCATGCAGTCGATATTTTCAAGCATGCTAGAAGATCATCTTGATGCACCTTATGACATAAGCTGAGTTTGTCAGCTGCATTTTGTTGTCTCAAATATTACGGTCCAAACACCTTCATCACCGTTGTACAAAGCTTGTATAGCGCTTCAATGAATGTGGACTGAGCCATGCAAAGGTAGTCATCTTGCATATCAACAACAACTTCATATGCAAGACATCGGATAACAACATCCAATTTCTAAATACGTGAGAACCCAATCAGTCAATTGCATTCTTCCCTCAGTTCGAAGTAGTCATCAAATTCTCCCTCACGCCATACACAAATACACAATACACTTGAACAATTCCTTATTCATCCTGAAACATCATTATGAAGTTGTCGGAGAAATAGCAATTACATAGCATCATCTGACCCATGACCCTATAAGAATTACGTTGGATTGCCACCCAGGTTTTGAACCTTCATGTTGGGGATGTACATTCAACTCTGCTTGCAAAGTATAAGACAAGTAGGATCCACTGGTGGCGTCATCATCAACTGCGACATTGGTATCCTCTTCATTCATCCGGTTGAAGATGAACTCATCGTATCTATCTATATTCTACGAATCAAACAATGAAACAAAATATTCTACCAATTTTTTCACAAAAATAGAACAAAAATACATATTCAGTCAAATGGCTGAACACCTTGTGCACGGGGCGGGACAGAGGCGGCATCTGCCGTCAGGTGACGAGCTACGGTCGGTGAGACGGACGAGCGGTAGTAGTCAAAGAGTTGTGGCCGACGACAAGAGCGGAGATCAAATGACCCCACCCCACCCTCGGTGCAGCGCCAGATCCATCATGTGTGCCACGAAGGGAGCGGTGGCTGGTCTCAAACGGCAGTGGAGGCAGCGGCAGGTCTAAAATGATGGCCGAAGCAGAAGAGGGTTAGTGCGGCGTGTGGTCGGGGGAGAAATAGGGCGATTACGGGATTTGGGTGAGGGAGAGGACATGTGACACGAGAGAGATGAGGGGCGAGTGACCAAGTCGCTGGCATGTGGTGGCCGCCTCTCGGATTCCTACATGACAATCATGTCTGGATGTATTCGAGCACCTCTAGCGGCCCCCAAGGTCGGACGAGAAAAAGGGATCCCACACACTTTTTAGTCCAGTCTAGACTGATAGGGAAAGCCGATAAGAGCCTTTTTTTTTTGTCAGGACCACCCACTGGGATGATGAGGGACTATTTGAGGCACCGGTGGAGATGCCCTGATGCTCCATATTCTAGGTTCTATAATGTACACTGGGTACAACGTTTACCATATGCATTTACTTGTATGAGAAATAAAGAGATCAATTTATTAAGAAATAAAGGTATGGCAATCTTGGTTGAGAAGCTCTAAAATAGGAATTTTGGAGGGTTTTAACATCCTCGTGACTTTTCTCAGCGAGAACCCTTCGGATTGATCATATGACTGCCGTTTCAAAATCTTACTTAAATATCCGCGGGTGCCTGCGTGAGCCGCTTTGCGAAGTCAGTTTGTGCGTTGTCTAGACAGTCTCTCATCTCATGTTTGCAAGAATTGTCTGTTCACTCACGCAGTAGGGGACTCTGGTCAACTTAGGTCTTGCATCCCTCACCATCAGTCGGTGACAACAAGTTTGAGGTGGACCAAGGCTTAGTCTGGGTTCGAGTCTGCACTCGCAACACGGTGTCATGCACACCAATCTTTTATTAAGAAAATTGAGGTGCTCTTTCCGTCTGGCCTAGTTTTTTACAACGAGTCTAAGATTAGCTGTTGCTAGAAGAAGAGCTTGACCATTACCACGGGACTGGCCAAAGGAGATTACACGCGAGGATTTAACCTGTAATACACTAGTAGAAAAAGAGGCTTCCGTCCACCCCCATTAGTCCCGGAAATATTCGAACCGCGACTAAAGGGTTTAATTGATCGGGAGGCGGCACTATCTCCATCCGAGACGAAAGGTATTAGTCGCGGTTGTAACACCGGACTAAAGGCTATGGAGGGATGCGGCCGGCAGAAAAAACCTTTAGTCCCGGTCCTTTAGTCGCGGTTGGTGTCCCCAACCTCCCCAACCGGGACTAAAGGTTTTTCCGAGTTTTTTTACTCACAGCACCCCCCCCTCCCGGATCGCTTTTTTTGGTTTGTAAAATACAAAAGAAAATGATAGAAAATTCAAAAAAAATTTGTTTTCAGATTCTTGTATGTTATGCAACCTACTATTCGGAGAAATTAAGAAATTCGAATTTTCACTTTTTTTGTAAAAAAAGTTAAAAAAAATGGTAAAACCGCAATAACTTTTGCATACGACGTCGGAAAAAAACGTATAATATATCAAAAAAATCCTGGTTTTACCCGGTTAGCCAATTTTTAGATTCTCAAAATTCCAAATGAAAATACGAAAGCAGGAAGATTTTAGTTTTTGCTATCAATTATGGATTTTATATTTTTTAAATTTTTCAAAAAAATAAAATTAATAATTGCATCCAGCATAAAGATTACTATTACTTTTACCCAATTTTTAGATTTTCAAATTTTTAGGTTTTGGCAAAAAAAATATTTAAAAAATTAAAAAAATTAAAAAAATTAAAAATTAAAAAGTTAATGTTTATTTATTTATTCACGATTATTATTACATCATTATTTTTGTTTATGAAAAAAATTATTTGAAATTCAAACAATAAAAAAATGTGACATTGACCAACATGTTAATAGGATTGATATGATACTAGTATCACATACATGTGCGCGCACACTTGGATGCGGGACGGAATGGAACTCGGAAGTTAAGCGTGCTAGAGGTGAAGTAGTGGGAGGATGGGTGACCGAGCGGGAAGTTTGACTACGAGTAAGTAATTTGACTAGAGATAAGTAGTAGAGATAGAGACTAATCTATGCAAATAACAGAAATAATAGAAATTCTGAAAAAATAGAAAAAAACGGAGTGAAAAATTAGAAACCCAAATGAATTAAAAAAATTAACGAAATAGCCTTTAGTCCCGGTTGGGGACACAAACCAGACTAAAGGTCCTTCCTGTGCGCACGCTAGCCGCCACGTGGACGGATCTTTAGTCGCGGTTTGTAAGCAACCGCGACTAGGGGGGCTTTAGTCCATTTAGTCCCGGTTGCGCAACCGCGACTAATGGCAGTTGCGAACCGGGACTAAAGCCCTTTTTCTACCAGTGATTAATATTTGTGTTTTGTATGGTCAAAAGATGATAAATACATTGTATTGGCATGTAAATTTCAATTGAATTGGAGGGGCATGGCCCATGTTGGCCTCCACTAAGCTCCGCTAGTGCGTGGAAGGACACTCTCACCTTGCACCGACCCTAAGGCCGGCAACCGAGATCGCGGTGGACACTTTTTTTTAAATGGATTTTTTTTTAAACGTAGGCAAAAACTTTGCCTCATTCATTAATTAAGAAGAGGGTGCCCAGCTTTTAGGAGAAAATCGGGCAAAAACCTACAGGAACAAGCTCACACAAACAACACGCCCACACACGTCCACAACCAAACCTAACAGAGAACACAAGGCAACACTAACAAATTGTCGAGCACGACACTCCAACACCACACAAAAAAAAGACATGCCACAATATTGGGAGGCACCTGTCAACCTAATGCGGATCCAAGGAAGGCAATAGCCAAGGTGACGAGAAAATCGCAAACCTCTCTGACGACGACAGCTCCAGACACCGTTGACAATAGCCCAGAATTAGCAACCAATCACAAATAGAAACCACCTACATGTCGAACTTAGGCGAGGGAGAGACTCTAGCGTCATCAACAACAGGCTTGTTCTACCTGATGTGGAATGTTCTAAAGGAGCGTCATCTCCGCGTTTTTTTACTGGAGTCCAACACCTTTTGTTGAGGTATCCGGATTTGCCCTTGCGGACATCTGGCTTAGAGAATTTTGAAGAACTTCGTTGTTGGAGCGATCCGTATGCTGGAATTATCCGGTTGGCCAAAGTCTTTTTTGGGTGTTTTTGAGTTTGTCAGAACGCTTGCTGTAATTTTTAATGCAATCTTACGACTAAAATTAAGTATCGATTTGCATTTGCTCTGTCGACTCAGAATTTGTTAACTCTCAATCACCCATAAAAAAATTGCAGTTTCAGACTTAAGAAAATCTAAGTCGACTGAGACATAAGAAACCCAATTAAGTAAGGCCGCCTTTTATTTTATTTTTGAGAATCCCAGATGCACTCTCTTCCTATTGGGCGTGTTTGGTAGACTGTGCGGCCCTAGGCTCGCATCGGCCCAGCAAAATCGCCTCATTTGGTTGCCTAGGCTGAGTGGCGTTGTTGCACGAACCGGTTCTCAAAGCACAATTGGGTCAGGCCTCGAGGAACGCTCGGGTCGGCAGTTCCTAGCGGTGCAGGCAAATCTCCAACGCGACTCATGCAAAACCGAATCTTCGGCGCACACACGGAGATGAGGATGGAGATGGCGGGAGCTGCGGCGCGCATCGGCGAAAAGCGAAAACGGGGGCGGGAAGGATTCCGTCACCTCCCGTCGCGCCCCATGGCCTATTTCTACCCCCTCCTCCACCCCCCCAAATTTCGAGCTCCTCCTCCCATCGACAAGCGGTAAGAGGCGCACGCATCTCCGGTCGGTGTGTGCAGCGGCGGCGGACTACATCTGGGATGCTTCATATACTTCCTGGTGCAGCACATCTTCACCTCCGGCGATGACTGTAAGGAATCTCCTATCCCGGTACCGCGGTAATGTTTAGATCTAGGTTAGGAGTTGTCAGATCTTGTCTAGGGTTTGGTCTTGTAGCAGGGGTTAGTCCGGATTGTGCTGAGCTATCATGATCTTGCTAGGGTTCGACATTTACGATTGCTTGTTTGTCCCAAATGTGCTCACCTACCATGATTTTGCTAGGGTTTGTGCTATTTACAGTTGCAATGAACTGCTTGTCTGAGTTAGGATGATTGTTGGTATGGTTTGTGTTGTCCACTTTAGACATGTCTTTGCTTGCAAGTAGATTCACGTTATATGTACTACGATGTGTGTAGAACTCCATATGTGATGACTTTAACCAGGCGCTTGTCTGCGTTGGGGACTCTCAGATCGCTTCGCAAGTTCCCAATTCACAGCCCGCCTATGACTCCAAGGTGGCGGTTACCCCTCTGTCGTCCGTCAATGGGCATGTGGCTGACCTGGTGGCTCAGGTAGCGGCAGAGATCGCGGCTAGGTTGGCCACCACAAAGAAGAACAAGAACCGCAGGGAAGCGGACAGGGCCTTGAAGGCCTCGCAGAAAGGGACTGGCACCATGAAATGGCTTCCATTCATGTCCAGCTTCGTCTTGGAAAAGATGTGCAGCTTGATCAAGACCGGAGTGAGAACTGACAAAGGATTGAAGGAAGTCCATCTGGCAAGTCCGTGTGCTCCACTCAGGTGTACAACCACCTGAGGAAGTGGAGGCAGAGGTGGCTCACCATTAGCAGGCTCCGCGATCTAAGCGGGGCTCAGTGGTGCGAGGATACCAAATGCATCATCCTTGAGGGTGAGCACTACTGCGGGCACGTCGCGGTGAGCACGCTCAGTCCACCTCACTAACTCTTTTGATCAGCCACTAGGAGAACCAACATCATTGTCCCTTCGTACCGTAGGATCACCCAAAGGACTCGGAGTTCCTGAATGTGCCCATTGCCAACTACGACGAGATGCATACCATCTTCTCTTTCGGCCTCGACACAGGCAAGTACGTCATGGGATCCACTGAGCCCCTGGGCTCGGCTACAGCAAATCCTTCACCTGAGGATGTTGAAACCCAGGAGTCCGACACGATCAACCTCGATGGGCCACCTGAGAAGGCTGGCGACGCGCCTGAGAAGGTGACCGCCGGCAAGAGGAAGAGAGGCGCCTTCCCTGACGACGAGTTGGTGGGCTTCATCAACATGATTGTTGTTGTGAAGGACGTCGCACAGGCCATCAGGGACAACAAGCCCACAGACATGCACCCTAACCTGTACAATGCGGTCATGGACATGCTTGGCTTCGCCGAGGATGATCTCATGGCCGCCCTCAGCCACCTCGTCGACCACAAGGCCCAGGGTTGCAACTTTGTGGGTATGGTCGAGCCACACCGCGTCCTCTGGCTAAGGAAGTAGCTTGCAAAGTACCACTGCAAGGTGTAGTGGTGCCCTTGAGGGGGTGGTTTAGGGGATGCATG
This sequence comes from Lolium multiflorum, assembly GCA_030979885.1. Classification (NCBI taxonomy): domain Eukaryota; kingdom Viridiplantae; phylum Streptophyta; class Magnoliopsida; order Poales; family Poaceae; genus Lolium; species Lolium multiflorum. Next base: position 179,073,664 of record CM061752.1, read on the forward strand.
CATGGAGGTGATGAACTTGATGATGATGATGATGCTGATGATGTACATTTTGGCAGTAGCTAGGGTTGAAAAACATTTGACGGCCCCCTTTTGTAACTATGATGAGATGGTATATACTAACCCCGCAGGTGATGGTGAACTTGCGGTGTTAGGATGACACCCACTTTTGTTGTGGTGGTAGGATGACACCATGGTAGTGTAGGATGAACTTGTGATCCACTTTTAGAATGATCATGCATGCTCTTGTTAGTTTATCATTTGATGTTAACACTTGTGTGGTTCTATTGCTCTGTTATGAATTGGTTTATGGTTGTGATCGATTACATGTTCTTCTTATGCCGTGCTAGTGGTATGTGGTGTTCCGCGAAAGGGTTCGAGGAATCTACAGCTCATGGAGGGTCTGTCAAGACCAGGTCAATGGCTACTCCAACAACAACTACCAAGTGTATGAAATATTGGAGGAGGCACATCAAGAGTACCTCACCTTCCTGGAAGAGGAGTTCCTGGAAGATCAGGTCATCGATGAGGCAGTGTCATTAGCACAGCTACCGCCGGAGGAAGTACATGCTCTACAAGAAGCATCACCGATGGTACGTCCCAGTTGGGTCAAAGATTACATCATCGTCTTCCTTATCGTGGTGATCGTGAGGATCTTGTTCTTCTGAATGGTGTCTGATCGTATGTAACATGCTATGACATGGTAATCTCACCCTATTTGAATTGTGGTAAGGATGCGGAACTGTGATTTGAACAACCAAAGAGCTGATTCCTGTTTTCATGCGTGCAACTTGGGCTGGAAACAGGCAACAAAATTATGGGCCTGGCTTCCTTCTCCAGCACAGAAAAGACCGCCCAAAATACCAAACGACCTGTGTTTTATGGCCCATGGTTCGTTCGCAACGCACAGGAAGGGCGCATCTCACTGGCACAGTGGTGCACATGCAGGCTACCAAGTCGCGCCCATTGCCTCTCTTCATTCCATATGCACCATCGAAAACTTACTTGCAAAAGTTCCTGTGTTTCAAGATCTGTTTAGGAATCTACGGTGGTTGACACTTTAATCCTATAAATTTAATTCCTACTATCAAAAGAGGCCATTAAACTCTGTCTTCTCTTCCGTACAAAGACACGCATCCGGAGCACGGAATTGGTTCGAGCTTGAAGTGTTTTTTTTTTTTGTTGCACAATCGAGCTTGAAGTGGTTTGCAAAGCGGGGAGCATCTTCTCCAGTTCCCTCCCCTGAAGCCTAGCTAAGAGCGTCCCCAACCGTCTTCTCGAGAAGATCTCCAGGATTTTTTTTTCCATTCGGATGAACGAAAATGGCCTCGTCGCGCTCCTAGATCCTCGTTTTCGTTCGGATTTAGGATTTCATCCATCCGGCGAGCCCAGGTCATCCCCCCCCCCCGAGCTGGAGTCCGGAGGAAATGAAACGCGGGAAACGTCGAGAAAACTTCCGCGGTGGTGGCCCCAACTTGGGCGAAAGGCCAATCGTCCCTACGACGCGTAGCTTCCACGCGGCGAGTTAATCCGCCTTGAATTCACGCGCGGCTCCCTCTATTTATCGCAAAACTACCACGTCTGGCCGCATTCACCACCGCCGTCTCCCTTCTCTCCCCATCCCAGTCTTCTCTCCACAATCCTCCTCCAGCGAGAAAATGGCGGGCCACGGCGAAGGCGTGGCGAACAACGGCTTGGTGGTGTTCCCCCACCGGTGGGAGCGGGACTTCACATGGCGGGCTACCCGGCGCCGGACTTCCGCGCGCCCGGAGGATGGCGCTGAGCGCGGGGCGTCTCGATCCCGCCGCTTCGGTGGGAGGCGACGCGCTCGACGCCGCGATCGACGCCGTGCGAGTCACCCTCAGCGACGAGCGGCCCGCGGAGAGCGGTACCTCCCCGACAACTACGACGCCTGGAACGAGTTCTTCCGTCGCCGGTACGAACGGGAACTCGCAGCGTACCGGTCCTCCCCCTCCTCCAGCGTAACAGCGCCGTCGGCCGCCGCCGCTGGTGGAGCGCACCAGGCCGCACGCTCGAGAATGTGCTCGCGCACATCGAGGGCGGCAACTCCCCCGTCCTGGGGATGCCGCCGCCGGCGGTGGTGCCTTCCGTGTCGCGCTGACACGTCCTCATCGGGGTCGACGTCAAGGTTTCGGCATGTACAAGGCCGATTTTAAATTTTAGTTTATGTTTCCCTCTGGCCGAATTCAAATATATTACGGATTCGGTCTATGTATGTTTGAACTCACCTATATATGTTAAATATCTCTAAATTTCGCCTACAACGGGGTGGAGATGCTCTAAACAAGCACCGAAGCACCAAACCGGTTAAATATACGGCAAACAAGTGCAGAAAACTGAAGACGGGCCCATACACACTAAACCATTCTGAGAGGGTTTTCGACTGTACTCGATCGGCTCCCGGAGTTAATATATCTCCCATAGTAGCAAGCAAGCGGCAGGAGATTAGCTAGAAGCTACTCCTGTGTCCTGTTCCAACCAAATTTATGAATCATCCGATACCCAGGCGAAGCAAATGCTCGCGTCAGGGTAACGCGATGCAACGGATCGATCGAACAAGCCCGTCCCGAATCTCTACAGGAGCGGAGCGACATGGACGCCTGCTGCCCATCGATCCGCCCTTCATTTGTTAGCTCTTAATAACTGATGAAATCACCTCGCTGTCGGTCTCTGGGGCACGAGCGTGCGCACATGCCGCGCGCCCGCGACGAGATCGGTCGACGGATTAATCTGCAGCTAGGACGGTGCGTAAATCTGATCCGCCGTACGCTTGGATCGTTTACCAACAAGCAGCTAGCTTGCTCTGCAGCTTCCGCCAGGGCTTAACAACTCCGGGATCGATCTATCCATTCAAGTACGTACTCCCTCCGTCCTCAAATAAGTGTACATCTAGCCTCTAAACTTTGTCCACAAAAGAGTGTACTCCTATCTTCCCAATGCAATTTAATTGCTTCTCTCTCATCGCACGGAAATCAAACCCAATAATATTGAATACATGCACTTAGCTCATTGGAGGTGAAAGAATTAAAGAGGAGAGATGCATGTTTCCAATGTACTTTTCACTCCACCTCATAATTTATCTTGAAAACCCCGCAGGTACACTTATTTGTGGACGGAGGGAGTACCGCCGATTAAATTAAAGTGCGATGTGAACATTCGTCGTGGTTTGATAGATCTCGGGCGCACAGTAGCGTGATAGGTCCTTTCTGCGACCCGATACAGTGATGCACGTACTTAGTAAGCCCGAATCGGGGCCAAATTGGTTGGATGAATGCGATCGCACTTACACTACTGTAGCGAGCAGTGATAGTTAGCTACCGTACAGCTAGCTAACCCAGGCCCCATCATTTACTTCCAAATCGATGATGGTTGCGCGCCTAACTAGTATAAGATCACCACACATGTGTATATTTGTTCAACTGTTTCCGTGGTGATGTTGTTCCTATCCTGTGTGCTTGTTGTATATATACGGCCAGGGAGGAACAAACATGCGCGCATGGGTCCTCTGATTTCGAGCGTACAGGGGAATGAATTGTTGCTTTCGCCGATCGATCCGCCAGAAGTAATCTCAGCAACCAATATGCTCATCTGTTTCTGGACGCTAAACTGCTCGGATAGCGAAAGCACCTCAGCAGCTACTAGCTGTATGGAGACATGGATTGATCTGCATGCATTATTTGCAGTACATTGCCTGGCTGAAGCATGAGCAGCAGCTCTCTCCCTCTCTCTAGTCTAGAGAAGAAAAAGAAATGCACAGGAACAATCTCCATGTGCATGGATGGAGACAGGACGGAGACCAACCTCAGCTAAGTGGAGGCACACACGCACATAATGCCCAAGGAGCGGGTGACCTGCATACATAGATCGCCAACGACCACCGCACCACCACTACTGCTACAGTCACTGTGCATGGATCGTGGCCGGCTGGCCCCGCGCGCTTATCATACGGCGCCCTCCTGCACTGCATGGCCCTCGCCGTTTCCGTGCCCTTGTCCGACTACCGACACTCAAAATCACCCACCAATTGACCATCATTTTAGCACCCGATCCTTTTTTTTCTTCTACTACGTACTGAAAGTACAGTGATATGATACAGCAGAAGACCTTTTTTAATGGGGGCAAAAAGCTCACAAAAAAGGTAAAAGGTGGCATAGACATGGTATAACACGCCCCCGTTGAGGAAGTGAGGGAGTCGACGAGCGTCGGGGCAGGGCATCGGTAGGTGTCATCGATGTAGCCAAAAAGCAGGTTGCACCAAGAGAGGATTGGTTGCACCTGCCAAGAGGAGAGGTCGATGAAGTGAAGCCCGATGTAACTTTTGATAACGTCTCATAGCCTTATAGTGAATCTACAGTGGACGAAAAGATGGTCAACTGATTATGGAACTCGTTTGAATAGGCAGGCAAACATCATAATTTGGTCATCCTCTCTTCTCAAGACGTCCGACTGACCATATTTTCAATAGCAAGCCATGCAAAGAGCTTGATCTTGGGGTGCAGATCTTCCAACAATACAGTGTTGAGCACACCAAGAGACCCCCAATGTATTTTTGGCATGCAAACTGTTTCCCATTTCATTTTCCATTGCCCACCGGAGATAATGGCCGCCCATAAGAAGGCCCTCGATGTTGTGCATGGTTCCGGGTGGCATAATGAACGGGGTAGTGATAGATTGATTGTGAAGCAAGAACCAACTTGACAAGGAAGGTGTGCCCTGCCATTGTGATGAGTTTCCCATTCCATGTTTGGGTTTTACTGGCCACTTTGTCTTCAAGATGTTGGAAATCTGCTCTCCTTAACCACCAAACCGAGAGGGGCAACCCAAGGTACTTGAGAGGGAAGGAAGCACGTCCCAGCGGAGCCCCTCAAGGATATCATCGAGATCAATTTCGCCGCCCCTAATAAAAATCACGGAGCTTTTTTGAAAATTTGCTACGAAGGATAGATGAGATCACTAGTCCACATGTTATCTTGTGCTGACTGTAATGCACACGCATACCAAGGGCATCTACACCAGTATTGAGGATTTGATAAACACTACACAAGATTCCGTGTACAGACAAGATGATTTCTAAATTAATGATGTGGACGTGGGGAAATGACTAGTGAGTCAAAGAGCCCAGGAAAAACTAATGCCGGGAAGGTACATGTCACTGACTGGATTCAGCAATTGATAAAACTGACAATGGAAGCCACTACAGAACAAATCTGATTTGATCTAGCAGGTGGAATAGAATAGCATGATGGATGCCGACAAGGAATATGATTGTATAATGATTATGCTAGCAATCCTGGTTTACTTAGTCCAATAGTAGCTGTTTTCTTTAAGGAGGAGCTACACAGGAGAAGAATTTGATCATTGGTTTCTTTATATGGCAGGCCAATAGGAATGTCACAGCAAAGACTGGTAACTATAGATCGGTTCAGACAGAAGGTTTTGTTTGGTCTTGCTTGACTTTGCAAGGCCTAGAGCGAGCCATGTGAAAGTGTACTATTCAAAGGGATCCTCCTCTAGCTTGACAATATCTACATTGGCAGGCTTAAATTTGAACTACTGGATCCACCACAAAACTTTCAGGCTAAAACTAAGCTTACATGACCAAGAGAGACCCTTCTCACAAGTCACAGCCTCATAAACAATGTGCCCCGTACCCTAGATTTTATATCTAATAACACGCTATCAGCTGATGGCCTGATTCTACCACTATACCGCTACAGCTTGAAATGCCAAGAGCAGTGGGCATGTAGGTCAAGACATTAGACATGGAGGCCTTGAACTCTGGGGCCTTAAATGGCTTGTCCCCGCTCAGAGTGTGGTCACATCCTGTTGAGGATTTTGAGAGCCATTCATGGCCAGGCAGCCGCAGAGGCCACGCAACGCCAATTTACTCGCCATGGTACAAAACCAAACCAGTGTCCATTGCCTGCATGGTATGGTCATGGACCTATGGCGAGACTACACAGGGCTAGATAGATTGGAAACAAGCATCTGGTGAGGACAGGTGAACCCATGGAGGCACTCCAGCAATTTCTGCCATGAACATCAACTGAGCTGATGTACATGCAAGAGGAAACTGTAGGAGGCCAGGCTTTGACTCGACAGGCCCAGTCTACAAGGGCCACTTACGGCTTTCAGACACCACATGTAAGCTAAGCATGACTAGCATGAGTTATTGGCATTTTGAAAGATTAAACACATGCGTGGTAGTACTCTGTCATATAGGACCTTCAGATCATGACCTAGTATCGACCATCAATTGTATGGAGAGGGTCGGATGATCACATTTCCAACCAAGTTGGTCGGATACAGGGGAATGTCTTTCAGGGTGTCTGATTGACAGACAACAAGGCAATTGATGGATTCCTACCAGAAGTTTGTTTTCTTGAATTAGACGACATGACACGCTGGAATCCACGGTCTTTTCCTCATTAGGACACAGAATATTTATCTTTCAACAAGACTCGCTGATAAGAGATGGCATGAATCTAAAGGAACATTATACTCGTAGTTTATTATGTGCACTTACATTTTATATGATGCATACCTTTGCCTTAAGGCTGAGCCCTTGCAAATTAGGAAACTGGATCTTTATCATTGGGATGATACTGACATGGTAACCGAATGAAAACAGAGCAGGTGGGTACAAGTGCAGTACCGTGTCTTGACAAAGCTTCAGTCAGCACTCGGCAGTTCATCATCATGGACACCAACGAGTGGCAGCAAAGAGAATCCTTCTTTTTTACTTGTCTTTAAAGACATGCTATGATTTGATGGCATGTAATTTTATTTGAGAACATACGCGGAAGAGTGAAAAGAGAATTGACAAAGTTAAAAAAAAAAGATCTCAAATCTTTGGTCATGAACCCATCATCACCTTTCCATGGAGGAATAGTCTATTTGCGAATGTAAAGCCATAATAGCCGTGCAAAATCATACCAAACTGTTGTGCTAATGGTTCTTCTAGGCCCTCATGGCATTTCCAGCAACAGGTGGAGCAAAATGATGGTGGTATGGGTGAGTGAAAGTATGTAATCGTGCACCGGGCTATTTTGCTTGTCCCACCATCACAGCATAATAACTATACTATATGCAAGCCCAATGATACGATAAGAAGCATCATGCCTAATTTGCATATTTGGGCAAAGCATTCAGACAAGCAACAACACGTCGTTCTCCGTGGAGTCCTGGGCAACTTGGAGTCTTGCTAAGAATTTGCAAAAATAACTTTATTTCCACGAATAGAAGACATTCACCAGACAATTAGTCAAATTATACTTAGCTAACCAAGCCATTACTTTGAAACTAAATATAATTGGCTAAGAAAATATTGTATCATACAGCTATAGGAGAAAGTAAATCTTATATGCCAGATTTTAGTAGATCAGTCTAAGAACTATGATGTGCGACTGAATTGCTCGCCTTTATTCCTTCTGTTACACCCACTCTCAATAAAACATGATTGATTCGAACATTTACATGGGCTTCGATATGCATTATCACAAGGAATCAACTTTGTTGCATATGAAACATAACATTTAGTTATGTTAGTGATTTCTAGTTAGCATAAGTTATTAACACATCTGGAAACAAATGCACATTTGGGCTAGCAATTTCGGTTCATTCCTTTTCAAGTTATTAAAAGTTTAACACATCTGGAGACAAATACACTGGAAACAATAATGACAAAAAATTTGGTGACCTTAATGACCGGAGATTACATAAAGAGTGAAGACAGGTAGTTCCTCAGGAGATGTACAGTATCAGTTTCATATTTGCATCTGTTAAAGCCTTCTAGGTACATGTGTGTCTGTCGAAAAAGAATGAAAGAAACTGTAAAAGTTATGGACTAACCTCTTCACAGTGGAAAGCCTAGAAGAAAGGAAAGTGAAGATGTACAACTTAGGAACATTAGATAATATCTGCCTACTCTTTTCAGGTCCCCAAAGGTGACCTGGCAATAAATCAAAGGATCCAGCCATGACAGTGCCTCTATTGGAGGCCTGCAGAAAGAATTGCTTCCGAACCATCCATACTGCGGAAAGGAGTTATAAGCTTCCAGAAGTTGAGAAATGATATTGTTAACATACGTGATGTTAGGCTGTTAGCACCGATTGCCTAGTTATACTTCATTGGTCATACTGACTAGCCAAGTCACTGTCCTGGAATCTATAAGAATTTTCCAATGCACTATTCCCGCTGGGAAAGGATGGGCCAAGAATTTTCAAGCGCTTTGGCCCAAGCTCTACAGATGGAGGCAGGTAGTTGCAGCCATTAGGACTTTGGCTGGAACCAACTTCATCCTCCAAAATATTTCCATCTAGTTGACGTCTCGTCTTCAATTTGGTTGTAGCTATTGGGTCATCTCCATTGCCAGAAATAAAGTCAAGACAATGTCTAGAATAATAGGTATGGACAGGATCATTTTTGCCGCTGGATCCTTCCACTAACTTTTGCTGCTGTCTGTCATCTGTATGGATTTTCTTCAACCGTTTTAATACCTGAAGTTGGGATCAAGGAGATGACATTAGTAAACAAAGTAGCATATGTGAAACTGAATATTGGGTGTTCTGGGAAAAAGGTTGTTCATCAGTGCAATCAATCCATGAAATAAACTTGCTGTTCACTAAATTGTTCTAGTCACAACTTATGAACAGATGTATCATGTCCCTTCAGACTTATGAAGTGGTTATAAGTTGTGAAATGGAAATACTTTAATTACTCTTTCAGGTTTAATAACCATTTTACTATATGCTGGACTGAAGCTAAGCACTAAGATCGATTACGCAAACAGGGTTATTCTCCCTCCATTTTTATTTACTTCGTGTTATGGGTTTAGTTAAAGTCAAATTTTGTAAAGTTTGACCAGGAATATAGGAACAAATATCAACATCCACAATCATAAAAGCATATAAAATGAAAATAGACTTTACTGACGATTGTAAGGGAAATACTTTTGTACTTACACCGATTGTAATACCATAGACTTTATATTATAGATGTTGATTTTTTTCCTAAATATTTAGTCCAACTTTATAAAGTTTAACTTTGACTAAACCCAAAGCGTGAACTAAATAAAAACAGAGGGAGTAATTTTGGTTGCCCAATCCACACAGGGAGTGACCTTAGTGGATCCTGTGCTAGATCAGAATGAAATGTGCTGATTTTTTAAGGAATGGTTAACAGATATGCGGAACAGTGAAGAAATAACATCATTCTACACATCTTAGACACTGACAGAGCCCACGGATATTCCACTCACCATTAGTTTCTGTAGTGTTACTGAAGTTACAGTGCAAACATGGATAGTGACATCAAATTATAAATGCAGAGGGATGCAAATAAATGAGCACTGACAGAAATATCTGTACCTGATTCTCAGTGAAACTTGTTAATGTTACATCTTCTGTACGCCTTCTATCAGGAGTTATGCCTGACCTTCTCTTCACCCTAAATACCTCACAGTCAGAATCAGAAGTATCTTCTGCAGCCAATTTTTCAGAAGAGCATGTTTGATCAGGTGCAGACGAAGGGCATGCATTAATGGTTGCAGTTTCAGGAGTAAATGAATTCTCAGGACAAGAGCTAGAGAAGATTCTTCTGTTAGAACTAGTGCACTCCTGCAAATAAAAACTAATATCAACACATTTATTTGCCCCAATACAGTTCAGCGACATAAGAAACTCTGGAGTGAACCTTACATCACTTTGTGTACAATAATCATGGGGTCCAAAGGAAAATGTTATTGTTGATGCAGCAGGATATGGCTTGTTCAGATCGTATGGAAGAATACGTGTCTCTGAAATACTATGAACTTCAGCAGATACATCTATGTGAATCTTGCAGTACGGGAAGTATTCAGCATCATCATTAATGCAGTTGAAGTAAGAATGTGTGCTAGAGCCATGACAGATTTGCTTTCTAACTGAATCGATTGTTCCATTTTCCTCCTCAAATTTCTTTGACAATGTCTCCAACTCAAAGATGTCTTTCCTCACAAATACAGTACGATCGCAGCTGCAAGGGCACTTCCAAATCTCTTCCTCTTCAAAACAAGGCAAACAAGTGAGAAGGTTGCTTCAAGAGGTTGACATCTGCACTTAATGTTAAAATTCCTTACCATGACAAAGGCAAATTGCATCAACTCTGCAGTTACACATAACATGAGCTACGTAGCAGTCACGTCTGCATATGCCACAGAGAACTGTCACATCAATATCTGCTTTATAGTATGTGCGAGCTCCCATTTTCATAAGTGACCAACGGACACAATGCTGGAGCCGCATCAACTGCACAAAAGGAACTTTCATACACTGTTCAATGTGACTATCGCCAGTTGATGTTGTAATATCTTTATGACCAGACATAGAAAATTCGTGAGCAAGAAGTGCCGTCTCTTTACAAAGAAGTTCCTCATAAGGCAGTAGCGGTATCCTATTTAGAAGTGCATAACGTTGACTAGCAATTGCTCCAAGCGGGAACCATTCACCAACAGCAAAATTCACTGCCTCGCCACAATTAAAACCTGAAATTTGTTATAAGCATTTCCCACTGTTCATATTATCCTATAAAATAGACATTACAGATATCCAGATAATTTGGAAGATAACTGGCATCACAAAACTTCCAAGAAAGGCTCACCATGGCTGAAACCTGAATGGTACGCTCGAGGAAATGTGATCACAAACTCTCCAGGTCTCTGTATAGCTCGGTAAACTGGAACATGATGATGCAGTAGAATATTGGGAGGGAACATTGTAGTCTTCCCCAAAAGGATATCAAATGCTGCAGTTTCTCTTTCACCTGATAAAATTTCATGATCATATACATGCTCACGTACCACTTTCTCAAATTCTGGAGCAGCTTTTCCTGGAACCGCATACCATGTTTTTGGAGCCCCACAGTGATGGTAGTTAATGCTACAAAATCATAAAATCCGATTAGAATATACAGAAGGTTCAGTCTACAGCATGTTGCAAAAGTGTAGAAAGTGGGACATAACAAAACTATTAATCATGCACCTGTACAAGTAATGGTCTTCCACATGCCAGGCAAACATACTAAAGAGCATTCCAATATACAACATTGGGTCAGTTACTCCCTGGAGATTCCAGGAAATAAACAGCGGTGAGTACTAAACAATAAAGCAGGGAATTCCATTGATACAATGTACTCACTGGAATTGCTGTTCTCAGAAGACGTAGAATTGATTTGGACAACCGAGAAAGTTTCTGGATCAGAGCACAATGAAATATTTTAACATATCATAAAGCAATGTAACACTTGCAATAGATAAGATCATATAATGAACTAATGATTAAAATAAGGACAAGTAAGCTTGATAAACGCATAATTGCAAGAGCGTGGCTATGTAACCCCACACTACACTCAACACATACTGCAAAAAAGGGAATGTAGAGCAAGCATACATTCTAGCCACTGCATAACTGAACGAAATTCAAATACAGAAATGCCAAGGAAATTTTACCTAGTGAGGTTGGTACATAAATAGCTCTAAATATGGTACATAAATGAAGTACCTTTAGGTTCCACTTGCTACTTCCGAGTTGGTCATTCGGAGAAGACGAGAAAGCACTACCATCAATATCGCATGCATACTCAACAGAGTCCATCTTGCCAAATGCTATTTCATGCCAAAATTCCTCTTCCATATACCTTGGTGGAAGACATGCAGCACTAGAGTATCTCCGAACAAATCCTTTATTTGCCATCTTCTCAAAATCTCGAAATGTGTATTTTCTGTTGATACAAACTCATAAGTTATGCATTATACATGGCAAACATAACTATGAAGCAGTAACGCATCATCAGTAGGCTAACAGACCTTCCACTCATGAAGAAAGCAAACTTGTCATCCGCGGACCATTCAGCAAGACGGAGAGGCTGCACTCTGGTAGTAAACTTCAGCCCACCTTTTTCCTTCATAAGTACAGTTCCAACATGTACAGAAGCACATATAGGTGAAACAATCTTGCATATACCTGGCAAAATCGCAGATTGTCTCAGCCATGAAAAAAGCACACTCACCAAACGATTTGGTTCGAGATATCCGCTGCTGCCAAACGGTTTGCTAAGACAATGCTTGTTTTTGTGTGTGGCTCATCTATTTCACGCATGTGCACAAAACCCATAAATATTATGATATGTTTCAATTCTGCAGTCATTATGATAATAGACAAGCTCAACTGGAGGTGTGGCATGATTTGGATGTGATACTCTGAGAGTAAAAAATGTGAAGAGAATAACACAGGAGAGCCACTCCAATTGTCCTTTATATTTAGAGTAAATTGCACAAGAGGTTCCTAAACTTGTGCATTGGGGTGCATTGGCATCACTTAGGTCTATAAACTTTAAAACCATATTGGTGGCTCCTAATATTGAACATTTGGCACTTAATACAACTTGGAAGTAGCAGGGATGGTTGAGAATTGTGAGCAAATTTATCTTTATTTTATTTCATGAGATCAGATTTGGCAAACATTAGCTCTCTGCCTGCTTACAATCAATTGTTATCATGTCCTTGACCTTACTCGAAGAAAATAAACACAGACAAACATAGAGAAGAACCTATACCATATTCTGCAGCAACAGGGGCAATTTTGCTGAGATAAACAAATGGATCCTCAAACTCCTCAACAGAAGGAGAAAAAACTGGACATTCTGGAATCTGATCAATCCAATCTAGGCTAGATAGATCAAACTTCTTTCTTCTGTGCTTGAACAATGGGTCCCTCGTGGGCACTTCCTCTCTTACTGATGAATCAAGTCTCCTACGTAACCTTGCCCCGCATGACGCAGGTTTCGGAGCAACTTCCTCATTCCCTGCCATAGTCCTGAAGACATCAACCCCTTGACACACAAATACTGAGCTTACTGGGTGAAGGCACCCATGCTTTATATCCCCAGCTCAACAAAACGTGACTCCACTCGACCTGTATACACCCCAAAAAAAAATCAGTACTCATACTGCTAGAACATTTTTTTATACTTTCCATTACTAAATTATAGCTAAAAGTGGCTACTGAAACAAAGATGCCTAACTAAAGTGAAGTGGACAGGATCAAAAGATTCATGTCCAGTGAACTCATGTAAAACGAACATTACATCCAAAAGTACATGCTGCATGCAGAAATGTAAACATGCGCGTGGTCAATTACTCAATTGTGTGCTCCTTTTCCATATCATCCTACTATATGCCTAAAGGCACAATCTCACTGAATTGTTCACACCACAGCAGCCACTGTAGCCAGGCGATCGATGCCCAAGACCAGAAATACATGTACTAGGGTGCTAATAAGTCAAACTCTCCTATTTGATCCAGGAATCCAACAGCTCAGTGCCATCTCAATCGCAATTCACAAAACACCGCAGGAAAAAGTTATAGACAAGACCGTTCACACATGGGTCAAATTCCTAACCACGACACTTATGAATCTGTTCATTTAAAGATGCCAAATTAAGCAGCTAGAGATGTAGCCCGCGAATTCATACCATCCTTCCACGTAGTAGAGCAGAAACACGCGCAAAAATAGCAAGCTTAGGTGGTCAAATCGATTTCCCACCCGAAAGACTGGTCAAACGTATGCAACAGTTAGAATCTGGAAACACCTCAATCATGAGCACAGATATAAATTGCCTACCATATTAAGCTCAGTTCTACAGTTCTGCCACGACATACCTAGAGAATTCCCTAAAATAGAACGATCGGGTACGGAATTAACCCAGTGGGTTCGTTCATCGACTGATGAGAGTTACGCGACGAGCAGGAATCCACGAATTGGGTCACTCAAAAAGCACCTGAAATCGCGCGCTCGCACATCAAAGCGTGAAATTATCGCCTAAAATCGCCAGCTCTCGACCGCGGTTAATTAAACAGTTGGAAGAACCATAATTTAGCACAAAAACACTGATTATGAGACGGATGGAATCCGCACGATTAGTCGTCGGAACGGCGGAATCCACACGATCGAAGCGGTCTCCGCAGCCTTCAAACCCACACCGGCAAATCGACCAAAGGGCCAGAGCAAGCGCCACAACGCGATTGCAGCTAGTAATATTAATCGAAAGAGCTCAATGAATCCACCTAGAGAGGAACTACCGAAAAAAAAATCCAAACACCTGCCCCTGAAACAAATCCAACCACCCCCAGCGAGAGGGGCGCACCCGCCCCGAATCACAATTCGCAGCCCGGAAAACACTCACCGTAGCCTCCCGCCGCAAAACCGCCGCAAATCGGAACCCACATTCCCCTCCGGGGCCTTCTACCGGATCCCCCGCGCTCGGATCCGAGCCCGCCACTGCCGTAAACCACTGCGGCGGCAAAGGGTGACGCTGGTTCCACGCGAGGCGTGGGCGCCGGAGCCGAGGCTGAGGCGGAGCGAAAATCTCAAGCAGCGCAGCGGCGCTCCTCCGAGGTCGGAGCTGCGGCGAGGGGTGGGAGGAGGCGGAGGTGGAGCGAGGTGCGGAAACGGAAACGAAGGAAGGGAAAAGTGCGGGTGATATTAATACCGCGACAACTGCCCCCTGAGCCTCTCTAAGAATGATTATTGTACAATTTCGTGGATTAGAGGTGGGATTTTATAATTTATCACACTTTTCTTTTCTTTTATTTGCCATTTTCTATATCACCCACATGTAGTGGTAATGTGGCGAATAATAGACACTTTTAAGAAAAATGTGGCAAAACATAAAATATATCAAACATAGTTGAATGGGTTCAAGTATATGTAAATGTAATTCTCTGGTAGATGGGGTAGTTGCCAACCAACTTGTAATCGGAGGCCGTAGTCACGGGTCTGTCTCTCCATCATAGATGTGCCAATCAGTGTCGTGCAGCCTCGATATGTGGAATCCCGCCAAAATCTCAATCCTAGTTTATTTTGTATTTATAGTATAAGTAAATTTGTTAGAATGTATTAGAAGTGAGATTCAAGTAGGATCTTACTTGACACCTTAATTTTTTCTCCTTGTTATCAGATGTGTCATAATGTACTACAATCAAAGAAATCGAAGTGTAAAATTGTATTATGGACACGAAGCAAGGAACAATTGAGTAATTGAACCGTAAACTACATCTGGATTGGCAAAGTGTTAAACATTGAGCTACAACATTGTCTCCACGCAAACTAATTAACTTTTTCTTCATACAACCTCGAAAAGACGGCCGGATTCCGCTATCATTGAGATAACCGAAAAAAAGCTACAAATATTTAGAGGTTCATGTTCGAAAAGCAAAAGAAAGAAGCTACGCGCACCACAATCAGCATTGCGCAGCCTAGAGATGTGGCGTACCGCCTAAATCTCACTTCTAGCTACAAACACTTAAAACTTTAATTTTGTCTTGTTGTTTCAGGTGTCCAGTGATGTAGGGACAATCACGGTAATTGAAGTGTAAGTTGCATACATACTCAAAAGCAACAAACAATTAACTAACTAAATTTTAAATTACATTCAGATTGGCAAAGTGTTAACCATTAAGGTACTACATTGTCTCCAACTAAATAGTAACTTCTTTCCATATGACCGTTGAAAACAAACCCGGGTTCCACTATTATTGAATAATGAAACAACACCATACAATTTTAGAGGTTCGAGTTTGAAAAGCAAAAGAAAGAAGCCTTGTGCATTGCTACTGCTAGTGTTTGCGAGGAGAAGTTATATACAAATCGAAAAACATATATAAAAAGCACAACCACATAACATCCATGAACAAATCGGTCAATATCAAAAGCAAATTGGAGCCGGACCTTCGAGGACATCCGATAAAAGCATATTGAAGCCGATGAAACTAGGCAAGCCTCCGGTGCAAACCCAACCAGATTCACCTACAAAATCATACTTTTATTTCATTTGATAGGAAGTGGGATTGTGGGAACCTCTAAGTTTCCTCCACTCTCTGTTTGCTTCTTTTCCTTTTCTTCTTCAAGGAAGTTCTCCATGCACATCCTCTTCTTGACTTTCATCATGGGGTGATGCAGTAGCAAGCGAATTCAACAATGCCTCGTGAGGGTGAGGATTAGGAGTAGCCGCCACCATATTAGCCATTGCATTTCTCTAAAGAATGTTAGCTCCATTGCTTGGCAACTCTTGTTCACTGGCAACAAAATAGTTGAAAATGAAAATTGATAAGTTTCTTTAAAGCAAGTCTATTCCTAAGCTTCAAGATCAATAGATGCGAGGGTAAAGATCTGCATGTATCTGCTAGCTGGAAATATTGAGAAATCCACCAGAAAATTTGAGAAAGAGCCTTGAATTGTAAATTTCATCCGTATTGGCAAAGTGTTAACCATTACTAAGCTACAACAGTATCTCGCGATATTAAAACTACCGCGTCTGTTTCAAATTATAAGACGTTCTGAGGAAGGCTAAAATAGCCTTCCAAAATATCTTATAATTTGGAACATGTAATTCAACATTTTCAAGGATAAAACTACAGGAGGGTACCTTAAGAGATTTGAGTTATTCTGTGTGAGTAGTCGTGAGGCACTCATGGATGCTTGTTTCTTTCCGCCATTTATGTACTAATGTAAGGAGAGGGAAGAACATACTAGTGCTATTGTGCCTTTGAGAACTACAAGCTGTGTAAAGTTTACAAAACAAATCTATAAGGGTACAATTTTTTTGCTGAAAAGTCAATTCGTAGACCAAAAATATAGCTATGAATAGTAGCCAAAAATATATTCATGACAAAACTTATATTGATGATTACACTTTTTCTCTAGTTAGTGTGTATATCGAATATGAAGATGAAACCTTAGTGAAACTTTGTGCAACTGCCCTTATTTAGAACACAGAACATTCATACTATTCATCGGTAAACTACAATGAAATTAGTTAAGTAACATAACTCTTAAACCCATAATATTGGGTCCCTCATGTGTTACACTATTTTAAATATCCAGAACATGCTCGGGACTTTTATGAAAAACAAATGATAAGAATAAAAAATTGGAAAAAACTTCTAAATTTTATCAAATTACTTAGTTTCTCTAGAAACTGGTTTCATGATGATATGGATTCAGTTTTCACTACATGGACATTTGGTAACTCAGAATTTTGGCACTTCCTTCGATTCATATTAGTTGCCACTAATATAGACGTATTTAGACATATTTTAGTTCTAGGTACATCCATACTAGTGGCAATTAATATGAATCGGAGGGAGTAACTCAGAAAATGGATATATATATATATCCTTTTTCCACTAAAAACATATACAAATATAAGAAGTGGAGAAAAATAGAAAGTTTCAAAAAAGGTACAGGTGATTCTAGAGAAACCATGCATGTAGCAATTTGATCAATTTTAGAGGGTAATTTTTGAAAATATATCATTTGCTAGATCAGAAATTTGTATAAGATTTCATGCATTTCTAGAGGTTTGAAAATTAAATGTGTTCTCACCTAATATTTCTTCATTTTTGATTTCTTACTTTCCTGTCAATTTTTAGAATCTGTTGAAACAAATATTTTCCCCATAAACCTTTTGAAATTTTCATTTGTTTCCTTGACTTTTATTCATACTAGTTTTGTTTTCGAAGAGATATCTTTCATTTACAATGATTTTATATGAGTGAATATCTCAAACCCACCACACTTGGACCACCTTTTCCACATGACAACACTTTGATTTGCGAGTAAGCAGGTGTTGCGAGTAAGCAAATGAATGTCACCACCTCATTGATCGTCTAAACCACATCCCATGGAGCAAAGGAACAAAATCTACTACTCCCTTCGATACATAATAATTGTCTCCAATATAGATGTATCTAGACATGTTTTAGTTATTGATCCATCCTTACTAACGACACGTAATGTGAATCGGAAGAAGTAGATGGTTGAATACTTAGCAACCAATTTTTGTTTGTGTTACAGGCGAGCGACAGAACTTAGACGTACAATAGCTATGAACTACAAATATAATTACTCTGAGAATGCACCGGAAATTGTGGTTTCTATAACTATGACTCATTAGTCGTCGTTTTGTGATATTTACTCTTCTTAGAACCACCACCTCGTGGTTCTACAGAACTTCTTTCGAAGGGGTAGTAGAAGGAAATACACCTGACGAATCAAGAATTTATGCCAATAATTCAGTTGGGTGAGCAAAAATATTTTGTCCTTAAAACATTATCCAGTTGTCATTTCCATTATTTGGCCTGTCCAGAACTTCGTGAATTGAGATGAGGCGGAAGCATCTTCATGTTACCACCGGATCACACGTTGTTCTTCTTCCCCACGTGTTGGTATCTGACGACCACACATTCTGATTCTTTCCTTTAGCGTTGTGTGCTGCCGATGCTTTCTACACCCGAATCGGCTAAGAACAATGCGGCGCCGTATCTCGGCCGAAAATCGGCCTGTCGGCAGCGCCAATCAGCCGTTCTTCGGCACATCTGCCCTGTGAGTTTCTACTACGGCATGCATTCTTCGTTCAGAGAAATCAATCTGTCAAATAGGTTAACCATTCTCACTCGTAAGATAAGATAGTCTCGTCTCCCAATTGGATTACAGGATTAGGAACGGGAGATTAACTGTACCAGATCATCCACCTTTAATTATCCAGAGAACACATGTAACTTTCGTTCGTTCACTTCACGCAACATAGGTGATGGTAGGGTCTAATTTCTTATGATTAAGCCTGCTGACTTTTAATCGAACGGCTCGGTCAAATTCTCTCATTCTCTAGAGTACACATGTCAAATCCTGAAGGGCATGTACTTGCATTCTTCGCGGTGGTTAGGGAATTAGCACTAGCGCTATCAGTGAGCAGTTAGTTGGCCCTTTTTGTTGCTTTGAGTAGGTTTTGTCCCTAGAAAACAAGGAAATATTCGACAGGAAAATCATTGAACTGAAAGCTCCCGGCATCTCCGCCCATTTGATGTGTTCCTTTCGCCGCCTTTTAACTTTAGTGATTGATCACGCAGTCATGCTGGCGAGCTCATCAGCAGAAAATGAAATCCAAAAGGAGCCTTTTGATTTTAATTGTGTCCTTTCCTTTGACTTAGACCCCGTAACTCTACTCAGTTTTTATTCCCAACATGTGTTTCACTATGGTGCCCAAGAGAGCAGCGTCAGCTAGAGGTAGTGGTTCAGCTAATGGATTATGGAAAGCCACACTAATTTGAGAAATAATGGAGGCGCTGGTGACGAGAACAGCTGCAACAACCGGGGCTTGTTCAGACAAGATACGAAGACTGTTTAGTTTATGGGGGTGTCTAGATCTTACCCCACCATCAGTTAGATGAAGTTATCAATTCTCTCTTGCAACTTATGACTAGTATGAGTCTAAAACAAATCTAACAATTTAAATTTTTTTAGTTGCATCTCCATTTGCAACTGAAAAAATCTCGGTTGTAACTCTACTTGCAACTAAAGAAAAAATCTCAGTTGCAACCCAACTTACAACTCATACACTTAACTAAGAATTAAATTAGTTCTCCACTAGCAAATCCCTTAGTTTATTTCACCATGTTAGTACACGGGGATTAATTTGATCTTGCGCATGTATCATTCACTATCTGAAATCGTGCAGTACCCAAAAGTAATATAGCCAGTTGGATGATATGCATACGTTGCTTTGCTTCGACCAGCAAGAGACACCAGAATTTGGGCTACAAACGAGTTGAGTTCGAACGACTTGCGTTAGGCCTAGCTTGGCTCATCTTAAAATTTGGGCAAGCTCTGATCGAGTTGAATGAAAGATTGAGCGGTAAAGTTGGCTCATACTCAGCTTGTACCGATCTTGAGTAAATCTCGAGCTAGATTCGAGCTAAAATTGACAAGAAAATTTCTCATATATGAATGCAATTTTTAACTACTAAGACACATGGCGACATCTACAGAAATTCAATTTGGCTCTCATGTGCATATGCTTCCTCTACCGAAAAAATATATTTTGAACTGTTGAAAAAAAATTGACAAAAAATTCTACATATACATCTCCATAATATACGTGTGTTCGTCAACTTTCACCAAAAACCGATACTTTTTGTTGTCTATGTAAAAAACAAAAATTTATCTTGCGAAACGTCATATTTTAAGCTCCGAATTTTATCTTTTTTCTCTACACGCTACATGACAAGTCATTTTTTCATTAAACGACTTTGTGGACGTGTAGCATGTGAAGACGTGTGTGCAAAATTTTCTTTTCAAATTTTGTGACATTTAAAATATGTGACATTCAAATTTTCGTTTCGAATTTTGTGACATTTGAAATATGTTTAAGATATATTTCGAAATAAAGGAAGCATATGCTCCCATGAGCC
Organism: Lolium multiflorum; assembly: GCA_030979885.1. Lineage (NCBI taxonomy): Eukaryota > Viridiplantae > Streptophyta > Magnoliopsida > Poales > Poaceae > Lolium > Lolium multiflorum. Next base: position 179,093,966 of record CM061752.1, read on the forward strand.
AAAACACCACTCCCCATCATTGAGAACAAAACATTACTAAATATTATTTTAGCAAAAATCAAAATAATAAAAATGTCTGCAGTCAAACTTTGGCCGGAAGACATACCACTCCCTATTTATTAGAGGGGCAATCCACATACCGTTGTTTTCTAAAATACTCGCATAATTAACCTTCCAGATTGTGTTGCACATAGAAAAAGGAAAATATAAACTCACATCGTTGAAGGTAACAAATTATCCTATTTACTTTTTAGATACTGCAAAACTATTAGAAAAAAATGTATTATTTCGAGCTAACGAGCTGAAATCTGAGTGAGCTGGCATGGTCGCTCAAGATTAGCTTGTTTCTAGATCGAGCTACATAAAACGCTCAACTTGGTTTAACTTATTTTCAGGTCAATCTCAAATAGAACTAAAAGACAAGTCAACGTCGAGTTACTCGCGATTCTCGAGCTTTTCTTGCAGCCATAACAAGAATATATGCCATCTCCGGGATACAAACGCGAGCTAGCTTGCGCTCCTCGTTAGTTGAGAGGTTGCTCGATCGATCTTTCCCTTTTCTTCCAAACCAGATTGCTTGCTCTCCCCGAAGTGCCATCCTTTTCGCTGTCCTTGGCACTGATCGTTCGTCTGTTCTTTCCGCCCGTGTCGTGGCGACATCGCTGTCGATCTTCTGATGCGATATCTCCGTCGCCGATCTCCCATCACCTAACTGGCCTAGCAGTAGCAGAGATTTCTCCAGGCCTCGACACGAGGTCATATATAGGCTGTGTCAAGATGTTCCATTTCGCAACTAGGTAACGCCAGCATGCTGAGCTCCTTGCCCCAACTCCCACGAGGCCAGGCTAGCTCTGGGCAACAATCATGCAAGTCGGTCTCATCAAAGAGAATCGGTGCAAGTGCAAGCGTGCAACAGCTAGCACTTGGGTTGGGTACTGTATATAGGCCTATCGCCTTTGACCAGCCCGAACAGAACTTCTAGCAAACGTCCACGTCCTCCCGCTTCGGGTATATCAGTGCCGATCTCGTCGTCGGCGGATAGATCCGGCTGACGCCGGCGAATCAGCGCCTTCACACGAAGTGGCATGCGTGAAGGTAGCAATAACGTGAACGACGTGCGTCCAAACCTGCTTGGCTCGATGCTGCTAATCAATGTTACATGATCCATGCACATGAATGATGATCTAGATTGGCAATGCCAATGGATTATCTGCAAATTTTATATGCACGTTTGGTACACATTCAGGTTTTCAGGCACTCTCTGCCATGTCGTCACGCGAGAAGCATCTTTCCTTAGCTCACTTTTCTTCGGCCCCATGGAAAACAAGAGCACGGAAACAGAATTCAACATAGAAGCTAGTAGTAGACACGATTACTAACTCCAGATCGCAGACATTTTTTTTTCGAGAGCACGCGCAAAGTGTGTCTTATCTTTATAGAAGAAGAAAACATAATATACAAAAAAAAACAACTGACATCGGTGCTTACACCCGCTCACACCCTCCCAACCCGCCCTCCGACTAAAGCCTACTCTCGCTCTATCTGTGAGCTTCCTCCTCTTCTAGCTAGCTCCCACAGATAAAACTCTTCTCTGATGGCCGCAAAGATCTGGGTTGGGTCCTTCTGCTTCCGCACATTCTCGAACACCGTCGCATTCCTCTGCTTCCAGAGTGTCCACGCCGTGATGATAACCATAGAGTCGAACAGACATGGATTTCCGCACGCAACAGTAGGCCGTAGCGTGGGGTATCAGTACAAGGGTTAATGAGAGAAGCCTGACCTAACACACTGCCTTCTCTTCAATCCAAACGCATTCGAAGTGCAGTGGAAGGGTAACAAACAGAGAGAGAGGAACACGATGAGACGGGCGAAAGGAACAATGGGGCGCAACAAATAATTTCAGTCTACTGCACTCCCGGCCTGTAACAGTTTACAGTAGACCGGGCCAGGCCCCTCCCTGCGAGGGATATCTTGCTTTTGCCACTTCGAGAGAGAGCTTCGGATCACCACGGGAAAAGTTGGTTTGTCCAGGGCTCTAGATATGCATGTACAAGCTCACCCACTGATCTATGTTAGCTTCAGCTATTGTTCTCTGCTTACCGTCGCAGCGCTACAAGGAAATTTCAACCTCTTGTTTCATAGTATATCATCAAATGAATTCATATGTATGATTTAAACAGAATTCAGTAACTGTGAAGAGCAAACGCATGTTCGGAAAATATAAATATAGATTCAACAAATTCCCTTCAGAAACAGCAGGACCAACTCTGTCTCGCATATTTATATGCAGAGAGCGTCTCAGGTTTTCTTCTCAGCAACGATGAGCTGCAAAGCGTATATTCAGTACTTAACAGAGAATCACGCGGAAATACAAGGAACAAGTTACAAGTGCAGCTAGTACAACGATAGATGCCAGGGAGCATTAGAAGAAGAAAAAAAAACTTACAAACCCTGTTCTGAGCCTTGAACAGAAGTTCCACTGACCACCAATAAGCAAATGTAATGTAATGTAAAACCTGTTTCACTGTTTGTTTCTTCTCCCTACATGACATTACAAAATTAACAAGGCACCAGATTGCACTGCTAATATGTAGTACAACAAGGCATAGTACTATGTTGACAGTCCAATGCAGGAGTTAAATTCAGAACCTGAGAAAAATAAATGGGACCCCATTTACTACTGCCATGAATTAAGCACGATACTCTGCATAAATGATGGGACAATTGTGTTTTACAGAAATGCACAGAAATCCAAGAAGGCACAGATTAAAATGCAAGTGCAGGTAAGAGCAATTCCAATAGCGTAGCCAGCTGCTAGCTATAAGCCAAGTGTCATGTCATCTATAGCTAACTTAGAGCCAACATATACAATAGTGAGCTATAAAAGTGTAGTACTTTTACAATACATGGCCCACCTTTTAGTCTCATAGTCTAGACGTGCTAGAATACAAGATAAGAGCCCACTCCTCTTCTCTCTCCTAATCTCTCTCCTCCAACTAAGCAAATTTATAATATTTTATTTCTTATAGCCAGCTGACTGTACCTTATTGTACTTGCTCTAAGGGCGGCCACAATGCAGATACGTTAAAACCGTATCTAATACTGTCCAGCTCACGCATGCTAATTTAGATACACAAGTCCACAATGCAGTGTATCTATACGTGAGCCTTGGTAATAAATGAGAACTGCTTTTGCTTGGGTAAAGATTGGACGATGAAGAGCCCACCAAGAGGCCTATTGGGCAAACAATTAATTTACATCGGTACCATCAACAAGATACGTATCCTAAATAAGATACTCCCTCTCTCACAGTTTATAAGGCACGCGCGTACCCCTAGGTTGCAAATTTGATCAAGTTAATATTAGTTATATGTTATAAAAATTATATCATTAGAAAGTTCAGATGTTCTATTTTCTAATGATATAATTTTTGTATTATATAATTTAAATTATATAGGTTAAATTGATGACCTAGGGCTACGCGCGCGCCTAATAAACTGTGAAGGAGGGAGTACGATCATTCTCTCTTTCTTCTTAACTATTATGCCACCTAAGCAAATAATCTGATGTGGTAGTTTTAGATACACTCCACGCTGTAGCATTGGGGGTGCCCTAATAGTACCAAACGAGTTAAGCATAGACGCACAGGATCATTACACAAATACGAGAAATATTCACACGCGCACCATGTTCTGAGCCCAGGCGGCATACAACAGTTCCACAGACCACCACCAGTGAGCACATATTAAACCTGTTTCTTACCAACAGCAGATTCCAAAATTAACAAAGCCCAATGAGAGTAACGAGGCAAGGCGATCCAAATGCAGGAGCTATATTCAGAAGTTGTCACTGCCAGAAATTAACCAGCAAATCGACTGCATCACTAAGTAATACAAGAGAAGTGGACACGCGGACAAAAGACATCATTAAGCACAGTATATGTAGCATTAGGTGGTCTAGCCTAGAACCAGAATGTTTCATGCCAAGGCCTAACCAAACCAACAAACCAACACACTAGACAGGCAACATGAAGAGTTACTTAGCAAAAGGGCAGTTCAGAACAAGATTGGTTGGCGCCTTATACCAGTCGTTGCATGGCCAGCTGAGATTTGAGAATCCCTGTGCCTTATAGTGTTTGTTGCCAGACTAGTTCAGAATACCTGCACTTGATTGTGTAACTGCAGAGAAGCTGGATGATTGTGGATGGACGGGCAGTAACGAGGACAAACTGCTTGTCTTGCTTCATGAATTCGGCGACTTCAGAGAGCATCTCTACTTTCTTGTCTTTAATATTGTACTTGCAGATGTGAGCCGACGAACCCAAGTCTTGAGTGTAGTAGATGCAGTTTGCCTCCATGCCTGGGAACTTATCAGCATCCACAGCCAGGCACCCGTGGTGACCAATGAAGATGGCAAATCTGCCGACGCTCTCCACAGGCTCGATCTTACCAACCTCGTTGTTCATCTTAAACACAAAGGGGGTTCTTCCTTGTATTTCGATGTGCAGAAAAAGTTGTGCATCCAAACCCACTACAAAAAACCGGAACCGGATATTGTTTGCAGCTTCTTCAGGAAGGTCGGAGAAAACCTTGAGCGGATCACCATGAGGAGAACTCAAATAATCGCACAACTCACCAAACGCAGCAACCAATGCCGGCCCAGAGATGCGTTGAGGGTAGGCACCACCTAGGATAGCATCCCGGAAAATATTGTAAACTTTTTTCCCACAGTCTGTAGAGACGAAACCTTGATTTCCCAGAAGGGCCATGTAAATCTTGCATGTTGAGTCACCGAGAAAATGGAGGTAGAGCGCGCCTTTGTCACAGCTGACCTCGGCGACCCCCACCTCGGGGGGCATGGGCGCCACGAAACGGGTCAAGTCACCGGTGAGAGGGTTGAAAACACGAGCGGCATGAGGAGGGCTCCTGTCCGCCAAGATGAAGAAGCCGCTAGGAGTGGTGGCCACGACGTAGTATTCGCGGAGCAGTGGAAGCTTTTTGTGGAGGAAGCGGCCAGTGTCGGTGTTCAACAGAAGCAGCTTGCCTTCGGTCTGGAAGACCTCGTCGAGGACGATCCACCGGCGCGGCTGGAAGCGTGGGTCGGAGGCGTTATCCTTGGGTTCATCGGTGGCGGAGCGCCAGCAGGTGCAGACGGCGCGGAGGCACATGTAGTGGTCGAGGTCGTTAGAGGCCAGGAAGGAGTCGGCGATGCGGCGGACGAGGTCGCCTGGGAGCGAGGACCATTTGGACCAGTGTACAGTCCCCACAGGCGCGGCCGCCATTGCCCCAACCTCCGGTTCTTGCAACAACGTCAACACGGCTCTCTTCTTGTTGAAACCCTCCTCCATGCTTTGGTTCTCCCTATAAATGATACAGCTTTGTAAGGGAGAAGCATAATGGAAACTGCAAGAGAGAATAGCCACTATAGCACTAGTGAAAACCTAAAGTTCCAAAAGAACAAGCTTTGCCAAAATACCATTGCAAGCTAGTTTCTTTCTAAAAAGGCTTATATTTTGGAAGGAGGTAATAACACAACAGAGAGTAACTCCTACATACAAAGACAATTGTGCCCTTATCTCTTCACACACAACTCTCTCACGTCCTCTCATTTCAGCATCATTTAAATAGATTTCAGCAACATCTTAACAGCAGCAGACCATCTAAACATGATTACAGTAGCACTTTGACAGCATCTCAGCAAGACAGCATTCGAGCACCACACTTACGGAATTTCAGGAGCATTTTTTTACAGCATTTCAGCAACACACAAACACAGCAAATTTCTAAATTTGCAAATCGCCACGAACAATACTAGTGAACAATTGAACATGATAAATAAGGGAATAAGAACAGAAACTAACTTTGCAACTGTCGATGACCGGGCGGCAGCACAGAGTACACCGTCGTGGATCCCGACCAGCGACCAGGGAGGACGGACGCGTTGGGGAGAGCCGCGCGCGAGCAGGAATCCGGCGCAGCGGCACCGTCGTCGCGGGGGCCGAGCAGGGAGGGAGGGCGGACGCGGCAGTCCGATCAGGGATTGGGCGACGAAGAACGCGGGGATGCAACAGGGAGAACTAGAGAGAGGGAGGAGCGGCAAGGAGGGGCGAGCTCCGGCAGCGCGGGCTCGCTGTTGTACGGCGCGCCGCCATGGCCAGGTCGAGAGGCGAAGGGCAGTAGATGGTATTGGGCTGTTGGCCAGGTCGGGCTGTTTGGGCCAGGAAAAGTACAGAACGGGGGAACTTTGCGGAAAGTCCTTCTGCAGTTTTGCTCCGGAGCTTCAGTGCTCCATATGTATTAAAAACATTCGAAAATTATATTTAGAACTTTTAAAAATCGTAAAGAAAAATCCTAAAAGTAGCCAATACTGCATCCCACAAACGTGCAAGATATTAATTAGAATTTTTTTGTATTCTAAGCTACACAAAAATGAGTCTGAATTTTTTTTTTGAGATTTGAAATCACTATACTCAGATTCACAGTTTTGTTATTTTTTGCATAGCCCAGGATACACGTTATTTACAATTTATATTTTTCATTTTTTGAATACTTTACTGGCTACATCCTGTTTTTTCAGAATTTTTCGATACATGGAAAAAGGATTTTCCATTTTTTTTGTAAGAAGAGATCACTTGTGCCCGTGAACATCAAATCTTCGTGCGGCAACTTTGGTATGATAACTAAAGTGCAGTGCTATTTTGGCACTACTAGTAAAAGTGCATGTCATTACAAACTTCTTGGCTGATCCTCAAATAACACTTATCACAGGGGAGCAGTTGTGTATAGCTATGATTGTAACATGTTGCTGCTACTTCCTTTCTTCAATGAGGACTATATTGGAGTGAAATTGAGCGAAAATGTGTAATTGTGGTATGAATCTTCCATGATTTGTGATTTCTAGGACGGGAGAGGGCTGCGTTCTAAGCCCTAGATCCTTGTACCGTATATAATGTCCCAATTCTAAACAGGAAGTTAATAACCATGTTACCTTGTATTTATATTGTTGTGATTTTGCGATGACACGACCAAGTAATCTCATTAAGTTGATGGATTATATATCATTATCTTATTTTTAGGGTGTGAATAATAAAGATAGTGTTATTAGTTGGAAGCGGGAAGGTTTGTTGCAATGACAAGTCGTTAATGAAAAGGAAAATGATCCTGGTTTATCAGGTAAGGGGGAAAATTCCAATTTCTATTTCAGGTTGGCATGCCAGCTAATCGACCACTCTAAAAATATAATTAATAAATATGTTCTTCTCATATAGAAACCAAGTGATCTCATCGACACCAGCTTATTTCAAGTTGGGTGGCAAGGAAGTTAAGTTAAAACTTGTCGCTCAAGCGACACCATCTTATTTTTTTTGGAGCAACCGGCAGGAGCTCTGCCTTTTTATTAAGAAGAAGGAAATTAGCCAGTTTATAAGGAAAACTGGCCGAAAACCGATACAAACACAACACACGTGTCCGGTTTATAGGGAAACCAGACAAGGAAAACCAACGACGCAGTTTTTCAAGGAGAACTGGCAAAAACCCAACACAAGGCCTCACTACCTAGCTGAACTAGGTCTGGAGCGCCACCAAACGACACCAGCATGACGGCAACGGTGAGCACTACGACCGCCCGGTCTACGACCCTGGAAAGGAAGTCAAAGCCGAAAGGAACGGCTAGGCCTTTCAAACTTCGTAAGGTGAGGCATGCCGCAATAAACAAGCCGGCGGCACTCGCACGCCGACAACACCCGAAGACGCCGACCCAACCAGAACCACAAACCCAAGAGGGAAAGGCACCCAACACTCCAAAAAACGACGCCTCCAAGGAGGAGACGACGTCAAAAGACGCCGCCGTCGTCCAATCCGAGCAGGATTTGAGTTTTCACCCCGGAGTGAGGGTAGTAGGGTGTCAGGACTCCACAACAACGCCCCCAAGGAGGAAAACGGCGTCGGCACTGACTAGGTCAGTGCAATACTTTCGTCCGGAGGGCCACGACGACCACCACCACTGGACCATCACGAAGACAGACCATGCCGCCCTGCGAGGAAGACCACGGGCGAGAGGGACGACGACCACGCCCACGGAAGCATGCCCTGCCACCCATGCGGCAAGAGGCATAGCAACACAAACATGTAGCTCCCGGAGCCGCCGCTCCGGCACCATCTTATGCAATGTCAGTGTTTTTCGTTCCAATTTTTTTGTAAAGGAAATACATACGATATTGCCTAAAGCTCGTGAGGTGATCATGTGACAAACAAAAAAAAAGTATTGGTTTGCTTGGTAGAAACTAGGTGTGCCAAATAGTTGATGTGGAATGGGATTTAGAGATTCACATTTCTTTAATAAAGCTACGCTAGCTAAGAAAATTTGGAGACTAATCTCAGATCCTGAGAGCTTATGTGCTAGGGTACCTCCCGATGGGAAAATACTTGAACCAAAGTTGAAGAAAGGATCATCATTCACATGGCAAAGCATTATGTCTGGGTTGCATACTTTGAAGGTAGGTGCAAGATGGTGTGTTGGGGATGGCAAGCAAATTTTTGGAAGATACAGGTATTCCACTAAACCAAAAATGGGAAGGTACTTACTCCAAAGGGCAATATTGTCCTAAAATATTGGATGAATTGATAGGTGCAGAAGGAAACAGGGATAAGGAGCTTTTAAGAGCTATCTTCTGGTCTAGTGATGCCATCAATATTCTTGCAATACCACTAAGTCAAAATGGTATGGAAGATTTTGTGGCATTAAGATTCAATAAGAAGGGATTCTTTACGGTTAGATCGGCTTATAATATGGAGTGAGAGTCACAATTTGGGAATAACTTAAGATGGATAGCTCGGTCAGATAACTCAAATCAGAACCAAGTTTTGAAGGAGCTATGGAAAAGTAAGCTACCAGCAAAAATAATAATCTTTGGCTGAAAGTGCTTGCATGGTATTCTTCTTTGTATGGGTGATTTGGCGAGCAGACCCATCAAGGTGAATAGTTCTTTTCCACTTTGCTCTAAATCTTGTGAAGATATTAGACACACTTTGTTTTTCTGTGATGGTGCAAAAGAAATCTGAAAAATACGGGCCTATGGAATATTGTTGACAAAGCTTGTGCGACAGACCGATCAGGTAGTGTTGTACTTGATTGCTTGATGGTGCAAATTCAGAAACCCCCAAGATAAAAACTATGATGATCTTAGGGAGGTGTTTGTCACTACTGCATGGTATATTTGGTGGATCTGGAGACAAAAGGTATATTGGGAGGCTGCGCAACCGGTGAATCAGCTGGTTCTAAACATTCAAACGCTGGTCACTAATTTTATTCATGCAGCTTGCCCAAGAAATAAAGGGAGGGAGAGTACTTGGATGAAAACTAGAGAGGATTTTGTATCGGTGAATGTTGATGCAACTTTCAGTTAAGAAACTAGAAGGGGATCAGTATGTGTTGTGATCGATGATTATGATCGAGCCGTCGCAGTTGGGGATTGCGAACTTGAAGTTTATCCTCCTTTTCTTCGAGAATATGTCAGGGCTCAAGATTAATTTCGACAAGAGCGAAGCCATTGTGACAGGGGTCTCAAAGGTAGAACAGTGCAGAGTGGCAGCTGCCCTGAATTGCAAGCTAGGGAGCTTCCCTTTCCGCTACCTTGGCCTCCCGATGAGCGACAAGAGGCTGACTGTAGCAGACTGGTTCTTCCTCACAGAGAAGGTGGGACATAGGGTTGACCCCTGGCAGGGCGTCTACCTGACATCGGCGGGAAGACTAGAGTTGACTAACTCTTGTCTCTCCAGCTTACCGATGTTTGCCATGGGCCTCTACCATCTTTACGATGCGACGCATGGGGCGATGAACACCACACGTGGCCGATTCTTTTGGGAAGGAGTTGGTAACAAGCGCAAGTATCATATGGTGGACTGGGCTACAGTTTGTAGACCTAAGGAGTACGGAGGGCTGGGAATCCTCCACACCAAGAACATGAACATTGCGCTTTTGGTAGGGTGGATTTGGAAGCTCTATCATAATGCGGAAGGTCTTTGGGCGGACCTCATCCGAGCCAAGTATCTGGGCAATAATGACTTGTTCTCCCCTCTGGTCCCAACTAAAGTGGAATACATTACAGAAGCTCAAATGGTACTTCAAGCTCGGGGCTAAGCATCTCGTTCGCGATGGGAGGCGGACGTACTTCTGGTTGGGGACTGATACGTCTCCAACGTATCGATAATTTCTTATGTTCCATGCTACTTTATTGATGATACATACATGTTTTATGCACATTATATGTCGTATTTACGCATTTTCGGAACTAACCTATTAACAAGATGCCGAAGAGCTAGTTGCTTTGTTTTGCTGTTTTTGGTTTAATCCTAGTAAGGAAATATTCTCGAATTGGACGAAATCACCGCCCGGGTCCTATTTTTGATCCGGAAGACCGAAGGAGAGTCGAAGTGGGGCCACGAGGTGGCCAGGAGGGCGGCGCGGCCCGGGCCCGGCCGCGCGGCCCCCCTGGGCCCTCGTGCCGCCTCTTAACCTGCCCTTTCGCCTACTTATAGCCTCCGTCGCAAACCCCAGTGAGAGCCACGATACGGAAAACCTTCTAGAGACGCCGCCGCCGCCCCATCTCGGGGGATTCAGGAGATCGCCTCCGGCCTGCCGGAGAGGGGATTCATCTCCCGGAGGACTCTTCATCGCCATGATCGCCCCGGAGTGATGAGTGAGTAGTTCACCCCTGGACTATGGGTCCATAGCGTAGCTAGATGGTCGTCTTCTCCTAATTGTGCTTCATTGTTGGATCTTGTGAGCTGCCTAACATGATCAAGATCATCTATCTGTAATACTATATGTTGTGTTTGTCGGGATCCGATGGATAGAGAATACTATGTTATGGTGATTATCAATCTATTGTTTATGTGTTGTTTATGATCTTGCATGCTCTCCGTTATTAGTAGAGGCTCTGGCCAAGTTTTTGCTCTTAACTCCAAGAGGGAGTATTTATGCTCGATAGTGGGTTCATGCCTTCATTGACACTGGGATCGTGACAGTAGGTTCTAAGGTTGTGTTGTCTTGCCACTAGGGATAAAACATTGATTCTATGTCTAAGTATGTAGTTGTCGATTACATTACGCACCATACTTAATGCAATTGTCTGTTGCTTTGCAACTTAATACGAATGGGGTTCGGATGATAACCGAAGGTGGACTTTTTAGGCATAGATGCGGTTGGATGGCGGTCTATGTACTTTGTCGTAATGCCCGGATTAAATCTCACTATATTTATCATATCATGTATATGCATTGTTATGCCCTTCTCTATTTGTCAATTGCCCACTGTAATTTGTTCACCAACATGCTTTATCTTATGGGAGAGACACCTCTAGTGAACTGTGGACCCGGTCCTATTCTTTACATCGCATACAATCTACTGCAATACTTGTTTTACTTGTTTTCTTGCAAACAATCATCTTCCACACAATACGGTTAATCCTTTGTTACACAAGCCGGTGAGATTGACAACCTCGCTGTTTCGTTGGGGCAAAGTACTTTGGTTGTGTTGTGCAGGTTCCACGTTGGCGCCGGAATCCCCGTTGTTGCGCCGCATCACATTTCGCCACCATCAACCTTCAACGTGCTTCTTGGCTCTCTTTGGTTCGATTAAACCTTGGTTTCTTTCGAGGGAAAACTTGCCGCTGTGCGCATCATACCTTCCTCTTGGGGTTCCCAACGGACGTGTACATCTACGCGCATCAAGCACTTTTAGGCGCCTGGAGATCAAGACAGCTGCAAGGGAGTCTCCACTTCTCAATCTCTTTACTTTGTTTTTGTCTTGATTTATTTTATTTACTACTTTGTTTGCTGCACCTAAACAAAACACAAAAAAATTAGTTGCTAGCTTTACTTTATTTACTGTCTTGCTCACTATATCGAAAACACAAAAAAATTAGTTACTTGTCTTTGCTTGCCTAGTTTACTTTATTGCTACTAAAATGAGTAATCCTGAAGTTGAAGTTCGTTCTTTTAAGCAACAAGGTGGAGAAAGCTTTAAAGATGCTTGGTACAGAATTAGTAATGCTCATCATACGTGCATTAAGAAACACTCCACCACTATCCTTCTTAGGAACTTTTATGTTGGTTTATCTAGTTGGAATAGGTATGTTCTTGATGCTCTTTCAGGAGGTAATTTCCTAGGTACTCCCGCCTTAGAAGCTAGTTGCATCATTGAGAGTCTAGTTGGAATACCACCTGTTAATGAAGTTAAAATTGAAATCTCTCTTGAGGATGTTATGAAAAAATTGGAAACCATAGAGAAAAATTTTCCAAGTATTGAAACTAAATTGGAAATGTTATTGGATAAAACTGATGAACTTGATAAATCCCTAGGAGGAATTGATGAAAGAATTAGTGTCCTAGGAACTTGTGTTGTTCATGATAATCAAACCAATAGGATTGATGAACTTGAAAAATTTATGAGAACCTTGGGTTCAACCTTTTCTTCTCTCAAGTATAATGAGAAATCTTATGTGGGTAAAGAGCAAAAATTTATGTATGTCTCTAAAGTGCCTAAACAAAAGAATTATTATAGGCCTAAAATTGCTAAAACCCCTAGCACCACCATAGACAATTTAGATAATGGAGCACCTAAAGTATCCTCTGCAACAAGTTGTGTTTGCATGAAAAATAATAATGTTGATGCTTCTACTCTCGATAATATTTGATTTGCACTTTCTGCGCCTAGCTGAAAGGCGTTAAAAAAGCGCTTATGGGAGACAACCCATGTTTTTACTACAGTACTTTGTTTTATATTTGAGTCTTGGAAGTTGTTTACTACTGTAGCAACCTCTCCTTATCATGTTTTTGTGCCAAGTAAAGTTTCTATGTCAAAGTTGATGTTATATTTGGGATCGCTGCAGAAACAGCATTGCTGTCTGTCACGAATCTGGGCACAAGTCTCTGTAGAAAATTAGAAAAAATCTGCCAATTTACGAGCGTGATCCTCAGATGTACGCAACTTTCATTAGTTTTGAGTTTTTCCATTTGAGCAAGTCTGGTGCCATTTTAAAATTCGTCTTTACGGACTGTTCTTTTTGACAGATTCTGCCTTTTATTTCGCATTGCCTCTTTTGCTATGTTGGATGAATTTCTTTGATCCATTAATATCCAGTAGCTTTATGCAATGTCCAGAAGTGAAAAGAATGATTGTGTCACCTCTGAATGTGTGAATTATTAATTGTGCACTAACCCTCTAATGAGTTTGCTTGAAGTTTGGTGTGAAGGAAGTTTTCAAGGGTCAAGAGAGGAGTATGATATACTATGATCAAGAGTGAAAGCTCTAAGCTTGGGGATGCCCCGTGGTTCACCCCTGCATATTTTAAGAAGACTCAAGCGTCTAAGCTTGCGGATGCCCAAGGCATCCCCTTATTCATCGACAACATCATCAGGTTCCTCCCCTGAAACTATATTTTTATTCAGTCACATCTTGTGTTCTTTGCTTGGAGCGTCGGTTTGTTTTTGTTTTTGTTTTTGTTTGAATAAAATGGATCCTAGCATTCACTTTGTGGGAGAGAGACACGCTCTGTTGCATATGGACAAATATGTCCTTAGGCTTTACTCATAATGTTCAAGGCGAAGTTTCTTCTTCGTTAAATTGTTATATGGTTGGAATTGGAAAATGCTATATGTAGTAATTCTAAAATGTCTTGGATAATGTGATACTTGGCAATTGTTGTGCTCATGTTTAAGCTCTTGCATCATATGCTTTGCACCCATTAATGAAGAAATACATAGAGCTTGCTAAAATTTGATTTGCATATTTGGTCTCTCTAAGGTCTAGATAATATCTAGTATTGAGTTTTGAACAACAAGGAAGACGGTGTAGAGTCTTATAATGTTTACAATATGTCTTTTATGTGAGTTTTGCTGCACCGGTTCATCCTTGAGTTTGCTTCAAATAACCTTGCTAGCCTAAACCTTGTATCGAGAGGGATTACTTCTCATGCATCCAAAATCCTTGAGCCAACCACTATGCCATTTGTGTCCACCATACCTACCTACTACATGGTATTTCTCCGCCATTCCAAAGTAAATTGCTTGAGTGCTACCTTTAAAATTCCATCATTTACCTTTGCAATATATAGCTCATGGGACAAAATAGCCTTAAAAACTATCGTAGTATTGAATATGTACTTATGCACTTTATCTTTTATTAAGTTGCTTGTTGTGCGATAACCATGCTTCTGGGGAACGCCATCAACTATTGTTGAATATCATGTGAGTTGCTATGCATGTCCGTCTTGTCTGAAGGATCTATCACCTTAATGATTGGAGCATGCAAATTGTTAGAGAAGAACATTGGGCCGCTAACTAAAGCCATGAATCATGGTTGAAGTTTCAGTTTTGGACATATATCCTCAATCTCATATGAGAATAATAATCATTGCTACATGCTTATGCATTTAAGAGGAGTCCATTATCTGTTGTCCATGTTGTCCGGTATGGATGTCTAAGTTGAGAATAATCAAAAGCGAGAAATCCAAAATGCGAGCTTTCTCCTTTGTAGGCGTCATGGAGGTACCCCTTTGTGACACTTGGTTGAAACATGGCATTGCGAAGATCCGGTAGTCAAGCTAAGTAGGACAAGGTGCGGGCACTATTAGTATACTATGCATGAGGCTTGCAACTTGTAAGATATAATTTACATAACTCATATGCTTTATTACTACCGTTGACAAAATTGTTTCATGTTTTCAAAATAAAAGCTCTAGCACAAATACAACAATCGATGCTTTCCTCTTTGAAGGACCATTCTTTTACTTTTATTGTTGAGTCAGTTTACCTATCTCCCTCCACCTTAAGAAGCAAACACTTGTGTGGCTGTGCATTGATTCCTACATACTTGCATATTGCACTTGTTATATTACTTTATGTTGACAATATTCATGAGATATACATGTTATAAGTTGAAAGCAACCGCTGAAACTTAATCTTCCTTTGTGTTGCTTCAACACCTTTACTTTGATTTATTGCTTTATGAGTTAACTCTTATGCAAGACTTATTGATGCTTGTCTTGAAGTACTATTCATGAAAAGTCTTTGCTTTATGATTCAGTTGTTTACTCATGTCATTACCATTGTTTTGATCGCTGCATTCATTACATATGTTTACAATAGTATGATCAAGATTATGATGGCATGTCACTTGAAATTATCTTTGTTATCGTTTTACTGCTCGGGACGACAGAGACTAAGCAGGGATGCTGATACATCTCCAAACGTATCGATAATTTCTTATGTTCCATGCTACTTTCTTGATGATACCTACATGTTTTATGCACATTATATGTCGTATTTACGCATTTTGGAACTAACCTATTAACAAGATGCGAAGAGCCGATTTGTTTTCTGCTTTTTGGTTTCAGAAATCCTAGTAAGGAAATATTCTCGATTGGACGAAATCACCGCCCGGGGTCCTATTTTTGCACGGACGAAGACGAAGGAGAGTCGAAGTGGGCCACGGGCGGCCGGGGGATAGGGCGGCGCGGCCCTGGGCCCTCGTGCCGCCTCTTGACCTGCCCTCGCCTACTTATAGCCTCCGTCGCGAACCCCCGAGAGCCACGATACGAAAAACCTTCCAGAGACGCCGCCGCGTGGTCCCATCTCGGGGGATTCGGAGATCGCCTCCGGCCTGCCGGAGAGGGATTCATCTCCCGGAGGACTCTTCATCGCCATGATCGCCTCCGGAGTGATGAGTGAGTAGTTCACCCCTGCACTATGGGTCCATAGCAGTAGCTAGATGGTCGTCTTCTCCTAATTGTGCTTCATTGTTGGATCTTGTGAGCTGCCTAACATGATCAAGATCATCTATCTGTAATACTATATGTTGTGTTTGTCGGGATCCGATGGATAGAGAATACTATGTTATGGTGATTATCAATCTATTGTTTATGTGTTGTTTATGATCTTGCATGCTCTCCGTTATTAGTAGAGGCTCTGGCCAAGTTTTTGCTCTTAACTCCAAGAGGGAGTATTTATGCTCGATAGTGGGTTCATGCCTTCATTGACACTGGGATCGTGACAAGGTTCTAAGGTTGTGTTGTCTGTTGCCACTAGGGATAAAACATTGATTCTATGTCTAAGGATGTAGTTGTCGATTACATTACGCACCATACTTAATGCAATTATCTGTTGTTTGCAACTACGAATGGGGTTCGGATGATAACCTGAAGGTGGACTTTTTAGGCATAGATGCAGTTGGATGGCGGCCTATGTACTCTGTCGTAATGCCCGTATTAAATCTCACTATATTTATCATATCATGTATATGCATTGTTATGCCCTTCTCTATTTGTCAATTGCCGACTGTAATTTGTTCACCCAACATGCTTTATCTTATGGGAGAGACACCTCTAGTGGCTGTGGACCCCGGTCCTATTCTTTACATCGCATACAATCTACTGCAATACTTGTTTTCTGTTTTCTTGCAAACAATCATCTTCCACACAATACGGTTAATCCTTTGTTACGCAAGCCGGTGAGATTGACAACCTCGTTGTTTCGTTGGGGCAAAGTACTTTGGTTGTGTTGTGCAGTTCCACGTTGGCGCCGGAATCCGTTGTTGCCGCATCACATTTCGCCACCATCAACCTTCAACGTGCTTCTTGGCTCTTGGTTCGATTAAACCTTGGTTTCTTTCTGAGGGAAAACTTGCCGCTGTGCGCATCATACCTTCCTCTTGGGGTTCCCAACGGACGTGTACATCTACGCGCATCAGCCCCCCTACACCTGTCTTTCCCCCGCCTCTTCGCTTGCTGTGATAACCACTTCGCCACGGTGGCAGCGGTCAGGGCGGAAGGAGGGTGGCACATCAGGTTTCGGCGTACCTTCGGCATGGCCGAGATGGTGGAATGGGGAAACCTGTGCAGGATTTTCGATCTGCATCCGGACTCCATGGGGGAGGACCAGGTCTCTTGGGCCCTGGAGCCGTCCGGGATTTTTTCAGCTCACTCTCTCTACCTACGCTTGTCGCAAGGAGCGACGGTCACGTTCTTAAAGGAGGTGTGGGCTACTAGGGTTCCCCCGAAGATTAGAGTATTCCTCTGGCGGCTCATTAGGGGGAGGCTTCCGTCTGCGGAACAGGTGGCCAAGAGGCATGGTCCTTCCGACGGGAGCTGCGCGATGTGTGGTGTCTTGGAGGACTGCGACCACATCTTCTTCAATTGCCACCTCGCGAAATTCTTATGGGCAGGAGTTAGGGAACTCCTCTCATGCAATTGGAATCTGACAGGGGTCGGCGATTTCATCGCCTTAGTGCAAGGCCTGTCGGGGCCCTTACGTAGGTTAGCTTGGTATGCCTTTGCGGCGCTAGGATGGACGCTTTGGAATACACGCAACAAGCTAGCTCTAGAGGGGAAGGTCATTGCTCATTCGGCTGATGCTCTGTTCTTGATGTCTTTACACATGCAGAGCTGGAGTGTACTGGTCAGACAGCGGGACCGGGGACTACTGGACGAGGCGCTGGGAGAGCTTAGGCGGCTACATGCGAGGACGAGGACGACAGCGACATATCAGGCGTCCTAGTGATCTAAATTTTCCCCTTTCCTTGTATGATGTGCCTTAGTGGCGTCTGTCCGGCTGTGTGTCAGTGTTGATGTTGGTGGGATTGGTCTCAGACTTGTTGTGTTGTTGTGTTGTATCGTTCGACTTTGCCATGAGGGCTTTATATATAAAGCCGGGCCGTGGGCCTTATGTTTAAAAAAATTATGTGTTGTGATCCGAGACGATAAAGGGAATTATGTTGTAGCTTGTAATGAACATATTGATTTTGATCTTGATGTAGCTACTACGGAAGCATTGTCAATCACACAGTTATGTATTTAGCAAATCAACTGGGGGCAAATAAGCTGATGATCTAATCAGATAGTATGGAGATGATCGATATATCGAAGGATGGAGGATTTACAGTGATGACTATTAGAGATAGAGTTAGTTACGGTTTATATGTCAAACCGTACTAGATACAAACACCCCCTGTAACCTGTAATCCTTCTATATATACGGGATCATTGGGGCTCGGAGAATCAACCGAGTAGACCCTTTCAATCTACCTGTTCTACGTTTTACATGGTATCAGGCCGGCTTCTTCGCCGCCTCCACTGATCGCCGATCGAAGCCGAAGATTGATCTGTCCCGTCGCCCGCTTCTTCACCGCTGCCATGGCGTCCTCCTCCTCCGCTCATCCACAGTATCATCTGGGCGCCCCACCCTCCGACAAACTCACCCGCAGCAACTATCCAGGATGGCGTGCACAAGTTCTCCCGCCAATCCGCGGCGCTCGCCTCGTCGGTCTGCTCAACGGATCCGATGCCGAGCCGCCGGAAACAATTCAGACCAAACCAGCTGACAAGGACGCCGACAAGCCGGCGTAAACAACACCCAACCCGGCCTATGACGACTGGATCGCCCGCGACCAGATTGTCCTCGGGTACCTCCTCCAATCCCTCTCCTCTGAAGTCCTTCCACATGTTCAGAGGATCGAGCACGCCGCCGGAGTCTGGCAGGCCATTGAGGAGATGTTCGCCTCTCAAAGCGAGTCCAAGATCACGAATCTGCGGATCGCCCTGGCGAATACGAAGAAGAACAATGACTCTACTGTGACGTTCCTCACCAAGATGCAGGTGATCGTCGATGAGCTTGCCTCTGCAGGCTGCCCGGTGTCCACACGCGAGCACGTGTCTTTCATCCTCGCCGGTCTCGGACAAAGTTACAACGCGCTGGTTGCCGCTCTCGGCGTCGTCACGACCCCGATCTCCCTGGCACATCTCTACGCTCAGCTTCAAGCCTATGATGAGCGCCAAGCCCTGCTCACCGGTCCGTCGGAGATGACTTTCGAGACCAGTGCCAACGTCGCCTCTCGCCAGCAGCGTCCGTACGGGCAACAAAAGAACAACCGCACCCGCGGTGACCGCGGTGATCGCCGCCCTGATCGTCGGGATGACAGGCGCGCCTACAACAATTATTCTGATGATCGCCCACAGCAGTCTGCACGTGGCAGTGGTCGTGCGCAAGGGGGAGGCCGTGGCCGTGGCCGTGGTCGCCGCCGTACCACGCCATGGGTAGATGTGACGTGCCAAATCTGTGGTCGTGATGGTCACCCAGCCAAGGATTGCTGGTACCGATGGACTGATGCTGATGATGACTCGTTTGACGGCAAAGGAGCTCATGTTGCTTCCTATGGCATTGACACAAATTGGTATCCCGACACCGGTGCAACTCATCACATTACAAGCGAGCTCAACAATCTGACTGTTCGAGACAACTACCAAGGATCTGACAAGGTCAACACTGCAAACGGGCAAGGTATGAAAATTTCCCATGTTGGTCATTCTATTGTTCATCACCCTGCTCGAAATTTCCATATTCGCAATATTCTTCATGTTCCCACTGCTTCTAAAAATCTGCTCTCTGTACATTGTTTCACCCTTGATAATGGTGTCTATATAGAGTTTCATCTGTTTTTTTTTTTTGATCAAGGATCAGGTCACACAAGCAGTTCTTCATAAAGGCAGATGTGTTGGTGGACTTTATCCGTTTATCTCGTCCTTGGTGTCTTCTCAAGATTCAAAGCATGCCTTCATCATCGTCAAGCCCTCACAAGACAAGTGGCATAGTCGTCTAGGTCATCCATCTATAGTTATTGTTAAACAAGTTGTTAGCAAAAATAATCTTCCTTGTAGTAATCAGTCTTCCTTAGAGTCTATTTGTGATTCTTGTCAACGAGCTAAAAGTCATCAACTACCTTACCCTATTTCCACCAGTGTATCTTCAGCTCCCTTACAGTTAGTGTTTACTGATGTATAGGGTCCTGCATGCACCTACCTCTGTTGGTCGCCATAACTATTATATAAGCTTTATTGATGATTACAGTAAATTCACTTGGATCTATTTACTCAAAAAGAAGTCTGATGCTTTTGATGCCTTTGTCAACTTTCAAAAACTTGTTGAAAGGAAACTTGATCGAAAAATCCTTACTGTGAGGGGGGAGAATATGTTAAGCTTAATTCTCTTTTTCAGTCTCAAGGCATTGATGTCTACTCACGCTTCTTTTCCTGTAGACAGTGTTGGGCCTCCAAGAGCAGAGGTTTGTAGAACAGCAGCAAGTTTTCCCTTAAGTGGATCACCCAAGGTTTATCGAACTCGGGGAGGAAGAGGTCAAAGATATCCCTCTCAAGCAACCCTGCAATCACGATACAAGAAGTCTCTTGTGTCCCCAACACACCTAATACACTTGTCGGATGTATAGGTGCACTAGTTCGGCAAAGAGATAGTAAAACACAGGTGGTATAGATGGTGGTAATATTGCAGAAAGTAAAGATGCGTAAAACAGTAAACAAGCGGTGCCAGAAAATAGCTTGCTGGCGTGGAAAGCAATTCTTTGTGGTGGAAACAAGGCCTAGGGATCATACTTTCACTAGTGGACACTCTCAACATTGATCACATAATAAATAAGTTCTCTTCCTTGTGCTACATATACTCTTGTTTGATAATGAACACCATTCGTTGCGTAGGATTACACGAACCCTCAATGCCGGAGTTAACAAGCTCCACAACATTTGATATTCATGTTTAAGTAACCTTAGAGCATAATAGATCTTTGCAAAATAGACCGAGTACTAACATAGCATACACACTGTCACCTTTACACTATGAAGGGGGAATAAATCACATCAATACTATCATAGAGATAATTAACTCCATAACCTACAAGAGATTATGATCATAATCTACGACAAGAACCACACGATGCACACCACTGTCACCATTACACCATGCGGGAGGAATAGACTACTTTAATATCATCACATGAGTAGCACATAACTAGTAGCGATACAAAGCTCATATAAATCTCAATCATGTAAGGCAGCTCATGAGATCATTGTATTGAAGTACATAGAGAGATACCACATAGGTACAGCCCCGAGCCTCAATGGAGAACTACTCCCTCCTCATGGGAGCAGCGGTGATGAAGATGGCGGTGGAGATGGCAGCGGTGTCGATGGAGAAGCCCGGGAGCACTTCCCCGTCCGGCGGCGTGCGAACAGAGACTCTGTCCCCGGATCTTGGCTTCGCGATGGCGCGGCTCTGGAAGGTTTCGCGTACGTGGCTTATTCGTATCGTATTTTAGGTCGGGGACCTTTATATAGGCGAAGAGGCGGAGTCGGAGGGCTGACGAGGCGCGACACACTGAGGGCGCACCAGGCCGCGGGTGGTGTGTGGTGGCCAGTGGCCCCCTGGTCCTTCTCGGGTGCTCTGGAAGCTTCCGGTGAAAATAGGACTGGGCGTTGATTTCGTCCGATTCCGAGAATATTTCCTTATGAAACAAAAACAGCAGAAAATAGGACGGCACTTCGGCATCTCGTCAATAGGTTAGTTCCGGAAAACGCATCAAACGATATAAAGTGTGAACAAAACATATAGGTATTGTCATAAAACAAGCATGGAACATAATAAATTATAGATACGTTTGAGACGTATCAGCATCCCCAAGCTTAGTTCCTACTCGTCCTCGAGTAGGTAAACGATAACACAAATAATTTCTGAAGTGACATGCTACCATCATAATCTTGATCAACATTATTGTAAAGCATATGACATGAATGGCGTGATTCAGAGCAATATCTATAGGTTGCTAACAAATAGATAACATATAGCAAAACTTTTCATGAATAGTACTTTCAAGACAAGTATCAAAAGTCTTGCATAAGAGTTAACTCATAAAGCAATAGATTCAAAGTAAAGGCATCGAAGCAACACAAAGGAAGATATAAGTTTCAGCAGTTGCTTTCAACTTTCAACATGCATATCTCATGGATAATTGTCAACATAGAGTAATATGATGAATGCAAATAAGCAAGTATGTAAGAATCAATGCACAGTTGACACAGGTGTTTGCTTCTAAGATGGAAGGAAATAGGTAAACTGACTCAAATAAAAGTAAAAGATAGGCCCTTCGCAGAGGGAAGCAGGGATAAAATCATGTGCTAGAGCTTTTCAAGTTTTGAAATCATATAGAGAGCATAAAAGTAAAATTTCGAGAGGTGTTTGTTGTTGTCAACGAATGGTAATGGGTACTCTAACTACCTTATCAACCAGACTTTCAGGAGCGGCTCCCATGAAGTACGTTATCTCTACCAGCAAGGTAGATCATCCTGATGTCTACGGGTGCTTCTATTCTTGTAGACAGTGTTGGGCCTCCAAGAGCAGAGGTTTGTAGAACAGCAGCAAGTTTTCCCTTAAGTGGATCACCCAAGGTTTATCGAACTCGGGAGGAAGAGGTCAAAGATATCCCTCTCAAGCAACCTACAATCACATAAAAAGTCTCTTGTGTCCCCAACACACCTAATACACTTGTCGGATGTATAGGTGCACTAGTTCGGCGAAGAGATAGTAAAACACGGTGGTATAGATGGTGGTAATATTGCAGAAAGTAAAGATGCGTAAAACGATAAACAAGCGGCGCCAGAAAAGCTGAGCGTGGGAAGCAATTCTTTATGGTGGAAACAAGGCCTAGGGATCATACTTTCACTAGTGGACACTCTCAACATTGATCACATAATAAATAAGTTCTCTTTCCTTTGTGCTACATATACTCTTGTTGGATGATGAACACCACTAATTGTGTAGGATTACACGAACCCTCAATGCCGGAGTTAACAAGCTCCACAACATTCGATATTCATGTTTAAGTAACCTTAGAGTATAATAGATCTTTGCAAAATAGACCAAGTACTAACATAGCATGCACACTGTCACCATCACACTATGAAGGAGGCATAGATCACATCAATACTATCATAGCGATAATCAACTCCATAACCTACAAGAGATTATGATCATAATCTACGACAAGAACCACACGATGCACACACTGTCACCATTACACCATGCAGGAGGAATATACTACTTTAATAACATCACATGAGTAGCACATAGATAAATAGTGATACAAAGCTCATATAAATCTCAATCATGTAAGGCAGCTCATGAGATCATTGTATTGAAGTACATAGGAGAGAGATGAACCACATAGCTACAGGTACAACCCCGAGCCTCGATGGAGAACTACTCCCTCCTCATGGGCAGCAGCGGTGATGAAGATGGTGGTGGAGATGGCAGCGGTGTCGATGGAGAAGCCTTCCGGGGGCACTTCCCCGGCGGCGTGCCGGAACAGAGACTCCTGTCCCCCGGATCTTGGCTTCGCGATGGCGGCGGCTCTGGAAGGTTTCGCGTACCGTGGCTTATTCGTCTCGGGGTTTTAGGTCGGGGAGCTTATATAGGCGAAAGGGCGGAGTCGGAAGAGGGCTACGGGGGCCCGGACACCAGGCGCGCCCCCCCTCGCGCGCCGCAGCCAGTGTGGGGCAGCCCCTCTGGTCCCTCTCGGGTGTTCTGGAAGCTTCCGGTGAAAATAGGGTGCTGGGCGTTGATTTCGTCCGATTCGAGAATATTTCCTTACTAGGATTTCTGAAACCAAAAACAGCAGAAAACGAACTGGCACTTCGGCATCTCGTCAATAGGTTAGTTCCGGAAAACGCATCAAAACATCATAAAGTGTGAACAAAACATGTAGGTATTGTCATAAAACAAGCATGGAACATCAGAAATTATAGATACGTTTGAGACGTATCAGCATCCCCAAGCTTAGTTCCTACTCGTCCTCGAGTAGGTAAACGATAACACAAATAATTTCTGAGGTGACATGCTACCATCATAATCTTGATCAACATTATTGTAAAGCATATGACATGAATGGAGTGATTCAAAGCAATATCTATAGGTTGCTAACAAATAGATAACATATAGCAAAAACCTTTCATGAATAGTACTTTCAAGACAAGTATCAAAAAGTCTTGCATAAGAGTTAACTCATAAAGCAGTAAATTCAAAGTAAAGGCATCGAAGCAACACAAAGGAAGATATAAGTTTCAGCGTTGCTTTCAACTTTCAACATGCATATCTCATGGATAATTGTCAACATAGAGTAATATGATGAATGCAAATAAGCAAGTATGTAAGAATCAATGCACAGTTGACACAAGTGTTTGCTTCTAAGATGGAAGGAAATAGGTAAACTGACTCAACAATAAAGTAAAAGATAGGCCCTTCGCAGAGGGAAGCAGGGATTAAATCATGTGCTAGAGATTTTCAAGTTTTGAAATCATATAGAGAGCATAAAAGTAAAATTTTGAGAGGTGTTTGTTGTTGTCAACGAATGGTAATGGGTACTCTAACTACCTTATCAACCAGACTTTCAAGAGCGGCTCCCATGAAGGACGTTATCTCTACCAGCAAGGTAGATCATCTCTCTTCTCTTTTGTTTACACATGTACTTTAGTTTATTTATTAGATGACACTCCCCCCAACCTTTTGCTTACACAAGCCATGGCTAACCGAATCGGGTGCCTTCCAACATTCACATACCATGGAGGAGTGTCTATTTGAAAATTTAAGTTGCTTCTGATAGATCGAGCAAAACATGTGAAGAGAATTATTAATGCAAGTTAATTAATTGGGTGGGAACCCCGTTGAGCTCTTTTTGCAAAATTATTGGATAAGCGGATGAGCCACTAGTCCATTGTGAAAGTCCGAAGTAAATGACAAGATCGAAAGATAAAACACCACATACTTCCTCATGAGCTATAAAACATTGACACAAATAAGAGATAATAACTTTTGAATTGTTTAAAGGTAGCACATGAAGTATTTACTTGGAATGGCAGGAAATACCACATAGTAGGTAGATATGGTGGACACAAATGGCATGGGTTTTGGCTCAAGGTGTTTGAATGCACGAGAAGTATTTCCTCTCAGTACAAGGCTTTGGGCTAGCAAGGTTGTTTGAAGCAAACACAAGTATAAACCGGTACAACAAAACTTACATAAGAACATATTGCAAGCATTATAAGACTCTACACTGTCTTCCTTGTTGCTCAAACACTTTTACTAGAAAATATCTAGACCTTAGAGAGACCAATCATGCAAACCAAATTTCAACAAGCTCTACGGTAGTTCTTCATTACTAGATTTAAACTACATGATGCAAGAGCTTAAACATGATATATGAGAGCTCAAAACAATTGCCAAGTATCAAGTTATTCAAAACCATATGAAGCATTTTCTGATTCCAACCAAATAGCAACAAGTGAAGCGATCAACTTTCGCCCTTGAACATTAAAAGCTAAGAACACATGTGTTCATATGAAAAAGCGGAGCGTGTCTCTCTCCCACACAAGGATGAACTTATTCAGAGAATGAAAATAACAAAACAAAATAAAAGCACACATACGCTCCAAGTAAAGTACATAAAATGTGATGAATAAAAATATAGTTTCACTAGAAGAAACCGATAAGTTGTCGATGAAGAAGGGATGCCTTGGGCATCCCCAAGCTTAGATGCTTGAGTCTTCTTAAAATATGCAGGGATGAACCACGGGGCATCCCCAATCTTAGACCTTTCACTCTTCTCGATCACATTATATCACCCTCTTCTATTGACCCTTGAAAACTTCTGCCACACCAAACTTCAAGCAAACTCATTAGAGGGTTAGTGCATAATCAAAATTCACATGTTCAGAGGTGACACAATCATTCTTAACACTTCTGGACATTGCACAAAACTTCTGAAAGTTAATGGAACAAAGAAACTCATTCAACTTAACAAAAGCGGCAATGCGAAATAAAAGGCAGAATCTGTCAAAAACAGAACAGTCCGTAAAGATGTTTATGGAATGGGCACTTAACTTGCTCAAATGGAAAAACTCAAAACTAATGAAAAAGTATCTCGAAAGTACTTAAGGAGAGCTCAGATTCGTTTGACAGCAATGCTGATACGCTCAGCGATCGCGCGCATCGTATTTAAACACAGACTTTTTACTCATGCAGTGCAGCAGTAAAAGTAGCATAGAAACTTTACACAAAACATGATAAGGAGAGGTTGGTAGCAAGGCTCAACAAAACAAAAGTGCTGTAGTAAAATAAACACATGGGTTATCTCCCAAGAAGTTCTTTCTTTATAGCCATTAAGATGGGCTCAGCAGTTTTAATGATGCACTCGCAAGAAATAGTATTTGAGGCAAAAGAGAGCATCAAGAGGCAAATTCAAAACACATTTAAGTCTAACATGCTTCCTATGCATAGGAATCTTGTAAATAAACAAGTTCATGAAGAGTATAATGGCAAGCATAGGAAGACAAAACAAGTGTAGCTTCAAAAATTTCAGCACATAGAGAGGTGTTTTAGTAACATGAAAATTTCTACAACCATATTTTCCTCTCTCATAATAACTTTCAGTAGCATCATGAACAAACTCAACAATATAACTATCACATAAAGCATTCTTATCATGAGTCTCATGCATAAAATTATTACTCTCCACATAAGCATAATCAATTTTATTAGTTGTAGTGGGAGCAAATTCAACAAAGTAGCTATCATTATTATTCTCATCATCAAATATAGGAGGCAAAGTATCATCAAAGAAAATTTTCTCCTCAATGCTTGGGGGACTAAAAATATCATGCTCATCAAAACCAGCTTCCCCAATGACATAGGCACCCCAAATGGGCCTGCCATAGATGGTACCCGGGATTTACTGAAGGCCCACTATCCGAAGAATAAGAAGATTCGGGAGCCCAAGATATATTAAGGAAAGCTAGAGTTGTAATAGAAAGTATATTTTGTAATCTGGCGGGACGAGTTAGAAACCGTCCCGGACTCTGTAACTTGTACAATACGAAACCCTCGGCTCCACCTCCTATATAAGGGGGAGTCGAGGGACAAAGAAAGGATCGAATCTACTGTCAACATAACCCTAGTTTTCATAATCGCCGAGTACTTTTCGCCTAAACCTTCGAGATCTACTTGCCCTCTACTTCTAGCAAAACCCTAGTCTACAATCTGTAGGCATTGACAAGTTAATCCTTTGTCAATTGGCGCCGTCTGTGGGAACTAGAGGCTGCAAGGATCTGATCTCGATGGCACGTTCAAGATCTTCGACTTCATCGACAGCAAGCAACGCGATGGATCGAGGTAACAAGGGAAAAACTGATCTATTCAATTTTATTCCTCACCCGCCCTCCCGTATGGATGCATGTGCCTATCTGGAGGAGCCCATCGTCATGACGTTCGGAGAATTCCGATTTGGCGTCAACAAGGAAGGATCCTACCGTCTCGAAGTTCCGATCTCGTCGGAATTTTCAGCGGTCGATTCCAACTTTTCGTCGACTGACGAGGAGTTTTCGTCGACATACTTCGTCGATAACAAAGCAAGCGGAAAGCTCGCCAAGATCTTCAGCAACACATCCTTCGAGTCATCTGCGGACTCCTTTATAAGCAGCGACTCCGACAGCGTCGACAGCTTCAACTTCATCGACAAGTCTGCTGCCATCGGAAAGGTCTTCACCACTCTATATGATGGTGTCACCAGTCCCGACAAAAATCAATGCACAAAATATCATCGATCTATGTGGTAGAAGGGGCAGGCACATCAGACCCGCCGACATCGAGGCTTTCGACGAATTGGGAAATCCATACGTCGATCCCGCTGATCTCAGACATGGTCTAGGCACCAAATACCCTGGAACCACAACTCGCGCAAGAGTACAGCTCCCGCAAAGTGCGTGGGATAGGGCCGCGAAAGCCATGGATGGTTCAGAACCCATGACCAACACCGCTACTGCACAAGAACTTCAAGCATATCAATATAGACTTGCTCGAGTAAGCAGAGAATTGGAAAAACAGACAGCATCCTTGAATAGGAGAAAAGAAGCAGCTTCTGCATCAAGCAGACGCCGGGCAGATTTAAGTCGCCTTTCAGGAAATACAGGAGATAGTCACAGAGAAGCTCGGAGGAGAGCAATGTCTCGACTGCAAAACATACCTGAAGCGAAAGAGGAAACATAATCCAAAATCTCGACATGTCCTTTATGTCGATCGACGAAAGAGGAAATATCATCCCGAAAACGCCAGGCAGGTTACATGGCAACACAAGCATACATCTTGGCATCCAGACCACCTGCGGAGACCCGAGAGAACCATTGTTCAATATGGCGATGGCTGGAGTAGGAGTTATGGGAACAGCGTTTGCAACAACGCCTCCCGAAGAAAATCCCAGACAAAATAGTCCACGACACACCGCAGCAGTTCAAGACCCACCACGAGCAAGTGGAGCAAGAGACACAGCAGTCCAAGTAAGGGTGGACAGAGCGCGACAAGAAAGGAGGGACCGTCAGTACTCGCCAGAGCTTGCCGACGAAGATATGTGTGGGCTCCCATGCTTTACGAGAAGAGTGCGAAAAACTCGAGTCCCAAAAGGGTTCAAGTTACCCGAGAATTTCAAGAAGTTCGACGGCCTGCAAGATCCCGAGGATTGGCTCGTGGATTATCTCGAGATGGTGAAACTGGTAGGAGGAACCAGAGCAACAGCTATGCAAAGTATCCAAGTTCACCTGAGTGGTGCCGCAAGATCTTGGATAAAGAAACTCCCCTTGAACTCCATCGACAGCTGGGAAACCTTTGAGGACATCTTCGTGAAGAACTTCCGATCCACCTGCAAAAAACCCGCGTCGTTGGAAGAATTACGAGCGTGTCGACAAAAACATGACGAGTCGATGAGAAAATATATACAGCGGTGGAACATTATCAAAAACTCGGCAGAAGATATATCTGACGAGAGGGCAATAGATGCGTTCGTGGCAGGAATCCGACGAGCAGACTTCGTCGAGGACTTGGGAAGAACTAATCCCAAGACAATCTCAGCGTTGATGGAAATCGCTAACAAGTGGGCAGATGGAGAAGACGCAATATACAACAAACGACACAGGTCGCCAGAAGAGGATCGTAGTCGAAATTACCAAAATAGAAGGCGATTTTCTCGCCAGTTCTACAACAACGATGCTCCTGGCCATATATCGGCTGGTTTTCGGGGAAACCCTGGAGGAAATAGTCGAGATGATTATCAAAGGAGCAACGAGCAACAAGGCGACAATAGAGGTGATTTTCGCGGCAACAGACAAAATAGTGGACCAAGGATTCAAAGACCTTACGTGTCTCCCGAGGAGATGATGAACGGTCCGTGTCAAATGCACTTTTACCTCGACAACAATGGAAAGAGACAGTCAGGACATCTCCAGAAAGACTGCCGCAATTTTCAGGCAATGTTGCGAGCCGCAGGAATCGCAAATGCCCAAGCAAATAACAGAAATCCTCGGGAGCCAAGGAGCGAGATTCACCTTCCACCTCCTCCCGCAATAACCGAAGAAAATCGACACCAGCTCAGAATAGCGGCAGCACCACAACCACCCCCATATGTCGATCCCAATTCCAATGGCGCAGTTTTGATGATTCAGAAAGCTAGGCCGTCCAACAGGGCGCAGAAGGTCATATCTCGACAAGTGTTTATGGCAGAAAAGATGCCTCCAAACAGTCGAGTATCTAAATTGGTCAGGGCAAGACATAGGCTTCACAATTGCGGATCATCCGCAGCAAGTTCCTCGACCAGGACAATCAGCACTTATTCTACCCGCAGTAATTGCTGGGTTCGACGTGTCGCGAGTTTTCATAGATGGCGGCAGCAGTCTAAACCTCATGTATGCAGACACATTGAGGAAGATGAACATATCCCTGGCAAACTTGAAACCAACTGACACACGCTTTCATGGGATCACACCAGAGAAGCCAAGTTACCCATTGGGCAAGATCAACCTCGACGTTCAGTTTGGAACCCGAGAAAACTACAGAATAGAGAACCTGGAGTTTGAAGTTGTGGATTTCCCATCGCAATATCACGCTTTGTTGGGACGACCAGCTTACGCCAGGTTCATGGCAGTGCCGCATTATACATATCTGTTGTGGAGGTTGCCTGGGCCTAAGGGACCTATCACAATCAAAGGAAGCTTTGCACTGGCCGATAAATGCGACAAAGATTTCCATCGACTGTCAGAAACTTTCGGGATGCAAGCAGAATATGCGGCACCTAGGCTCACTGATTATGATGTGCTGCCAGAGGTAGGAAGATCTAAGGAGCCAACTTTCAATATAAATAAAGATTCAAAAGAGGTACAGATCCACCCGACAGATCCAAAGAAAACGACGTCCATTGCTACAAACATGGATGTCGCATAGGAAAGCGCGCTCGTCGAGTTCCTCCGTGAGCACTGGAAAATCTTCGCATGGTGTCCAGCCGACATGCCAGGAGTACCCAGGGAACTTGCCGAGCACCACCTCAATTTGGATCCTCTTGCACGACCAGTAAAGCAACCTTTGCGGCGTTTTTCAGAGCCTAGCCGCAAAGCTATGTTATCAGAAATAGATCGACTCAAAGATGCCGGGTTCATCAGAGAAATATCTACAGAAGCCACATGGGTAGCTAACCCAGTGATGGTGCCGAAGAAACACACAATAGTCCTTCGCATGTGCGTCGACTTTACGTGTCTCAATAAACATTGTCCCAAGGATCACTTTCCCCTCCCAAGGATCGATCAAATCATCGACTCCACGGCAGGATGTGAACGTCTTTCCTTCTTGGACGCATATTCTGGTTATAACCAGATCAGATTAAAAGAAGAAGATGAAGCCAAGACAGCGTTCATCACACCTTATGGCGTGTTTTGCTACAAAACAATGCCCTTTGGTCTGAAAAACGCGGGAGCAACATATCAGCGGATGATGCAGAAGTGCCTAGCAACACAGATCGGGAAAAATGTACAAGTCTACATCGACGATGTCGTCATAACATCAAAGAAAGGGTCAACGTTGATCGAAGATTTGAAGGAAACCTTCGACAACCTCGACAAGTTCTGCCTCAAGCTGAACCCGACAAAGTGCTCTTTTGGAGTACCCGCAGGAGAACTTCTCGGGTTCTTAGTATCAGCAAGGGGGATTGAAGCTAATCCCGAAAAAATACAGGCCATCGTCACTATGAGAAAGCCAACAAAGTTGAAGGAAATACAACAGTTAACGGGGCGAGTCGCAGCTTTAAGCAGATTCGTCGCCAGGCTAGGAGAAAAGGCGCTGTTTTATGCGTTGATCAAGCAAGGAGAAAAATTTCAATGGAACGAGGAAGCAGACAGAGCTTTCGAGAATCTCAAGCGAGCAATTTCGACACCGCCAATATTGGTGGCGCCAAAAGAGAAAGAACCTCTCCTCTTGTACATTGCAGCTACACCTCAGGTGGTCAGCACGGCCTTAGTGGTCGAAAGGGAAGAAGAAGGTAAGCTTCATGGAGTTCAAAGGCCAGTATATTTCATCAGCGAAGTACTGTCGCCGTCAAAACAGCGGTACCCGCAATATCAAAAGCTAGCATATGGAGTATTCACGACAGCAAGAAAACTGCGGCATTATTTTTCGGCTCACCCGATAATAGTGGTCAATGAAGCTCCCTTATCAAATATACTGAACAATCCAGAGGCTACGGGTCGTGTCTCCCTTTGGGGAATAGAACTTTCCCCTCGGGACATCACGTATGAAAAAAGAAAAGCAATAAAGTCGCAGGTCTTACCAGATTTCATTGCAGAGTGGATGGAGCTACAAAACACGGGACCCCCAGATTTATCGAGGACTTGGACCATGAACTTCGACGGGTCCAAGAGATTGGAAGGTGCCGGAGCAGGCGTGATATTAGTTTCACCTGAAGGCGACAAGTTGAAGTATGTTCTGCGGATGACGTTCCCAAACGCATCTAACAATGAAGCAGAATATGAAGCTCTCATACACGGGATGAAGATGGCGAAAGCTTGCGGTGCAACCCGATTGAAAATTTTCGGCGACTCACAGTTGGTAGCTCAGCAAGTAATGAACCAATGCGACGCAGTCAACGAAAGTATGATAGCATACAAGGAGGTGTACAATGAGCTGGAGAAGCTATTCGATGGTTGTGAAGTAAACCACATCAGCAGGATGAGCAACGATGAAGCCGACGTTCTCGCAAACATCGGGTCACAATGCCTCGCAATCCCTCCAGGTGTGTTCTGGGAAGAGATTAGCGAGAGATCAACAAAGCCGGCAAAAACAAAAAAGGAGAAGAAAGAGAAAACATCGACTGTCACCAAGGGCACAGCAGAAGAAGAAGAAGAAGAGCAAGAACTAGTCATGATGGTACAAGTTCCATGGATGCAGGCTTACATATCATACATCCTAAGGAAAGTCATACCCGACGATCCAGTCGAAGCAAGGCGAATAATTAGGCGATCAAAAGCTTTCACTGTGGTAAAAGGGGAACTGTACAAACGCAGTATTTCGGGTGTGCTACAACGGTGTGTTACACCCGAAGAAGGAAGGATCATCCTAAAGGACGTGCATGAAGGAATATGTGGGCACCACGCGAGTAGCAGAGCTATCGCGGCTAAGGTTTTCAGAGCAGGATTTTATTGGCTAACAGCAATCGAGGATGCGAAGGAAATAGTGCGAACTTGCGATGCGTGCCAAAGATTTGCGGCAAGACCTCACTCTCCTGCCGCAGAACTTATGCCAATTCCATTGTCTTGGCCTTTCGCTCAATGGGGTCTCGACATGGTAGGTAAATTACACAAAGCTTCGCCAGGAGGTTATGAGTATATGCTTGTTGCTGTCGACAAGTTTACAAAATGGATCGAAGCAAAGCCGATAAATTCACCGGACGGCGCGTCAGCGATTAAGTTCGTGAAAAGCATTGTCTTCAGATTTGGAGTTCCTCACAGTATTGTGACAGATAACGGCAGCAATTTCACGTCCAAGGAGTTCAAAGCATACTGCGCAGAAGTGGGCATTAAATTAAGTTTTGCGTCTGTTGCACACCCTCAGACCAATGGACAAGTCGAGAAGGCCAATGGCATCATCTGCAATGGCATCAAGAAACGCCTGCTAGGACCATTGGAAAAAGCCCGGCATACTTGGCCGGAGGAGTTACAAAGTGTGTTGTGGAGTATCCGAACAACACCAAATACGGCGACACAGGAAACACCGTTCTTTCTGGTTCATGGCGCCGAAGCAGTCCTGCCGATAGAAATAGAGCACGATTCTCCAAGAGTCACAGAATATGACGAAGAAACATCGAGAAAAGCTTTGGAGGATGATGTCGATGCACTCGATGAAGCTCGAGACGAAGTCCTGTCAAGAGTCGCCAAATATCAGCAGGACCTGAAAAACTATCACAGTCGACGATTGCGGCCAAGGTCTTTTCAAGTTGGTGACTTAGTTCTGCGGCTCAACCAAAAAAGTCACGAAAAACTCGAATCACCATGGCTTGGACCCTACATCGTCACAGAAGTAATCGAAGGAGGAGCATACAGAATCAAAGACAAGAAGACAGGGATTGACGAGCCAAATCCCTGGAATGTGGCACAGCTCAGGCGTTTCTACGCCTAGGTGTCGAAAATATAGTCCTTTGTAAAGCTTCAATGTACTGAAACGCCCACGAGTTTTCAGACGCACTCTTTTCCTTTTTCGGGGCACCGAGTGGGGCCGGGAAAGGTTTTTAATGAGGCGGGCTCGTGGTGCTGCAATATAATAAAGATAGTGGAATTATATATCTTCTTCTCGACAAAATCAGGGGTCTTCCCCTACATGATACAATATATATATAAACACAGTATCGACAAATGCAAAAGAAGCATCCGGCCTTGGTAAAAATACCTCGCCAAAATAAAAAGAGATATCGACAAAATAGTGATCAAACAAAAGCTCGGGGGCTTACACCCGTACAAAATAGTACACAATGTATATTATCTTGCCTTGGGACAACCTCGCATTATAATACACAAGTTATTGCAATCAAAACGCCCGGGGGCTTGGCGATAAAAATAAAATACAATGACTTTACAATATAGCTCGTCTATACAGGATACAAAGTTCGGAATAAATGTCAAGGATTTCCCAATATATTATCTATGGTTAAGCGCTCGTTATTTACAGCGCGAGTACTATGCTCAGCATAGCTACCCTTCACGAAGAATTCGGAATCCATCCGAAGAAGTTCATCCATCATATCTTCAGCAACAGGAGTAACTATGTCATCATATTTGCCGAAGTTCCTCTTCCTCTTCGACATCTTCTCCAGGCACTTTGGGACAATTTGCCCTACATCTAACTTCGGGTAGCAAATCTTTATCATAATCATCGCAAACCTTGCACCAGCAGCTAGTTGGGCTCGTACAAAGCCGTGGATGCGAGGAGCATCTCGAAATTTGTCCATCAATGCAGGAAGGGTTTCTGGCATCTTATTGCGAGGAAACATGGTACCATACACCAGAGACAAAGTTCTTGTACAGAAGTCAAGATATTCGCGAACCTGAAGTGCACGATCTTGAAATCTCACGATTTGGCGGGTCCGCTCAGGTGTACCCCAAAAAGTCGATCCGTGCTCATGTGCAAGCCGAAGGAGAACATTGGAACGAGCCTCGACACGTTCATCTTCAGTTATAGGATCCAAAAAAGCACCTATGGTTTCATAAAACAATTCAGTGGGCAATGAGGAGGCAAGCAGCAAAGGAAAACGAAGAAGCGAGATAAGGACAATGAAACTTACCCGCCATATCCAAACTAGCATCTGTTAGCAGCTGCAGCATAGAATTTTCTCGAGATGCAGCCGCGTCAGCTTCAGCAACAGCAGAGTCCTTTTCAGCAATGGCAGTTTGTGCCTGTTGGAGTGCAATTTCTTCGGCTTCAGATGACTTACGAGCTTTCTCCATCAGCACAAGTGATTGCTTCTTCACGAACTGCAGTTGGTGTCGAAGTTCGTCTAACTCTTGCGGCAAGGAATCCTCGGCAGACGAAGCATCAGCAGGAGTTCTCCTTGGGGGAGAAGGCAAAATATTGGAAGAACAGGAGTTGGCCTCCAAGTGCAGAGGTTTGTAGAACAGCAGCAAGTTTCCCTTAAGTGGATCACCCAAGGTTTATCGAACTCGGGGAGGAAGAGGTCAAAGATATCCCTCTCATGCAACCCTGCAACCACAAAGCAAGAAGTCTCTTGTGTCCCCAACACACCAAATAGGTGCACTAGTTCGGCGAAGAGATAGTGAAATACAGTGGTATGAATATATATGAGCAGTAGCAACGGTGCCAGAAAATAGCTTGCTGGCGTGTAGTTGATGGTGGTAGTATTGCAGCAGTAGTAACGCAGTAAAACAGTAAACAAGCAGTAGTAACTCAGCAGTATTTAGGAACAAGGCCTAGGGATTACACTTTCACTAGTGGACACTCTCAACATTGATCACATAACAGAATAGATAAATGCATACTCTACACTTTTGTTGGATGATGAACACATTGCGTAGGATTACACGAACCCTCAATGCCGGAGTTAACAAGCTCCACAATAATGCTCATGTTTAAGTAACCTTAAGTGTAAGATAGATCAAAACGACTAAACCAAGTACTAGCATAGCATGCACACTGTCACCTTCATGCATATGTAGGAGGAATAGATCACATCAATATTATCATAGCAATAGTTAACTTCGCAATCTACAAGAGATCATGATCATAGCATAAACCAAGTACTAACACGGTGCACGCACTGTCACCTTTGCACACATGCAGGAGGAATAAAACTACTTTAATAACACATCACTAGAGTAGCACATAGATAGTAGTGATACAAAACTCATATGAATCTCAATCATGTAAGGCAGCTCATGAGATCATTGTATTGAAGTACATAGGAGAGAGATTAACCACATAGCTACCGGTACAGCCCCGAGCCTCGATGGAGAACTACTCCCTCCTCATGGGAGCAGCAGCGGTGATGAAGATGGCGGTGGAGATGGCAGCGGTGTCGATGGAGAAGCCTTCCGGGGGCACTTCCCCGCTCCGGCAGGGTGCCGGAACAGAGACTCCTGTCCCCCAGATCTTGGCTTCGCGATGGCGGCGGCTCTGTAAGGTTTTCCGTATCGTGGCTCTCGGTACTGGGGGTTTCGCGACGGAAGCTTTAAGTAGGCGGAAGGTCAACGCGAGGGGCCACACGAGGGGCCCAGGGCTAGGTCGGCGCGGCCAGGGCCTGGGCCGCGCCGGCCACCCCCGGCTGCCTCGTGGCCCCACTTCGTTAGGTCTTCGGTCTTCTGGAAGCTTCGTGCAAAAATAGGACCCTGGGCGAAAGTTTCGTCCAATTCCGAGAATATTTCTTTACTAGGATTTCTGAAACCAAAAACAGCAGAAAACAGCAACTGGCTCTTCGGCATCTTGTTAATAGGTTAGTTCCGAAAATGCATAAATATGACATATAATGTGCATAAAACATGTAGGTATCATCAATAAAGTAGCATGGAACATAAGAAATTATCGATACGTTGGAGACGTATCAGCATCCCCAAGCTTAGTTCTGCTCGTCCCGAGCAGGTAAAACGATAACAAAGATAATTTCTGAAGTGACATGCCATCATAATCTTGATCATACTATTTGTAAACATATGTAATGAATGCAGCGATCAAAGCAAAGGTAATGACATGAGTAAACAACTGAATCATAAAGCAAAGACTTTTCATGAATAGTACTTTCAAGACAAGCATCAATAAGTCTTGCATAAGAGTTAACTCATAAAGCAATAATTCAAAGTAGAGGTATTGAAGCAACACAAAGGAAGATTAAGTTTCAGCGGTTGCTTTCAACTTATAACATGTATATCTCATGGATATTGTCAACATAGAGTAATATAACAAATGCAATAAGCAAGTATGTAAGAATCAATGCACAGTTCACACAAGTGTTTGCTTCTTAAGGTGGAGAGAGATAGGTAAACTGACTCAACAATAAAAGTAAAAGAATGGTCCTTCAAAGAGGGAAGCATCGATTGCTATATTTGTGCTAGAGCTTTTATTTTGAAAACATGAAACAATTTTGTCAACGGTAGTAATAAAGCATATGAGTTATGTAAATTATATCTTACAAGTTGCAAGCCTCATGCATAGTATACTAATAGTGTCCGCACCTCGTCCTACTTAGCTTGGACTACCGGATCTTCGCATGCCATGTTTCAACCAAGTGTCACAAAGGGGTACCTCCATGCCGCCTGTACAAAGGTCTAAGGAGAATGCTCGCATTTCGGATTTCTCGCTTTTGATTATTCTCAACTTAGACATCCATACCGGGACAACATGGACAACAGATAATGGACTCCTCTTAAATGCATAAGCATGTAGCAAAGTTATTATTCTCATATGAGATTGAGGATATATGTCCAAAACTGAAACTTCAACCATGATTCATGGCTTTAGTTAGCGGCCCAATGTTCTTCTCTAACAATTTTGCATGCTCCAACCACTAAAATGATAGACCTTCAGACAAGACGGACATGCATAGCAACTCACATGATATTCAACAATAGTTGATGGCGTTCCCCAGAAACATGGTTATCGCACAACAAGCAACTTAATAAAATATAAAGTGCATAAGT
Source organism: Lolium multiflorum (assembly GCA_030979885.1). Taxonomy (NCBI): domain Eukaryota; kingdom Viridiplantae; phylum Streptophyta; class Magnoliopsida; order Poales; family Poaceae; genus Lolium; species Lolium multiflorum. The sequence goes on from CM061752.1 coordinate 179,131,356, forward strand.
ACATATTCAATACTACGATAGTTTTTAAGGCTATTTTGTCCCATGAGCTATATATTGCAAAGGTGAATGATGGAATTTTAAAGGTAGCACTCAAGCAATTTACTTTGGAATGGCGGAGAAATACCATGTAGTAGGTAGGTATGGTGGACACAAATGGCATAGTAGTTGGCTCAAGGATTTTGGATGCATGAGAAGTATTCCCTCTCGATACAAGGTTTAGGCTAGCAAGGTTATTTGAAGCAAACTCAAGGATGAACAAGTGCAGCAAGACTCACATAAAAGACATATTGTAAACATTATAAGACTCTACACTGTCTTCCTTGTTGTTCAAAACTCAATACTAGATATTATCTAGACCTTAGAGAAACCAAATATGCAAATCAAATTTTAGCAAGCTCTATGTATTTCTTCATTAATGGGTGCAAAGCATATGATGCAAGAGCTTAAACATGAGCACAACAATTGCCAAGTATCACATTATCCAAGACATTTTTAGAATTACTACATGTAGCATTTTCCAATTCCAACCATATAACAATTTAACGAAGAAGAAACTTCGCCTTGAACATTATGAGCTAAGAACACATGTGTTCATACGAACCAGCGGAGCGTGTCTCTCTCCCACACAAGGATGAACTTATTCAGAGAACTAAGATAACAAACCAAAAACAAAAATAAAAGCACACAGACGCTCCAAGTAAAATACATAGGATGTGACGGAATAAAAATATAGTTTCACTAGAAGAAACCTGATAAGTTGTCGATGAAGAAGGGGATGCCTTGGGCATCCCCAAGCTTAGATGCTTGAGTCTTCTTAAAATATGCAGGGATGAACCACCGGGGCATCCCCAAGCTTAGACCTTTCACTCTTCTCGATCACATTATATCACCCTCTTCTATTGACCCTTGAAAACTTCTGCCACACCAAACTTCAAGCAAACTCATTAGAGGGTTAGTGCATAATCAAAATTCACATGTTCAGAGGTGACACAATCATTCTTAACACTTCTGGACATTGCACATAACTTCTGAAAGTTAATGGAACAAAGAAACTCATTCAACTTAACAAAAGCGGCAATGCGAAATAAAAGGCAGAATCTGTCAAAAACAGAACAGTCCGTAAAGACGAATTTAAATCTGGCACCAGACTTGCTCAAATGGAAAAACTCAAAACTAATGAAAGTTGCGTACATATCTGAGGATCACGCTCGTAAATTGGCAGATTTTTTCGAATTTTCTACAGAGAAATAGGCCCAGATTCGTGACAGACAGCAATGCTGTTTCTGCGCAGCAATCCCAAATATAACATCAACTTTGACATAGAAACTTTACTTGGCACAACAAAACACAAAACTAAGATAAGGAGAGGTTGCTACAGTAGTAAACAACTTCCAAGACACAAATATAAAACAAAGTACTGTAGCAAAATAACACATGGGTTATCTCCCAAGAAGTTCTTTCTTTATAGCCATTAAGATGGGCTCATTAGTTTTAATGATGCACTCGCAAGAAATAGAAGTTGAAGCAAAAGAGAGCATCGAGAGGCAAATTAAAAACACATTTAAGTCTAACATGCTTCCTATGCATAGGAATCTTGTAAATAAACAAGTTCATGAAGAGCAAAGTAACAAGCATAGGAAGATAAAACAAGTGTAGCTTCAAAAATTTCAGCACATAGAGAGGTGTTTTAGTAACATGAAAATTTCTACAACCATATTTTCCTCTCTCATAATAACTTTCAGTAACATCATGAGCAAACTCAACAATATAACTATCACATAAAGCATTCTTATCATGAGTCTCATGCATAAAATAATTACTACTCCCAACATAAGCATAGTCATTCTTATTAATTGTAGTGGGAGCAAATTCAACAAAGTAGCTATCAAATATAGGAGGTATATTGTAATCATAATCAAATTTATCCTCCATAACAGGTGGTAACAAAAGACTACTATCATTATAATCATCATAAATGGGAGGCAAAGTATCATCAAAGTAAATTTTCTCCTCAATGCTTGGGGGACTAAAAATATCATGCTCATCAAAGCCAGCTTCCCCAAGCTTAGAATTTTCCATAGCATTAGCAACAATGGTGTTCAAAGCATTCATACTAATAACATTCCCATTATCATGCATATAAAGTTCCATGGGTTTTTTAATTCTCTCTTCAAACACATCATGTCCTAATTCAAGATAAAGTTCATAAAGATCTCTCATATTTTTGTTGTTTTCCATTATGCCTAACTAGTGTAAACAAGAAACCAAATGTCGCAATTGCAGAGTCTAAAGGAAATAGCTTCGAGTACTTACAACGGCGCCGGAAAATAGCTTAGTAGCCGAGGTCCGGTGTGAGTACCTTTTACCTTTCCTCCCCGGCAACGGCGCCAGAAAATAGCTTGATGTCTACGTTCCCCTCCTTTCCTGTAGACAGTGTTGGGCCTCCAAGTGCAGAGGTTTGTAGAACAGCAGCAAGTTTCCTTAAGTGGATCACCCAAGGTTTATCGAACTCGGGAGGAAGAGGTCAAAGATATCCCTCTCAAGCAACAACCACAGCAAGAAGTCTCTTGTGTCCCCAACACACCAAATAGGTGCACTAGTTCGGCGAAGAGATAGTGAAATACAGGTGGTATGAATATATATGAGCAGAGTAACGGTGCAGAAAATAGCTTGGGCGTGTAGTTGATGGTGGTAGTATTGCAGCAGTAGTAACGCAGTAAAACAGAACAAGCAGTAGTAACTCAGCAGTATTTAGGAACAAGGCCTAGGGATTACACTTTCACTAGTGGACACTCTCAACATTGATCACATAACAGAATAGATAAATGCATACTCTACACTTTTGTTGGATGATGAACACATTGCGTAGGATTACACGAACCCTCAATGCCGGAGTTAACAAGCTCCACAATAATGCTCATGTTTAAGTAACCTTAAGTGTAAGATAGATCAAAACGACTAAACCAAGTACTAGCATAGCATGCACACTGTCACCTTCATGCATATGTAGGAGGAATAGATCACATCAATATTATCATAGCAATAGTTAACTTCGCAATCTACAAGAGATCATGATCATAGCATAAACCAAGTACTAACACGGTGCACGCACTGTCACCTTTGCACACATGCAGGAGGAATAAAACTACTTTAATAACACATCACTAGAGTAGCACATAGATAGTAGTGATACAAAACTCATATGAATCTCAATCATGTAAGGCAGCTCATGAGATCATTGTATTGAAGTACATAGGAGAGAGATTAACCACATAGCTACCGGTACAGCCCCGAGCCTCGATGGAGAACTACTCCTCCTCATGGGAGCAGCAGCGGTGATGAAGATGGCGGTGGAGATGGCAGCGGTGTCGATGGAGAAGCCTCCGGGGGCACTTCCCCGCTCCGGCAGGGTGCCGGAACAGACTCCGTCCCCCGATCTTGGCTTCGCGATGGCGGCGGCTCTGAAGGTTTTCCGTATCGTGGCTCTCGGTACTGGGGGTTTCGCGACGGGAGCTTTAAGTAGGCGGAAGGTCAACGCGAGGGGCCACACGAGGGGCCCAGGGCTAGGTCGGCGCGGCCGGGCCTGGGCCGCCGGCCACCCCCGGCTGCCTCGTGGCCCCACTTCGTTAGGTCTTCGGTCTTCTGGAAGCTTCGTGCAAAAATAGACCCTGGGCGAAAGTTTCGTCCAATTCCGAGAATATTTCTTTACTAGGATTTCTGAAACCAAAAACAGCAGAAAACAGCAACTGGCTCTTCGGCATCTTGTTAATAGGTTAGTTCCGAAAATGCATAAATATGACATATAATGTGCATAAAACATGTAGGTATCATCAATAAAGTAGCATGGAACATAAGAAATTATCGATACGTTGGAGACGTATCAGGGAGAAGGCAAAATATTGGAAGAACCAGGAGCTGGCGTATAATTGTCAAAAATTAACTGGAAAAAGAAATATTTCGACATCAATCACTGAGCAAAAGATAGATTTTCATTCATCTCCATAATATATACATGTCTATTACAAAAGAAGGACCTTCTAGAGGGATACTGAAATAGTTCTCGCCAATAACACTACGGCGACAAAGCCAAAAGAAAGAGGAATGCTAAAAAAGAAAAAGCAGAGGCATTCAACTAGACCTCCGGCTTTGATGAGCTAGGAGTCGAAGATGGCTTGATCCCGATATAAGCCAGGATTTTCCTCGTGTTGGGCTTAGCTGCCTTGATTAAAGACCTCCACCTTGACTGTTCTATCTGATCAGTGTCGCCAACTTTCGACCAGTCGATAGATTGTTGGCTATCAGCAACCAAGGCGACAGTATTTTCCACGGCAATCTTCATATTCTCATGGCGCACCCTTAACCCAAGATCTTCAGATGGATTGAAACACTTGGCGAGGTCAAGGAAAGTTGCGGGTTCCTCTTTCTTTGGGAAGAAATAAGGAAAAAGCCGCGACAACCCCGCTTTAGCCTGATCAATGCCTCCGCGTGCCTCTGATCCATGAACTTCAAGGAGTGAAAGGGCGTCAAGAAGAGAATCATTGGCGGGTTCATCAAGTTGAAATTCTTGAGCTGTTCTAGCTGTCAAGAAAGAAAAATTGAGCAACAAACGAGTGCAGAGAAGAAAATACAAGAGAATAATGAGTGGTACTTACCTACGAAGCGGCGACTCTGCGTCGTTAAACGCTTACGGATCGCCTCCTCGCGAGCAGATTGGGCGGCTATGTGATCGCTCAGGGAAGTTTCAGCGGTGTGAAGCCTCTTTCTAAGGTCTTCGACACCAGCAGCGTCAGCCTTGGCTTTATCAGCCTCTGCTCGTGCATCAATAGCATCTGACTCAGCCTTTTTGCGAGCCTTTTCACTTTGCTCTAATTGCTGAGCAAGTGTATTGGCACGATCATTGGCTTCCGCCAGTTTTTCTACAATGGAAGATAAATATAGTTACAAATCTCGACAACAAAGAAGGAACAAAAGAACAGAGGCAAAAAGAAGGAGCAGATCATTACCTTCAGCTTTATTCGCATATTCACGGTACCCAACAAATTGGGCACCGATGCGAAGAAGATCCTTGATCACAGGCTGTTAACCAAAAAGAGAAAACAAAGAGAAAATGGGGGTATGAGAAAAATATGGTGATGCACAGAAGCAAACAGAGAAAACATAGACACTGACAAAAAAGTAAAGAACTTACATCTTCCATGAGAAGGTTCGAAGAGCTACTCAATTGGAGAGTAGGCTCCGAGACAATCTCCGTCCTTGCCCTTTTCGGTGAAGGGGCTCGGGGGCTCGAAGGAGGAGTAGAAGCGCCGATGTTTTGTTGAGGAGGCGAGGATTCCTCTCCTTCAACTCGTGGCTCTGAAATAACTAGGGTATGTGACATACTCGTTCGAGCAGCCACATCCAAAGCTGGCGTTTCCTCGTCATCATCACTATTGCAAAAGGGTGGCAGTGTAAAAAGCAAGGCAAGCAAAAATTCTTCGAATAGGAAAATAAAAGAGGGAACTTACGAACTGATGATACTCGCAAGATATGGGTCGTAAGCTGCCTTTTGCGGTAAAGGAGCAGCTTCTTCGGGTTTAGAAGTCCCGGAATCTTCGACATCACCCCTCTTCCTTTTGTTCTTTGGAGAATCAGCAGGAGGAGGAGATTGGGCCGATGTAGTGTCTTCAGAAGCAGCATCTTTTTCAGCAGATCCCGCAGATTTACGAGAATCTGCGGGTTCATTCACAAAAGAGGAGGCCTCTTGGTTATCATTAGAGATAACGGTCCTTTCTTCGACTTCCCCACCTTCAGGAAGAGGAGGAAGTGAAACAAGATTTGGATGATTCTGTCCAAAAAGAGGGAAGGATATCAGAACGGAGCAAACAATGCAAAAAAGCAAAGGCAGTAAAAAATTGCGCGACAATGATTACCTTAGGAAGCGCATGGGTGGCGCTGTATGGTTTTACGCGACAAGAAGAAGGGATGGCATCTTTTTTGCTGAGGGAGGTGATTTTTCGGACAAGCCTCTCCAGGTCCTTGACTTCCAAATCCACCGACAGCCGGTCCACGTCTTCGTTGCCAGTATATTTCCAGAGAGGGAATTTGCGAGCTTGAAGAGGCTGAACTCTACTCTTAAGGAAATACACTATAATCTGGATACCTGACAATTCTTTGCCGCGAGTATTTTGCAACTCATGGATGCGAGCCATCAGGGATTCAGTCGAAGTTCTTTCTTCCTCGGTAGCCTCTGCATCCCAGGAACGGCGACGAAGAATTTTCTCGGCACCGTCAAAAGGAGGAATATTATCCTCGAGGCAGCCATCGTTTTCTTCGCGAATGTATAGCCACCTCTTGCGCCAACCTTGAACGGAGTCAGGGAGCTTGACGTCGAAGTAATCAGCAGTGGAGCGAATAGAAATAACAACGCCGCCTATATTATAGGCGACATTGGGAGAGCCATTGCGGCGACAGAAGAAAATGCGCTTCCAAAGCGCCCAATTGGGTGAGACGCCAAGGAAGGCTTCACAAAGCGTGATGAAAATAGAAATGTGGAGGATTGAGTTTGGTGTGAGGTGGTGAAGCTGGAGACCGTAGACATAGAGTAATCCACGGAGGAAAGGATGGATGGGGGTGGATAAACCACGGATGAGATGGTCGACAAAACTTACCCGGTACCCCATTGGAGGGGCTGGGTAGCTTTCTTCACTGGGGAAGCAAACCGCTTTGGGCTTCGCGGTGATTCCCAGTTTCTTCAGGAGGTTCAGGTCTTGGTTTGTGATCTTGGACCTCTCCCACTCCGCAGTTCCTAGATCTGCGGCGGCCATGGAAGAATCAGGAGTGCTGTGCCTGGTTAAGCGACGCGGTGGCATCAACAACGGCAATGGCGAGCAGCAGCGAAGAGAAGAGCTTTGGCAGCAGTGGAGCGCAAGGGAAGATTTTGCAGAGGAGAGCAGAGAACGGCGCGAGCGGAAGTGCTCGAGGAAGAAGAAGGAGATCTTATATAGAGGTGCGGTGAAGCGACGGAACCGTTGGATGAAGAAAGAATGCAGGAGATGATTACCACGTGGCAACGAGGGCAAATTAGTATTTCAACATTGACGAGGTTACAGAACGTGCGCCAGGAAAAGCGGAGGACGTGTGTCCCCCACTTGCACGACGTGTCAACATGGTGGGAATAGTGGACCCACAAGGCAGAAATAAAATCCCAATTATTGACAGAGATGAAGAGAATTCGACAAGGGAAAATATGTCGACAAGAAAAATAAAAAGAGAATGGCGACAGGGTTAAATATTCGAATACTCTTGGAGCCTTTGATCAAACACAAGTTTTTGCCCAAATGCTCGGGGGCTACTTTGGAAAAATAGAAAATTTCAATATAGAAATGGCGAGAGCCTATGACCAAATCCAAGAATTTGTTCATAGCCTCGGGGGCTACTCCCATCGGGAGCGCTGGTCGCGCACCCGATAAATATAAAAAATATCGAGAAGGATCATAAATATAGCGGCAAAGGATGCTAATCTGTGGAGCCTACACCCAAGCACAAGTTCTTGGCTGTAGCCTCGGGGGCTACTCCCATCGGGAACGCTGTTCGCGTGCCCGATGAATTTGATCAGAAATAGAGAAAAAGAAGTGAGTATATTTCGAGTTACACAAATAACTCTACATATACTCCCATCGGGAAGACAAAATAAAGTCATCAAATATGACTCAATAAAATGTGCTATTCCAAAGGCGAAAAGCACTCGACAATATATTCTCAGAACGCCAAAGTTGCGATCAATTTCTGAATGCCGCAAATTTGCGAAGGTAAGACCCCAGATCCGTTCTGCTGGGCGTGGCATCGCCAAAGACGCTCTGCTACTTTTATCCGTATCAACAGATACGAAGAAAAATCCTAACGGACGCGTTAGGTACCCGATAAATTTGACTGGGACTCGACAGAATGGTAAGACCTTAAGCGGCACCTGTCGAAGTTTACACCAGTATCCCGAGATCATGTCCGGGGACGTGATCTTGAAGTAGGTTTTTGCGGATTGCCACTAGAGCAGTTAACTAGTACCTGATCCGTCAGATGAACTAGCCCCAACTACCATTATCCCTGTACAATATAGAATTTTATAAAAGCTCTCGAACAAAAATAAACGGGAGAGATTTTCCCTGACTCTACGATTCAAGCAAAATCTCGGGGGCTACTGACATAGGCACCCCAAATGGGCCTGCCATAGATGGTACCGGGAGACCGAAGGCCCACTATCCGAAGAATAAGAAGATTCGGGAGCCCAAGATATATTAAGGAAAGCTAGAGTTGTAATAGAAAGTATATTTTGTAATCTGGCGGGACGAGTTAGAAACCGTCCCGGACTCTGTAACTTGTACATACGAAACCCTCGGCTCCACCTCCTATAAGGGGGAGTCGAGCGAAGAAAGGATCGAATCTACTGTCAACATAACCCTAGTTTTCATAATCGCCGAGTACTTTTCGCCTAAACCTTCGAGATCTACTTGCCCTCTACTTCTAGCAAAACCCTAGTCTACAATCTGTAGGCATTGACAAGTTAATCCTTTGTCACCCAAGCTTAGAATTTTCCATATCATTAACAATGGTGTTCAAAGCGTTCATACTAATATCATTGCTACTAGCATGCAAATAAGATTCCATAGGTTTTTTAATTTTCGCAGCAAACAATCCATGTCTTAACTCAGGAAATAAAATAAGAAGCTCATTGTTACTTTCCATTATGCCTAACTAGTGTAAACAAGAAACCAAAAGATGCAATTGCAGGATCTAAAGGAAATAGCTTCGAGTACTTACAACGGCGCGGAAAATAGCTTAGTAGCCGAGATTCGAGTGTGAGTACCTTTTACCTTTCCTCCCCGGCAACGGCGCCAGAAAAATAGCTTGATGTCTACGGGTGCTTCTATTCTTGTAGACAGTGTTGGGCCTCCAAGAGCAGAGGTTTGTAGAACAAGAGCAAGTTTTCCCTTAAGTGGATCACCCAAGGTTTATCGAACTCAGGAGGAAGAGGTCAAAGATATCCCTCTCAAGCAACCCCATCACAATGCAAGAAGTCTCTTGTGTCCCCAACACACCTAATACACTTGTCGATGTATAGGTGCACTAGTTCAGCGAAGAGATAGTAAAACACAGGTGGTATAGATGGTGGTAATATTGCAGAAAGTAAAGATGCAGTAAAACAGTAAACAAGCGGCGCCAAAAGCTTGCTGGCGTGGGAAGCAATTCTTTATGGTGGAAACAAGGCCTAGGGATCATACTTTCACTAGTGGACACTCTCAACATTGATCACATAATAAATAAGTTCTCTTTCCTTTGTGCTACATATACTCTTGTTGGATGATGAACACCACTAATTGTGTAGGATTACACGAACCCTCAATGCCGGAGTTAACAAGCTCCACAACATTCGATATTCATGTTTAAGTAACCTTAGAGTATAATAGATCTTTGCAAAATAGACCAAGTACTAACATAGCATGCACACTGTCACCATCACACTATGAAGGAGGCATAGATCACATCAATACTATCATAGCGATAATCAACTCCATAACCTACAAGAGATTATGATCATAATCTACGACAAGAACCACACGATGCACACACTGTCACCATTACACCATGCAGGAGGAATAGACTACTTTAATAACATCACATGAGTAGCACATAGATAAATAGTGATACAAAGCTCATATAAATCTCAATCATGTAAGGCAGCTCATGAGATCATTGCATTGAAGTACATAGGAGAGAGATGAACCACATAGCTACCGGTACAGCCCCGAGCCTCGATGGAGAACTACTCCCTCCTCATGGGAGCAGCGGTGATGAAGATGGCGGAGATGGCAAAGTCGATGGAGAAGCCTTCCGGGGCTCCCGTCCCGGCGGCGCCGGAACAGAGACTCTGTCCCCCGATCTTGGCTGCGATGGCGGCGGCTCCGGAAGGTTTCGCGTACCGTGGCTTATTCTGCCTCGGGTTTTAGGGGGAGCTTATATTGGCGAAAGGGCGGAGCGGAAGGGCTACGGGGGCCCAGACACAGTGCCGCTCGTGCCGCCTTAGTGTGTGGGCCCTGTGGGCCCCCTCTGGTCCCTCTCGGGTGTTCTGGAAGCTCGGTGAAAATAGGTACTGGGCGTTGATTTCGTCCGATTCCGAGAATATTTCCTTACTAGATTTCTGAAACCAAAAACAGAAAAAACCGGCACTTCGGCATCTCGTCAATAGGTTAGTTCCGGAAAACGCATCAAAACATCATAAAGTGTGAACAAAACATGTAGGTATTGTCATAAAACAAGCATGGAACATCAGAAATTATAGATACGTTTGAGACGTATCACATCCCTCTTCTCTTTTGTTTACACATGTACTTTAGTTTTATTTATTAGATGACACTCCTCCCAACCTTTTGCTTACACAAGCCATGGCTAACCGAATCCTCGGGTGCCTTCCAACATTCACATACCATGGAGGACTGTCTATTTGCAAATTTAAGTTGCTTACTGATAGATCAGAGAAAAACATGTGAAGAGAATTATTAATGCAAGTTAATTAATTGGGGCTGGGAACCCCATTGCCAGCTCTTTTTGCAAAATTATTGGATAAGCGGATGAAGCCACTAGTCCATTGTGAAAGTCTGTCAAAAAGTAAATGACAAGATCGAAAGATAAAACACCACATACTTCCTCATGAGCTATAAAACATTGACACAAATAAGAGATAATAGCTTTTGAATTGTTTAAAGGTAGCACATGAAGTATTTACTTGGAATGGCAGGAAATACCACATAGTAGGTAGATATGGTGGACACAAATGGCATGGGTTTTGGCTCAAGGTGTTTGCATGCACGAGAAGCATTTCCTCTCAGTACAAGGCTTAGGCTAGCAAGGTTGTTTGAAGCAAACACAAGTATGAACCGGTACAAAAACTTACATAAGAACATATTGCAAGCATTATAAGACTCTACACTGTCTTCCTTGTTGCTCAAACACTTTACCAGAAAATATCTAGACCTTAGAGAGACCAATCATGCAAACCAAATTTCAACAAGCTCTACAGTAGTTCTTCATTACTAGATTTAAACTACATGATGCAAGAGCTTAAACATGATCTATGAGAGCTCAGAACAATTGCCAAGTATCAAATTATTCAAGACCATATGAAGCATTTTCTGATTCCAACCAAATATCAACAAGTGAAGCGATCAACTTTCGCCCTTGAACATTAAAAGCTAAGAACACATGTGTTCATATGAACCAGCGGAGCGTGTCTCTCTCCCACACAAGGATGAACTTATTCAGAGAATGAAAATAACAAAACGAAAATAAAAGCACACAGACGCTCCAAGTAAAATACATAAGATGTGATGAATAAAAATATAGTTTCACTAGAAGAAACCTGATAAGTTGTCGATGAAGAAGGGGATGCCTTGGGCATCCCCAAGCTTAGATGCTTGAGTCTTTAAAATATGCAGGGATGAACCACTGGGACATCCCCAAGCTTAGACCTTTCACTCTTCTCGATCACATTATATCACCTCTTCTATTGACCCTTGAAAACTTCTCCACACCAAACTTCAAGCAAACTCATTAGAGGGTTAGTGCATAATCAAAATTCACATGTTCAGAGGTGACACAATCATTCTTAACACTTCTGGACATTGCACAAAACTTCTGAAAGTTAATGGAACAAAGAAACTCATTCAACTTAACAAAAGCGGCAATGCGAAATAAAAGGCAGAATCTGTCAAAAACAGAACAGTCCGTAAAGATGTTTATGGAATGGGCACTTAACTTGCTCAAATGGAAAAACTCAAAACTAATGAAAGTTGCGTACATATCTGAGGATCACGCTCGTAAATTTGCAGATTTTTTCGAATTTTTTACAGAGACTTGTGCCAGAATTTGTGACAGACAGCAATGCTGTTTCTGCGCAGCGATCCCAAATATAACATCAACTTTAGCATAGAAACTTTACTTGGCACAAAAACATGATAAGGAGAGGTTGCTACAGTAGTAAACAACTTCCAAGACTCAACAAAACAAAAATTGCTGTAGTAAAATAAACACATGGGTTATCTCCCAAGAAGTTCTTTCTTTATAGCCATTAAGATGGGCTCAGCAGTTTTAATGATGCACTCGCAAGAAATAGTATTTGAAGCAAAAGAGAGCATCAAAAGGCAAATTCAAAACACATTTAAGTCTAACCCACTTCCTATGAAAAGTAGTCTTGTACACAAATAGATTCATGAAGAACAAAGTGGCAAGCATAGGAAGGCAACACAAGCGCAATTTCAAGATTCTCAACATAAAGAGGGAAACTTAATATTATTAAGATGCATATAACCATGTTTCCCTCTCTCATAATAACTTTCAGTAGCATCATGAACAAACTCAACAATATAACTATCACATAAAACATTCTTGTCATGAGCCATATGCATAAAATTATTACTCTCCACATAAGCATAATCAATTTTATTAGTTGTAGTGGGAGCAAATTCAACAAAGTAGCTATCATTATTGTTCTCATCAAGTGTAGGAGGCATAGTATAATCATAATAAAATTTACTCTCCATAGTAGGCGGAACCAAAAGACCACTATCATTATAATCATCATAAATAGGAGGCAAAGTATCATCAAAGAAAATTTTGTCCTCAATGCTTGGGGGACTAAAAATATCATGCTCATCAAAACCAGCTTCCCCAAGCTTAGAATTTTCCATATCATTAACAACAATGGTGTTCAAAGCGTTCATACTAATCATTGCTACTAGCATGCAAAGAAGATTCCGTAGATTTTTTAATTTTCGCATCAAACAATCCATGTCTTAACTCAGGAAATAGAATAAGAAGCTCACTGTTGCTTTCCATTATGCCTAACTAGTGTAAACAAGAAACCAAAAGATGCAATTGCAGGATCTAAAGGAAATAGCTTTGAGTACTTACAACGGCGCCGGAAAATAGCTTAGTAGCCGAGATCCGGAGTGTGAGTACCTTTACCTTTCCTCCCCGGCAACGGCGCCAGAAAATAGCTTGATGTCTACTCACGCTTCTTTTTCTGTTGGGCCTCCAAGAGCAGAGGTTTGTAGAACAGCAGCAAGTTTTCCCTTAAGTGGATCACCCAAGGTTTATCGAACTCAGGGAGGAAGAGGTCAAAGATATCCCTCTCAAGCAACCCCAATCACGATACAAGAAGTCTCTTGTGTCCCAACACACCTAATACACTTGTCAGATGTATAGGTGCACTAGTTCGGCGAAGAGATAGTAAAACACAGGTGGTATAGATGGTGGTAATATTGCAGAAAGTAAAGATGCAGTAAAACAGTAAACAAGCGGTGCCAGAAAATAGCTTGCTGGCGTGGAAAGCAATTCTTTGTGGTGGAAACAAGGCCTAGGGATCATACTTTCACTAGTGGACACTCTCAACATTGATCACATAATAAATAAGTTCTCTTCCTTGTGCTACATATACCGTTGTTTGATAATGAACACCATTCGTTGCGTAGGATTAGACGAACCCTCAATGCCGGAGTTAACAAGCTCCACAACATTCGATATTCATGTTTAAGTAACCTTAGAGCATAATAGATCTTTGCAAAATAGACCGAGTACTAACATAGCATACACACTGTCACCTTTACACTATGAAGGGGGAATAAATCACATCAATACTATCATAGAGATAATTAACTCCATAACCTACAAGAGATTATGATCATAATCTACGACAAGAACCACACGATGCACACACTATCACCATTACACCATGCAGGAGGAATAGACTACTTTAATAACATCACATGAGTAGCACATAACTAGTAGCGATACAAAGCTCATATAAATCTCAACGGATGAATCCCGGTGCCCAGGGGGGTACGTGCGCACGCCTTCAACGGTCGACACCTGTCCACTTTGGTCAAACCTCATTACCCCATCCCACCTATTACTGTATCAGGTTTAGCGGTTAATTAGTGATTAAATCGGATAGGGCCTAACCCCCGACGAGTGAACCTCGTCTCCTGCCTCCGCTCCGACCACCAGTTCGTCGCCTTGCGTCGTCCCTGCCTCGTCAGCGACGGCTCACGGGCGTAGTGGCTACGGCTGGTAGGCGGGGGCACGGTGGCCTCCGACCCTCACCTCCCGCCCTTGATCTCCCGAGGGGAACGGCGGGCGCTCGACGTCGTTGGTGGCCCCTGTCGAAGAGCTCGTCGGAGAGGACGCACCCGCTCCTGGTTCGCTCCGCCCGGAACTGCTTGTTCGGCCGCGAGCCACCGCCGCCCCTAGTTCTGACCGAGAGATCGACTATTGTCTCTGCGCGCTGGAGCAAGCGCTGGACCATCTCTCGGTGGCGGACGCGGTGGCGGTTCACGAGGAGGCGGCGCTCGAGCTCGACTTGTTCACGACGCGCCTCTCCGTCGACAGGTCCGTCTGCGACGACGAGGGCGTCCACGCGGTCGCCAAGGCCGTGCTCGAGGTCATCCGCGCCGCCCGCTCCGCGGTCGAGGGCGACAACGCCGTCGCCGAGCCCGACCTCGGCCGCATCGTCACGGCAGCGCGCGGCGTCGCCCACGGGGTCCTCACGGCGGTGCGCGGCGTCGCCCACGGGGTCCTCACGGCGGTGCGCGGCCTCGTCCTCGCCGCCCGCTCGCCGCGCGTCGCCGGCTGCTCGTCGGACTTTTTTCCGATTTGGGATCTTCTCGTGGCTGAGTTGTGGTCAATTGGATTTTTCATTTTTTCGTTTTGGGATCTGCTAGTGCCCAACTTGGGGTTCCGCTCGATTTGGGATCTGCGTTGGTCCCCATCAAATTGTAGGGAGGCGGAGGTGGGTCGGGCTCGCGGGCGTGGGTGGCCAGAGCTGCGAAGGTCGAGCTTGGTAGGGCGGCGTCCATGGCAGGGTAATTGAGGCGGGAAGGGCGGGGAGGTGGCCGGAGGAGCGGCAGGGCGGAAGAGCGATTTTTGGCGGCGTTTGATTCTAGGCCGGTGGAGGTAGCACTAGAGAGGTGGGGATTTTTATTCGAGCGGTGGCCTCTGGACAGCGGTGGCGACTTTTATTCTGAGATTAGCTACTGTGGTTAATGTATCCCTCGTGTGACACGGTCAAAGAGGAATAAAAAAAGTAAGAATCACTGGGCAGATCCAACGGCAACGCTTGCATGCGTAGCTACCCCTCTGGGTACCAAATCCACTCTCTAAATCTCAATCATGTAAGGCAGCTCATGAGATCATTGTATTGAAGTACATAGGAGAGAGATGAACCACATAGCTACCGGTACAGCCCCGAGCCTCAATGGAGAACTACTCCCTCCTCATGGGAGCAGCAGCGGTGATGAAGATGGCGGTGGAGATGGGCGGTGTCGATGGAGAAGCCTTCCGGGCACTTCCCCGTCCCGCGCGTGCCGGGACAGAGACTCCTGTCCCCAGATCTTGGCTTCGCGATGGTGTCGGCTCTGGAAGGTTTCGCGTACCGTGGCTTATTCGTATCGTGTTTTAGGGGGACCTTTATATAGGCGAAGAGGCGGAGTCGGAGGCTGACGAGGCGGCGACACACTAGGGGCGCGCCCTGGCCGCGCGGGGTGGTGTGTGGTGGCCCGCCCCCCTCTGGTCCTTCTCGGGTGCTCTGGAAGCTTCCGGTGAAAATAGGTAGGCGTTGATTTCGTCCGATTCCGAGAATATTTCCTTACTAGGATTTCTGAAACCAAAAACAGCAGAACAGGAACTGGCACTTCGGCATCTCGTCAATAGGTTAGTTCCGGAAAACGCATCAAAACGATATAAAGTGTGAACAAAACATATAGGTATTGTCATAAAACAAGCATGGAACATTAGAAATTATAGATATGTTTGTGACGTATCAGGCATCTCTCATTTAGTTTCTTGTCCTCATGCGCACCAGCAAAACGGTGCTGCTGAACGCAAACATCGTCACATTGTCGAAGTTGGACTGTCTCTTCTTGCCCATGCCCATATGCCTTTGAAGTTTTGGGATGAAGCCTTTCTCACTGCCACCTATCTGATTAATATGTTACCTAGCAAAGTTATTCATAATGACACTCCTGTGCATCGTCTCTTTGGTACTCAACCAGATTATAAATCTCTACGTGTGTTTGGTTGTGCTTGTTGGCCCGCCTCCGTCCATATAATCAACGCAAACTTGCTTTTCGATCCAAGCAATGTGTGTTTCTAGGGTATAGCCCTCGACATAAGGGAGTTAAGTGTCTAGAGGTTGCCATAGGACGTGTCTATGTCTCTCGTGATGTTGTCTTTGATGAGGCTGTGTTTCCTTTCCAAAACCTTCACCCAAATGTCGGTGCTCTCCTCCGTAGCGAAATTCTATTACTTGATCCGTCTCTTCTCAATTTTGAGCACGGGGGTGACACTACTAATGACTCACATGTGGTTAATTTTCCTACTAATCCTGCTTCTAGTTCCCCTTGTTGTGCTCCTCAGGTAACTACAGGTCATCAGCTGACTGCAGGAGAAAATTTGGCTCAAAACGGACAAAATTTGACTGAAAACAGTTCACATGAAATATTGGCAGAAGAAGACAGCAGCACAGAACACGGTACAGATTCTCTGCCAGATTCGGCATCCTCCTCGGGTCGCGTGTCGTTGGATCACGCGCCGACAGCGTCAGATCCTGCGCAGCCTGCGTCACCTGCCGCGCCGTCCTATTCGTCGCGTGCGCGTGCTGACCACGCCGGGCCCTCGCGTGCGACAGGGTCGCACGGATCTTCTGCGCGCGCCTCGCCCCCGTCACAATCTCCGCACACAGCTACATCGGTGGCCACAGGATCATCTGTGCCGAGCGGGACCAACACAGCTGCAGCAGGAGATTCTTCCAGCTTGTCTCCTAGTGCCAGATCTTCTGTGCCCTCTCCAGGTGTGGATCACACTGTGCAGCAGCAGAATGTTCGCAGGACTACACGCCCTCGACAGCCTCGCAAATATACGGATGGTACGATACCGTGGTGTCTCTCCTCTACGGTTGCTGAACCAAAAAATGTTCAAGATGCTTTGATAATTCCTCAATGGAAGGAAGCTATGGATGAAGAGTATGGTGCTCTTATGTGCAACAACACATGGAAGCTTGTTCCTCCACGCTCAGGTGTTAATGTCGTTGACTGCGGATGGATATACAAGATCAAACAAAAAGCTGATGGCACTGTTGATAGGTATAAAGCTCGGCTCGTTGCCAAAGGCTTCAAGCAGAGATTCGGTATTGATTATGAGGACACATTTAGTCCAATTGTTAAAATTGCGACTGTTAGGTTAGTTCTCGCCGTTTCTGTTTCACGGGGATGGAGTTTGCGACAGTTGGATGTTAAGAACGCGTTTCTTCATGGTGTTCTCGAAGAAGAGGTCTACATGAGACAACCTCCTGGTTATGAAGACAGGGGGAAGCAGAACTATATTTGCAAACTTGAAAAGGCGCTCTATGGACTTAAACAGGCACCTAGGGCTTGGTATGCCCGGTTGAGTTCTCAGCTTATTAAGCTTGGTTTTGTTGCTTCCAAATCTGATACTTCACTGTTTATATATTGCAAGCGTCATATCACTATCTACATGCTCATATATGTTGATGATATCATTGTGGCCAGTTCCTCAGAGCATGCAACTCAGGCGTTGTTAAAGGATCTCAGCAAAGAATTTGCATTGAAGGATCTTGGCAGTCTTCATTATTTTTTGGGCATCGAAGTTCATCAAGTTGCTGATGGATTGCTTCTTAATCAGTCGAAGTATGCTCAAGATGTACTAAAACGTGCTGGTATGCAACAGTGTACAGGTGTGCCCACACCATTGTCATCTTCTGAAAAGATTACTGCATATGAGGGAGAATTGTTAGGCCCTGAAGATGCTACTAGCTATCGGAGTATGGTTGGTGCTTTACAATATCTTACTCTTACCCGGCCTGACATAGCATATGCAGTAAATAAGATTTGTCAATATCTACATGCACCCACTACAGTTCATTGGACAGCTGCTAAAAGAATACTGCGGTATATCAGTGACACAATGGACATAGGGTTGACTTTTATGCGGTCTAGCTCTACACTGTTGAGTGCCTTCTCTGATGCAGACTGGGCTGGTTGTGTTGATGATCGTCGCTCAACTGGAGGTTTTGCTGTATTTTATGGACCCAACTTGATTTCTTGGAGTGCTAAGAAGCAAGCAACTGTCTCCAGGTCCAGTACTGAAGCTGAATACAAAGCTGTGGCTGATGCTACAGCAGAGATGATGTGGGTACAGTCTTTACTTGCAGAACTTGGCATCAAGTTGAGACAAGCACCTTGTCTTTGGTGTGATAATTTGGGAGCGACGTATCTTTGTGCCAATCCAGTGTTTCATGCACGTGCCAAGCATATTGAGATAGATTTTCATTTTGTCAGAGAGAAGGTTAGAAGGAAACAGTTGGATATTCGGTTCATTCCGTCTAAAGATCAGTTGGCAGATGGTTTCACTAAACCACTTCCTGTAAAAACTTTTCTTGAGTTTAGACATAATCTCAACTTATCTAAGTTGTGATTAAGGGAGGGTATTAGAGATAGAGTTAGTTACGGTTTATATGTCAAACCGTACTCGATACAAACACCCCCTATAACCTGTAATCCTTCTATATATACGGGATCATTGGGGCTCGGAGAATCAACCGAGTAGACCCTTTCAATCTACCTGTTCTACGTTTTACAATGACAGTGGCACCAATTGTTGAAGATTTTTCTATTTAAGCCACATCCTTCACAAAAGTAGATTTTACTTACTGTTCTAGAGCAGATAAACTATGTTGCTCATTTATTGGCAAAGGAGTGCGATACGAACCAAATGCTTGGTTTGAGGATCCACCCACTTTTACGTCATTGTTAATTGATGATCTAAGTGCTACTTGATTAATAAAAGACCGCGGTAGAGTAATGTTGCTTACCTAAAAAATGTTATCTCATCAGAGTTCACTTGAAGTCATTTGACAAGAGATATTTGGTCTGAGACTTTTTGTATCACACCTTTTTTATGGGGGCTTGTTGTATCGCACATGAAAATTACATCTCATCTCATCTTTCAAGAAACATCTAGATAGAGACTTGTTGTATCAGATATGAAAATCACATGTACATTGTCGAGTGTCGACTACATTAGTTTAACAATGTTGCATAATTTATAGATTCCAGTTTTTTTTGTATTTTCGGCAATCAAGTCTAGTTGTTCGGACAGTATACACATTAATCTCATAATGCACACATTATCATAAGCTTTGTATGATCTCAAGGAAAAAAAATACATATCACGTTACAGAAAACCAACACACGAGAGAAACAACCATCGCCAAAGATGAAAATCATAGACCGGAAGGGCAAAACATGCAACCGCACCATCTGACATGAGCAACGTCACATGCCCTCCATCGACGCTATGCGCACCACCAGAACATGGATAGGACATCAGGATGTGACTGGGCTGGGTCAACCCAATGGGTCCTTGGCCCGACCCAAAAATACAAGGCCATTGGGCCAGCTGGGTTGGCCTCAAATGGCAATTGGGTCTGCGGGGCCGGCACCGTATGACCCACTGGGTCGGTAGGGCCGACCCACCACTGAAGATTTGACTCCTTCGATAAAACTTGATTGGCTCTAATTGATGATATCCATGAGTATTTACAGGGTAGCGGCAGATAAATTTAGTATGATCCATCTAGCTAGCTTAGTAGTATATCAATTAGGTGTACATGAACGAATCAGATTGCTCGTGCGTCAGCTAGCTTTGTGCATGCACGGAAATGAATCAGCTAGCTACCTAGCTTTCTACATTTATGGAAATGTATCGGATCACTAGATATTGATCGAGCAATATAATTTAGAGCATGTTCTATGTACGTGTAAAACAATAAAAAAGAAGGTACCAAAGTAAGAATTTGGGTCGGCCCTAAGTACTCATCGGGCTGGCGAGGCTATTGACTTCATAAAAATGGGTCGACCTGCGGCCCCTTAAATTGGCCTCAAGGCCAATGGAGCCAGTTCCGGGTCGGCCGTTCTTATCCATCCTAAATAGGATAGGAACGACTTTATTCCAACTTCAAGATGTAACATTTATCTCACCATCTTATAAAAGACAGTGCAAATACCTTCAAAAAAAGGCATAAGCCTGCTGCCGGCCGTGGGTTATATAGAGAAGATTTAGATAGGTTTGGACGAAAAAAAAAAAGTAAAACACTACACATGTTTGAGGTGAATGATTTTGAAATACTAGTAGCGTTTGTTCATCTTTTCGTTCATTTTACATTTTTCACTTTTACCATAATGAAGAATCTTTGGGTGCAGAGCCGGTGGACAATCCAAGCCCTAGTTGATCCTACTCCCTCCGTCCACAAATAAGTGGACATCTAAGGTCTAAACTTTGTCCACAAAAGAGTGTACTCCTATCTTTCCAATGCACTTTAATTGCTTCTCTCTCATCGCACGGAAATCAAACCCAATAATATTAAGCACATGTCCTCCTTTTTTCTACAAGCACTTAGCTCATTGGAGGTG
Organism: Lolium multiflorum; assembly: GCA_030979885.1. NCBI lineage: Eukaryota > Viridiplantae > Streptophyta > Magnoliopsida > Poales > Poaceae > Lolium > Lolium multiflorum. Next base: position 179,151,869 of record CM061752.1, read on the forward strand.
AAATAATTGAAGTGGAGAGATGCATCTTCCCAATGCACTTTTCACTTCACTTCATAATTTGTCTTGAAAACCCCGCGTGTACACTTATTTGTGGACGGAGGGAGTAACACTGTAGTAGCACTCTGCATGATCAACACGGACGCAAGAAAGCAAGCGCAAAACACCAAACATTCCCGGTTGTCACCATGCTGTCCGTGCTTGTCCCAGCACCAGCTACGCAAAACTCGACATCCCGTGATTACATCGCTCGACATGCTTTGTACGACGGGTTTTTTAGGATTATAGGGGCGATGAACTAGGTACTAGGGTTGTCGCGCGCGTGGAACGAAATCTTCTACACATGGTGTGTTCATCAATCAAAAGAGAAAAGGAGAAGTCATGAATATTGTGATAATAGTAGTACTAATATAATGCTAGGAACGAGCATAATCGAGTGGTAATAATTCGATCATCATACTATTATTAGCTGCCACCCAACGAATCAAAGAATAATGGAATACTAATCCTAGTAACGAATCAATAATAATCCCTAGAGCCAAGCTATACAGACACCTTAACCATACGATAACACCCCAAAGTCACAAACCAATTCAATCCAATCCGTAGCCTAGTGTTATACTCCCATTGCCATTAGCGTCCTAATACGAAGACCTCAGCTCAGCTGCTTGCCATGCTGGTGCGTGCTCTGGCCGCCGCGCCGGCGGCGGCAGCCCTGCTGGCCCGGCCACGTCGTCCGCGGCCGCGCGTCTTCATGACGACGGTCCTGGACTCGCCCCACGCCCAGAAGGCCCGCCGCTCCTCGTCGGAGTTGTCGCACTCCGGGAACGGCCCCGCCGCGTAGCGCGCGGCGTCGTAGCAGACGGTGTAGGTCATCTGCCTGGCCCGGAACGCGCGCATCGCGGCGCGCCTCTGCGGGGTGACCACCGCGTAGTCGGCCGTCATGAGCCCGAGGAGGTCGCACCCGGACCCGCCGGCGCCGCCGCGCGGGAGGCGTAGCAGCGCGGACGACGACGGGTCGGCGACGGGGCAGCCGGCGAGGGAGAGGCGGGAGAAGTCGGAGGCGAACGGCGCGTACTTGTAGTTGACCTTGTACTTGCCGCCCTCGGTGGCCCAGGCGGAGCCGTCCCAGATGGTGGCGTACACCGCCATGGGCTTGGCCGGGAAGTCGCCGCCCATGGCCGGGTGCCGCACCACCTCGCGGATGGGCGTGTCGTCGACGTAGAAGATGATGTGGGTGGGCGCCCAGAGGATGGAGTAGCGGTGCGCCTCGAGGGTCGGGTCGAAGGGCAGCAGGTAGCGCTCCTCCCGGCCGCGGCTGGTGCTGCCGTTGCCGTACACGTTGGTCTGCACCCGCCATTGCCCGCCCCACCGGCTCCCCAGGAACTCGAAGTCCAGCTCGTCGTGCGTCTTCTCGTACACGTCCCCGTTCGACAGCTGCAGCACAAGAAATACCAATACTATTACTCGTTTTTCACACACAAAGATGATCACTTACAATATTTTTTTTCACGAAGAAAGATCACTGGCAATACCAGTACTGCTATCTTTAGAAATACATGGCGTCATGTGTTTGTAGTAAAAATCATGGCAATAGTACTAATCCTATTGACTCAGTCTGCAAGAGTATTAAGTTTGTTTAGGTGAGGGCGATGAATGCGGATCGTTGAGAGCGCGTGACACGGATTGACGATGGCAAGGCAACATTTATTCCGGGGGAGCAGGCGGCGCAGCCTTTTGCGGCCACCAGAGTCCAAACACGAGCAAGCCCATGTGGCACGCCCTGTTGCCTGCCCTGCCTGCGCCACCACAGCCAGCCAACCAGGGCATGGGATACGCAAGTTGCCATGGTTTTTCCTCTTTAAGATGAGCAGTGGTTGGTGGGTAGTAAATCCTACACGCCATGTGACGATTGACGATGCAGAGACCCAACGGTTGGAAGGAAGGAGCGGCGGGGATCGACCCAAACGGTTTTGGTCGACAGGAGGAAACGATTCTCAATCAAACCGGAGGAGGATTTGACAACGGTTTTGGTCGACTGGAAAGAAGGAAGCACTCACGTAGAAGGCGACGACGACTCCGGCCGTGTAGTCCCTGGGCAGCTTGATGGAAGCGCTGAAGAAGCCGTGGAGGTAGTAGTCCGACGAGATGAACCCCGAACCTGTAGGTAGAAGAAACACGGCAAGGGGATTAAACAAGGACCCGTAGTAACATCAGGTAGAAGAAGAAACGGAGCGTAAAAGCAGGAGAAACGTCCGTCCGGCGGACCAAGAAACGCCTCCCCTGGTAGTAAATGAAAGAAAAGGTGTTTCAGGATTGCTAGGGATTGATGGATTACCGGAGCGCCGATCGAGCAGGAGGCGGGTGTTCCGGCCATCGGCAGCGCGGACGAGGTTGCCGTCGCCGAACAGCGGCGAGAAGCCCTCATCGAAGGCGACGGTGGGCACGTCGAAGGCCGCCGCCGCCGGCAGGCACGCGCACGCCGCGATGGCGAGCACGGCCGCCAGGAACCTCGCCGTCGTCGCCATGGCGGGCTAGCAAGCAGGGCGCGCTTCTGGCTGGCTGCTCTCGACTCGACAGGGCGCCGTCTCTGTCTTAGACCCAAAAACCTCACGCGCTAGCTTGCTTCTCGGGCTCTGCCTGCTAAAGCAACCTTTCGACGGCTCGCTATATACGCGGTACCACTACCACTCTCGGCAGCGACATTGCACTGCACATGCTGAGCTGGTTCGTTGGGTGACGTGCGGGGCCCTGGTCTTGTGGGAACGGCTCAACTGCCATGGCCCGATGAGACCAAAAAAGGTGAGGAAGCACGGGAACGGGGTCCGTTCATGAGCTCGATCAACAGGAAAAGGGATGCTGGGCGGGTAACGTTGCACCAGTCAGTCAGGCACCAGCTAAGGTGTGCTGGTGGTGATGGGGGCTAGGCATGGCCCTAATTGGCGCATCCGACCTGCCTCGCCTCATCGGGCCGTGGCAGCGCAGTCGCGCAATTATGCACGCACAGTGCTCAAGGCCGAAGCCATGGACCGGAGTAGCAGTTGCACCAATTCAACAAAAAAGAAATGAGAAATTGGTTGGGACTCAGGCATATGTGGACTAGGTCGAAATCAAGCCGACTGCACGCATCGGATCGTGCAAGCCGAGCCGGATGCAAAGAGGGCGGGTGAACCCTGTCCGAGCCATACGACGGGGCACTCATGTAACACCTCACCGTCTCCCTCCTGCGATCCCACAGATCAGGGCCATCGAAACATCGCGATTGTCGACCATTGCCACCAAGGAGAGGAGTGCCGCTGCCACAAATACTTGATCACCAGGGACGACACCACCACCGCCACAAACTTGCCCCAGAGAGATTTTTCGCGACACAACCGCCTCCATGGAGGTTGCCACTACAGTTGTTGTCAGGTCTCCATCGATGTCATTCCTCTCAATGCGGCCCCCAAATCCTCCACCAAGGCCAAGCTCCACCGAGGTCGTAAACCTCAGGGCGTTGGCCAATTGCTAAGCGTGTTGTATCATGTCTTCCCCGTGCCAGCCTCCTCCTAAAGGATGGGTATGCGACTAGAGAGAGTGGGTATGCGACTAGAGAGAGTGAATATGCGCTAACAAACTTTTAGATATTATTTTTTAAGGCTCCGCAAGATTATAAATTCTATAGATACGCAGCTACATGAATATTCCTATTTTACAAACAAGCGCTAAGAAAAATAATAAATGATACTAGCAAGTAAAGGATAGAGGTAACCGCTACCCACTATGGAGACACGAGAATGTATTCTCGTAAGTCCTTTCTCTTGAAGGAAAAGTACTTTTACGTTCGAGAGGTGTGAAAACACAAAGTCCACCAATGTGTTAGATCGCACTTGTACCTGAACCTCGCACACTAGGTGCATCCCTGGCCAATCCACTCCGGCACTAGGGGCAGAAGTAGCGTGACCTAAAAAAAAGCTCCTGGCATATAAGTTTGAATTAACTTTAACTCTCTCTGCTTATCATAGGGAAGTGGGTGCAATATGTTGTATGTGTACTTGATTCCACCCACGCACACTCGAAATGGACCCCTTCTTGATAGTACGATTTTCTTATCACAAAAAAACAACATGCACGAGAAAAGTTGTCTTTTATCTCTTAATCTTTTTTAGGAGCATCTAACAATTCCGAGCTTTATTTGAAATGGCCTAAAAGACGTCCGCTATTGTGTTGTCATCAACACACACGAAGAAAAACCGCATACGTAGTGAAATTGTCCTTTCATCCTCCATCAAGGTGTTAGGGCCCTGATTGGAAAGCGGACATCCACCGACTGGAGGGCAGAGATAGGCTCCTAGCGGCGCCGCACAACGTTGCGAGGGGGGAATGAAGGAAGGTGTGGAACGGCATGGCCGTTACAAGACGAGGACGAGGAAGAAGATATATAGAGCTAACCTATTGGTCCGACCGCCATGTGTGTGATGCCTGGTGGGCCCTACCCCTAGGTTGAGAATTTCATCTAGCAGGGTGAAGATTTTGTGCCACGTCAGAACTTACAAAAGGCCCATCAGTCAAAACCGGTGTCAAAATGGATCAACGTATTTTTGTGAAAAAAGTTACTACCTAAACGACGGCAGTTTTCTTTTTGATGGCGATTTGCTAGACTTTGGGCGCGAACGAGACAGTTTTCTTGCAATTTATTTATTCTCAAATGGATTGGGATGGAAGGAATTAGCTCGTCACTGCAGCGCGCGCCGTCAGTAGATTTTGACGTGAGGACATCTCCAGCGGCGCGACGCATTTCGGACGTCCGAAATATCCGTTTGCGTCGCGCGGCGGACGTGAGACAGATCGTTTTTATCCGCGCGTCCGTTTGCACCTTGGGGTGGCTCCAGCGGCCCGGCGCATTTCCGCGTTTGCATCAAATATGAAGTTTTGAAACAACAAAATAAGGATTTTAACGAAGTCATAGTTATTACATTTAAATTTTGAAAAGTCTACATGAAAATAAGATACTAGTCCTTTAGGCATGATCTTCATGGCCAGCCATGGTCCATTGATGCTCAATTAGATCCGTCTGCAGCTGTTTGGAGACGGTATCGTTTGTGACTTCTACATTCATATGTAGATAGTCCGCCCAAGTAGAAGCTCCAGGAATTGGCGCAACCAACTCACCTTGGAATTCCCACTGGTTCTCATTGCGGCCATCAGGACGCTCGTTCTCAACGATCATGTTGTGCATGATCACGCAACATGTCATCACCTCATGCATGGTCTTCAGCGACCATGTTCTTGCCGGGTGACGGACAATTGCCCACCGAGCTTGGAGCACACCAAATCCACGCTCCACATCTTTCCTGCAAGCCTCTTGCATCTTGGCAAACCTCCTCGTCTTCTCGGAGTTTGGATTACGGACAGTCTTCACCAATGTGGCCCAGTCAGGGTAGATGCCATCAGCAAGATAATATGGCTTGTCATATGCATTTCCATTGATCTCATAGCTCACCCGGGGAGCTTTGCCTTGCATGAGCCTTTCAAAAACCGGTGATCGGTGCAACACATTGATATCATTGTTGGAACCGGCCATGCCAAAGAATGAATGCCAAATCCATAAATCTTGAGATATGTGATGACCCACAAGTATAGGGGATCGCAACAGTCTTCGAGGGAAGTATTACCCAATTTATTGATTCGACACAAGGGGAGACAAAGAATACTTGTAAGCCTTAACAGCGGAGTTGTCAATTCAGCTGCACCTGGAAACAGACTTGCTCGCAAGAGTTTATCAGTAGCAACAGTTTTATAGTAGTAGGAATAGTGAAATAACAACAGCGGTGAAATAAAGACAGCAGTAGTGATTATAGTAAACAGCAGGATTAAAATACTGTAGGCACAGAGACGGATGAACGGGCGTTGCATGGATGAGAGAATTCATATAACAATCATGGTAGGGCATTTGCAGGTAATAATAAAGCGTTATCCAAGTACTAATCAATCAATAGGCATGTGTTCCATATATAGTCGTACGTGCTCGCAATGAGAAACTTGCACAACATCTTTTGTCCTACCAGCCGGTGGCAGCGGGCCTCTAGGGAAACTACTGGAAATTAAGGTACTCCTTTTAATAGAGTACCGGAGCAAAGCATTAACACTCCGTGAACACATGTGATCCTCACATCACTACCATCCCCTCCGGTTGTCCCGATTTCTGTCACTTCGGGGCCATTGGTTCCGGACAGCGACATGTGTATACAAATTGCAGGTAAGATCAATAAACAATGCATATCATGATGAAACAATAACATGTTCAGATCTGAGATCATGGCACTCGGGCCCTAGTGACAAGCATTAAGCATAACAAGTTGCAACAATATCATAAAAGTAACATCTACGGATACTAGGCACCATGCCCTAACAATCTTGTGACTATTACATGATCAATCTCATCCAATCCCTACCATCCCCTTCAGCCTACAGCGGGGGAATTACTCACACATGGATGGGGGAAACATGGCTGGTCGATGGAGAGACGTCGGTGGTGATGGCGGTGAAGATCTCCTCCAATTCCCCGTCCCGGCGGAGTGCCGAACGGAGACTTCGGCTCCCGAGACGGAGTTTCACGATGTGGCGGCTCTGGAGGGTTTCGGCGACTTCGACTTCTCTCCGTGCGTTTTTAGGTCGAGGGCGATAAGTAGTCCGAAGGAGGGCGTCGGGGGCCAGCCGAGGCCGCCACACACTAGGGCCACGCGGGCCCCTTGTAGGCCGCGCCGCCCTAGTGTGTCGTGCCCCCACCTGGCTTGCCCTTCGCTCGCCAATATTCTGGGAAAATAGGACTTTCGCATAAATTCCGAGGATTTTCTGAAAGTTGGATTGCACAAAAACGAGACACCAGAGCAATTCTGCTTAAAACAGCGTTAGTCCGTGTTAGTTGCATCCAAAATACACAAATTAGAGGCAAAACAATAGCAAAAGTGTTCGGGAAAGTAGATACGTTTTGGACGTATCAACTCCCCCAAGCTTAGCTTATTGCTTGTCCTCAAGCAATTCAGTTAACAACTGAGTGCGATAAAAGAACTTTCACGAACACATTTGTTCATATGATGTAAATATTCTCATGATATGGCAAGTGCTTAAGCAATTCATAATAAGGTACATGCAAATAAAGTCATCTAGTAACTGTGTCAATCATAAAAGAGATACCAACAAACTAATAACAAGCATCATGAAACACTTCAATAAGCAGGATTGCAATGTTCATAGAAAGATATGATAGAGTGGTATCTCGCTTGCCTGTATTTGTAGCCGCGCCGGCAACGCTGCCACCCTGGGTGCCCCAGTCAGCCCCAGTGCTCCAGTGCTGATACGTCTCCAACGTATCGATAATTTCTTATGTTCCATGCTACATTATTGATGATATCTACATGTTTTATGCACATTATATGTCGTATTTACGCATTTTACGGAACTAACCTATTAACAAGATGCCGAAGAGCGAGTTGCTGTTTTCTGCTGTTTTTGGTTTCAGAAATCCTAGTAAGGAAATATTCTCGGAATTGGACGAAATCAACGCCCAGGTTCCTATTTTGCCGGAAGCATCCAGAACACCCGAGAGCCGTCAGAGAGGGGCCACGTGGGGCCCACACATGGTGGCGGCGCGGCCCAGGCCCGCGCCGCCTAGTGTCTGGCCCCACGGACCCTCCGAGGCTGCCCTTTCGCCTTAAAGCCTCCGTCGCGAAACCCCGCCGAGAGCCACGATACGGAAACCTTCCAGAGCCGCGAATCCCATCTCGGGATTCAGGAGATCGCCTCCGGCACCCGGGAGAGGGATTCATCTCCGGAGGACTCTTCATCGCCATGATCGCTCCCGGAGTGATGAGTGAGTAGTTCACCCCTGGACTATGGGTCCATAGCGTAGCTAGATGGTCGTCTTCTCCTAATTGTGCCTCATTGTTGGATCTTGTGAGCTGCCTAACATGATCAAGATCATCTATCTGTAATACTATATGTTGTGTTTGTCGGGATCCGATGGATAGAGAATACTATGTTATGGTGATTATCAATCTATTACTTATGTGTTGTTTATGATCTTGCATGCTCTCCGTTATTAGTAGAGGCTCTGGCCAAGTTTTTACTCTTAACTCCAAGAGGGAGTATTTATGCTCGATAGTGGGTTCATGCCTTCATTGACACCTGGGACAGTGACAGAAAGTTCTAAGGTTGTGATGTTGTTGGCACTAGGGATAAAACATTGATTCTATGTCTAAGGATGTAGTTGTCGATTACATCACGCACCATACTTAATGCAATTGTCTGTTGCTTTGCAACTTAATACTGAAAGGGGTTCGGATGATAACTGAAGGTGGACTTTTTAGGCATAGATGCGTTGGATGGCGGTCTATGTACTTTGTCGTAATGCCCAATTAAATCTCACTATATTTATCATATCATGTATATGCATTGTTATGCCCTTTTCTATTTGTCAATTGCCCGACTGTAATTTGTTCACCCAACATGCTTTTATCTTATGGGAGAGACACCTCTAGTGAACTGTGGACCCCGGTCCTATTCTTTACATCGCATACAATCTACTGCAATATTTGTTTTACTGTTTTCTTGCAAACAATCATCTTCCACACAATACGGTTAATCCTTTGTTATAGCAAGCCGGTGAGATTGACAACCTCACTGTTTCGTTGGGGCAAAGTACTTTGGTTGTGTTGTGCAGGTTCCACGTTGGCGCCGGAATCCCTGGTGTTGCGCCGCACTACATTTCGCCACCATCAACCTTCAACGTTCTTCTTGGCTCCTACTGGTTCGATAACCTTGGTTTCATACTGAGGGAAACTTGCTTCTATACGAATCATACCTTCCACTTGGGGTTCCCAACGGACGTGTGCAATTACGCGTATCAAGCTAAAGTTGCCAGCTGACCAGGGGAGTCTCCACTTCTCAATCTCTTTACTTTGTTTTTGTCTTGCTTTATTTTATTTACTACTTTGTTTGCTGCACCTAAACAAAACACAAAAAAATTAGTTGCTAGTTTTACTTTATTTACTGTCTTGCTCTCTATATCAAAAACACAAAAAAATTAGTTACTTGCATTTACTTTATCTAGTTTGCTTTATTTACCGTTGCTAAAATGAATACCCCTGAAAATACTAAGTTGTGTGACTTCACAACTACAAATAATAATGATTTCCTATGCACACCTATTGCTCCACCTGCTACTACAGCAGAATTCTTTGAAATTAAACCTGCTTTACTAAATCTAGTCATGAGAGATCAATTTTCTGGTGTTAGTTCTGATGATGCTGCTGCCCATCTTAATAATTTTGTTGAACTTTGTGAAATGCAAAATTATAAGGATGTAGATGGTGATATTATTAAATTGAAATTGTTTCCTTTCTCATTAAGAGGAAGAGCTAAAGATTGGTTGCTATCTTTGCCTAAGAATAGTATTGATTCATGGACTAAGTGTAAAGATGCTTTTATTGGTAGATATTATCCTCCCGCTAAAATTATATCTTTGAGAAGTAGCATAATCAATTTTAAGCAATTAGATACTGAACATGTTGCTCAAGCATGGGAGAGAATGAAAACTTTGGTAAAGAATTGCCCAACCCATGGACTGACTACTTGGATGATTATCCAAACCTTCTATGCAGGACTAAATTTTTCTTCGCGGAATTTATTGGATTCAGCTTGGAGGTACCTTTATGTCCATCACTTTGGGGGCGGCTACAAAGCTTCTTGATGATATGATGATAAATTATTCTGAATGGCACACGGAAAGAGCTTCACAAGGTAAGAAGGTAAATTATGTTGAAGAAACCTCTTCCTTGAGTGATAAGATTGATGTGATTATGTCTATGCTTGTGAATGGTTGATCTAATGTTGATCCAAATAATGTTCCTTTAGCTTCATTGGTTGCTCAAGAAGAAAATGTTGATGTGAATTTCATTAAAAATAATAATTTCAACAACAATGCTTATAGGAACAACTCCGGTAATAACTATAGGCCATATCCTTCTGCTAATGGTAATGGTTATGGTAATTCTTATGGGAATTCTTACAATAATAATAGGAGTGTACCCCCTGGTCTTGAAGCCATGCTTAAAGAATTTATTAGAACACAAACTGCTTTTAACAAATCTGTTGAGGAAAAGCTTGATAAAATTGATATTATTGCTTCTAGAGTTGATAGACTTGCCTCTGACGTTAATCTATTAAAATTGAAAGTTATGCCTAATAATGATATTGATAATAAGATTACTACTACAGCAAATGCCATCCAAGTTAGAATTAATGAGAATATAAGATTAATGGCTGAATTGCGTGCTAGGTGGGATAGAGAAGAAAATGAAAAACTAGCTAAAGAGAATAATGTAGCTAAAGTTTGGACTATTACCACCATTAGTAATGATAATGATTCACATGTTGCTGCACCTCCTACTATCAATGGTAAAATAATTGGTGTTGGCAATGTTTCTACTCCTAGTGCAAAGCGTACAAAACTGCCTGAAATTGCTAAAACTGCTTGTGATAAAACTGCTGAAATTTTTTCCAACCTTGGAAACAATGATCCCATTGCTGTAGCTCATAATGATTTAGATTTTGATGATTGCCACATCTCTGAAGTTATAAAGTTCTTACAAAAACTTGCTCAAAGTCCTAGTGCTAGTGCTATAATTTTAGCCTTTACAAAACATATTACAAATGCTCTCATAAAAGCTAGAGAAGAGAAACTAAAACTTGAAACTTCTATTCCTAGAAAGTTAGAAGATGGTTGGGAGCCCATCATTAAAATGAAATTCAATGACTTTGAATGTAATGCTCTATGTGATCTTGGTGCAAGTATTTCTGTTATGCCTAAAAAGATTTATGATATGCTTGACTTGCCACCATTGAAGAATTGTTATTTGGATGTTAATCTTGCCGATAATGTTAAAAAGAAACCTTTGGGGAGGATTGATAATGTGCGCATTACGGTTAACAATAACCTTGTCCCCGTTGATTTTGTTGTCTTGGATATCGAATGCAATGCATCTTGTCCTATTGTGTTGGGAAGACCTTTTCTTCGAACTGTTGGTGCTGTTATTGATATGAGGGAAGGTAATATTAAATATCAATTTCCTCTCAAGAAAGGTATGGAACACTTCCCTAGAAAGAGAATGAAGTTGCCTTTTGATTCTATTATTAGAACAAGTTATGATGTTGATGCTTCTACTCTTGATGTTACTTGATTTGCACTTTCTGCGCCTAGCTGAAAGGCGTTAAAGAAAAGCGCTTATGGGAGACAACCCATGTTTTCACTACAGTACTTTGTTTTATATTTGAGTCTTGGAAGTTGTTTACTACTGTAGCAACCTCTCCTTATCATGTTTTTGTGCCAAGTAAAATTTCCATGTTAAAGTTGATGTTATATTTGGGATCGCTGCGCAGAAACAGCATTGCTGTCTGTCACGAATCTGGGCCTAAGTCTCTGTAGAAAATTCGAAAAAATCTTCCAATTTACGAGCGTGATCCTCAGATATGTACGCAACTTTCATTAGTTTTGAGTTTTTCCATTTGAGCAAGTCTGGTGCCATTTTAAAATTCGTCTTTACGGACTGTTCTGTTTTTGACAGATTCTGCCTTTTATTTCGCATTGCCTCTTTTGCTATGTTGGATGAATTTCTTTGATCCATTAATGTCCAGTAGCTTTATGAAATGTCCAGAAGTGTTAAGAATGATTGTGTCACCTCTGAATATGTGAATTATTAATTGTGCACTAACCCTCTAATGAGTTTGCTTGAAGTTTGGTGTGAAGGAAGTTTTCAAGGGTCAAGAGAGGAGTATGATATACTATGATCAAGAGGTGTGAAAGCTCTAAGCTTGGGGATGCCCCGTGGTTCACCCCTGCATATTTTAAGAAGACTCAAGCGTCTAAGCTTGGGGATGCCCAAAGCATCCCTTCTTCATCGACAACATCATCAGGTTCCTCCCCTGAAACTATATTTTTATTCATCACATCTTGTGTTCTTTGCTTGGAGCATCGGTTTGTTTTTGTTTTTGTTTTTGTTTGAATAAAATGGATCCTAGCATTCACTTTGTGGGAGAGAGACACGCTCCGCTGTTGCATATGGACAAATATGTCCTTAGGCTTTAATCATAATGTTCATGGCGAAGTTTCTTCTTCGTTAAATTGTTATATGGTTGGAATTGGGAAATGCTACATGTAGTAATTCTAAAATGTCTTGGATAATGTGATACTTGGCAATTGTTGTGCTCATGTTTAAGCTCTTGCATCATATACTTTGTACCCATTAATGAAGAAATACATAGAGCTTGCTAAAATTTGGTTTGCATATTTGGTCTCTCTAAGGTCTAGATAATTGTAGTATTGAGTTTTGAACAACAAGGAAGACGGTGTAGAGTCTTATAATGTTTACAATATGTCTTTTATGTGAGTTTTGCTGCACCGGTTCATCCTTGAGTTTGCTTCAAATAACCTTGCTAGCCTAAACCTTGTATCGAGAGTGAATACTTCTCATGCATCCAAAATCCTTGAGCCAACCACTATGCCATTTGTGTCCACCATACCTACCTACTACATGGTATTTCTCCGTCATTCCAAAGTAAATTGCTTGAGTGCTACCTTTAAAATTCCATCATTCACCTTTACAATATATAGCTCATGGGACAAAATAGCCTTAAAAACTATTGTAGTATTGAATATGTACTTATGCACTTTATCTCTTATTAAGTTGCTTGTTGTGCGATAACCATGCTTCTGGGGACGCCATCAACTACTCTTTGTTGAATATCATGTGAGTTGCTATGCATGTCCGTCTTGTCTAAAGTAAGAGTGATCTACCACCTTAATGGTTGGAGCATGCATATTGTTAGAGAAGAACATTGGGCCGCTAACTTAAGCCATGAATCATGGTGGAAGTTTCAGTTTTGGACATATATCCTCAATCTCATATGAGAATAATAATTGTTGCTACATGCTTATGCATTAAAGAGGAGTCCATTATCTGTTGTCCATGTTGTCCCGGTATGGATGTCTAAGTTGAGAATAATCAAAAGCGAGAAATCCAAAATGCGAGCTTTCTCCTTAGACCTTTGTACAGGCGGCATGGAGGTACCCCTTTGTGACACTTGGTTGAAACATGTGCATTGCGAAGATCCGGTAGTCCAAGCTAAGTAGGACAAGTTGCGGGCACTATTAGTATACTATGCATGAGGCTTGCAACTTGTAAGATATAATTTACATAACTCATATGCTTTATTACTACCGTTGACAAAATTGTTTCATGTTTTCAAAATAAAAGCTCTAGCACAAATACATCAATCGATGCTTTCCTTTTGAAGGACCTTTCTTTTACTTTTATTGTTGAGTCAGTTTACCTATCTCTCTCCACCTCAAGAAGCAAACACTTGTGTGAACTGTGCATTGATTCCTACATACTTGCATATTGCACTTGTTATATTACTCTATGTTGACACTATCCATGAGATATACATGTTGTAAGTTGAAAGCAACCGCTGAAACTTAATCTTCCTTTGTGTTGCTTCAACACCTTTACTTTGATTTATTGCCTTATGAGTTAACTCTTATGCAAGACTTATTGATGCTTGTCTTGAAGTACTATTCATGAAAAGTCTTTGCTTTATGATTCATTTGTTTACTCATGTCATTACCATTGTTTTTGATCGCTGCATTCATTACATATGTTTACAAATAGTATGATCAAGATTATGATGGCATGTCACTTCAGAAATTATCTTTGTTATCGTTTTACCTGCTCGGGACGAGCAGAACTAAGCTTGGGGATGCTGATACGTCTCAACGTATCGATAATTTCTTATGTTCCATGCCACATTATTGATGATATCTACATGTTTTATGCACATTATATGTCGTATTTACGCATTTTACGGAACTAACCTATTAACAAGATGCCGAAGAGCCGCTTGTCTCTGTTTTTGGTTTCGAAATCCTAGTAAGGAAATATTCTCGGAATTGGACGAAATCAACGCCCAGGTTCCTATTTTGCCCGGAAGCATCCAGAACACCCGAGAGCCGCCAGAGGGGCCACGTGGGGCCCACACACATGGCGCGGCCTGGGCCCGGCGCGCCGCCTAGTGTGGCCCCGACCCCCCCAGGCTGCCCTTTCGCCTACTTAAAGCCTCCGTCGCGAAACCCCGGTCCGAGAGCCACGATACGGAAAACCTTCCAGAGACGCCGCCGCCGCGAATCCCATCTCGGGGGATTCGGGAGATCGCCTCCGGCACCTGGAGAGGGGATTCATCTCCGGAGGACTCTTCATCGCCATGATCGCCTCGGAGTGATGAGTGAGTAGTTCACGATGACCCACAAGTATAGGGGTGTATCGTAGTATCTTCGATAAGTAAGAATGTCGATCCCAACGAGGAGCAGAAGGTGTTGACAGCTTTCGATGAAGGATTCACTGTAAATGCTCACAAACAAGTATTCAAGGGGTTTTGATGTAATAGATGAATAAAGTACGAGTAAGTAAAATGCGAGAGAAATAATTGCAGCGAGTGGCCCAATCCTTTTTAGCACAAAGGACAAGCCGGTTTGTTTACTTATAATGACCAAGCGTTCTTGAGGACACACGGGGATTTTAGTCTAGTGCTTTCGCTTCATGTGGCTAAATAATCTTCATTGTTTTGATAAGTGTTGTGTGGGTGAACCTATGCTAATGCACCGCCCTTCCTAAAGAAAGGTATGGAACACTTCCCTAGAAAGAGAATGAAGTTGCCTTTTGATTCTATTATTAGAACAAGTTATGATGTTGATGCTTCTACTCTCGATGTTACTTGATTTGCACTTTCTGCGCCTAGCTGAAAGGCGTTAAAGAAAAGCGCTTATAGGAGACAACCCATGTTTTTACTACAGTAATTTATTTTATATTTGAGTCTTGGAAGTTTTTTACTACTGTAGCAATCTCTCCTTATCATGTTTTTGTGCCAAGTAAAGTTTCTATGTCAAAGTTGATGTTATATTTGGGATCGCTGCGCAGAAACAGCATTGCTGTCTGTCACGAATCTGGGCACAGGCCTCTGTAGAAAATTCGAAAAAATCTTCCAATTTACGAGCGTGATACTCAGATATGTACGCAACTTTCATTAGTTTTGAGTTTTTCCATTTGAGCAAGTCTGGTGCCAGCTTTAAATTCGTCTTTACGGACTGTTCTGTTTTTGACAGATTCTGCCTTTTATTTCGCATTGCCTCTTTTGCTATGTTGGATTCATTTCTTTGATCCATTAATGTCCAGTAGCTTTATGCAATGTCCAGAAGTGTAAAGAATGTTTGTGTCACCTCTGAATGTGTGAATTATTAATTATGCACTAACCCTCTAATGAGTTTGCTTGAAGTTTGGTGTGAAGGAAGTTTTCAAGGGTCAAGAGAGGAGTATGATATACTATGATCAAGAGGAGTGAAAGCTCTAAGCTTGGGGATGCCCCGTGGTTCACCCCTGCATATTCTAAGAAGACTCAAGCGTCTAAGCTTGGGGATGCCCAAGGCATCCCCTTCTTCATCGACAACATCATCAGGTTCCTCCCCTGAAACTATATTTTTATTCAATCACATCTTGTGTTCTTTACTTGGAGCGTCGGTTTGTTTTTGTTTTTGTTTGAATAAAATGGATCGTAGCATTCACTTTGTGGGAGAGAGACACGCTCCGCTGTTGCATATGGACAAATATGTCCTTAGGCTTTACTCATAATGTTCAAGTTTCTTCTTCGTTAAATTGTTATATGGTTGAAATTGGAAAATGCTACATGTAGTAATTCTAAAATGTCTTGGATAATGTGATACTTGGCAATTGTTGTGCTCATGTTTAAGCTCTTGCATCATATGCTTTGCACCCATTAATGAAGAAATACATAGAGCTTGCTAAAATTTGATTTGCATATTTGGTCTCTCTAAGGTCTAGATAATATCTAGTATTGAGTTTTGAACAACAAGGAAGACGGTGTAGAGTCTTATAATGTTTAAAATATGTCTTTTATGTGAGTTTTGCTGCACCGGTTCATCCTTGAGTTTGCTTCAAATAACCTTGCTAGCCTAAACCTTGTATCGAGAGGGAATACTTCTCATGCATCCAAAATCCTTGAGCCAACTACTATGCCATTTGTGTCCACCATATCTACCTACTACATGGTATTTCTCCGCCATTCCAAAGTAAATTGCTTGAGTGCTACCTTTAAAATTCCATCATTCACCTTTGCAATATATAGCTCATGGGACAAAATAGCCTTAAAAACTATCGTAGTATTGAATATGTACTTATGCACTTTATCTTTTATTAAGTTGCTTGTTGTGCGATAACCATGCTTCTGGGGAACGCCATCAACTATTGTTGAATATCATGTGAGTTGCTATGCATGTCCGTCTTGTCTGAAGGATCTATCACCTTAGTGGTTGGAGCATGCAAAATTGTTAGAGAAGAACATTGGGCCGCTAACTAAAGCCATGAATCATGGTTGAAGTTTCAGTTTTAGACATATATCCTCAATCTCATATGAGAATAATAATTGTTGCTACATGCTTATGCATTAAAGAGGAGTCCATTATCTGTTGTCCATGTTGTCCCGGTATGGATGTCTAAGTTGAGAATAATCAAAAGCGAGAAATCCAAAATGCGAGCTTTCTCCTTAGACCTTTGTACAGCGGCATGGAGGTACCCCTTTGTGACACTTGGTTGAAACATGGCATGCAAAGATCCGGTAGTCCAAGCTAAGTAGGACGAGGTGCGGGCACTATTAGTATACTATGCATGAGGCTTGCAACTTGTAAGATATAATTTACATAACTCATATGCTTTATTACTACCGTTGACAAAATTGTTTCATGTTTTCAAAATAAAAGCTCTAGCACAAATACAACAATCGATGCTTTCCTCTTTGAAGGACCATTCTTTTACTTTCATTGTTGAGTCAGTTTACCTATCTTCCTCCACCTTAAGAAGCAAACACTTGTGTGAACTGTGCATTGATTCCTACATACTTGCATATTGCACTTGTTATATTACTTTATGTTGACAATATCCATGAGATATACATGTTATAAGTTGAAAGCAACCGCTGAAACTTAATCTTCCTTTGTGTTGCTTCATCACCTTTACTTTGATTTATTGCTTTATGAGTTAACTCTTATGCAAGACTTATTGATGCTTGTCTTGAAGTACTATTCATGAAAAGTCTTTGTCATATGATTCACTTGATTACTCATGTCATTACCTTTGTTTTGATCGCTGCATTCATTACATATGTTTACAAATAGTATGATCAAGATTATAATGGCATGTCACTTCAGAAATTATCTTTGTTATCGTTTTACCTACTCGGGACGAGCAGAACTAAGCTTGGGGATGCTGATACGTCTCCAACGTATCGATAATTTCTTATGTTCCATGCTACTTTATTGATGATACCTACATGTTTTATGCACATTATATGTCATATTTATGCATTTTCGGAACTAACCTATTAACAAGATGCCGAAGAGCCAGTTGTTTTCTGCTGTTTTTGGTTTCAGAAATCCTAGTAAGGAAATATTCTCGGAATTGGACGAAATCTTCGCCCGGGGTCCTAATTTTGCACGGAGCCAGAAGACCGAAGAGATAACGAAGTGGGGCGACGAGGCGCCGCCACCATAGGGCCGCGCGGGAGGGCCCGCGCCGCCCTATGGTGTGGGCCCCGTCAGCCCCCCGACCTACCCTTCCGCCTACTTAAAGCCTCCGTCGCGAAACCCCCAGTACCGAGAGCCACGATACGGAAAACCTTCCGAGACGCGCCGCCGCGAATCCCATCTCGGGGATTCAGGAGATCGCCTCCGGCACCCTTCCGGAGAGGGGATTCATCTCCCGGAGGACTCTTCATCGCCATGATCGCCTCCGGAGTGATGAGTGAGTAGTTCACCCTGGACCATGGGTCCATAGCAGTAGCTAGATGGTCGTCTTCTCCTTGTTGTGCTTCATTGTTGGATCTTGTGAGCTGCCTAACATGATCAAGATCATCTATCTGTAATACTATATGTTGTGTTTGTCGGGATCCGATGGATAGAGAATACTATGTTATGGTGATTATCAATCTATTGTTTATGTGTTGTTTATGATCTTGCATGCTCTCCGTTATTAGTAGAGGCTCTGGCCAAGTTTGTACTCTTAACTCCAAGAGGGAGTATTTATGCTCGATAGTGGGTTCATGCCTTCATTGACACCGGGGTGACAGAAAGTTCTAAGGTTGTGATGTGTTGTTGCCACTAGGGATAAAACATTGATTCTATGTCTAAGGATGTAGTTGTCGATTACACGCACCATACTTAATGCAATTGTCTGTTGCTTAGCAACTTAATACCGAATGGGGTTCGGATGATAACCTGAAGGTGGACTTTTTAGGCATAGATGCAGTTGGATGGCGGTCTATGTACTTTGTCGTAATGCCCGGATTAAATCTCACTATATTTATCATATCATGTACATGCATTGTTATGCCCTTCTCTATTTGTCAATTGCCCGACTGTAATTTGTTCACCCAACATGCTTTTATCTTATTGGAGAGACACCTCTAGTGAACTGTGGACCCCGGTCCTATTCTTTACATAGCATACAATCTACTGCAATTGTGTTTTACTATTTTCTTGCAAACAATCATCTTCCACTCGATACGTTTAATCCTTTGTTACAGCAAGCCGGTGAGATTGACAACCTCACTGTTTCGTTGGGGCAAAGTACTTTGGTTTTGTTGTGCAGATTCCACGTTGGCGCCGGAATCCCTGTTGTTGCGCCGCATCACATTTCGCCACCATCAACCTTCAACGTGCTTCTTGGCTCCTCCTGGTTCGATTAAACCTTGGTTTCTTTCTGAGGGAAAACTTGCTACTGTGCGCATCATACCTTCCTCTTGGGGTTCCCAACGAACGTGTGAGTTACACGCCATCGGCGATGGCGTCGATTTCTCCGGAGGGAATTTCCCGGCGGATTCCTGCCCGGGAGAGCTCTTTTCTCTCTCGTGTTCTCCGCCCGCAGAGGCGGCTGTAACTCTTCGTGAGGTACCCTCTGTGGCTTAGGTTTTCGGGACGAAGGAGTACCGAAGAAAAGGAGACGAAAGGGGCTGTGGGGCCCCCACACCACAAGGTGGCGCGGCCAGGCCATGGGCCGCGCCGCCCTATGGTCTGGGCCCACCTTGGGTCCCCTCTTCTCCCTTCTGGTTCCCTCCGTCATCTGGAAAAATAGGAATTTACGTGTAATTTCCTTCCACAGTTGATCTTCCGAAATATTGCGTTCTGACGGTGCTTTTTCCAGCAGAATCCTGGCTCCGGTGCTTGATCCTCCAATAATGATGAAACATGCAAAATAGATGAAATAACATAAGTATTGTGTCCCAATATGAAATATATCAATGAATAACAGCAAATTATGATACAAAATAGTGATGCAAATTGGACGTATCAACTCCCCCCAAGCTTAGACCTCGCTTGTCCCCAAGCGAAACTGAGCTCGATAAACAAGACCACATGTTTATGGAGTGAAGAGTCGATAAATAAAATACGGACAAGAAGCATCATATTCATTCACACAAGTCATTCTAGTAAACAACTTCCTCATATAACTCATCTTGAAATAAGTAAAGAGAAATCACAAGTAAAGGTGCATAAGAAATCATAGTTGGTGATGGCAAACTTTGTTCTTGGTCAGAGAACTACTAACGGATTGTACTTCTAAGCAAAACTTTCATATTAGAATTTATAGCTGGGCTTTCATATTCAATCATAACAATCTCCTCATAATCATTGATAACTTCAAAGTCATATTCATTCAGATGATACTAAACAAGAAAGTATAAAGGACATGATTAGTTCAATCATAGCATAAATGGTTGGTTCACAACAAATCAATTGCTTGCTTAAGACAGAGGGAAATAGGTTTACTGACTCAACATAAAAGTAAAAGATAGGCCCTTCGCAGAGGGAAGCAGGGATTAAATCATGTGCTAGAGCTTTTCAAGTTTTGAAATCATATAAAGAGCATAAAAGTAAGATTTTGAGCGGTGTTTGTTGTTGTCAACGAATGGTAGCGGGCACTCTAACCCCCTTGCCAAACGAACCTTCCAAGAGCGGCTCCCATGAGGGACGGCATCTCTACCAGCAAGGTAGATCATCCCCCTTCTCTTTTGTTTACACATGTATTTTAGTTTTATTATGGATGACACTCCCCCAACCTTGGCTTTCTCAATCCATGGCTAACCGAATCCTCGGGTGCCTTCCAACATTCACATACCATGGAGGAGTGTCTATTGCAAAATTAAGTTGCTTACTGATAAATCAGGGCAAAACATGTGAAGAGAATTATTAATGAAAGTTATTAATTGGGGCTGGGAACCCCGTTGCCAGCTCTTATTGCAAAATTATTGGATAAGCGGATGTGCCACTAGTCCATTGGTGAAAGTCCGCCCAACAAGATTGAAAGATAAAACACCACATACTTCCTCATGAGCTATAAAACATTGACACAAATAAGGAGTAATAGTTTGAATTATTTAAAGGTAGCACATGAAGTATTTACTTGGAATGGCAGAAAATACCATGTAGTAGGTAGGTATGGTGGACACAAATGGCATAGGTTTGGTCTAAGGTTATGGATGTATGAGAAGCATTCCCTCTCGATACAGGTCTTTGGCTAGCAAGGTTTGATAGCAAGCATAAAGGTTGAGGGAAACAAACAAATATACATATGATAGAACAATCATGCATCTTTCTCATAAGCACAAGCAATTTTAACTTCAGAATACTAAACTCATTAGCATAGAGACAATAGAGTAATATATCTAAGTGTATTTCTCTCTTCTATTTAAACATCAGGGTGTTGTTGCTATTGACCAATGCTAAGTTTGCCAAAACCAAATAGATTTACTTGATGCTCCCAAAGTGATATCAATACTCATGTCAAGAGTAATCATATAATGGAGATTGCAAACTAAAATAAGGTGTGCAAAAAGTAAATGATAAGACTTCTTATTAATATTCCATAACGATAACTCACACCAAAGGATACATAGATAACCAACTAAGAGAGATACTTCCACATTGCATACTATTCCATATGATAACTTCCCTACTCATGATATGACACTACTTGATAGTAAAAGATAAAGGTAGTGATAATGTGATACCGCGGCACTCCCCCAAGCTTGGAACAAACCAAGGGGATGCCAATACCGATGATGAATTACTCCTTCGGTGGTGATGGTGATGGATTCTTCTCGCGCTTCATAAGGATCTCCTTCAGCTTCAGCTTTTCAATTTTGCAATTCTGCACCAAAATTTGAAGAGACTTATTGTTATCCGAAGGTGGCGGTGACGGCCTTGTGCTGGGAATTGAGTAATATTCCAGCATTCTGCGAAGTCGCTGGTTCTCCTCCTGAAGTATCTCCACTTCCCTTTTGAGAGCACGATATTGATCACAAAACTCATCAGCAACCCGTATTGCTTCCTCCACACAAGGGAAAGAGTCGAGGTCCAGAGCAGGAGGAACTCCCTGCAAGTTATGAGAAAAAGAACGCCCAGTGTTAACCGATCCCACCAAGATTGGCTTACTCTTCGTAGTTTCCCACTCTCCTTTTGCTGATGCTATCTTCTTCTTCTCCTTATTGATCCTTTCATCCATCTCTTCCTTCCAAGGCCCCTTGTCCTTGTTGTTGGAGACCATAGTGCCTCTAGATCAAAACAAATCTGGCAGAAAACAGCTCGAAACAAAACACGACGAGAAAACGATATACGGACCTCCAGGGGTCCGGGGGATTATATAGCAAATATTTTTACGATAAAAGGAAGGTTCCAGGCCGAAAACGAGTGGAAAAGGGACGACGAGGGGCTGTCCCCATAGGTCGGCGCGGCCAGGGTGGGGCCCGCGCCGGCCTATGGTGACGGGCCCTCGCGCGTCTTTTCCACTCCGTTTCGATTCCGTAATTTTTCATATTTTCCAAAAACAGCAAAAATATTGTTCGGAAAGGTAAACGCGGACTTTTTATTACCTGTACTGTTACCTATTCAAAGTTGAGTTCTGGCGGACTGTCAATTTGTCCTTTGATGAAAGCCTCCGGTGTTTCCACTTGAATAATATCAACATCAACATTATAAGAATCACCCGATATATAATGCTTGAGTCTTTGTCCATTCACCACTTGTGTGGCATTGCCTTGGAGAGAGCTAATTTTAATTGCTCCTGAACGATACACCTCCTCAACAACATATGGTCCTTCCCACTTCGAGAGTAATTTCCCTGCAAAGAATCTGAGACGAGACCGATACAATAGGACTTTATCCCCAATATTAAACTCTCTTTTGATAATCCTTCTATCATGCCATTTCTTAACTTTTTCTTTAAAGAGTTTAGCATTTTCATAAGCTTCACTTCTCCATTCATCTAGAGAACTTAATTGCAGCAACCTCTTATTACCGGCTAGTTTCGGATCTTTATTTAGTTCTCTAACAGCCCAATAAGCTTTGTGCTCTAGTTCTAGAGGTAAATGACAAGCTTTTCCATAAACCATTTTATAAGGTGACATTCCCATAGGATTTTTATAAGCAGTTCTATAAGCCCATAGTGCTTCCTTCAATTTGCTAGCCCAATTCTTTCTAGATTTATTAACAGTCTTTCCCAAAATAGATTTAATCTCTCTATTTGATAATTCTACTTGACCACTAGTTTGAGGGTGATAAGCAGAAGCAATTCTATGATTAATACCATACTTAGCAAGAGTTTTTCTAAAACCTCCATGAATAAAATGAGAACCTCCATCAGTCATAATATATCTAGGTACTCCAAATCTAGGAAAAATAATATCTAAAAGCATTTTTAAAGAGGTCTCACCATCAGCACTTTTTGTAGGTATAGCTTCTACCCATTTAGTAACATAATCAACAGCGACAAGTATATGAGTGTTACCTTCTGAAGAAGGGAAAGGACCCATGAAGTCGAATCCCCAACAATCGAATGGTTCAATAACAAGAGTATAATTCATAGGCATTTCATTGCGTCTAGAGATATTACCAACTCTTTGACATTCATCACAAGATAAGATAAACTTCCTTGCATCTTTGAAAAGTGTCGGCCAATAAAAACCTGATTGTAGAACCTTTTGCGCGGTTCTATCTCCAGCATGATGTCCTCCATAAACACTACCATGACATTTACTCAATATCTCCTGTTGTTCATATTCAGGAACACATCTTCGCATAATACCATCTACTCCTTCTTTATATAAGTGTGGGTCATCCCAAAAATAATGCCTCAAGTCATAAAAGAATTTTCTCCTTTGCTGAGCTGAAAAGGTTGGAGGCAAATACTTCGAAACAATAAAGTTAGCATAATCTGCATACCAAGGGCTCTCTCGTGAGCTCACCTTTATTACAGCCAATTGTTCATTTGGAAAACTATCGTTAACAGGAACAGGATCATAAGCAATATTTTCCAATCTAGACAAATTATCAGCAACAGGATTATCAGCACCTTTCCTATCTATAATATGTAAATCAAATTCTTGCAAAAGAAGTACCCATCTAATAAGCCTTGGCTTAGCATCTTTCTTTGTCATAAGGTATCTAATTGCAGCATGATCAGTATGAATTGTAACTTTTGAATCAACAATATAGGGTCTAAACTTGTCACAAGCAAAGACTACAGCTAACAATTCCTTTTCAGTTGTAGCATAATTTCTTTGAGCAGCATCAAGAGTCTTACTAGCATAATGAATAACATTTAATTTTTTATCTACCCGCTGTCCAAGAACAGCGCCTACAGCAAAATCACTAGCATCACACATAATTTCAAAAGGAAAATTCCAATCAGGAGGTTCGACTACAGGAGCAGTTGTTAAGGCTTTCTTTAGAGTTTCAAAAGCTTCCTTACAATCATCATCAAAAACAAAAGGTACATCTTTTTGAAGAAGATTAGTAAGAGGCTTTGAAATTTTAGAGAAATCTTTAATAAATCTCCTATAAAACCCAGCATGACCAAGAACACTACGAATACCTTTAACATCCCTCGGATAGGGCATCTTCTCAATTGCTTCAACTTTAGCTCTATCAACTTCAATACCTCTCTCGGAAATTTTATGTCCCAATACAATTCCTTCATTAACCATAAAGTGGCATTTCTCCCAATTAAGAACAAGGTTAGTTTCTTCACATCTCTGCAAAACTTTATCGAGGTTTCGCAAGCAATTATCAAAAGAATTCCCATAGACAGAAAAATCATCCATGAACACCTCTACAATACTTTCGCAAAAACCATGAAAAATAGCAGACATGCATCTTTGAAAAGTAGCAGGAGCATTACATAAACCAAAAGGCATACGCCTATAAGCATAAGTTCCATAACGACAAGTAAACGTGGTTTTCTCTTGATCTTTAGCTTTAACAGCAATTTGTGAAAACCCAGAATAACCATCAAGAAAGCAAAAATGAGTATTTTTAGATAACCTTTCTAGCATTTGATCAATAAATGGTAAAGGGTAATGATCTTTCTTAGTAACTTTATTAACTTTTCGAAAATCAATGCACATTCTATACCCTACAATTACTCTTTGAGGAATAAGCTCATCATTATCATTAGGCACAACAGTCATTCCTCCTTTCTTAGGAACACAATGCACAAGACTAACCCATCTACTATCAGCAATAGGATATATAATACCAGCTTCAAGAAGTTTTAATACCTCGTTCCTTACCACCTCTTTCATCTTCGGAATTAGACGACGTTGATGTTCAACAACAGGCTTTGCATCATCTTCCATATTAATAGCATGTTGGCAAATAGAAGGAGAAATCCCTTTCAAATCATCAAGAGTATAGCCAATAGCTCCTCGGTGTTTCTTCAATATTTCCAATAACCTTTCTTCCTCAATCTCTGAAAGCTTAGAACTAATAATAACAGGATATATTTTCTTATCATCAATATGAGCATATTTAAGATTATCAGGTTAAATCAAAAACAGGATCTTCCTTTGGTGGCGGTGTTGTACCCAAATCTTCCACCGGTAAATCATGCTTGAGAATAGGTTGGCGAAGAAAAATTTCCTCAAGCTCATCTCTTTCTTTCCTAAAAGCTTCACTTTCACTATTCTCCAAATGTTGCTGCAAAGGATTATTAGGAACAAGAACAATAGATGCACACTTCTCCATTTTAAAATCATTACTAGGCAAGTCAGCTTTATAAGGAGTTTTGGTAAATTTAGAAAAGTTAAATTCATAAGGTTCACCAGCAAATCTAGTCAAAATTTTCTCTTTCTTACAATCTATAATAGCTCCACAAGTATTTAGAAAAGGTCTACCAAAAATGATAGGACAATGATCACTAGCAGCAGAACCAAGTACCAAAAAGTCAGCAGGATATTTAATCTTACCACATAGAACTTCCACATCTCGAACAATACCAATTGGAGAAATAGTTTCTCTATTAGCCAGCTGAATAACCACATCAATATCTTCAAGTTCACAAGAATCAATTTCGTGCATAATCTCCGTATAAAGCTCATAAGGAATAGCACTAACGCTTGCACCAATATCACATAAACCATAATAGCAATGATCACCAATTCTAACAGATAGCATAGGAACACTAACTTGTTTGGGTTTATTAGGATGTGAAACAATATTAGAAGCATCTTCACAGAAAATAATATGACCATCCTCCACATTTTCAGTCACAAGATCTTTAACTATTGCAACAGCAGGTTCAATTTTAATTTGTTCTTCAGGTTCTTTAGGTTTCTTTTCACTTTTATTAACCGCACTAGATATGACAGAGTACTCCTTCATTTTAGCAGGGAAAGGAGTTTTTTCAATATAAACTTCAGGAATAACATTATCAACAGTTTCAATCACTACACATTTGTTTACAGATGAATCTATGTTATCTTTATACGGTTCATGATACTTATCAAAATTCTTCTTAGGCAATTCATAATGAGAGGCAAAAGCTTTATAAAGATTTGCAACAACTTGGGAATCAAGACCATATGTAGCACTCATATTACGAAATTTATCAGTATCCATAAAAGCTTCAATGCATTTATAATCATAAATTATACCTGATTCTCTATCTTTGTCGTTCTCCCATCCTTCAGTATTTTCTTGGATCCGATCAAGAAGGTCCCTTTTAAACTCTTGTTTGTTGCGTGTAAATGATCCAGAACAAGAAGTATCCAGCAAGGTCTTGTCTTGAAAAGAAAGTCTTGCATAGAAATTATCAATAATAACATTACCAGGAAGCTCATGAATGGGGCATTTGAGCATTAAAGACTTCAATCTCCCCAAGCTTGGGCAATACTTTCTCCATCATGAGGCCAGAAATTATATATGCGGTTCCGATCTTTGTGAATTTCACTTGGAGGATAAAATTTGGAATAAAATAAAGGCACAATGTCCTCCCAATCAATAGAATCACCATTCTTCAGCAATTTATACCAGTGCGCCGCTTTACCAGACAGCGATATAGTGAATAGTTTCTTTCTAACTTCATTCATAGCAATACCTGCACATTTGAATAACCCGCATAATTCATGCAAAAACAGTAAATGATCACCAGGATGGACAGTTCCATCCCCTTCATAGCGGTTATCCATAACACGTTCAATAATTTTCATAGGTATTTTATATGGTACTACTTCCTCACCTGGCGCTTCATCCACTACCGTTGCAGTAGTAGTAGATTTCCCAAATAGAAATTGAAGAGAAGATCTCTCCATAATGACTTATAGCAGCAGGCAGAAATAAAATCAGCACAAACAGTAAAGGTTTTCCTTACCAATTCCACTTACCAATAGCGCTTCACTCCCCGGCAACGGCGCCAGAAAATAGTCTTGATGACCCACAAGTATAGGGGGTGTATCGTAGTATCTTCGATAAGTAAGAATGTCGATCCCAACGAGGAGCAGAAGGTGTTGACAGCAGTTTCAATGAAGGATTCACTGTAAATGCTCACAAACAAGTATTCAAGGGGTTTTGATGTAATAGATGAATAAAGTACGAGTAAGTAAAATGCGAGATAAATAATTGCAGCGAGTGGCCCAATCCTTTTTAGCACAAAGGACAAGCTGGTTTGTTTACTTATAATGACCAAGCGTTCTTGAGGACACACGGGGATTTTAGTCTAGTGCTTTCGCTTCATGTGGCTAAATAATCTTCATTGTTTTGATAAGTGTTGTGTGGGTGAACCTATGCTAATGCACCGCCCTTCCTAGGACTAATACATACTTGTGATTATACCCCTTGCAAGCATCCGCAACTACAAGAAAGTAATTAAGATAAATCTAACCACACCTTAAACTCTGAGATCCTGCGATCCCTCTTGCATCGATATACTAACGGGGGCTTAGGTTTCTGTCACTCCGGCAACCCCGCAATTAGCAACCGAATACAAGATGCACTCCCCTAGGCCCATAAATGGTGAAGTGTCGTGTAGTCGACGTTCACACGACACCACTAGAAGAATGACACCACAACTTAAATATCATAACATTGAATATTACTCAACCATAATTCACTACTAACATTTAGACTTCACCCATGTCCTCAAGAACTAAACGAACTACTCACGAGACATCATATGGAATACAATCAGAGGTGATATGATGATGAATAACAATCTGAACATAAACCTTGGTTCAATGGTTTCACTCAATAGCATCAATAACAAGTAGAGAATAACGCCGGGAGAGTTTCCCCTATCAAACAATCAAGATCCAACCCAAATTGTTACAGCGGTGACGAGGTGCAGCGGTGGTGATGGCGGTGTAGATGGTGGAGATGATGATGATGATGATGGAGATGATGTCCAGACGATGACGATGGCGATGGCGTCGATTTCCCCTCCCGGAGGAATTTCCCCGGCGGATTCCTGCCCGCCGGAGAGCTCTTTTCTCTCTCGTGTTCTCCGCCCCGCAGAGGCGGCTGTAACTCTTCGCGAGGTACCCTCTGTGGCTTAGGTTTTCGGGACGAAGGAGTACGCGAAGAAAAGGAGGCGAAAGGGGCTGTGGGGCCCCACACCACAAGGTGGCGCGACCAGGCCATGGGCCGCGCCGCCCTATGGTCTGGGCCCACCTTGGGTCCCCTCTTCTCCCCCTTCTGGCTCCCTCCGTCATCTGGAAAAATAGGAATTTACGTGTAATTTCCTTCCACAGTTGATCTTCCGAAATATTGCGTTCTGACGGTGCTTTTTCCAGCAGAATCCTGGCTCCGGTGCTTGATCCTCCAATAATGATGAAACATGCAAAATAGATGAAATAACATAAGTATTGTGTCCCAATATGAAATATATCAATGAATAACAGCAAATTATGATACAAAATAGTGATGCAAATTGGACATATCATTCACCCCTGGACTATGGGTCCATAGTAGTAGCTAGATGGTCGTCTTCTCCTAATTGTGCCTCATTGTTGGATCTTATGAGCTGCCTAACATGATCAAGATCATCTATCTGTAATACTATATGTTGTGTTTGTCGGGATCCGATGGATAGAGAATACTATGTTATGGTGATTATCAATCTATTACTTATGTGTTGTTTATGATCTTGCATGCTCTCCGTTATTAGTAGAGGCTCTGGCCAAGTTTTACTCTTAACTCCAAGAGGGAGTATTTATGCTCGATAGTGGGTTCATGCCTTCATTGACACCTGGGACAGTGACAGAAAGTTCTAAGGTTGTGATGTGATGTTGCCACTAGGGATAAAACATTGATTCTATGTCTAAGGATGTAGTTGTCGATTACATTACGCACCATACTTAATGCAATTGTCTGTTGCTTTGCAACTTAATACTGAATGGGGTTCGGATGATAACCTGAAGGTGGACTTTTTAGGCATAGATGCAGTTGGATGGCGGTCTATGTACTTTGTCGTAATGCCCAATTAAATCTCACTATATTTATCATATCATGTATATGCATTGTTATGCCCTTTTCTATTTATCAATTGCCCGACCGTAATTTGTTCACCCAACATGCTTTTATCTTATGGGAGAGACACCTCTAGTGAACTGTGGACCCCGGTCCTATTCTTTACATCGCATACAATCTACAATACTTGTTTTACTGTTTTCTTGCAAACAATCATCTTCCACACAATACGGTTAATCCTTTGTTACAGCAAGCCGGTGAGATTGACAACCTCACTGTTTCGTTGGGGCAAAGTACTTTGGTTGTGTTGTGCAGGTTCCACGTTGGCGCCGGAATCCCTGGTGTTGCGCCACACTACATTTCGCCACCATCAACCTTCAACGTGCTTCTTGGCTCCTACTGGTTCGATAACCTTGGTTTCATACTGAGGGAAACTTGCTTCTATACGCATCATACCTTCCACTTGGGGTTCCCAACGGACGTGTGCATCTACGCGTATCAGTGCCTCTTCGAAAAATAAGACTACCAGTATAATTTTTGTAAATTTTTGAGAACTTCGAAAAATGCACATTTCTGGGTGTTAAATTAATTATTACTGCGCAGGAAAATAATTTCCAAAGTCTTAAACAACTAAAGCATATTGTAAAACAAAAAGTGCTACAGCAAGTAAAACAAATGGAGGGAGAAAGAAAGAAAGAAATGTTGTTTAGCTCTCTTATGCATTAAAATATACTTGTTAACAAGGTTGATCAAGTCTTGCTACCAAATAAATTTTATATGACATAAGAAGAAATAAACCTCAAATCAATCATGTTACCTTATATTAAATTGATATGGATCCAATCACAAGGATTTGATATTCTTCTTTAGGCTCATATATAGGACAATCAATGGATCCCACTTTGATAGTTTTCACATTAAAAATTGTATTAACTCCATATACTTTATCAATCCTCTTTGGAAAATAAACAGTATGTTCCTTGTCATCAACATTGAAAGTAACCTTGCCTTTATTGCAATCAATAACAGCCCCTGCAGTATTAAGAAAGGGTCTTCCAAGAATAATGGACATATTATCATCTTCAGGCATTTCCAACACAACAAAATCAGTTAATATCAAGCAATGCTGAGTAACTTGAACAGGAACATTTTCACATACACCAACAGGAATAGCAGTAGATTTATCAGCCATTTGCAAAGATATATCAGTTGGTATTAACTTATCTAAATCAAGTCTCTTATAAAGAGAAAAAGGCATTACACTAACACCTGCTCCCAAATCACATAGAGCAGTTCTAACATAATTATTCTTGATGGAACAAGGAATAGTCGGTATACCTGGGTCTCCAAGCTTCTTTGGAACCTTACCATTAAAGGAGTAATTAGCGAGCATAGTGGAAATCTCCTCATTAGGAATTTTCCTTTTGTTAGAGACAATATCTTTCATATACTTTGAATAAGGAGGCAATTTAATAGCATCAGTCAAAGGGATTTGCAAAAATAAAGGTTTCATCCAATCACAAAATTTATTATAATGTTCCTCCTCCTTTGATTTTAGTTTCTTAGCAGGAAAAGGCATTTGCTTTTGAACCCAAGGTTCTCTTTCATTACCATGTTTCTTTGTAATAAAATCTTCTTTAGTGTACTTTTTATTTTTATCATGCTTTTCAGGTTCTTTTTCAATTTCTTCTTTATCAGGAGCATCATTCTTATCATTATCTTCATCATGTTCATTGCCACTTTCAGTTTCAGCATCAGAAATAGAAATACTATTAGGATCATTAATAGGTTCAGAGGATTCTACAACAGTTTTATGTTTCTTCTTCTTTTTCTTAGAAGGACTACTAATTTCTTTAGTTCGTTGAGAATCTTGTTCAATCCTTTTGGGGTGCCCTTCAGGATATAGAGGATCCTGGGTAGAAACACCGCCTCTAGTTGTTACTTCATAAACTTGTTTCTCTTCATGATTATTTTTTGACAAGTCATTTTGCACTTTAGTAAGTTGATTAATTTGAGTTTGAATCATATCAAAATGTTTAACAAGCATCTTAACATCATTGGAGGTTCTCTCCACGATATCATGCAATTTACCAATAGCTTGAGAATTTTCCATTAGATGATTCTCTACTCTCATATTAAAATTACTTTGCTTAACAATATAATTATCAAATTCATCTAAACATTGATCAGGAGGTTTTGAATATGGAATATCTCCTCTATCAAAGCGTTGAAGAGAATGTACCTCGATTGTGGATGAAGGGGGAATTATCTTACATAGGTCTTCTATAGGAGGTAAATTCTTCACATCTTCAGATTTAATACCCTTCTTCATAAGAGATTTCTTGGCTTCCCTCATATCTTCATCATTTAATTCAATCATACCCCTCTTCTTCAATATTGGTGTCGGAGTTGGTTCAGGTGTAGACCAATCATCATGATTTTTGCTTATCTTTGCCAATAATTCTTCAGCTTCGTCCGGAGTTCTTTTCCTGAAAACACAATCAGCACAACTATCCAGGTATGCCCTAGACTCAATGGTTAGTCCACTATAAAATATATCAAGTAAATCATGCTTTTCCAAATCATGTCCAGGCCGAGCTCTAATAAGAGAGCAAAATCTTGCCCAAGCTTTAGGCAATTTCTCTCCATCTTCTTGATCAAAGCTATAAATTCTCGGCAAAGCCATATGTTGAGCACTAGCGGAAAGTATTTTCGAAAGAAAACATCAAGCAAACAACTTGGACTATTAATAGAATCAGGAGGCAAATTATTATACCAAATCTTAGCATCATCCTTTAATGAGAATGGGAAAATCTTAGCAACAAAATAAGTGCGCATCTTAACATCATCAGAAAACAAGCTACTTAAAGTAGAAAGCTCATTCATATGTTCTACAACACTCTTTTTCAGTACCACAAAAGGTGTTTTCTCAACAATAGATATATGAGATAAATCAAGAGAAAAGTCATAATCTTTATCCTTAATGTTTATAGGAGATGTGGCAAATTTAGGATCGGGAGACAGTTTATATCTAACAGCATGTTGTGCAATAAGCTTTTTAAGGTTACTTGTACTAGTAGTAGCATTGCATTTATCAATAAAATCACCATCAAGTTCCACATAATCTTCATCAAGATCATCAATCTCAGGTGAATTAACAGGTGTAACAGTATTTTCATTAGGAGTTTCAGTAATTTCAATTTGTCTAGACCTAGCAATTGTAGCATCTAGAAAAGGACCTAATGAACCAGCATTATCAAGCACAGTAGAAGCATCATCAAAATTATCAGAGGAATTTTCAGATTCAGCAGAAGTACCAACACGTGAAGTTTGTGGTGGTGAAACAAGTTGACTTATCACAGATGGTGAATCAAGAGCAGCGGAGGTACTCAGAGTTGTACCTTTTCTTGTAGTGGATGGTAATATGGCGACTTTAGTATCGCGAGGTTTACCCATGATGGAGAATTTGCAGCGAACAATATCAATCCAAGTGAACTTGCAAATAAAGCTATGCTCCCCGGCAACGGCGCCAGAAAATAGTCTTGATGACCCACAAGTATAGGGGATCGCAAGACTTCGAGGGAAGTATTACCCAATTTATTGATTCGACACAAGGGGAGACAAAGAATACTTGTAAGCCTTAACATGAGTTGTCAATTCAGCTGCACTGGAAACAGACTTGCTCGCAAGAGTTTATCAGTAGCAACAGTTTTATAGCAGTAGGAATAGTGAAATAACAGAGCGGTGACATAAAGACAGCGAGTGATTATAGTAAACAGCAGGATTAAAATACTGTAGGCACAGGGACGGATGAACGGGCGTTGCATGGATGAGAGAATTCATATAACAATCATGGTAGGGCAGGTAATAATAAAGCGTTATCCAAGTACTAATCAATCAATAGGCATGTGTTCCATATATAGTCGTACGTGCTCGCAATGAGAAACTTGCACAACATCTTTTGTCCTACCAGCCGGTGGCAGCCGGGCCTCTAGGGAATCTACTGGAAATTAAGGTACTCCTTTTAATAGAGTACCGGAGCAAAGCATTAACACTCCGTGAACACATGTGATCCTCACATCACTACCATCCCCTCCGGTTGTCCCGATTTCTGTCACTTCGGGGCCATTGGTTCCGGACAGCGACATGTGTATACAACTTGCAGTTAAGATCAATAAACAATGCATATCATGATGAAACAATAACATGTTCAGATCTGAGATCATGGCACTCGTGCCCTAGTGACAAGCATTAAGCATAACAAGTTGCAACAATATCATAAAAGTAACATCTACGGATACTAGGCACCATGCCCTAACAATCTTGTGACTATTACATGATCAATATCATCCAATCCCTACCATCCCCTTCAGCCTACAGCGGGGGAATTACTAACACATGGATGGGGGAAACATGGCTGGTCGATGGAGAGACGTCGGTGGTGATGGTGAAGATCTCCTCCAATTCCCCGTCCCGGCGGAGTGCCAGAACGGAGACTTCTCCCGAGACGGAGTTTCGCGATGTGGCGGCTCTCTGGAGGGTTTCTGGCGACTTCGACTTCTCTCCGTGCGTTTTTAGGTCGAGGGCGATAAGTAGTCCGAAGGAGGGTGTCGGGGGCCACCGAGGCCGCCACACACTAGGGCCGCGCGCCCTCGTGCCCCAGCTTGCCCTTCGGCTCCGCCAATATTCGGGAAAATAGGACCTTGCATAAATTCCGAGGATTTTCCGAAAGTTGGATTTCTGCACAAAAACGAGACACCAGAGCAATTCTGCTGAAAACAGCGTTAGTCCATGTTAGTTGCATCCAAAATACACAAATTAGAGGCAAAACAATAGCAAAAGTGTTCGGGAAAGTAGATACGTTTTGGACGTATCAATATGACAGCCTCAAGAATGACAGTCCGTCCCTCCTCATGCCCGCTGTACTGACCGTGCCATCCAAATGGACAGTTTTTCCACTCCCAGTGTATGCAATCTATGCTGCCAATCATCCCTGGGAACCCTCTAGACTCGTTGATAGACAGGAGCCGTCTTGTATCCTCAAGATTTGGCTCCCTACAGTAATACTGTCAGAACACGGCAATCACGGCTCGGCAAAACCTGTACATGGACTCAAGGCAGGTGCTCTCACCCATTCGAAGATACTCATCAAATATATCAGCAGCCATTCCATATGAGAGCATGCGAATAGCCGCAGAGCATTTTTGGTAGGAGGTGAAGCCTAGCGCACCTGTTGCATCGGGCCTGCATTGGAAGTAGGGGTCGTAGTTCCTGACGCTCCGTAGAATGACCAAGAACAGGTCCCTTGACATCCTGTATCGGCGCGGAACATATTTTCCGGTAGATCGGATTGGTGAGGTGGAAGTAGTCCTTGTGGAGGCGGGCCTGCCCCGCCACTCTGTTGCGCGGCGGTTTTTGGAGCGCCCTTCACGAGCCCGGTGTTGCGGCCCGGGTTTGAGGTGAACTCGTGGATCATGGAGGCCGCAGTAGCCAATGTCTGCGCGACCGATCGGACTCGTCGTCCGAAGAGGAGTCAACGATCTCCGCGCGAACTTCTCCACCATATGCCACGCGTCCATCTGCGTCGATACGAACTGTTGATCAATGGCCGCGCACAAATCGCGCGAAAAAGGAGAAGGAACCTACCGGCGCAATAGGTCGAACAGTCGTGGGCGGCGCAACCGGCAACGTTCGCCCGAAAACAGCCGAAGGTTCGCGCGGAGCCAACCCCGAGTACGATCCTGCTCTCCGCGCGGCGACAACGGTGCGGCGGCGAGTACTGCGGCGGACGGCGGGGATTGGGGCGGGGCGTCGCACTAGGGCACCAACGAGGGGAAAAAAGAAATCGAAGCGGTCGATTTTTCTCTCGATGACTTGCGGGACCGGGTAAGAAATGGAGGACGCTCGGCGTGTCCGCCAAGCGTCCGCGGAGACGCAAACCTGGCGTATATTTGGGCCAGGTTTGCGTCTACGCGGACGGGCCGGTCACTTTGCGTCGTCCCGCTGAAGCAGGGTCCAGACACATTTCTGGTCACGGCGGACAAAACCGATCGCTCAGCGACCATTTACGTCGCACCGCTGGAGATGCCGTGAAAGGAACGGCGGAGCCACCCGCCGCGCGCTGTGTCGTCCATATTTGACCGTGATTTTGGTCCGACTAGGACCGGTCGGCGTGCAGCGTTGCTGTCTTCCACCCAGCCCGCCGCTGCCAGCAAGGCGCGCTCCGTGTCCAACTAGGCACCAGCTGTCTGTACAGCACAAAAAGCGACGTCCTTCTCTTTTGTTCTGACCGTTTGTTCGGTTTCCTTGCTTCATTCATGTACTCTTTTAAACTGTGCACATTAAGTGGCCGAAATGAATTACTACTGGTGACCTTCCTCACAACTCACAACTACTACACCGAAATGCATGCATATGCACGTACTCGACCAGCCGCCAACAACCATATGCAAGGCATGTGGTCAGTGAGATAGGGTTGGACGACATGGCTCAGGATATAGCAGCGAGATAAGAGCAATTCCAATAGTGTAGCCATCTGCTAGCTATAAGCCAAGTGCCATGTCATCTATAGCTAACATAGAGCCAACATATACAATAGTGAGCTATAAAAGTGTAGTACTTTTACAATACATGGCCCACCTTTTTAGTCACATAGTGCTAGAAAGACGCAGCTTCTAAAGAGAAAACACCTCTTCTCTCTCCTAATCTCTCTCCTCCAACTAAGCAAACTTATAATATTTTATCTCTTATAGCCAGCTGAGTGTACCTTATTGTACTTGCTCTAATGATAAACGGTGTATGAGGAACAGGATCTCGTCTCGTGGGTTAAGTTAAGTATCCAACGCCGCCGGAAACGCCATAAAATAATGGCCGCAACGGGAAGGCACGACACGGGATAGGATACGAGCAGTGACTCGTCCCCGACAGACATGTCCCTGTTTTCCATGTGCGGTGTAGGCGCACGCACAAGCAGACCGCGCGTCAGTAGGCCCGCTTGCTGGATTCGCATCGATCCAGCGGCCACTCGCGGTGCCGCGCGCGCAAGCAAGCGCTCCCGCGTCGATCTTCTTCCTTCGCCCGTGAAGACGGCGAAAATCGTCCATCTCGCCTCGTGCCGCTGAATGGTCGACGGGATTTTAGATTTTTATTAGGTGGGGAAAAGTCTATTTTAAACCCCGAATTTGTAGAGGTTCGGCAAAATGAATCGAAAACTCTAAATTCTTGTCGTTTGCACCCTAAACTATTGAATTTCGGTCCAAATTAAACCTTGTAGTTGTTTGGCGAACCAGGAACTAATCCCAGCCGAGAATCTCTATTGTCACTGACTAAACGGGCCTGCGGGTCAGATTCTTCTTCTTCGTATATTCATCTCTCTCCACCCATTAAAAGAAAGAAAAGACAGGGACATCCGACATGGGGAGGGAGGAGGGACAGGGGTCACCGGCATTGGGAGGAACTAGGGTTGCCGACCTGCGCGCTCTGGTCGGAGGCATACGAAATGGGGAGGGGGGATGCAAGGAGAGGTGAAGGAGTTGTGGCGTTGAAGCCGTCACCGACAGCTGGAGGCTCGCATGCCATCACTGCTACTGGCAGCGCCTCTTGGAGACCATACCATACCAGGCCATGGCCTAGTCTTCCAAAAACGAAAATCATAATTAGTGAGGCATTTTTGACTCATTAGATTCATTGAGGCCTTGATTTATCATCATTTCTTACCCCTATAGCTCTAATTGGCCCATGCTAGTTTAGTCGGCCTCTCCTTCATTGGTTGTCACGCTCCGCCACTTTCAGTGCCTCCTTTGGTGTGGCCGGCTCGCATGGCCTCGCCGGCTGCGGTGGCGTCCCAGCTAGTTCTCGTGTCCGTGAGTTGTGTGCAAGTTGAAATCAAATCGATTGTCTCCTTGCTCATGATGTGCAAGAAGCACTAGCTAGATCGATTGCATCGATTCGCCAGCTGCAGTATGTGCGGCGTGTCTCGGCAATACATCTCCTGAAAAATGCTCAAAAATTCTTCAATTTAATTAATCAAATTCTTGAATCTGATGCCTATCTTCTACTCGCTTCCGGCTGCAATCCCAATCTAGCTATTCTTGCGTAGAAAATGAGCAGTGGGACATGCCAGCATCGGCCGCCGCACGGAGAAGCAGAGGTTGCGCCATGGGACAAGAAATAGAGAGCCAATGACCACAAAATCAAAATAGATAATTATATAGGGTTTTTCCTGTAAATTTGTGCCTACGTGGCATTGGTCAACTTGGTTAAACCGCTCCAGGGTTTAATTTAGACCGGGATTCAGTAGTCTATGGTTTAAACGACAGGGATTTCGAGTTTGGGGTTCATTTCACGAATCCTCCACAAATTTAGGGTTTAAAATAGTTTTTTTTCTTTTATGTGTGGAGATGCGGACGCGGGGTGGGGCGAGAAGGCTCTACTAATCATGTTTCGCAAAATTAAAACGCAACGCCTCTACCAAATCCTGTGTCACACTGGGTAGATAAACACGCATCGTGGCTTGCTTAATTCCGACCGATCGAGAGCCTGGCTGCAGGTCCACGCACGCACCAGTACGTCGCATGCAGATGCCGCGGCGCGAGATAAGGATGAACAACGGTGGGTGCGCGCCCACCTTTTCATTTCCCGTGTAGCGCAACTGTGTCCCCCGTGACATGTGTAACAGTGCGCCGGAGGCAGCAGCAGCAAGTTGGGGGCTTGGGACAGCTCGCCATATAATTGTCGCTCCTGGAGTGTTGATCATGGGCGTCGTCCGCCAGGAGTATGTATGTATGCAATGCCATTATTACGTGGTCGAGTTCGCTGACATGCGCGCGCCGCGATGTTCCCCGGGTCAGATCTGCTGCAAAGCCGAACTGCTCTCTCCGGGACGAGATGTGCGTCGTGTTGGGCGATCTACGGAATGTATGTCCAGGAATGGTAATTGCGCCGTCGGAAGCGGAGAGGCGCATGCAGGGGCTGAGGATGTGCATTGGATTTGGATTGGGTCGGATGGGTGGTGGGGTTGAGCCGGCGTTGAGGGCGGACCACCCGGGGCCAGCCAGCGTGCAAGAACTCTGACCAATGTGGGGCCTCCGACCGAGACGTTTCGGAGCGCTGGGTCGGCCCAGTGGCCGGCCCGTCAAAGCCCAACATATCAGGAGCCGCAGGTCACGGTTGGCAGGCCCGTACCACCGGATAGCACCAGGACCGCCTGGGCTGGCGTTGTAGAAGCCATCCAGGACCGACCAACGCTCTGCTGCTCTTCATAAAAACCGCACGGTAGAAGAATCCCAACCCCAGTTCTCAAAAAAAAAAAAAAAAAAGAAGAATCCCAACCCCAGAACTACAGATTCGCAATCGCAGATATCCACTCCTACTTGTGCTTACGTTCGGTTTCCTTCGTTTTTGCAGCGATGATGATGAACACATTTGAACTACTGTAGTAGTGATGCCACGGACACGTCTTACGAACTACACGTGCATCAACATCGTTGGACCTGGCGGAACAGTTGTTACGCCTTTTCCCTCACCCAGTTTCACAATTTTTTTTTATTTTGAGACAATCCAGATTCGCAACCAAGTGCCACATCAGCCCGAAATTTATAGCTACTACCGTCTACCGGTGCACACATCCGACCGGGCTGGTGGTCTCGTCCACTCCAACCATATATGCAAGCATGTGGTTAGAGCGTCTCTAACAGAGCCCGAAGAAACGCAAACTAAAAACGTCGAGTTCAGTGCACCGAAAACGCGAGTTCTGCCGAAATTCGCAGTGGCGCTGAATAGAAACCGTATAATGGAACTGAACTCAGGAATTCGAAATGGCGCGGGTAAAATTTAGCGCTGATCATAGTTCTAGATGACATAGATGCTCCGATTGAGCATACATACGTACATAGTTCTTCAAATTGAAAACGTAATTACTGGTACACCGGCAAGCGCAACCTAGCTAAGCAAAATGCGGCCTATATGACCTATGGCGCGCGGCGGTGCCGGTGCTGGCGGAGATGGTCGGCGGCGTGGAAGATCTTCACGTGTCGTCCTTGTCAAGCTCGACTATTTCGAGCTTGATGCGGCGGACGCGGGCTTCCCGGCGGGCCGCCTCGTACTCCCTGACCTGGCGGACGGCGTCGGCTTCCTCCCGGCGGAAGCGCTGCCGAGCCTCCGCGTCGCTGATCGCCTTCCCCTGAGCGAGGACGGCCTCCTCCTCGTCGCTGCCGTGGACGTAGTCCCCGGCGGAGATGGTCGGCGAGCGTGTGGGGACGAGGTCGTCCTCCTCCTCGCTCTCCGCCATGGGCAGCCGCGGTTCGCGGCTCGACTGGCCGGTGGAGGAGCCCTCGTCGGCGGGGCCGTAGCGAGCGAGCTTCCCTGGGGCGTGAGCCCCCAGTTCGTCCACCGGCGAGCTCTCCTCTTCCGAGCGCCCTCGCTCTTGTTCCACTTCCGCCGCTCCGCGTCGGTGCGGAAGACAGGCGGATGCGGCGGTGAGTCGCCGCCGCCCAATCCCGCGGCACGGCCGCCGGATCCTCCACGGGAAGCCATCGCGGGGCGGCGGGCTTCGGATCGGTTGCTCGTGCTACGTGGATTGCTCGTCGGAGCTGGCGACTAGCGGCGGCGGAGGGAGAGGAGCGGCGGAGGGGAGTAGGGTTTGCGAACCGAACTCCCCTCCGCGAACTCTTTTAATACGGAGCGTCCGCTCGATTTCTCGGGCCCCTGAACTTCGTTTACGGGCCGGCCCATGTATTCGGGCGCTGTTCTGCGCGCGTTTCGGCCTGAACCCGTAAATCCGCCGGAAAAGTTCAGTTCCAGCGGAATTTACGGGCTCTGTTAGAGATGCTCTTAGTGGGATAGGCGTGGACTCGCGAAAATTTCATCTAAACTCTCGAAGATTGCACAAGAAGCCGCGGTTTTGGACCCGTCTGGCGCGAAGATCTCCACACCCCGTGAGTAGTCTGTTGTACTCTATTTTTTTCTCCTTTGCGGCAGGGGGTTTGGCTTACCTTTTTCGTTTTGTGGCTAAACGGGTAGTCTTGTTGTTGTACTCTAAAACCTTCTTCTATTAATATTAACTAGTACAAATGCCCGTGCGTTGCTACGGGTCTCAAAACTCATTTATCAATGTACATATATAGAATAGCATCATGCTTTGTGAGCAACATCTTCAACCGAGAAAGAAATATCTCCTACACGAATACTATTCAGGTTACTCTAGCAGTCATCAGTAGAATTCTCAATTGCTCTAATATTTTCCATACAATATGTAGTGTCATCGCATATATCGTTAACCTCCTTGCACTTGATGAAAACTTGTGCTCCTTCTTCCTCACTTCTATAGTTATATTGCCAAAGAGACATTTGTTGAAGGGTAGACATTTCAGGTATTGCACCTAAATAATACTTGTTCACAATTGAAACTTATATTTGAGAGAATGGTTCCATACCAACATGAGGTTCAATAGCAAAGCTATACCAACATGAAGTTCAATAGCAAAGCTAGCTTCCTAGAGGGCAAAGAAGTAAATACTATGAGTGAAGGGATCCAAAATTCTTTGCGGCTGTAGTTTAGTCAGAGACTGCCAGATCGAGAGACATTGTTGACCTTCAGCTAATTTCTCTCCCAGCTCTTCCTTTCTTGCATCGCCATGAGGAGAGCAACCTGCGGCCGCCGCCGTCGTTGTGGGCGCTCCCAATCATCAGACACCTACACAACGCCCTCGACGCGCATCACAAGTCAAGCTCCCAGCCATATCGATGCCGTCCCGCATGCTCTCTCCGTTCATAGTTCCCGGAGGCCGACGACCCTCCGATGCCTCTTATCGCACGTGTGGCGAGCAGGAACGGGTGGCAAATGCCGCCTCCATCTCGTCCCTCCTCGATCCCCTCGTCACGCCTCTCCTCCTTCCAGCCACCCGTCGATGCCATCATGCTAGGACGCCGCCTGCTCCCGCTCTTCATCGTTCCCGGATGGCCTTCTCGCGCGCATGGCGAACAGGAACCAGCGGTTCTCGAGTGGCCTGGGCCCTCCAGCGCCTCTTCTGGCGCGCGTGTCGAGTAGGAACGGGCGGTTCTTGGGTGGCCTGCGACCGTAGCGAGACAGGGTATAACAACCGGTACCATGACAGGGTAGTATAAAGGGATTTTGTGAGAGGGAAAAATAGTCCAAAAAAAAGAACGGGCGGTACTTGGGTGGCCTTCGACCGTAGCGAGATGATATTGTATTCCGTTGCAATAAGAAAAACTCCATAAATTTCTTCAACATTGTATCCTGCAATTATGTGAAGATTAACATATTACAGGTCCACAAAATTAATATGCGGGATATCATACAATAATAAAACCAAAAGACTATTTTATGACTATTTGAACGAAACAAGATGGTAAAATAACTCTTGGTATTAACATGTAAGCAGCAGCTCCCACGCATGAAAGCAAAATAGTGTAACTTATTGCAAAACAAAATAAGTGACCAGAGAGCAAATTAGTGTAACTAAATTGATGTATACAATCTGATGCTATCATCCTATTCTTGTATTGTTGATATTTCACAAACTATTATCCATTTGTAATGGAAATCATCAGTAACTAAAGTTTGGTCAATCAATACATCAGATAATCAAGCTGCACATAATTGTCACTAATATCAATAATCATGCTACTACCAGTACAGTTCATCACAAATCAAGGATCAAATTTCTTGAATATTATACCTCATTGTGACCTACTACTTCAATTTCAAGGAATAAGGCGTTCTCGTTTTACATGCTTTTTGTTTAACAAAGAATTACTTCAAATACATAAAAAATTATTTGTATGAAATTAGCATCATTAGAAAGTTCTTTTCGATATGAATCCAACGGTGCTAATTACATATAATATAATCAAGATTTTGTTGCTCAATTTTTATGGTCAAAGTTCGTTTTGAAACGGAGGTAGTATTATGGAGCCCAAAGTTAGCTTGCAACTGTGAAAAGAACAAATAATAGATCACGCATTCTTCCCTTGCTATACCAAATTGAGGAACAAAGTAGACTTTCATTCTTGCCAATATGGTTGCGCACTATACAGCCAAAAATTCCTGTCTGTCAAATAATGTTAGTACCTGGATGCAAAAGGGAACCTGAATTCCTGTACACAACATGAACTCTCGTGCTGATATTGAATAATATGAGTGTTAATTCTGGAGTATTTCTGCTATCTCATTCAGCACTCGCTAATTCTTGCCAGCTGGGAGGGAGAAGACATCTGAAGTTATGGATATCCTAAAGTCAGCACATGTGCCTTTCACTGGAACTGATTGCAAAACAAAACCATAGCTGGAAGCAAATACCTCAGTGTAGCAGAACCTGCAGTGTCTCAGTTGCGGAGGATTTGAAGTACTCTTGGGGCGAGCTCCCAACTGGCGGTAACAGCTAAGCAAAAAACGACAACCATGAGCTAATAGGTGTACAATCATATTACATTACTCTGTTCTATAGTCAACCTCTCATAATCTTCACTTTGGAACAATTGCTCTTCTCTGTTGTGTATTTCCATTAGATGATCAAAAGTGTTGAGCATATGCCTCCAACTCAACTTGAGCGTATCCACATCACAAAAGCATTACCTGTGAGTAGTATGCAAGTAGCGGATGGTTCTCAGTATAGAACACAAGCAAATGTGTAAATAGGAGTAAACAACTGCATTCAGTTATGTAGTGCTGAAAAGCAAGAATAAAACTGCGAGATAAAAACAATTGCAGCCAGCACAAATTATCGTAGTAGAAGATGCGAGAAAGTAACTGCATAATGGGTATGCGTACCTATGAAAAAGTCACGATAAGAATAATACTTATCACGACAAGATATTATTTTAAATGGACTGTCGGAATGAACACATCAAGAGGCTGGAGAACAAAAGTACCGTGTAAAATAGCAGTCTATACACTTTAAAAGTACAGACGCTGCCGCTGATGAGTAGAACACAACCTAGAAAATATAAGAAAAACTAAAATGTGAAACAACTTGATTC
Organism: Lolium multiflorum; assembly: GCA_030979885.1. Taxonomy (NCBI): domain Eukaryota; kingdom Viridiplantae; phylum Streptophyta; class Magnoliopsida; order Poales; family Poaceae; genus Lolium; species Lolium multiflorum. Next base: position 179,194,758 of record CM061752.1, read on the forward strand.
CATGTACAGAGTATGCGTTCAGAACCGTAAAAACTTAATTCAAAGGTATGATTTCACACCTCCAAGTCCACAAGACAAGTACAATGAAAGTGCTAAAAAAGGACATGTAAAGTGAAATGACTCAAATATGTTGGAAAAAAGATGCAAGTTCTGTTCCAACACCAGCTACACTTGCAAACTAAAAATGGACCCTATCAGTTTAGTGCATTAAAAACGTTCGAGATGAGATGAACTTCTCAAGATCACTTGTTTATAAGAAATGTAATTTACCAATGCCAGGGTACTGAAATTATTCTAAGCTTATGAGAGACACAATTAAAAATCAGAATAGATCTGCATTAATTACCTCGAGCATAGCTGCTATCCAATTGTCGGACATACAAGGACACGGACACAATTGTCAACTATAAGAATCACAAAAGGAAGCCTAATCCATGTGTCGCAGATCTGAATAGTGCACAACCTAGTTTTTAAGTTGACAATGTATAGCATCTACGGAACATGCATAAACATATCCATATGACCTTTTCCTTTCACAGTAATTGCCCTTTGCATACATAGTTCACAACATAATGCATGCGAATAACGATCAGTATCTGCCAAGGTCTCTCCCAAGTCAAGGGGCATAGGCCAAGCACCAAGCCATGCTCCTATCACAACTCCATGGGAGGGCGCACATAGATCATGTAGTCCACAACATCATATGATGTGCAATTACTGGCATGTGAGAACAGAAATCTACTATGACCTTAGGTAAGCATGTACAATACAAATGCGCTCTGACATCATAAGTTGTACATATGTAGAAAAATAAAAAATAAACTGAAAACACATGAATTAAAAACTAAACCTGTATTCTGGTGCAATATTGAAATCGACATGTGAGAATCATTTTGTTTCTATGGATGCTACTACTATAAGGAAACCAAGGTATCCGACGAAAGTCATAACACGAATATAAGGGACATTATGTGAATAGAACCAAACCTGGTTAAGAAGTAATTTGACATGCCAATTGCTTTGAATTTGAGAAGATGTCAAACTGAAATAGGAGGGAATCCAGTAAGTCCATAAGAAAATGTCTGTCTCTCAGAATTATAATGAATGAACATAATCATTTTGTTGACATCTGATATATATTGAACTAATGAATGTACAACACAATATATGTTCAAACCATTGCCTACCAGCAATTTTCAGTTAATGGAGCGTGCAGCTTCAAATGCCCCTAGACAGTTCATCCTTCTTGGTTCTTCTGTTCGATTTGCAATATCAATCCCCAATCACTTGGCCAAACACCAGAACTAAGAAAGACCCAGCGGTAATCAAGGAAAATCTCAGAATCCGAATCAAATCATCAAAGCGGCAACGGAGACTGCAACATACAAGGGAGCAGCCGACCAACTTCAGTTAGCGGCCTCTACGGAAATCATCAATGTTTTCATGCATCTATCATCTAATCAGTTCGCTTGTACATTATTATATATTTACCTGTTGTTAAATGGATTTCATACTGGATCTAGATCTAAATGTTAGAACACAAAGAATCTTTTGAATAATTAGTACGTGTGGAATAGAATTACAGTACATGAATCAACCCGCGATTTCTTTTTCTTGATGAGGTGACCATCCTCGATTCTCCATTCGGACACACCAAAATCCCGAAGCCACCGGCCCCCGCTCCGTACGCCAGTGCAAGCTCCGAGCTGCACGACCTCTTCCTCTACAGCCCCACCCTATGGTCCCAGTCGACCGGGGAGAGGTCTTGCGGAGGGGAGGAGGAGGACGGGGAGGAGGAGGACGGGGAGGTGGAGGTGGGCCGGGGTTGTGGAGCGGACGACTATCGGATGTCGAGCTCGAGGTGTAGCTGCTCGCTGGCAGAGAGAGGCGACGGAGGAAGGGGAGGATGGCGGGCTGGCGGCGCTGGAGAGGATGGGAGGGTTTGCGTTTTGATGAATGCGTGGAGGAGGCATAGACAATCGGAATATTTCTTTGGGCTTGGCCCATATGGACGCGTGCGGGATAGGCGGGGAGGCGGACAAAACACTTCGTCGAGCCTGCGGAACCGTACGACTAAAGTTTGGTCGTAGTGGGAGGAAGGCAGAATAGGGAACATGTTCCTCCTTTTTAAATTAATAACTAGTAGAAATGCCCGTGCGTTGCCACGGGTACTCAGATTTTTTTTCTCAATGCACATATATTTCACAACTTACTATGAAAATTCAAAATAAATTAAGGATATCATAATGTGATAATACCGAACGCAATAACAAAACAACATGGTTGTGCATCTGCGTGGTTTCCAGTTTTAGGTCTTCTTGTTACTCTTCTGTGGTAAACCTCACACAAACGTTCTGGCTGTCATAATTGTCAACTCTTCTGCGGTATCCGGCGGCAGCAGCAGCAGGTGTGGTTCCCGGATTCGACAGAGCTCAGCAGACGAACGAATCTCCACTAAAATCTTCTTATCTCAGCCCCTGCATTGAACATGATTCATTAGACAAATCCATGGTGAATGCGTAATGTACAAACGTATCAGAACGTATTGGGCTTTCTCCCATGAATATACAATTTAATATCAGGTCAGGCACACACTACATAGCATCAGTAACAAGTTGACACAAAATCCTACATGGAGATCCTTTTCACTAACCTCTTTGTCCATCGAGGGTCTTCTGGGTTCAACACTTCAACTCGAGAGTGCACTCCTCTGAAGGAACGGCCTCATTGGCTCGTGGATGCTCTGCGAAAGCCGCAATCTCCTCCGGGGGAGCCTGTCCTCGAGTACCACACAGCCATGGCGCCTCAGTGCACGTCAACCATCCGGGGCTGCCGTCCCGGCATCCACCATCCTCAACCACAAGGCAACCCTGCACAACTTTATGATCGACAACCAAAATCAGAATAATTTAGGTGACACCAAACCACCTACTAAACCTCCTACAAAAGTGTCATTTTCCACAACAGCATATCTTTGGCAAGATAGTTCTTGTTCTGGCTCCTACATTGGTCAAAGGAAAAAAAGTACATAGACATATTTTAATTATAGATACATCTGTATCTAGAAAAAGTTGAGCAGTTTTTTTTGGAAGAGTATAATACCCTAACCTTCCATTATGTGTAAGAGGTGCTTATCTCATTCCAACATTACAATGATAAACATAGCCGTCCATCTCATACTGATTTCAGTCAAAACATCGATAAGAACAGGCATAGCATATTGATCACCAAATAAGTAAAAATTAGATGGATGCTCCAGATTGACTACTCCATCGATAATGCCTCAAAAATCCTAATGATACACAACAGTATGTCGTTATGAAGGCCAGCGTGTTGCTTAGACCGAGTGCAAGGTAGCATTTCCAGCAAGGATTTGGAAATGTTCAACAAGGAGAATATCTTGTGCCTCACTAATTAAATAAGAGAATGGGAATCTAAAGTAAATGGAAATGTTTAATGTGCAAGGTAGTTAGATGATGAGTTGTGCCCATTCACGAAACTATAAGCTACACACTGGAATACCATTGAAATGTAGTAAACAATGGTTTGCTACTTTCGAAACATAGAAATAGCAATAAACTTGCAACCAAATCATTGGCTTGCATCAAATTATTTTTGCAAAGAGAGGCTGGGAATTAGGTACCTGTATTATTCTTTGTAAAGCGTACTTCGTTGTTTGACAACCAGATAACATGTTAGCACATATCAACATGATTTCATCCCACTGCATGTCCTATAACAAAAAAAAAGGGATTAGTCCAGCTTAACAAACAATTAAATGACCAACAATACGCAACATGGATATAAGCCTGGAAGGTGTCAGCATGATTTCAACCTATATTTCCTCGCAGACTTATCTTGGTGTCAGTACTGGAGCTAGAAAAAATGTAAGCGCTAGAAGGTCACCAACTTGGCCTATCCAAATATGTGTTCATGCCACTCTAGTGCTGGCAACATTTTCCTTATCCATCATTTCAGTTACTATTTCTAGTACCTAACTGAAATACATACCCGGCAATGTGCAATAGAACTGCCCAAAATCGGCAAGCTGACATTATGTGTTGCTCCTGTTGCGGTGTTCATCTGTAGTTCCTCGTTTCCCGGTTGCCGGTGTATCTTGATTCTTGAACTACATTTGGAGGTTTCATATAAAAGACATCAGCATGTACTGACCATGAGAAGTATTAAACCAAAGGGCCACAACACTAAACACACAAATCATTGGTTTCATGCTATTTTTTTTTATTCCGGAGAGCAGAGCACAAATTCAAGAAAGTAGCATGATAAATGGTATACTAATGAGTACTCACCCACAGAGCAGGAAGTGCATTGTTGTGTGTCTGCTTGCACATGGTCAGTCAACAACTCGAGGAGCACAACTTGCGAGCCGATGAATTCACCCATCAATCAACAGCTCTGAGCTAGCCAATGATGCGGTGGACACCGCTGCTGATCTACATGCATGGTAGCCTCGTTGGAGCAAAGAGGATACCGCACGGCAAAGTCCTCACGCACGGCAAACTCCACGACGCACGGCAAAGAACGTGTGCACGGCAAAGCATCTGCCGCACGGCAGCCTAGCGCACGCACGGCAAAGGCCTTTGCCGTGCGAATTAGCGATGCGCACGGCAACGTTCACGTTGCCGTCAGAACCTTTGCTGGGCGGACGTTGCCGTGCGTGCCGTGCTTCCACGCACGGCAAAGCCTTTGCCGGGCATAAGGGCGTCTTTGTCGTGCGAACTGTCGCACGGCAACGAAGAATTTTCCCGTAGTGTTTAGACCTTAGCATAGGTTGATGCTTCGACACCTTGGAAACTTCTTGATTACAAAATCTTACTGTCAAGGTCATCATCATTCTTCAGAAGACGAATAAAAAACATCACGGAATTTGAACAAAATTTAGCTCTGCATCCAGTCTTCCCAGAATATTGTACTGTAGTATTAAACATGATGGGTATCATATATCTCTATTATTCTATGTGGTCTTGCACGAGTGGGCTTGCAGTACTATTCCGCTTGATAGTAGCTGATTTTTTTTTAACCCAAGTAGTAGCTGAAATCTAGGGCAATGAATTGAACATATGTTGGTTAATACTACTTACTAAGCTTGATATTTTCTTGATTAGCAGTGACATCTTTTTCTACTTATATCTAATTCAGTTCTAGTCTCCATTCTCCAAGCAGCCATGCTAGTAGCATGTGACTACCAGATTCACTACTTCTCAGTTCACAACACCAACCAGCCGTGGTACAACAACAGATTCACAAGTCCTAAATCCCAATCCCAGCACAAAGCAAAGAAATTCAGATCGGGCCATAGTAAGGAACAGGGACGGCTAGAATAGCAGGAACCCATGGAGGCATACCTGCTGAGGCGGCGCGACAGTATATCTTGGAAGCAGCAGTGAGCGACGGGGCCAATGTATCCACCACCTCCATCCCCGACCAGGCTTCGGGAAGTGGCATCAGCAGTTCGGCGCGTGGTGGTCGGACATCGGGCATGGAAGATCTGGGTCTCCTTCCTGGTTCCTTCATGTGGCGACCGGGTGCAGGGTCCAGTCAGCGACGGGGAAGATAGGGCGGCCAACGCCCGACGGGAGTACAAATCAGGAAGGGGTCTCGACGGTGCCGATGGTGCCGTCGCATGCCCGCGGCTGCAGCAGCATGGAGCTCAGCTTACCTGCGAACACCGTCGGTTTTCCTTCTGTTGACCTCTGCCGCTGCGAGATCCGCGGCCGCCGTTGCCGCTTAGACGTTTAGGGCGGTGAGAGCGAGGTGTGGGGCTTCGTCACGGTGCGTGCGAGAGGGCTTGGTGCCGGCCACAAGGAAGAGAAAGAGAGATCTACGGAGCTTGCTGGTGCTGCTGAGGGAGATGCGGCAAGGGTGAGATGAGAGCGGGAGAGATGTACGAGGAAATCGGGAACGACAATCACGGGTCGAGCCGTCGAGGGGAACGGGAGGGCTACACGATGAGGCAGAACGGATCTTGCGCGAGTGCGTGACGAAAGGGAGGAGCGATGGACGACGACGGGATTGAGGTATTGGCAGAATAAGGAACACATTCCTCCTTTTTAAGTAGTGTAGATATTAATATTAGTATATCGAGCATCTCACCTAGTGAATTCTCGAAAAATTGTGACAAATATAATCAGTTCATGATAAAATTTATTAAATTGTAAAGATAAATTATGGCAACTCTGGTTCACTGGAAGAAGACCGGTACTGGTAGAGACTTGCCGATAAGCTACTGGCCAGGTCGATAAACAAAATTGTTGTTGCAAGAAGCAATGCCCTGCGACCATGATGTTCGGCCTTCTCTAGAGGACACGCTCCGTCCCTTGTATTATGTGATCAGATATGGAATCCTTTAGTAACCAACAAAAGTGATTATTATGCAATACAAATGTAGGGGAGGGGGCATCTGCCCCCCCTCCTCTCCTAATCCTAAGCAAGTTTCGACGATTGGCACTTAGGCCGGCGAACCATCATTAGGGTTAGACCTAACACTAGTAGCACCGATGCATACCGTTAGGGGGCCTGGCAACCGCACGCCCTCTTGGATCTGCCACAATGAATATTGATATGTTGATTACCGCCATTATTATGAAGTTTGTTTTTGTTTTCAGGGAGTTGTATGGTAGTGAGAAGGGCATGAGTGAGGCACAACACATCGAAATAGAGTTCTTCGATCTTATGCTTATTTGGAAATTAAATTACAACAAACCATTTGCACTTAAACTACGGCGCCACAAAGTTCATTGATCCCATGACCTGAGTTCTTGAGAAAACCCAATGCTCAAGACACGAAACGATAGTTGGTGGAACGCAACTAGTGGGGTTCCCAAGTATGCTCGATTCCATTAACTGCATGCATTGTAGTGGCGGAACCAGAATTTAAACTCTGTATTGTCATTTTAGTATGTGATGTTAAACACATGTGTTTGATCTATTTTAAATATTTTTGTACTATTTTTATACCAAAATACAAAGAATTTACCAGAAACATGTGTGGTCAATTGACCACACATGCCACAATGTGGCTATGCAACTGATGCATTGGAGGTGAAAAAACTGTCCCGTAGCATGGCATAGATAGTTGAAAGGATGCCAGAAGAAATCTATTGTACGCAAATGTTTTTTGTGATGTAATTTTTTGGCAATTTAATGTATATGGTTTGCATCATCCTTGTACATCGTATGAAGCAAGATACCTTATCAGGTGTTAAATATTCTATGTTACCGGGAACCCTATAAAATAATCAATCGCCGCAAAGAAACGACATGGGATATACCTAGTGACTCGTTACCAACACACATGTCCCAATTTTCGTACCTTTATCCAAACAAAGTGGCACACACACGCAGGCCCAGCAGGCAGATCCATGCCGACGTCAAACTTGTAGAGCCGCGCGGAGTCTCACGTTCACCTAAGAGTCTAACCCGCATGCTGGATTCACATCTTCTTGGCCCTTGAAGACGGTGACATCAATGAGATCTTAAACTATCCATAGTGGGAGATGATTCCCGTAGTTCCCTTCCTTTGCAAGAAGGTACGTCTACGTTTGGAGGAGTGTGGTTGCTACGAAAGCCAAACCAACAGCCACAAAGGCTTCACTCAGATCTCCGGTGAGCAACGCCACGAAGGCCTAGCCCACTTCCACTAAGGGATTTTCTCGAGGCGGAAACCGGACCTTTACAAGGTTCTTAGGGCACACATCCACAACTGAATTGGAGGCTCCCAAATGTGTAACAATACAACAATCAACAACAAAACATCAACACAAATCAACTAGGGAACCAAATAGGAACACTAGCATGAGATCCCTCAAACAAATGAGGGGAAATGAAAAACGCTTCGGTGAGGATGTAGATCGGTGTCTTCTCCTTCGAATCTCCAAAGATCAAGAGCTTTGGTTGGGAGAGGAAGGAGATCTTGCAAATCTTGTGTTTCTTGAGGTGGCTCTAATGAAGGTGAAGCTTGGCAGATTTCTTGTGCAATGATTGAGCAAGCTTCCAAGGCCCAGAAATCCAGCCGTTGCAGTCTTCGGCGGCCCGGATAATCCGGCCTAAGTTGGGGCCGGATAATCCGCCCCCCACCAAAAATTCGGCCTATGGAAAAATCCGGCCAAATGTCCGGCCAAAAGTCCGCCCCATGTCCAGGGCTGCTTCGCGTCTGGTCCTTAGCCATTTTTGAGAGGGCCGGATATTTCGAGAAAATCCGGCCCGGATTATCCGACCCTGGGGAATTTCCGGGCAAAAGTCCGGCCAATAATCCGGCCCCTATAGTGAGCCACATTTCCTCTGGTCCTTAGTCGTTTCTTGGGGGGGCGGATATTTCAAGAAAATCCGGCCCGGATAATCCGGCCCTATGGAATTTTCGGCCAAATGTCCGGCCAAAATTCCGGCCCCTGTACGGAGCCACAATTCCTCGAGTCCTTAGCCAGAAATTGGGGGCCGGATATTTTGCAAATATCCGGCCCGGATAATCCGGCCTGGTGGTCCTTTTCAGCTGTCTTTTGACTCGTGTTTCCACACAAGACACACACATATTCATGTACCTATATACATCCTGCACCACTTCATCAAACATTAGAGTATCGCATACATTGACATCAAACACACAAAACATATTGTGAGAGATGTTCTTTCAATCTCCCCCTTTTTGGTGTTTGATGACAATATACGGATTTGCAAGAAAATCACTATAGAGAGCAAGCATGTTGGCAAAAACAAAGAGGCACTCCCCCTACATGTGTGCATACAAGTAATTTGCATTTGAATACAAATACACAACATATAGGTGCGAGGTGCCTCAACACTAGATATATCCAACATGACAAATATGTAGTTGAGACAAGTGATAGAAATCATACCCATATGGAGATATATAATACCGGATATATAATATCACACACCATATGATAAATCTTGGTCTCAACATATAGAAATCCGAAATCCATAGAAAAATAGCATAAAGTCTCACAACCACAAATAGCACATAGTGTTAAACGATCACACCAACAAGCAACATAGTTCAAATAAAACACATAAAGAACACAAGCAATAAGAGAATGATAAACGCGTATGTTTGTGCCCTATCCACCATGCAAATCCCCGTGAGATCCTAATAGAACACTTCTTTCCCTTTGGCATCGAGATGCCAAAAAGGGGAAAAGCGTGATGCTAGTGTATATGATTGTAGAATACTATATCTCTCCAATCAAGTTCTACTATGCTCTATATGAAGATAGTAACATATACTAATGCAGTGTCATATGCATGCATGATACTACTATATGTTACTTCCTACTATGAGTAGTCTTAAGTTCCGTTCACGGGTATGGGTTTATGCAAAAGGCTACCTAAGTAAGGATGCAGTTTTTGGTTCCACCCTGCAGTCGGCATCCTATCGTACGGATGACCAGTAATAGGTGTCTAACCCAAGACGTTGGCACTAGCATAATAGCATGGTTTTCAAACGAGCGATGGACGCGAGGGAGCTTGTTTCCATATTTACGTAGCCGAAATTTATGGGCGTCAACGACGACAAGTTGCTAGCTACTAGACAAGCAGAAGTAAAAAGAAGAAGATTTTTTTGAACCATGCAAGAGCATTTGCATGTATTCTATTTGAAGAGGGGAAACCACCAAAGTGGCTGAAGTTTTGCAGAACAGCCGACCCACATCAAGGAAGACACAAAGTTTAGAAGCTCAACACAGAGGTACACAAACAAACAAATAAAAGGCTAACTTCCGATGATCGATAAACGGCTAACACCAGCTAATTCCAAGCACCTCGCCTCGACTTTGATCTGATCAATCAACACATTCGCTGGCTTATAAGCCTTTTCAAAAACCCTGGAGTTTCTTTCACACCAGATTGACTATGAGACCAGAATCACAATGGAGCTTAACTTTGCCCAGTCCGTTTTGTTCAGCATAGATCTGCCATGTGTCCACCATTTGTTCAATGACCGATCCATGAGAGGGACGACCTGTTGCAGACCAGCCCACTTGAGGATGCTACTCCAAATAATGTTAGCGACCGCATAACCAGCAAAATGGTGGTGGACAGTTTTTTCAGCAACATTGCAAAGGACACATTTTCGTTGCGAGGTAGACCGTGCTTGGCAAGTCGATTTGCAGTCCAAATTTTACCGCATACAATTAACCATACAGCGAGCTTGCATTGGAGGGGAGCCCACGCAGTGGATATTTGGTCACGCCGCGCACGAGTGATCCCGTTGTTTTTTTTTTTAAAGTCATATTTCTGAGTTTCAAAATCTTCTGAAAAGAAACGAGGCTGTAAATAGCGATGTATTCCACAAGCCAGCAAGCTTTCAATTGGAAGTAATATATATACTTTTGGGGTATACAAAAGTGACAAAAGTGTAGGTTTGAGTATCACATTTTCAAAAGTCAAAAAACATCAGATTTGTCATTATCATGTAGCCCATAATAAAATTGAACTTATTGGCGTCGACAAGTAGATGTAGCTAACGAGTATAGCAGTACCGAAAAGAAGATTGCGTGCAAGTTGCAGCCACCGATAAATTGTTGGCAAATTATATTAAGCGAACATGAGAATTTTAGTCCCGCAAAGCGAACGCATCGGAGCCATTAGATTTCATAGCATTCCTCTTGGGCGAAAGAGAGAGCAAGCCTGACTGCCATGATCTTCAGCTAGCTCAGGTACCAGGACATTGCTGAAGCTGTCCGGGCATGCAGCAACACAATCGCCAGTCCAGTCAGTCATACCAGCACCCATGCTACCAGATGAAGCAAACAAGGCGGCGTCGACATTGATCATCAGGGTACCTTCCGGCGGCGGAGCCCAACCAACTGCTGTCTGCTGGAGAGGGCTCGCATGAGGGGTTCGCACCAGGTTTGACCAGATGAGTAGTTATCATAAGCAGTGTATCAAAGCATGGGAAACGCATAGTGACAAAAAAAAAACAAAAAAAACAGTACCTTTTTTAATGAAATGATGAAACAGAGGCTTTGCCTTTTTCCCCCTCAAAGAAAATACTGCTCAGCTGAGACACACAACTCAGTCCCTTCGGCAACATTTAAATGGATTTTGATACCCGAAAAAAAAATGGATTTTGATGATGGAAACGATAGACTATTCGGAATGGACAAATATTGTCGACATGGATCTCACGGGGACGTTGCAAGTTACGAGAACCGAAGTAAAACCAGGGAGTAAAACAAGCCAAGTGCTTAACAGAATACAAGAAGTTTTTTTTTTACCAGTGTTTTAAAAAAACTATAAATCAAAGATAATATACAAATTATCAGAATTGTAACCAGCTTTTGACAGAAATAAGGATCCAGTGTTGGTGCAAGCTTTAAGTTAAAGCACCTGCACGCACAGGTCTACTAACCGTATTACCTGAACATAATGTGAAATTCAGTTTCCAGGACATGCCAGCAGCGACATAGATGAAAGGTTCAAGTTCAAATAGGATAATCTAATATCAGGTTACAAACATGATTAAGTTGACGGAAGACAACAGAAGTTCAACTTCGACTAGGTTCAGTGTTTTTTTTTGGTTCCATGATTGTATGGAATTGCTCCACTGTCGATGATTCACTCTTGCTCCTCCACATCTGTGCCAGTTTCTGTGAAGTCTGACGTTAGAAAAACAGGAAGGCCACACTCCAACTTTTTGTCTGGGATCCAAGTTGGCATCTTACTCTCAGAGCTATAGATATAGCTGAACTGATCGATTAGTTGGTGATAGTCGTGTAAATTGTCAGGAAGAACGAACTTTGCACTCCAGGTGTTTCCTAGATAGGACAGGCTGTAGTACCGAGACATATATGTAGAAGTGCTGACTCCAATTTGACTGCAGACGGCCATGACATGAGAGCAGGGCCTGTGAAGAAGCCGCAGCTTGTTGCATGAACATGCGGCCCTTTTTTTCACTGTGCATCCTCCAGAATTTTTCATGGTACCGGTAGATTTTGTATACAGGCGAACAGCTACACGCTTGTGCCCTGATTGAACCACATACTTCGCAACATCATCCCCCAATACAACATTTTTGTTTTTGGGGTTCATGCAGATCACCTGATGCATCCGGGCCTTCTGCATCTTCAAATCCATGCCATCCTGTACACGTTGAGGGAACTTTATTGCTGGATTGTTGATTGCTTCGTTTGCTGCGGCACTTGTGTTCTTGAAGTACTCCACCATGCGGTTGAACGTGACCTTTACAATGGCACTGAGCGGAAGGCAGAGTATCCCCTTCAATACATGATCATGCTTGTATGCATCAGACATATCAATTCCCATGATGCCATACCTAGCATTATTTGTGTCATACAACAGTGACCATTTCTCCTTTGGTTTCAGATGTATCCAACCAGAAAAGTTCATTATCTTTATTTGGCTGCCAACACCGCGGTTCCCTTCCTCCCCAAGCTCTGCCTCTTCACGTTTTTTCTCTGCGGCACATTTCAGGGTCAACTCATCTAGTTCCTTCCAGATGTCAGCAAACTTACTTCCTTGCTTCTGCTGACAAAGCTTCTTGAACAATGTCATCAGCTTCTTGTCCTCAAAATATGCCAGGAAGTTTTCAGCAAGGTGTTGCATACACCACCGGCTTTGTACATCTTTCCACGGGTGCTGTTCTTCAGGGTTATTCTGAATATCATCCACAGCATTCACCAGCTCCGCTTTGCAGTCATGTATAATGCAGACACGAGAGCGCTTCTTCACAACTGCTTGCTTCACGTTTCTAAGAAACCAAAGCCAGCTTTCTTTTGTCTCGCTCTCGGCAATAGCAAATGCTACCGGAACCAGACAATCATTAGCATCCACTGCAAGGGCCGTCAACAGCACCCCTTGATACCTCTCGCATAGTGGTGTGCCCTTGACACAGAGCGCAGGGCGACAGTAACGGAAGGCGTGTATGCCCTGTGCAAGCGCCCAGAATATGCGGTGGAGGAACCGAAAACCCTCGCAGCCTACAACCTCTGTGTCCTCGATGTCGACAAAACTACCGGGGTTTGCACGTACTATGCCCTTAAGCAACCTTGGGATGAAGTTGTATGAATCATAATAGGTACCAAACCTGAGTTCCAAAGCTTTCTGTTTTAACCTACATACCTCAGGGGGGCTGCCCTGTATGCCCCAGTTGCTAGCAATATAAGCTGCAATTTCCTTCGGTGACATTATTTCCAGGCGGTCATCCAGAAAGTGCAGGTGAACATGATCCAAACTCCTCGGCAGCAGAACCGGTGACGGTTGAGAGTAACAACCATCAGGTACAGCTTTGAGCAGAACATCGTAGTGCTTGAGTTCAGAGCAGTCCACATACAGCATGAGCTGCTGCATCACATTTTTCCTCTTCAGTTTGTTGAGAAAGGAAGTCCAGGACCTGTCGGTGTCAAAGATCCGGGTCTCCCAGTCCAAATATTCCAAGTAGAACTCTGGGCTATTCTCATCTGGCTCGAAGTCAGGGGGGAATGCCTTGAACAACCCATCGAAATGGAGATCCTGCGTTTCCGGATGGAGCCGGAACAGTTTCAAGATCCAGAGTTGGGCATCCGCCAATGTCATCGGCCAGGGCTGCGGCAGCTCCGCCACTATGTGGGCGCACCGATCCAACTTCTCCCGTCTGTTCGTGAAGAAGTGACTTCCGCTACTGTCGTGCCCGTAGCGCACCTCGATGTGATATGTTATAGGAACCTACAACAAACGGCCACACCTCAGACGAATCCAACTGAATTCAGGGGGAAGGTATACGGTACAGAACGAAGCGACGGACCTGTGCCTTCCGAGGCTTCCGAGCAGCCGCCGGGGCCTTCCGCTTCCTGTTGCCCGTGGTGGCGCCCTGCGAGCTCAAATTAATTATGAACTTCAACCAGGGGAGTCGGCGAATCAAATGATGCTAGGAGGGAGCAGGCGCGAGGAGAGAACATACGGGATTGGGCGCCGGCTGGGACGCGTCGGTGTCCACGGCGGCGGCGGAGGAATGCGGTTCTGCCGCACCCGAGCAGCGGGACGAGCCCTCGCCCTTCCCCATGGATGGATTCCTCAGAGGCTCGGCGTTGGTCTGGAGATTCGACTGTTTGCCACTGTTGTGCCCGTTGGGGGAGGAGCAGAGCTTCCCTCCATTTCTCGCGTTTTCCCTCCATTTTCTGGTGCTAGGCCGGCGGGACGTGACGGGCCGTGTCGACACGGCCTGTTCTGCGTTTTATCTTTGGGTTAAGGCTGCGTTTTGTAACAAAGTTTTTTTTTTCTGAAGTATTTGAGCAATACCACAGTTTTCAAAAATACCACAGTTTTAAACACTTTGATGTGTTTTTTAGGTGTGACTAAAAACTGCAGCATTCATACTTTAGTATCCCTTAAACTGTGGTATTTTCCAAGTATTTTTTTGAGAAAAGTATTTTCGAAGTATTGAAAACATAGCTCTAGACCTCTCTTTTTTCTAAAACGGGGAAAATCATAAAATGGTTCCTTCCTTAGGCATGAACAAACAACAAAGACCTTCATCTTTCACCCGTTATTTATTTCCTGTTGATTTGATGCCGGCCGGCAAAAGAGTGTGAGGACGAGCATGCTTTTTCCGAGTTGGCTTTCACTTCCTAAAGTTGGTCACTACTATTCACTAAGGGAGTCTATGAGCCGGTGAGGATGAGCATGCTTTTACCAGTCAAATGTCGGCAAAAGGGATGGTAAAACAACACTTACCTAAATATTATGCAGTTTTTGCCAAAACCGAGAAATACCAAAGTATTAAGAAACTGCAGTATTCTTTCCCATGCATTACAAAAACTTTGTTGCCAAATTAGATATAACTAGGATAGTTTTTCTTTGTGTGATATATAAATAGCACATCTTGAGCATTTTTTATTCAAGTAAGACACATATTGATACAAAAGATTATGTTATTCACTGCTATGTTAATTTTATAAATTGTGAAGATACTTTTTTGAGAATAAAGCGGTGTGTTTATATTAACTCACAGAAACATCAAACGCAAAATTGTTTTCAATAATAGCCGGTGGAACACCAAGCCAAACCCTATAAATATTAATGCAACCTTCTTTCGCTAACACATGTGCAACACCATTAGCTGATCTTCGACCGCACGAATGGAAGCTTCATTGAAACCTTGTAGGAGTGCCTTTATTTCCTCAATGATAGGTCCATGGATGCACCTGTCTAGCTCCTCCCGCAGAATCTTCGTTGTAACCCTAGAACTATCCGTTTCCAGCACAACCCTCTGAACCTAAGGATCCTTTGCAAGCACCAGGCCATGCCGGCGCGCCAGGAGTTCGACACCTTTAGCGTCATCAACATGGGCGAAAAAATGGCCAGCTCGCGCTTGAAATCATCCATTGTGATCTCTAAGGACCACGCCACCCACCCTGTTGCCTTCAGACTGACATAATGCGCCAGCAGTATTTTACCTTGTGCCATTGGTGACCAGGACGGAGCCAGTGCTCCAGAACCTTAGAGAACGCCGATGGAGCTTTCGCAGGAATCCCGCTCCACTCCTCCACAGCAGCACATGTCTGGAGTGCAATAGACTTTGGATCCTTTAGATGTTGTTACTCATGGGCGTCATTTCTTGCTTGCCAAAGATTGTACAACATGGTAAAAACGTGAAAGCTGATCTACTGAGTTCTTCCCTATCCAGTCCAGTAGCCACCCTTTTAATTCAGCGTGACATGCCAATCTTTTCGGTGGGGGCTCCCAGCCGATGCCCGTCTGCTCTATCAGGAAGGACCATGCCATGGCCGAATGAGGACCTGTCCAGAAGCGGTGTACCAAACTATCTCTTCTGTCGCACGGTAGACAAACAAAGCCATCTTTGATTTTTCCTATGACCAGACCATTCTGCACCATGCTAGACATGGACCTTAGTTTTCTCGGGGACATGAGCTGCCCACAAAGCCAACCATCCTTCATGCTCTATATATGTTGTTGAGGATTCAATATTCTCCTTGGTTGCTTTCTTTCTCTTAACTGCAAGCTGGTAGGCAGATTTTACTGAGAACACACCGATTCCAGGCTTGGAAATCTTCATACCCCTATGGCCAACTGGGTGCAGAGGATGTCAGCCACAACCCACAGCACCCCTCAGGTCTAATGAGCACTAACTTGCTCGGTCAATTTTTGAGTCTCCGTTCCAGTGGTTGTGGAGCTCCAGGTCGCGGAATCCAATTGTCATTGTTGACGCTAATTGACTGACCGTTGACGATTCACAAAATCGTACCAGCTTTGAGTGGTTCTCTTCCATAGATTATTCCCTTCCAAGCATACGAGGCGCGTTTCAGACATCCAACCGACATAAATTCACCATGTTTAAAATATCTTGCCCTCAAAACCCTCACACAAAGAGATTAGGGATCCGTGATCATTCTCCATCCCTGTTTGGCAAGAAAAGCTTGGTTAAAACACTCATAATCACAGAATCCCATGCCTCCCTTCTGTTTACTTACAAATCCGTTCCCATCCTATGTAGTGCACCTTCTGCTGGCCATCCTTGTCACCCCACCAAAAATTAAAGGAGATTGAGCTAAGCTGTTTACGCATCTTCTTAGAGGGTAGAAAACAACTCATGATGTAGGCAGGAACAACCTGTAAGGCATACTTGACGATATTGTGCTCTAGAATGCAACTCTTGATAGCATAGGAACATACTCCCTTCATTTCAATGTATAAGATTTTTTTTTAAGTCAAGCAAAGTAAAGTTTAACCAAACTTTTAGATAAAATCTATCAATAAATAAGATGTTATTATAGATATCATATGAAATATGTTTAACCAAACTTTTATTTTAGTTATTTTAACCCTATCTAAATTACTCCATCCGATCCGAAAAAACTGTCGGATAGTACATTTTGCAAAAAAGCCATCGCGATTATTTGCTCGTCAACCTGAACATCAGCCCACCCTATCATCTTCAAACCGCAGCCGCACGTAGAGGACAGGGGTGGGTTACGGATAGAAACCCCCAATCCTATCCCCAATGCCGCCGCCTCCCCATGGATCCCGGTGGTTGCCGCCAATTTAGTGTCCGACGTCGCTGACTGATATCTACGCACGCTTCTATTCCTGTAGACAGTGTTGGGCCTCCAAGAGCAGAGGTTTGTAGAACAGCAGCAAGTTTCCCTTAAGTGATCACCCAAGGTTTATCGAACTCAGGGAGGTAGAGGTCAGAGATATCCCTCTCAAGCAACCCCGCAATTACGATACAGAAGTCTCTTGTGTCCCCAACACACCTAATACACTTGTCAGATGTATAGGTGCACTAGTTCGGCGAAGAGATAGTGAAATACAAGTAATATGGATGATTATAAGTTGTAATTGCAATCTGAAATAAAAATGCCAGCAAGCGAACATGTAGCAAAACTTGTTGGAAACGGTGTTTCAATGCTTAGAAACAAGGCCTAGGGATCATACTTTCACTAGTGGACACTCTCAACATTGATCACATAACTGAATAAATAAATGCTACTTTCTACACTCTCTTGTTGGATAACAAACACCATTCATTGTGTAGGGCTACAAAAGCACACCTCAAGCCGGAGTAAACAAGCTCCACAACATCCGGAGTTCATATTAGAGTAACCTCTAGAGTGCATAATAGACCGTTGCAATTTAGACCGAGTACTAACATAGCATACACACTGTCAACAATAGCTATGAAAGGGGAATAGATCGCATCAATACTATCATAGTAATAGTTAACTTCATAATCTACAAGAGATTACAATCATAACCTACGCCAAGTACTACATGATGCACACACTATCAACATTACATCATGGAGGAGGAATAGACTACTTTAATAACATCACTAGAGTAGCACATAGATTAATAGTGATACAAAGCTCATGATCACATAAAGATCACACCATGGGAAAGAGAGATGAACCACATAGCTACCGGTAGCCCTCAGCCTCGGGGAGAACTACTCCCTCCTCATCATGGGAGACAGCAACGGCGATGAAGATGGCGGTAGTGTCGATGGAGATGACTCCGGGGGCAATTCCCCGTCCCCGCGGCGTGCCGGAACAGAGACTTCTGTCCCCCGAAATGAAGTTTTGCGATGGCGGTGGCGTCCCTGGAGTCTTTCTGGAGTTTCCTCAATTGTTGTAGGGTTTTCACGTCACGAGAGATTATATAGGCGAAGAGGCGGCGCAAGGGGGTGCCTGGGGGGCCCACCCCATAGGGCGGCTGATGTCTACGCCCCCTCCTTTTCCTGTAGACAGTGTTGGGCCTCCAAGAGCAGAGGTTTGTAGAACAGCAGCAAGTTTTCCCTAAGTGGATCACCCAAGGTTTATCGAACTCGGGGAGGAAGAGGTCAAAGATATCCCTCTCATGCAACCCCCGCAACCACAAAGCAAGAAGTCTCTTGTGTCCCCAACACACCTAATAGGTGCACTAGTTCGGCGAAGAGATAGTGAAATACAGGTGGTATAAATAAGTATGAGCAGAGCAACGGCACCTAAAAGTGCTTTGCCCAGGACAGTAAACAAGTAGTAGTAACGCAGCAGTAGTAATGCAGTAAAACAGTAAACAAGTAGCGATAGCAGTATTTAGGAACAAGGCCTAGGGATCATACTTTCACTAGTGGACACTCTCAACATTGATCACATAACATAATAGATAAATGCATACTCTACACTCTTGTTGGATGATGAACACCATTGCGTAGGATTACACGAACCCTCAATGCCGGAGTTAACAAGCTCCACAATTCAATGTTCATATTTAAATAACCTTAGAGTGCATGAAAGATCAACACGACTAAACCAAGTACTAACATAGCATGCACACACTGTCACCTTCACGCTATGTAGGAGGAATAGATCACATCAATACCATCATAGCAATAGTTAACTTCATAATCTACAAGAGATCATAATCATAGCATAAACCAAGTACTAACACGGATGCACACACTGTCACCATTACACCGTGCAGGAGGAATAAAACTACTTTAATAACATCACTAGAGTAGCACATAGATAAATTGTGATACAAAACACATTGCAATCATAAAGAGATATAAATAAGCACTTCACTATGCCATTCATAACAGTGAATAAGTATTCTGTGAAATATAGCCTAAGAGACCCACACGGTGCACACACTGTCACCTTTACACACGTGGGACAAGGAGTCTCCGGAGATCACATAAGTAAAACCCACTTGACTAGCATAATGACATCTAGATTACAAGCATCATCATATGAATCTCAATCATGTAAGGCAGCTCATGAGATTATTGTATTGAAGCACATAGGAGAGAGATTAACCACATAGCTACCGGTACAGCCCGAGCCTCGAAGGAGAACTACTCCTCCTCATGGGAGACGGCGGCGTTGATGGAGATGGCGGTGGTGTCGATGGAGAAGCCTTCCGGGCACTTCCCCGTCCGGCGGCGTGCGGAGAGACTCCTGTCCCCGGATCTTGGCTTCGCGATGGCGGCGGCTCTGGAAGGTTTCTCACCGTGGCTTTTCCGTATCGAGGTTTTAGGTCGAGGGCTTCTTATAGGCGAAGAGGCGGCGTCGAAGGTCAACGAGGCGACGACACATAAGGCGGCGTGGCAGGGCCTGGGCCGCGCCGGCCTCATCTGGGCCCTGGCCCCCTCGGCGCTCTGTTCGGATGCTTCGGGATTCTAAGATGTTGGGCGTTGATTTGTCGATTCCGAGAATATTTCCTTACTAGGATTTCTGAAACCAAAACAGCAGAAAGGAACGGCCCTTCGGCATCTTGTTAATAGGTTAGTTCCAAACGCATAAATATGACATAAAATGTGCATATAACATGTAGATATCATCAATAATGTGGCATGGAACATAAGAAATTATCGATACGTCGGAGACGTATCAGCATCCCAAGCTTAGTTCTTCGTCCCGAGCAGTTGATAACAAAGATAATTTGGAGTGACATGCCATCATAAACTTGATCATACTATTGTAAAGCATATGTAATGAATGCAGCGATCAAAACAATGTAAATGACATGAGTAAACAAATGAATCATATAGCAAAGACTTTTCATGAATAGTACTTCAAGACAAGCATCAATAAGTCTTGCATAAGAGTTAACTCATAAAGCAATAATTCAAAGTAAAGGCATTGAAGCAACACAAAGGAAGATTAAGTTTCAGCGGTTGCTTTCAACTTGTAACATGTATATTTCATGGATAGTTGTCAATGCAAAGCAATATAACAAGTGCAATAAGCAAGTATGTAAGAATCAATGCACAGTTCACACAAGTGTTTGCTTCTTGAGATGGAGAGAAATAGGTGAACTGACTCAACAATAAAAGTAAAAGAATGGCCCTTCGCAGAGGAAGCATTGATTGCTATATTTGTGCTAGAGCTTTGGTTTTGAAAACATAAAGAGAGCATAAAAGTAAAATTTTGAGAGGTGTTTATTGTTGTCAACGAATGGTAGTGGGCACTCTAACCCCCTTGGACAAACCTTCAAAGAGCGGCTCCCATTTTATTTTTATTTTTGTGTGGCACTCCTTCCAACCTTTCTTTCACAAACCATGGCTAACCGAATCCTCGGGTGCCTGCCAACAATCTCATACCATGAAGGAGTGCCTTTTTATTTTAGTTTTATTATGATGACACTCCTCCCCACCTTTGCTTTCTCAAGCCATGGCTAACCGAATCCTTCGGGTGCCGTCCAACAATCACATACCATGGAGGAGTGTCTATTTTTGTTAATTAATTTGGGACTGGGAATCCCATTGCTAGCTCTTTTTGAGTTATTGGATAAGCGGATGAAGCCACTAGTCCATTGGTGAAAGTTCCCAACAAGAATGAAAGATAAACACCACATACTTCCTCATGAGCTATAAAACATTGACACAAATCAGAGGTGATAAATTTTGAATTATTTAAAGGTAGCACTCAAGCAATTTACTTTGGAATGGCGGAGAAATACCATGTAGTAGGTAGGTATGGTGGACACAAATGGCATAGTGGTTGGCTCAAGGATTTTGGATGCATGAGAAGTATTCCCTCTCGATACAAGGTTTAGGCTAGCAAGGTTATTTGAAACAAACACAAGGATGAACCGGTGCAGCAAAACTCACATAAAAGACATATTGTAAACATTATAAGACTCTACACCGTCTTCCTTGTTGTTCAAACTCTTTACTAGAAATTATCTAGACCTTAGAGAGACCAAATATGCAAACCAAATTTTAGCATGCTCTATGTATTTCTTCATTAATAGGTGCAAAGTATATGATGCAAGAGCTTAAACATGAGCACAACAATTGCCAAGTATCACATTACCCAAGACATTATAGCAATTACTACATGTATCATTTTCCAATTCCAACCATATAACAATTTAACGAAGCAGTTTCAACCTTCGCCATGAAAATTAAAAGCTAAGAACACATGTGTTCATATGCAACAGCGGAGCGTGTCTCTCTCCCACACAAGCATGATGTAATCCAATTTATTCAAACACAAACAAAAATAAAAGCACGACGCTCCAAGTAAAGCACATAAGATGTGACCGAATAAAAATATAGTTTCAAGAGAAGGAACCTGATAATTTGTCGATGAAGAAGGGGATGCCTTGGGCATCCCCAAGCTTCGGCTTGAGTCTTCTTGATATATGCAGGGGTGAACCACCGGGCATCCCCAAGCTTAGAGCTTTCACTCTTCTTGATCATAGTATATCATCCTCCTCTCTTGACCCTTGAAAACTTCCTTCACACCAAACTTCTCATAAACTTCATTAGAGGGGTTAGTACATAACCAAAAACTCACATGTTCAGAGGTGACACAATCATTCTTAACACTTCTGGACATTGCTCAAAGCTACTGGAAGGTAATGGAACAAAGAAATCCACCCAACACAGCGAAAGAAGCAATGCGAAATAAAAGGCAGAATCTGTCAAAACAGAACAGTCCGTAAAGACGAATTTTTAATAAATACTTCCGTTGCTCAGATCAGAAAACTCAAAACTATTGAAAGTTGCGTACATATCTGAGGAACACGCACGTAAATTGGCATATTTTTCTGAGTTACCTACAGAGAAAACAGCCCAGATTCGTGACAGATAGAAATCTGTTTCTGCGCAGAAATCCAAATCTAGTATCAACCTTCGATTAGAGGCTTCACTTGGCACAACAAAACACAAAACTAAGATAAGGAGAGGTTGCTACAGTTGTAAACAACTTCCAAGACACAAATATAAAACAAAGTACTGTAGCAAAATAACACATGGGTTATCTCCCAAGAAGTTCTTTCTTTATAGCCATTAAGATGGGCTCAGCAGTTTTAATGATGCACTCGCAAGAAATAGTATTTAAAGCAAAAAGAGAGCATCAAGAGGCAAATTCAAAACACATTTAAGTCTAACATGCTTTCTATGCATAGGAATCTTGTAAATAAACAAGTTCATGAAGAGCAAAGTGAATAGCATAGGAAGACAAAACAAGTGTAGCTTCAAAAATTTCAGCACATAGAGAGGTGTTTTAGTAACATGAAAATTTCTACAACCATATTTTCCTCCCTCATGGTAACTTTCAGTAGCATCATGAGCAAACTC
The DNA here is from genome assembly GCA_030979885.1 of Lolium multiflorum. NCBI lineage: Eukaryota > Viridiplantae > Streptophyta > Magnoliopsida > Poales > Poaceae > Lolium > Lolium multiflorum. The sequence goes on from CM061752.1 coordinate 179,217,319, forward strand.
AACAATATAACTATCACATAAAGCATTCTTATCATGAGTCTCATGCATAAAATTATTACTCTCCACATAAGCATAATCAATTTTATTAGTAATAGCGGGAGCAAATTTAACAAAGTAGCTATCATTATTATTCTCATCATCAAATATAGGAGCCATATTGTAATCATAATCAAATTCATCCTCCATAACAGGTGGTAACAAAAGACTACTATCATTATAATCATCATAAATAGGAGGCAAAGTATCATCAAAGTAAATTTTCTCCTCAATGCTTGGGGGACTAAAAAGATCAAGCTCATCAAAACCAGCTTCCCCAAGATTAGAATTTTCCATAGCATTAGCAACAATAGTGTTCAAAGCATTCATATCAATAACATTCCCATTAGCATGCATATAAAGTTCCATGGGTTTTTTAATTCTCTCTTCAAACACATCATGTCCCAATTCAAGATAAAGTTCATAAAGTTCTCTCATATTTTTGTTGTTTTCCATTATGGCTAACTAGTGTAAACAAAAAACAAAAAGTTGCAATTGCAGGATCTAAAGGAAATAGCTTCGAGCACAAACACAATGGCGCCAGAAAAAGTAGTTACCTGGAACCGAAGTATGAGTGCCTTTTACCTTTCCTCCCGACAACGGCGCCGGAAAATAGCTTGATGTCTACGCCCCCTCCTTTTCCTGTAGACAGTGTTGGGCCTCCAAGAGCGGAGGTTTGTAGAACAGCAGCAAGTTTTCCCTTAAGTGGATCACCCAAGGTTTATCGAACTCGGGAGGAAGAGGTCAAAGATATCCCTCTCATGCAACCCCTGCAACCACAAAGCAAGAAGTCTCTTGTGTCCCCAACACACCTAATAGGTGCACTAGTTCGGCGAAGAGATAGTGAAATACGGGTGGTATAAATAAGTATGAGCAGTGGCAACGGCACCAGAAAGTGCTTTGCCCAGGATAGTAAACAAGTAGTAGTAAGCAGTAGACGCAGTAAAACGAAACAAGTAGCGATAGCGATATTTAGGAACAAGGCCTAGGGATCATACTTTCACTAGTGGACACTCTCAACATTGATCACATACAGAATAGATAAATGCATACTCTACACTCTTGTTGGATGATGAACACCATTGCGTAGGATTACACGAACCCTCAATGCCGGAGTTAACAAGCTCCACAATTCAATGTTCATATTTAAATAACCTTAGAGTGCATGAAAGATCAACACGACTAAACCAAGTACTAACATAGCATGCACACTGTCACCTTCACGCTATGTAGGAGGAATAGATCACATCAATACCATCATAGCAATAGTTAACTTCATAATCTACAAGAGATCATAATCATAGCATAAACCAAGTACTAACACGGATGCACACACTGTCACCATTACACCGTGCAGGAGGAATAAAACTACTTTAATAACATCACTAGAGTAGCACATAGATAAATTGTGATACAAAACACATTGCAATCATAAAGAGATATAAATAAGCACTTCACTATGCCATTCATAACAGTGAATAAGTATTCGTGAAATATAGCCTAAGTGACCCACACGGTGCACACTGTCACCTTTACACACGTGGGACAAGGAGTCTCCGGAGATCACATAAGTAAAACCCACTTGACTAGCATAATGACATCTAGATTACAAGCATCATCATATGAATCTCAATCATGTAAGGCAGCTCATGATATTATTGTATTGAAGCACATAGGAGAGAGATTAACCACATAGCTACCGGTACAGCCCCGAGCTCGATGGAGAACTACTCCTCCTCATGGGAGACAGCGGCGTTGATGGAGATGACGGTGGTGTCGATGGAGAAGCCTTCCGGGCACTTCCCCGGCGTGCCGGAACAGGGACTCCTGTCCCCCAGATCTTGGCTTCGCGATGGCGGCGGCTGGAAGGTTTCTCATACCGTGGCTTTTTTCCGTATCGAGTTTTAGGTCGAGGGCTTCTTATAGGTGAAGAGGCGGCGTCGAAGGTCAACGAGGCGACGACACCATAAGGCGGCGCGGCCGGGGCCAGGCCGCGCCGGCCTATCATGGGCCCTGTGGCCTCGCGCGCTCTCGGGTGTTGGATGCTTCGGGGATTCTAAGATGGGCGTTGATTTCGTCCGATTCCGAGAATATTTCCTTACTAGGATTTCGAAACCAAAAACAGCAGAAACGAACGGCCCTTGGCATCTTGTTAATAGGTTAGTTCCAGAAACGCATAAATATGACATAAAATGTGCATATAACATGTAGATATCATCAATAATGTGGCATGGAACATAAGAAATTATCGATACGTCGGAGACGTATCGCGCGCGCCCTCTGGCCGCGCCGGCCTAGTGTGGAGGCTGGGCCTCCTCTCCGTCTCCCTTCGGTGTTCGGCCCGTCTCGGTGAAATAAGATGTTTGGCTTTTGTTTCGTCGAATTAAGAATATTGCCCGAACACCTTTCTGGAACCAAAAACAGCAAAAACGAACTGGCGCTTCGGCATCTTGTTAATAGGTTAGTTCCGGAAATGCATAAAATCATTATAAAGTGTGAGCAAAACATGTAGGTATTGGTATAATATAAGCATGGAACATCAGAAATTATAGATACGTTGAGACGTATCAAGCATCCCTTAGTTCCTACTCGCCTCGAGTAGGTAAACGATAACAAGGATAATTTCGAAGTGACATGCTACTATCATAATCTTGATCAATACTAGTGTAAAGTATATGAGATGAATGAAGTGATTCGAAGCAATGGTAAAGACAATGACTAAACAACTGAATCATATAGCAAAGACTTTTCATGAATAGTACTTTCAAGACAAGCATCAATAAGACTTGCATAGGAGTTAACCCATAAAGCAATAAATTCTTAGTAGAAAGTTTTGAAGCAACATAAAGGAAGATATAAGTTTCAGCAATTGCTTTCAACTTCAACATGTATATCTCATGGATAATTGTCAACACAAAGTCATATGATGAATGCAAATAAGCAAGTATGTAAGAATCAATGCACAGTTGATACAAGTGTTTGCTTCTAAGATAGAAAGAAGTAGGTAAACTGACTCAACATAAAGTAAAAGAAAGACCCTTGAGGAAGCATGGATTACTATTTTTGTGCTAGAGCTTTTATTTTGAAAACATAGAAACAATTTTGTCAACGGTAGTAATAATTCATATGTGTTATGCATAAGACATCCTATAAGTTGCAAGCCTCATGCATAGAATACCAATAGTGCTCGCACCTTGTCCTAATTAGCTTGGATTTCCATGGATTATCATTGCATTACATATGTTTCAACCAAGTGTCACAAAGGGGTACCTCTATGCCGCCTGTACAAAGGTCCAAGGAGATAGATCGCATTTGATTTCTCGTTTTTGATAGATCTCAACTAAGGACATCCATACCGGGACAACATAGAAAACAGATAATGGACTCCTCTTTAATGCATAATCATTCAACAACAGATAATATTCTCATAAGAGATTAAGGATTAATGTCCAAACTGAAACTTCCACCATGATACATGGCTTCGGTTAGCGGCCCAATGTTCTTCTCTAACAATATGCATACTCAAACCATTTGATCATGATAAATCACCCTTACTTCATACAAGACGAACATGCATAGCAACTCACATGATATTCAACAAAAGTGTAATAGTTGATGGCGTCCTCAGAAACATGGTTACCGCTCAACAAGCAACTTATAAGAAATAAGATACATAAGCTACATATTATTTACCACAATAGTTTTTAAGGCTATTTTCCCATGAGCATATTGCAAAGACAAGGAATGAAATTTTAAAGGTAGCACTCAAGCAATTTACTTTGGAATGGCAGAAATACATAGTAGGTAGGTATGGTGGACACAAATGGCATAGGTTTTGGCTCAAGGTTTTGGATGCACGAGAAGATTTCTCTCTACAAGGCTTTGGCTAGCAAGGTTGTTTGAAGCAAACACAAGTATGAACGGTACAGCAAAACTTACATAAGAACATATTGCAAGCATTATAAGACTCTACACTGTCTTCCTTGTTGTTCAAACACTTCAAATATCTAGACTTTTAGAGAGACCAATCATGCAAACCAAATTTCAACAAGCTCTATGGTAGTTCTTCATTAATAAGTGCAAAGTACATGATGCAAGAGCTTAAACATGATCTATTAAGCAAAACAGTTGCAAAGTATCGAATTATTTAAGACCATATACCAATTACCACATGAAGCATTTCCTGTTTCCAACCAAATAGCAATAAATGCAGCAGCTTTTAACTTTCGCCATGAACATTAAAAGTAAAACTAAGAACACAAGTGTTCAAATGAAAAAGCGGAGCGTGTCTCTCCCACATAAGCATGAATTTATTCAGAGAATGAAAATAACAAAATGAAAATAAAAGCACACAGACGCTCCAAGTAAAGTACATAAGATATGACGGAATAAAATATAGTTTCACTAGAGGTGACCTGATAAGTTGTTGATGAAGAAGGGGATGCCTTGGGCATCCCCAAGCTTAGATGCTTGAGCCTACTTGAAATATGCAGGGATGAACCACGGAAGTATCCCCAAGCTTAGACTTTTCACTCTTCTTGATCATAGTATATCATCCTCCTCTCTTGACCCTTGAAAACTTCCTCCACACCAAACTCAAAACAAACTCATTAGAGGGCCAGTGCATAATCAAAAATTCACATGTTCGGGGGACACAATCATTCTTAACACTTCTGGACATTACCCAAAGCTACTGAAAGTTAATGGAACAAAGAAATCCACTCAACACAGTAAAAGAGGCAATGCGAAATAAAAGGCAGAATCTGTCAAAACAGAACAGTCCATCAAGACGAATTTTTCAGAGGCACTTAATAGGCTCAGATGAAAAAGCTCAAAACTAATGAAAGTTGCGTACATATCTGAGGATCACGCATGTAAATTGGCAGATTTTTTTGATTCTTCTACAGAGAGATCTACTCAAATTGTGAGGTAGAAATCGTTTCGCAGCAATCCAAATCTAGTATCAACTTTACTACTAGAGACTTTACTTGGCACAACAATATGATAAGAGAGGTTGTTAGTAGTAACAACTTCAAGACACAACAAAACAGTAGCAAAATAAAACATGGGTTATCTCCCAAGAAGTGCTTTATAGCCATTAAGATGGGCTCGGTAATTTTAATGATGCTCATATAAGGATGAGAGTTGAAGCAAAGAGAGCATCAAAAAGCAAGTGTGAAACAAATTTAAGCCTAACCCGCTTCCTATGCATAGGAATCTTGTACACAAATAAATTCATGAGGAGCAAAGTGACAAGCATAGGAAGATAAAACACGAGTAACTTCAAGATTCTCAACATAAAGAGGGGAAACTTAATATTATTAAGATGCATATAACCATGTTTCCCTCTCTTATAATAACTTTCAGTAGCATCATGAACAAACTCAACAATATAACTATCACATGAAACATTCTTTTCATGAGCTGCATGCATAAAATTATTGCTCTCCACATAAGCATAATCATTACTATTAATTGTAGTGGGAGCAAATTCAATAAGATAGCCTTCATTATTATTCTCATCACCATAATCATCATATATAGGAGGCATATTGTAATCATAATTAATTTTCTCCTCAATAGTAGGTGGACTGAAAATATCATATTCATCATTGTAATCATCATATATAGGAGGTAAAGTATCATCAAAGTAAATTTTCTCCTCCATGCTTGGGGGACTAAAAATATCATGCTCCTCAAAACCAGCTTCCCCAAGCTTAGAATTTTCCATAGCATTAGCAACAATGGTGTTCAAAGCATTCATACTAATAACATTGCCATTAGCATGCATATAAAGTTCCATAGGTTTTTTAATTTTCTCTTCAAACACCTCATGTCCTAACTCAAGATAAATACTATAAAGATCTCTAATATTTTTGTTGTTTTCCATTAAGCCTAACTAGTGAATAAAAACAAGAAACAAAAAGATATAATTGCAGAATCTAAAGGAAATAGCTTCGAGCACACAGCAACGGTGCTAGGAAATAGCTTAGTAGTCGGAGGATGTGAATACCTTTACCTTACCTCCCGGCACGCAACAGAAAATAACTTGATGTATCGCACTTCTATTTCGTAGACAGTGTTGGGCCTCCAAAGAGAGGTTTGTAGAACAGCAGCAAGTTTCCCTTAAGTGATCACCCAAGGTTTATCGAACTCGGGAGGAGGTCAAAGATATCCCTCTTAAGCAACCCTGCAATTACGATACAAGAAGTCTCTTGTGTCCCAACACACCTAATACACTTGTCGATGTATAGGTGCACTAGTTCGGCGAAGAGATAGTGAAATACAAGTAATATGGATGATTATAAGTTGTAATTGCAATCTGAAATAAAAATGGCAGCAAGCGAACATGTAGCAGAACTTGTTGGAAACGGTGTTTCAATGCTTAGAAACAAGGCCTAGGGATCATACTTTCACTAGTGGACACTCTCAACATTGGTCATATAACTGAATAAATAAATGCTACTTTCTACACTCTCTTGTTGGATAACAAACACCATTCATTGTGTAGGGTTACAAAAGCACACCTCAAGCCGGAGTAAACAAGCTCCACAACATCCGGAGTTCATATTAGAGTAACCTCTAGAGTGCATAATAGACCGTTGCAATTTAGACCGAGTACTAACATAGCATACACACTGTCAACAATAGCTATGAAAGGGGAAATAGATCGCATTAATACTATCATTGTAATAGTTAACTTCATAATCTACAAGAGATTACAATCATAACCTACGCCAAGTACTACATGATGCACACACTGTCAACATTACATCATGGAGGAGGAATAGACTACTTTAATAACATCACTAGAGTAGCACATAGATTAATAGTGATACAAAGCTCATGATCACATAAAGATCACACCATGGGAGAGAGAAATGAACCACATAGCTACCGGTAGAGCCCTCAGCCTCGGGAGAACTACTCCCTCCTCATGGAGACAACAACGGCGATGAAGATGGCGGTGGTGTCGATGGAGATGACTCGGGGCAATTCCCGTCCGCGGCGTGCGAATGAAGACTCGTCCCGAAACGGAGTTTCGCGATGGCGCGGCGTCCCCGGAGTCTTTACGGGTTTCGTCAATTGTTGTAGGGTTTTCACGTCACGAGAGATTATATCGGCGAAGAGGCGGCGCAAGGGGGTGCTTGGGGGGCCCACCCCATAGGGCGGCGCGCCCCCCCTCTTGGCCGCGCCAGCCTATGTTGTGGAGGCCCTGGGCCTCCTCTCCGTCTCCCCTTCGGTGTTCTGGTCCGTCTCGGTGAAATAAGATGTTTGGCTTTTGTTTCGTGAATTCCGAGAATATTGCCAACGCCTTTCGGAACCAAAACAAGACAAAACAGGAAGCGCTTCGGCATCTTGTTAATAGGTTAGTTCCGGAAAATGCATAAAATCATTATAAAGTGTGAGCAAAACATGTAGGTATTGGTATAATATAAGCATGGAACATCAGAAATCATAGATACGTTGGAGAAGTATCACTGACCAGCGGTGGGGGACGACTCCCCCGTGGAGGAGGATGGGTCGCCGGAGCCAGCAACATCGGGGTCGTGCCCGAGGGTAGCGGGTGATCACGCGCCCGAGCTGATGCTGGGGCGGCGCGTGTCCACCATCGACGAGAAGAGGCGCAAGGGTTGCCAGCCCTCCGGCGAGGGCGATGGAGGCGCCAGCGCGGCCAGCGCTGCAACTTCGTTGGGCCACCGCCTCTGCCTCGATCCGGGCCTGGCCGAGGTTGTAGGACGCCACCTCTGCAGGAGGGGCCGTGGCCACGGGGAGGACCACCGTTTCCGGCAGCGCAAGGCGAGGGCGGGTTGCGCCAGTGCTGCCCTCTGGTTGCCAGAGCGCGGTTGTCTGAGCCAGATTTTGTGTGTTGAGCAACGAGCAGAGCATCCAACATGTTTTTTCTGATTTTCGAAGGTTCTAATTGTAAAACGTAAATTGTATTACCTGCCAGATACTTTTTTAGGATCGGAGGGAGTACTTATTAAGGAGTTCTTATTGAAGAAAAAATACTTGCTAAGTGGAGGGAAATCACCATTTAAGCTAGCTTTTACAAGGTGATTAGAGATTTGAGTGGGGGCAGTTGCCCCCCTTGTTAATAGGCTAGATCCGTCCATGGTGTAGGCAGGAATAACTTGTAAGACAATCTTGACAATATTGTGATCTAGAATGCAACTCTTGATAGCATAGGACCATACTCCCTTCATTTCAATGTATAAGATTTTTTTAAGTCAAGCAAAGTAAAGTTTAACCAAACTTTTAGATAAATCTATCAATAAATATGATGTTCTAGAGATATCATATGAAAATATGTTTAACCAAACTTTTATTTAAGTTGTTTTAACCCTATCTAAATTACTTATTATTAAGGAAAATAATTTGCGTCGGGCTGGGTTCTTCCATCAGACGTTTCCGGGCTAGGTGGCAAGGCCCTCCCACTTGGCAGACTGTTGATGGATCCCAAACAGTGGGCTGGGTGGGCTAACCACAGTGACTCCATGGGCCATCAGCCCAATTATTTCACGGACGTAAGGTTACGGCTGGCAGACCCGTCTCTAAAAGACCAGAAAGCTCTGGGTCCGCCCGCAATTCCTATTCTCCGCTCAACGCGGGAGCGAGCGATCGCTCCGCTCAGAGAGGGATCGAGTTGGGCCGCCCCATTAGCGATGGCATTGGATTTCCTTCGTTTTTTTTCTCAGTTTTCTCATTTACAACTGGTTTCTGTTGGGCTTTTTCCTCCAGTTTTTTTTTATTTTGCGATTGCTTTTTCTGAACTTTCGAAAATTTGATTTTTTGAATTTGAACGTTTTTTAAGTTTCAACATTTTTAGATTTGATTTTAAAAAAAAATTGAACAATTTTTAAGTTTAAACAATTTTTATTTCGAACACTTTTTAGATATGAACATTTTTCGTGTTTGAAAATTGTGTAGTTTTTAAAATTGTTTAAATTCAAGAATCGTTCAAATTAAAAAGTTCAAATTAGAAAATCTTTCAAATTTAAAAATGTTCAAATTCGTAAATTGTTCAAACTTAAAATTGTTCAAATTCAAAAAAAATCCGTTCACGACATATTTCTAGTCACGACCTTTTTTCTGTTCCGTTCACGATATTTTTCTGTTCACAACTTTTTCTTTTTCACAAGTTTTTTGTTCTTCGCAAATGTGTTCATGGCATTTTTCTGGGCACCTTCCTTTTCTGTTCTACATAAGTTAGGGCGTGGCTCCTCTGCAGTTGTAGTCTAACTGTACCCGTACAGTAACCAGGCACATCCAACGTCCAATTTAATCCAACGAGCCTCCTACTACTAGGCAAAATTTCCCCTCCACCACGCCTCTGAGTTCTGACAAGAGTCCCTTCCGCCATTGTATCTCACGGCTGCAAGCAATGGGATACAATATGTACTAAGTTCGGTAAGGCCAACACCAATGTCTGCCGTTGTGGTAGCCTGGTAGGATCAGCAGGCGAGAGACCATTTGTTGGCTGCCGGCGAGGACGGTTCTGGCGTGGAAGACCTCTGCGGCGACGGGGTTGTTGCTATCGCGGCGATGCGCGTCGGCGGAGCCATCGGAGCTGCAGAGGCTGGAACACTGTTAGCCCCCTCGGGCAGCGTGAGGGGCGGCCTCGCGACCAGTCGACTGCCACCATCGCAGCCGTAGGCTCCTCGGCCGGCGGGAGCATGGTGAAGAGGCGGTGCGCGATACCGTCCCGGCGGCCTGCGCGTGCGGAGGGCGTTGGGGGTATCGGCGGCGGTGACCCGGATGGAGGCGTCGATGGTGCGCGTCGCTGAAGAAGCCCTGCCAGCAGTCCGCCATTGTATCTCATGGCTGCTCTTTCTTTGAGTTTTGAGTTCTCACACGAGTCCCTTCAGCGTTTTTTTCCAGGAAACGCTTCACGACTTTTTCTGTTTAGGAAATTTTTCTGTTCACAACCTTTTTTTCAATTCATGATCTTTTTTTTCATGGATTCTTTTTTGTTCTTCGCAAATTTGTTTAGCGCCTTTTTCTAGTCACGACCCTTTTTATGTTATTCATAAAATATTTCATGGCATTTTTCTGTTCATGGACTTTTTTCGCATTTGAACATTTTTTGTTTTGAATTTTTTTATGAAAAGTTTGAACATTTTTAATATGAACTTTTAAAATTTTGAGTATTTTTTAGTTCGGACTTTTTTGAATTTGAAATTTGTTCAATTTCGAATTGTACGTTCTTAAAAATCGTTCATTTTTCAAATTTGTTCTTATAATTTGAAATTTGTTCGTTTTTAGAAATCGTTCAATTTTGAAGAAAAAAATCGGTTTGAATTTTGTTCTGTTTTCGATTTTGTTCTGATTTTAAACCAAAGTAGATAAGTCACCGCTGGGTTGTCATGTAGAGGAAAAAGAAAATAAAGACAGACTAAATGGGCCTGGCTCACTGGCCGTTCGTTCGAGCGGAGCTGATGATCGCTCCCGCTTAAAGCGCTGAATAGGCGCACCCGGGTCCGCCTCGACTGTTCTACTGTAGAAGCCAACCAGCCAGTAGGAAACGAAGATGAACCGGCGGCCTATAACGACCAAGGCACGGATTCTGCTCTGCTCTCATAAGGGCATCTCCAGCGGCGCGACCGTTTGCGTCCGCCGTGACCGGAAATGCGTCTGGCACCCTCTCCAGCGGGCAACACAAAGTGACCGGGCTGGCCGCGGAGACGCAAATCTAGCCCAAATATGCGCTCCGTCGTCTCGGCGGACGCGGAAAGTGTCCGTCGCGTCGCGGACGTTTCATCGGGCGCGCGACCACGCATCGATGCGTCTTCTCCGCCTGAGGTCCGCTTCGGCTCCGCCACGTTAATGGCGATGCCTCGGCTGCCGAGCGGCCGACCTCCGCCAACCACGTGGCGACGCCACGCGTCCCGCGCCACCGCATGCCTCCGGCCTATATAAAGGGCGCGCGTTCTTCTTCCTCATCCACTCCTCCAAAGAAACCCTAGCCGCCACAAAGCTCGACCGTAGCGCCGCCTAGGTGTTCTGCGCGCCGGCCCGCGAGGAAGTCCATAGCCGGTGGTGGCCGGCGAGGCGGTCGAACGCGGCGTGGCGTCCCCGTGGCCGGGCGGGGCCGCCGTGGTGGAGCAGCTACGGCCCCACGCTCGCGTCGCCGCACCCTCCTCGTCCTCGCGGAGGAGCGCTGCTGAGTTCCTCCTCCGCATCGACGATGACCCACTCGCCATCAAGCGGCTCCGGACAAGTTCGCCGAGTTCGTCGACGGCGTCGAGCCGCAGTTGCACGGGCAGGCAACTTGCGCTGGACCGTGGAGGTCTTGTTCGGGCGGGCAAGATGGCCACACGGGGTGGGACAAGTTCGCCCGTGACCTCGCTCGAGCCCGGCTGCAACTCACCTTCCTCTACGAGGGGACAGCGAGATGATCGTCAAGGTGTTCGACGACCACCTACCGCAGGCACACACCGGCGAATCCGGCTCGGACACCGATAGTTAGAACGTCGAGTGTTCTTTCTTTGCGCGAATCGGCTATAGGCCGACAAACGTAGTGGAGGTCTCTGTCGTTCTTCCGGTAGAACCAACAAGGGCACCGTCTCCTCCGCTGGATTTTCCAGTTGGGTGATTGGTGTGCCCTCGAATGTTCTTCCTTGGCAGCGAACATACGGAAATCAACACAACTGGTTTAAAAAAAAAAATATTTGTGTCAACCATGGTTCAAACTATGTGTTAGTTTTTGTAAACCATGTTCCAAACTATATGTTAGTTTGTATAAAATCATGTTTCAATATGTAATATTTGGAACTATGTTTAAATGGAGAAGAGCAACAAAAAAATGCGTCGTCCCGTTGGAGCAGTCCCCAAATGCAAACGGACGCGCAGACAAAAACGGTCATTTTAACGTCCGCAGCGCGACGCAAACGCTCGCGAACATTAAAATGCGCCGCGCCGGTGGAGATGCCCTAAATAGCGCACCGCCGAATCCCCAACCCAGAACTACGAGGCGCAGATTCGCAATCCACTCGTCGTCGTTCCTTCGCTACGAGTTTCTGATAGTTCGGTTCAGAATGTCAGATACCGCATCCATTCGATTCGGGCGGTTTGGTTGGACCGAAATTTGGGGTATCTAGGGTTTCTGTATGTCCGGGCTGTTCTGGTTAGGTCTGGCTTCGTCAGATTGCAAGTTCTGATCAATATCAATGCTTCCTGCAATTGTGAAATTTGAGTTTTGGTATATCCTTTGTAAAAAAGTATCCAGATAGACAGCTGGACTCCTGCTTGGATCACATATAGTGCAGTCTATCGATGTGAACCTAATTTTAAGACAAATTCTATGGTTCAAAAGCTGGCCTGTGATTTAGTTTTCCAAGTCAAATTCTTTTCTTAGAATGAATCCCAGAACTATGAGCATTAGCATTTGTCTTCCCGAAATCTTGCATTATCTTCTAGCAATTTTGCACATGATATTTTAGTTGAGGGATCACAAGTCTGGTTGTAGATATGCAGTGCAGCAGTAGTCTCATCAACTACACACGTTGAGGAATCAAGTTAAAAAAACCCTTTGAAACAGTAAACATGTAGTTCTCCAAGCATGTATATACAACTTTTCTATGCATTAGGGGGAGTACATAGAGTCCAACTGCATCTACACATGTTTACTGTTTCATGTGGATCTCTATGTATGTTTTTTTGCTTGTTTATCTGTATTTCAAATGTCTCGATGTGTAGTTACAGTTATTTGACATAATCATATGTTTGCATGAAACAGATGCAGATATTTGTGAAGACGCTGACCGGGAAGACTATCACCCTTGAGGTTGAGAGCTCCGATACCATTGACAATGTTAAAGCCAAGATTCAGGATAAGGAGGGTATCCCTTCGGACCAGCAGAGGCTCATATTTGCTGGCAAGCAACTAGAGGATGGAAGGACATTGGCTGACTACAACATCCAAAAGGAGTCCACCCTCCACCTTGTTCTGCGTCTGAGAGGCGGGATGCAGATCTTTGTGAAGACTCTTACTGGGAAGACCATAACTTTGGAGGTTGAGAGCCCTGACACCATTGATAATGTCAAAGCAAAGATCCAGGACAAGGAGGGCATCCCACCAGACCAGCAGAGACTTATCTTTGCTGGGAAACAGCTTGAAGATGGTCGGACCTTAGCTGATTACAACATACAGAAGGAGTCCACCCTACACCTTGTTCTTCGTTTGAGGGGTGGGATGCAGATTTTTGTGAAGACCCTTACTCGGAAGACCATAACCCTGGGGGTCGAGAGCTCTGACACCATTGATAATGTGAAGGCCAAAATCCAGGATAAGGAGGGTATCCCTCCTGACCAGCAGAGGCTTATCTTTGCCGGAAAGCAGCTTGAGGATGGGCGCACATTGGCTGATTATAACATGGGTGTGCCTATGTCTCAGTTGACTGAGATTTTTTTAAGTCTCAGTCAACTGAGAAAAGTGCAACTACTTTTCAAAGAAAAGTGCAACTCGATTCAGTTGCATATTTCTGTCAGAAAAGTGCAATTGCACTTTTTTAACAGAAAAATGCAACTCAAAGCACATTTTTGTAAGTGACTTCGACTTAAGAAAATCTCAGTTGATTGAGACATAGCAAAACCGTTATAACATTCGGAAGGAGTCTACTCTTCACTTGGTTCTCCGCCTCCGTGGTGGCATGCAGATTTTTGTGAAGACGCTAACTGGAAAGACCATCACACTTGAAGTGGAGAGCTCTGATACCATAGACAATGTCAAAGCCAAGATCCAGGACAAGGAGGGCATCCCGCCTGATCAGCAGCGACTCATCTTTGCTGGGAAGCAGTTGGAAGATGGGCGTACGCTGGCTGATTACAACATTCAAAAGGAATCCACCCTTCATCTTGTCCTGCGCCTCCGAGGAGGGATGCAAATCTTTGTCAAGACACTAACTGGAAAGACCATCACGCTTGAGGTGGAGAGCTCTGACACCATCGATAATGTGAAGGCCAAGATCCAGGACAAGGAAGGTATTCCTCCAGATCAGCAGAGGCTTATATTTGCTGGGAAGCAGCTGGAGGATGGGCGTACCTTGGCGGATTATAACATCCAAAAGGAGTCCACTCTTCATCTTGTGCTGCGTCTCCGTGGTGGTGGTACTTTGGCAGTTTGATGTCTTTCCAAAAAGCATGGTTGCTCTTTCCAGATTGTGGTGGTGCTCTTCCTTTTGCACCTGAGCTTTTCGTTTAGTCATTTCTGTAGTTTATGTTGGTACTAGTGTTCAAGGTGTGAATCTGCTTGGTACTCGTTTTTGTGTAACTGAATCTTATATGCTTGTTACTCGTAACTGTGATCTATTTGTCCATCCACATTATTGAGCTTGCTATCCCTTGTCTGCGCCTCAGTGTTCTGCAGCTTAAGCAGTGCCGCTGTTTTTTGTCCTCAAATCAGATGTTCCTGAACTATTTATCTCTTGGTTTTCAACCTGTATTTCTGTGTTGTGTCAAAGAGCAGCGGTTCTTCAAAATTTGGAATAGTCGTGCTATACATTAATTACCTGGAAGCTATTGAATAGCTTAGCATCTTTCTCGAAAATAAACCCAAACATAGCTAAGCATCTTTCACTTCAGAAAGCTAAATTTCCTGCATTATGTCACTCTCTAACCAGCTCTTGCAGAAAGAAGGTCCAATAAAGATCATGTTTCAGATTAACTTCGTTATTGGCCATACAGGGTTGCTTCTTCGTCTAAAAGACTTACGTTTCTTAGTTGTCATTCAGTATGAAACAGAGCGTGTACGTTTCTTGGTCGCTATTCAGCATGAAAGCGTGCACATTAATGTACGTAGACTAGAAAAACTAATCAGCAGGACCAACTGGGGTGCACATTATTCTCCGTAGGAAAATTAATCCGCACAACCAACTCGAAAGGAACAAGGAGTAGGAACATTCCTTTTGCTGGATGTATAATCGTTTGGTGGCTGCACATACTGTCACAGAGGTACACGCTAATGCTACAACGAATTTATGACACCGAATGTGATTTGTAGTGATTGAGGAAACTACAGATTTTGGTACATCTGAGTGTAGATTCTTGAAAGGTTAGCTTCGACAAAGAATTGTATATCAATCTCCTCCTTTTGACCGTAGAATGTAAAATTATCACTTATATAATTGTGATATGGTTGTGACGGACGATCTAGGCACATGACCAACAAAAGCGCCGAGTATTGCACCATTATTGATGGTTGAGTATTTGCTACTTCCTCCGGTCTTTTTTAATTAACTCGATTTTTTTTTGCAAGAAATCCACCGTACAAATAACCCAAAAAGTAAAGAAAATTACAAATTGATACTCGAACCACCTAGCGACGACTAGAAACACTAGCATGAGCCGAGGCGCGCCGCTGTCCTCGCCCCTCCATCACCGGAGTCAGGCAAAGCTTGTCGTAGTAGAGCTTGTTGTAGTACATAGACGTAAAGTCGTCGTGCTAAGGTCCCAAAGAACCAGCGCACCAGAGCAGCAACCATCGCCAATAATGACAACCGTAGATCGGAAGAGACTATCATGAAACCACACCAACAAACACGAAAACCCACCGGATCCCAGGAGATCCGACGGGCACACAACTCCACGCGCCCTCCGTCAGCGCTAGATTCGGAGCGAGGATAGGGCGGAGAGGACCTTATTCTGATTTCAGGATGTAGCCGCCACTTCACCATCCCAAAAAAGAGACTGAAAAGCAAACTAAATTAAGAACGGAAACTCCCGCCGGCGAGGGACCGTGGTCCGCCACACCTCCAAGGCCCCAAAGCCATCGGAGGCGGGGCGGACCGGCGGTATCGCCGGCGAGGAGGACGGAACCCTAGATGGGTTTTGTGACTTTTTTCGCCACCTCCTGGGTTCCCTTCGCACGTACCGTATAATTAACTCGAATTTAGTACAATTAAAAGAGATAGGAGGGAGTAGTTCTGTTACATGAACTCGTTTTTAACTTTCATGCCGAAATTACCTGTTCTGGTTCAGATCATAGTTTCTGATGATGATGCATAGTCTCTCTCTCCCCCCTCTCTCTCTCTATCTCCATATTTGTGTTTCAGGAAAAAGGCCTTCTGCTCCGGTGCTCCCCCCTTGGCAAAATTCTGCCCACACTAAAAAAAAGAACGGTGGAGGTCTTTTCATACCCCTTTATAGGTGGTGGCATGATAGTATAATTTAAAAATCTAACATGTACGTACAGCCCTCTAGTGACTTATATGGCATGCGTTGTCTTGTACGATTTTTTTTCTGTACGTATGGTGTACTGTTACAGCCCCTATGGTGTACGAAGCCTACCACACCACACTGTCGATTCGCCGGAGGAAGAAGCCCGCGCACACGAGCATGAGAACCTGACCCTAGCCTCACCTTGATAGGATCGAGCGGGGACCCTAACCCTAGCCTCGCCGGGAACAGAGGTCCTTTGTCGATGGACGGATTGGACGTATCGTACACACGATGGCGAGACGATCGGCACACGTATCACCCTTAATTACTAGGATCCCTGCCACCGTGGCAATTCCGTCATCCGACAGCGCCGTCGTCGGATCCCAGGGGATGCGTACGCAGCCAGCAGGTTTCAAAACCTAGCATGCACGACATAGGGTCGTATAGTTAGGCATCTGGGATGGTTACTTGTTTACGCGACCTTTTTTCTAACGCGGCGTATTGATGTCGTATGTATATGAACGAGTATACAGGGCTGGATCTGAGTTTCAACATGCCTAAGGTAGAATACGCAAAAAAAAAGGAAAACAGGAAGAAAAAAAAACAAATATAACCCTTCACCATCGGTTAGGGGGGAGCACTGGAGCAGGGCTCAGGAAAAAGAAATTATCATATTTTTCTTGACCATTCATCACTTGCGGCATTCAATAATTATCCGTGGTGGCTTAATGGTGTGATCGCTCGCGTCCAAAACCGGCTTATACCCACGAGGATACATATGATAATCCACTACCAGATTTTAATTATGATAGAGTGTGACTACAACTTCTATTGGTTGGTCCACAGAGGCTCTGCAAAATGTTTGTGGATCTGGATGAAGTTCGGAGAGCTCCAGCCACCATGATTCGTCGAAGTAGGGCTCAAATTTTGCCACCCACGTCACCACGACCGTCTACAATGAGAACTTGTTCAACATGATAGTTAAAGGACTGCTATGACCGGAAGACGCTGCCATGATCAAGTGCAAACACAATATAGGCCTCTCGAATGAGAACTCACATGCATGTAGCAAAACCATGAACGCCCGTGCTACAAGCTCCTCCACGCCTAGTGAGTACTGAACGGACATCTTCACTCTCAAATTGGATTTTGATTTTGACGACAAACGGACCAACCATGTTTATTGATTGCATCAATAGGTTTTTGTCCCTTTGAAATGGAAGAAATGCTGGGCGGAGACCCCTCAAGGGAAAAAGAGGAAAGATGGAAACAAATTCATGAAATGTCATATATTATTTGAGCCGTAGAAAATGCCGCACTATTAAGAGAGGACGTGCTTTGGAAACCAAATATTCTTTTTCTACCACCTTAGGACCATCAACAGATATTCCATTTGAGAGCAACCTCAAAAGTCCATTTTTTACCAAGAAAAAAGTCACACGATTGCCTTCAATGTTGACCCAGCCGCGTGAGTTTTTGGATGAAGTTGTTAGCTACTAAATGCACCAAGAACCATGTCCAAAGAATGATTCGGAAGTCGGCCTGCCGACTTCACTTGGAATTTAAAGTCGGTCCTGAAGTTGGCCCGAAACTCCGGGTAGGGGCCTAGAATTCAGTAGTCACTGGCCTCGTGTTGAACTTGGTCCGGACTTCCTGTTGATCGGAACTCCATGTTCTCGTTCGGAGGTTGAAGCCAAGGTCAATTGGACCTACATGAAGAGCACTTCTGCCCTAGAAGACTTTAGTAGGGTTCATGCACGGAAAACAAAAATTGCTCTATAGGATGCAATCTACAAGAGAGGATCTAGGTTAATTAACTCACTAAATGAATGCACAGAGCTCGATGAAGACTCTGAACACGGCGATCTCCACACCTAGGCTTAATCCTCCTAGGCGCGTGGACTTAATATGCTCCTTGCTCAGGGTGTACAACTTGGCAAACCAATAGAGCTCTGCCATCTAGGGCGCAACGGTGTTGGTGAGAGTGGATCAGCCTTTTGTCGTATGGTCGTGAAGAAAACCCTGCACATGAAAGAGGGAGAGAGAAGCCGATGGGCAATTGGTGTGTTTTAGAGAGAGGTGAGGAATGGGTTTATATAGGAGGCCAGGGAAGGGGACCATCTTGGCAGAGGGTTGAGGGTTTGCCGCCACCTGCCCCTGGCCGCCGCGCGCCTCCTCCTCTTGCAGCTCCCACCTCCAAAGTGGCTGGCTAAGGCCCTCACCGAATCCTATCCACCGCTTCTTTGGCTGCCTAGCTAGGGGCAGCCCTTCGGGGGAGGGGGTCTTAGGGATGTGTTTTTTCTAGCCCAGATGGGCCATTAGGGCTCATGCGGCCACCCTTAAGGTCTCAACCATTATTTCTCCAGTTGAGTAAACATGTTCTCACATCCTTAACCACATACATTTGATGAACTAATAGAAATATACTTTTAGGTCAGTAAAATATGCAAACCCAAACAAGAACCATAAACATAATACATCACATATGTAGAGTTGGTTTTGACTACACCCCGTAAGTTGGCAAAAAATACCCTCAAGTCCTCCTTCAATAATCCACTTAGGACATTTCTTAGAGTCTGATTTTCCCAAATTGAGAATTAGATATTGCAAACA
Organism: Lolium multiflorum; assembly: GCA_030979885.1. Classification (NCBI taxonomy): domain Eukaryota; kingdom Viridiplantae; phylum Streptophyta; class Magnoliopsida; order Poales; family Poaceae; genus Lolium; species Lolium multiflorum. The sequence continues at coordinate 179,236,126 of CM061752.1, forward strand.
GAAAGAGTTGGTTTCCGACTGGACTAGGTCATTAAGTTCACTTTCCTATAGGAATTCATATACATAGTAACCTAATCCTTCGACCATGAGATCATGTTAATCACCAACACTGGAGGGATGCTTTGATGACATCAAACTCTACTTCGTAACTGGGTGGTTATAAAGGTGTCCTTGGGTATTCTGAAAGTATGAGTTGAAGTGCATGGATCAAGAGTGAGATTTGTCCATCCAAATAACAGATAGATATAGTTTGGGCCCTCTCGGTGGAATGACATCCAATTAGCTTGCAAGCATGTGACTAGATCACAAGGGATGTCATATCACGGTACAAGTTAATAGTACATATTGGTAACGAGGTTGAACTAGGTATGGAGATCCGATGACCGAACCTCGGATAAGTAAAGTATCGCGCATCAAAGGGAATCACTATTGTATGCTTATGGCTCTTTCAATCACGAAGTCATCGTTGAATTTGTGGGAGCCATTATATATGGATCTCCAGGTCTCTCTATTGGTTGTTGATCGGTGAGGTGTCTCGATCATGTCTGCATAGTTCACGAACCGTTGGGTGACACACTTAAGGTTCGATGTTGTTTAAGTAGATATGGAATATGAGTTGGATACCGAATGTTATTTGGAGTCTCGGATGGGATCCAGGACATCACGACGAGGTCCTGAATGGTCCGGAGAATAAGATTCATATAAGGAAAGTTATTTTCCGGGGTTCGAAAAAGTTCGGGAATGTTTCGGTGGAAGACCAGAGTGTTTCTAGAAGGTTCCGGAGGGGCCAATGGTGGGCCCACGACCCCCGGAGGGGCCACATGAGCCGAGAGGATGCAACCCAGCCCTAATGGGCCAGGCGCATCATGCCTCAAGGCCCAAGCCGGCCAACCCCCGAGGGGTTAGGGGAAACCCTAGATCCAAAGGGGGGAACTTGGGGGGCAAGTTCCCCCCTCCCTTGCGCTCACCCTAGGGGTTGGAGGAGGGGCCAAGGCAATCCTGGACGACCCTTCCCATATATAAAGAGGGGAGGGGCAGCGGCGCATCCCATTCTTTCCCCTAACCCTAGCCGCCACGAGATCTGATCTCGTTAAGGCTTTCGATCTTCGAGGGTTAGTTTCTCATCCTTATCTCTTTGCACCCATCTTATAGATTGGATCTTGGATTTTCCATAGATTGGATCTTGGTTTTATTCATTCTTGCGGTAGAATTGTTTTTTCTATTCTACGAACCCAACAGTGGTATGAGAGTTGTGCCTATGCGTAGACCTGTTGCATGAGTAGAACCCAATGATTTTATGGGCGTTGATGCTTTTGTTGTCGCTTGCTTTTCATGTACTTTGCATCTTGTGGGATGGTGGTATAAAGCGGCCCGGGCTAACCTTACATGTTAGCGCACATGAAACCTTCTCCACGATTTACGTGCAACTTGCATTGCACAAGTGGTTTGCGGGTGTCTGTGTCTCCCACCATAGTTAAGATCCAATTTAGAGTTTACACTTGACAACACTTGTATCAGCGTTGTGGTTCTAGTTCGTAAGTAAGAACGGTTCCTATTCAAAAGCCCCAAGCCACGTAAAACATGCAAAGAAAATTAGAGGTGTCTAACTTGTTTTTGCAGGGGCATGTGATGTGATATGGCCATTATGTGATTATGTTTATATTTGATGTATGAGATGATCCTTGTTGTAATATGGCAACCGACAGGATCCTAATGGTTGTCTTTACTGTTTCATGACCAGCGTGTCAATCACCATGTAATAGCTTTATTTCATTACTATGAGTTATTAGTTGTAATAGTTGCTATGGATGGTGGACAAGCATGAAGCAGCGCCAGACCTTGGCGCAATGCTGGTGATGATGGAGATCATTCTTGTGTGCTTTGGAGATGGAGATCAAATGCACAAGAAAAAAAGGCCATATCATATCACATTATCCATGCATGTGATGTTTATCCTTTTATGCATCTTATTTTGCATAGATCGCGACGGTAGCATTATAAGATGATCCCTCACATTAATATCAAGATAATAAAGGTTCTCCCTCGTATGCACCGTTGCAAAAGTTCTTCATTTTGAAGCATCTCATGATAATCGGATGTGGTAGACTCGACGTTCACATACAAGGAGTGTAAGCCATGTTGCACACGCGGAAATACTTGGATTTGCTTGACGAGCCTAGCATGTACAGACATGGCCTCGGAATACAGGAAACTGAAAGGTTGAACATGAGTCATATGGATGATATGATCAACATGTTGATGTTCACCATTGAAACTATATCATCTGACGTGATGATCGGACTTGGTGTAGTGAATTTGAATCGTGTGTCACCAAAAAACTATGAGGGATGTTGAATTTAGTGGGAGTTCATTAGTAATTTGATTAAAACTTGAAATAATTATCCTAAACATAGTCTAAACTGTATATTTAAATTAAATTTTGCATAATTGGCATACGATTTCTACCTTGTGCTAGGCTTGTAATTGAAATAGAAACACTCTTAAATCTGACAAGTAGCTTTACGGGCTGGTACCATATTTCTAATGAATCAAGAAATGATTAAGTCCTATTGCAAACTTTTGGTAACCCTCAAATTGCTAATTCAAAGAGCAATGGTTTCAATTAGTATGTAAAATTATCCTGTCTCCGTGAAACTTGATTATCAAATCCGTTTGAAAATTAAGGAGTTGAAAAAGATTGTTTTCAAAAATAAGCGAAGTGTGAGATATATGTGATATCTAAGTCCGGATGAAAGTGGACAAGTCCACGGAATTGCCCGCGTTTCCTGCATCAGCCGCACAAGCTAAGTGCGGGCCAAGCAGGTTCCTGCGTCCGCTAGTGCAAATGCCTGCAGAGCCCAGCAGGTTTCCGTGTCCGCTAATGCAACTGCCTCCACATTGCATCTAGACATGTTAATTACGCCTAAGCCTACGGAGCTCCCTTGGTGCTTGTCAATGGCGGGGAAGAAGACGGGAAGAAGAGGAGCTGCATTGCCGTCCTGGAGCATCCGTCGCGCAGACGCCGCCGTCCGCGGGCTCTTGCACCTGTGGGCGGCAGAGCTGCGTCGGCCGCCCCGCACCTTCGCCACCGCCGGACCCGCCCTTGTTACTCCTCCTCGCGTGAGGTCGTCTTCGGGTTGGAGTTGGGCAGGAGGTGGAGGAGCAGCGAGGAGCTCGAGATCCTCGAGCAGCTGGAGCCGGAGGAGGGCCGCACGAGTCACGACGGCATCCGGAGGACGTGGGTGGGAGGTAGGCGGCGACTCTGGCCAGAGGAGGGGCGGCACAGTGGACTGGCGGGATCCGAGGCAGGATGGAGGGATCCGGGGCAGGGCCGGCCAGATTGTGGCGGGTGGCAGATTCGACCGCGGGCGACAACGACTGGATCCCCGTCTTTCTTCCTAGCCATTGACGAGAGGAGATAGCGATACGGGCAGGCGGGCCAAGCATGTTGCCTGCTAATTTTTTGCAAGGCCTGCATAAGCAAAGAAGGTGGTCTGCGACGCCACCAATCGTTTTTTCTGCGGCGCGGCCAAACGGGCATGTGGAAGCCTGCGTCCACCTGCATCCTGATATCTAAGACCTTATTACAATATTATATAATATTATTTAGTGAGATTACATAAACTCATAAGTTTTATGGAAATGTACGAAGGTTGAAGACGCTAGGTATCCCGATCCTCCAACTAGTTGGGCACTAACGTTATTAGCGTATCTACATATGAGCCATAGTGGCTTCATCATGAATTTGTCATGATTTGATGGATAAAATATGAGTGAAATTATTCATCACATTAAAAGATTAGTAATAGTGAAATCCGAAACACTTTTCATGTGATGATCAACTTCAAAGTACGAAACTCAAGGGTATTGGTATTTGACTAACAGGCCTAGAAGTTTATACCGGTGAACGTCTGTTGGTGTTGAGTATTTTCTAAAATAAGAGGAAAACCGAAAGAGAAACTACAAAAGATTTTGGTATAAAGAAAGAAAAGACTAGAAAGTCTAGCTCAGGTGTATATAGATGATATAAATATTATGAGTGTGTTATTTGTTGATCACGCAATGTAATTCTTGGCTACTTGTACCAGATTGGTTGGTATGATATATCATACAATACAACGCAATACAAGAATACAATGACCTAAGTGACTAGCAAGGAATATGGTAATAATGCACGTCTAAAACAAAATAAATTATTATTGTGTTCGTTATTGGCATTCTACCTAGCCCTTGAGATTTATTCTAAAGAACTTAATAACTGTTATTTTGCTCTGGTCAAATGAAAGCTATGAGTTTTTTCAAATTATGACCGTATTCCATGTACGATTGATACGTCCATTTTGCATCACTATTTTATATCATAATTTACTGTTATTCATTGATATATTTCATATTTGGAGATGATACTTATGTTATTTCATCTATTTTGCATGTTTCATGATTATTTGGGGATCGCGCACCGGAGCAGGAAAAAGCACCGTCGGATGCAATATTTCGGAAGATCAGCAGTTGACGGAAATTATATGAAAATTCCTATTTTTCCAGAGAAAGGGAAGGGGGCGAGGGGACCCGAGGTGGGCCCACCTCATAGGCCGGCGTGGCCCAAGGCCTGGCCGCGCCGCCCTGTGAGGAGGGGGCCCACAACCCCCTCTCGCCTCCTTTTCTTCGCGTACTTCTTCGTCCTAAAAACCTAAGCTCCAGAGACACATCACGAAGAGCCACAGCCGCCTCTGCGGGGCGGAGAACACCAGAGAGAAAAGAGCTCTCCGGCGGGCAGGAATCCGCCGGGGAAAATTCCCGGGGGAAACGACCATCGTCACCGTCATTGAGCTGGACATCATCTCCATCACCATCGTCATCATCTCCATCATCATCACCGCCATCTCCACCGCTGCACCTCGTCACCGCTGTAACAATTCGGGTTGGATCTTGATTGTTTGATAGGGGAAACTCTCCCGGTGTTGATTTCTACTTGTTATTGATGCTATTGAGTGAAACCATTGAACCAAGGTTTATGTTCAGATTGTTATTCATCATCATATCACCTCTGATCATATTCCATATGATGTCTCGTGAGTAGTTCGTTTAGTTCTTGAGGACATGGGTGAAGTCTAAATGTTAGTAGTGAAGTATGGTTGAGTAATATTCAATGTTATGATATTTAAGTTGTGGTGTTATTCTTCTAGTGGTGTCGTATGAACGTCGACTACATGACACTTCACCTTTATGGGCCTAGGGGAATGCATCTTGTACTCGTTTGCTAATTGCGGGGTTGCCGGAGTGACAGAAACCTGAGCCCCGTTGGTATATCGATGCAGGAGGGATAGCAGGATCTTAGAGTTTAAGGTTGTGGTTAGATTTATCTTAATTACTTTCTTGTAGTTGCGGATGCTTGCAAGGGGTATAATCACAAGTATGTATTAGTCCTAGGAAGGGCGGTACATTAGCATAGGTTCACCCACACAACACTTATCAAAACAATGAAGATTAATCAGCTGTATGAAGCGAAAGCACTAGACTAAATTCCCGTGTGTCCTCAAGAACGTTTGGTCATTATAAGTAAACAAACCCTTGTCCTTTGTGCTAAAAAGGATTGGGCCACTCGCTGCAATTATTTCTCTCGCATTTTACTTACTCGTACTTTATTCATCTGCTATATCAAAACCCCCAATACTTGTCTGTGAGCATTTACGTTGAATCCTTCATCGAAACCTTGTCAACACCTTGCTCCTCGTTGGGATCGACATTCTTACTTATCGAAGATACTACGATACACCCCCTATACTTGTGGGTCATCAAGACTATTTTCGGCGCCGTTGCCGGGGAGTGAAGCGCTATTGGTAAGTGGAATCGGTAAGGAAAACCTTTTGTTTGTGCTGATTTTATTTTCTGCTGCTATAAGTCATTATGGAGAGATCTTCTCTTGAATTTCTATTTGGGAAATCTACTACTACTGCAACGGTAGTGGATGAGGCGCCAGGTGAGGAAGTAATACCATATAAAATACCTATGAAAATTATTGAACGTGTTATGGATAACCGCTATGAAGGGGATGGAACTGTCCATCCTGGTGATCATTTATTGTTTTTACATGAATTATGCGGGTTATTCAAATGTGCAGGTATTGCTATGGATGAAGTTAGGAAGAAACTATTCTCTATAGCGTTGTCTGGTAAAGTGGCGCATTGGTATAAATTGCTGAAGAATAGGGATTCTCTTGATTGGGAGGACATTGTGCCTTTATTTTATTCCAAATTCTATCCTCCAAGTGAAATTCACAAAGATCGGAACCGCATATATAATTTCTCATGATGGAGAAAGTATTGCCCAAGCTTGGGGAGATTGAAGTCTTTAATGCTCAAATGCCCCATTCATGAGCTTCCTGGTAACATTATTATTGATAATTTCTATGCAAGATTGTCTTTTCAAGATAAGACTTGCTGGATACTTCTTGTTCTGGATCATTTACACGCAACAAAGAAGAGTTTAAAAGGGACCTTCTTGATCGGATCCAGGAGAATACTGAAGGATGGGAGAACGACAAAGATAGAGAGTCAGGTATAAACTTTGATTATAAATGCATTGAAGTTTTTATGGATACTGATAAATTTCGTAATATTAGTGCTACTTATGGTCTTGATTCTCAAGTCGTTGCAAATCTTTATAAAACTTTTGCCTCTCATTATGAATTGCCTAAGAAGAATTTTGATAAGTATCATGAACCGTATAAAGATAAAATTGATTCATCTATAAACAAATGTGTTGTAATTGAAACTATTGATCATGTTATTCCTGAAGCTTATATTGAAAAAACTCCTTTTCCTGCTAAAATGAAGGAGTACTCTGTTATAAATAGTGCGGTTAATAAAAGTGAAAAGAAACCTATAGAACCCGAAGAACAAATTAAGGTTGAACCCTGTTGCAATAGTTAAAGATCTTGTGACTGAAAATGTGGAAGATGGTCATATTATTTTCTGTGAAGATGCTTCTAATATTGTTTCGCATCCTAATAAGTCTAGGAAATCTAGTGTTCCTATGCTATCTGTTAGAATTGGTGATCATTGTTATTATGGTTTATGCGACATTGGTGCAAGTATTAGCGCCATTCCTTATGAGCTTTATACGGAGATCATGCATGAAATTGGTTCTTGTGAACTTGAAGATATTGATGTGGTTATTCGGCTAGCTAATAGAGAAACTATCTCTCCAATTGGTATTGTTCGAGATGTGGAAGTTTTATGTGGTAAGATTAAATATCCTGCTGACTTTTTGGTACTTGGTTCTGCTGCTAGTAAGTATTGTCCTATTATTTTTGGTACACCATTCCTAAATACTTGTGGAGCTGTTATAGATTGCAAGAAGGAAAAGATTGTTACTAAATTTGCTGGTGAATCTTATGAGTTTAATTTCTCTAAATTTGCCAAAACCCCTTATAAAGCTGATTTGCCTAATAATGATTTTAAAGTTGAACAGTGTGCGTCTATTGCTCTTGCTCCTAATAATCCTTTGCAGCAACATTTGGAGAATAGTGAGAGCGAAGTCTTTAGGGAAGAAAGAAATGAGCTTGATGAAATTTTCCTTCGTCAACCTATTCTTAAACATGAGTTGCTAGTTGAAGATTTAGGTACAACACCACCACCAAAGGAAGATCCTGTTTTTGATTTGAAACCATTGCCTGATAATCTTAAGTATGCTCATATTGATGATAAGAAAATATATCCTGTTATTATTAGTTCTAAGCTTTCAGATATTGAGGAAGAAAGGTTCTTGGAAATATTGAAGAAACACCGAGAGCTATTGGCTACACTCTTGATGATTTAAAGGGGATTTCTCCCTCTATTTGCCAACATGCTATCAATATGGAAGATGATGCAAAGCCTGTTGTTGAACATCAACGCCGTCTAATTCCGAAGATGAAGGATGCGGTAAGGAATGAGATATTAAAACTTCTTGAAGCTGGTATTATATATCCTATTGCTGATAGTAGATGGGTTAGTCCTGTGCATTGTGTTCCTAAGAAAGGAGGAATGACTGTTGTGCCTAATGATAATGATGAGCTCATCCCTCAAAGAGTAGTTGTAGGGTATAGAATGTGCATTGATTATCGAAAAGTTAATAAGGTTACTAAGAAAGATCATTACCCTTTACCATTTATTGATCAAATGTTAGAAAGGTTGTCTAAAAATACTCATTTTTGCTTTCTTGATGGTTATTCTGGGTTTTCACAAATTGCTGTTAAAACTAAAGATCAAGAGAAAACCACTTTCACTTGTCCCTATGGAACTTATGCTTATAGACGTATGCCTTTTGGTTTATGTAATGCTCCTGCTACTTTTCAAAGATGCATGTCTGCTATTTTTCATGGCTTTTGCGAGAGTATTGTAGAGGTATTCATGGATGATTTTTCTGTCTATGGGAATTCTTTTGATAATTGCTTGCGAAACCTCGATAAAGTTTTGCAGAGATGTGAAGAAACTAACCTTGTTCTTAATTGGGAGAAATGCCACTTTATGGTTAATGAAGGAATTGTATTGGGACATAAAATTTCCGAGAGAGGTATTGAAGTTGATAGAGCTAAAGTTGAAGCAATTGAGAAGATGCCCTATCCGAGGGATGTTAAAGGTATTCGTAGTGTTCTTGGTCATGCTGGGTTTTATAGGAGATTTATTAAAGATTTCTCCAAGATTTCAAAGCCTCTTACTAATCTTCTTCAAAAAGATGTACCTTTTGTTTTTGATGATGATTGTAAGGAAGCTTTTGAAACTCTAAAGAAAGCCTTAACAACTGCTCCTGTAGTTGAACCTCCCGATTGGAACTTACCTTTTGAAATTATGTGTGATGCTAGTGATTTTGCTGTAGGCGCTGTTCTTGGACAGCGAGTAGATAAAAAATTAAATGTTATTCATTATGCTAGCAAAACTCTTGATGCTGCTCAAAGAAATTATGCTACAACTGAAAAAGAATTGTTAGCTGTAGTCTTTGCTTGTGACAAGTTTAGATCCCATATTGTTGATTCAAAAGTTATAATTCATACTGATCATGCTGCAATTAGATACCTTATGACAAAGAAAGATGCTAAGCCAAGGCTTATTAGATGGGTAGTTCTTTTGCAAGAATTTGATCTGCATATTGTAGACAGGAAAGGTGCTGATAATCCTATTGCTGATAATTTGTCTAGATTGGAAAATATTGCTTATGATCCTGTTCCTGTTAATGATAGTTTTCCAAATGAACAATTGGCTGCAATAAAGGTGAGCTCGCGAGATAGTCCTTGGTATGCTGATTATGCTAACTTTATTGTATCCAAGTACTTGCCTCCAACCTTTTCAGCTCAGCAAAGGAGAAAATTCTTTTATGACTTGAGGCATTATTTTTGGGATGACCCACACTTATATAAAGAAGGAGTGGATGGTATTATGCGAAGATGTGTTCCTGAATATGAACAACAAGAGATATTGAGTAAATGTCATGGTAGTGCTTATGGAGGACATCACGCCGGAGATAGAACCGCGCAAAAGTTCTACAATCAGGTTTTTATTGGCCAACTCTCTTCAAAGATGCAAGGAAGTTTATTTTATCTTGTGATGAATGTCAAAGGGTTGGTAATATCTCCAGACGCAATGAAATGCCTATGAATTATACTCTTGTTATTGAGCCATTCGATTGTTGGGGATTTGACTTCATGGGTCCTTTCCCTTCTTCAGAAGGTAACACTCATATACTTGTCGTTGATTATGTTACTAAATGGGTAGAAGCTATACCCACAAAAAGTGATGATGGTGAGACTTCTTTAAAAATGCTTTTAGATATTATTTTTCCTAGATTTGGAGTACCTAGATATATTATGACTGATGGAGGTTCTCATTTTATTCATGGAGGTTTTAGAAAAACTCTTGCTAAGTATGGTATTAATCATAGAATTGCTTCCGCTTATCATCCTCAAACTAGTGGGCAAGTAGAATTATCAAATAGAGAGATTAAATCTATTTTGGGAAAGACTGTTAATAAATCTAGAAAGAATTGGGCTATTAAATTGAAGGACGCATTATGGGCTTATAGAACTGCTTATAAAAATCCCATGGGTATGTCACCTTATAAAATGGTTTATGGAAAAGCTTGTCATTTACCTTTAGAATTAGAGCACAAAGCTTATTGGGCTGTAAGGGAACTAAATAAAGATTTCAAACTTGCCGGTAAGAAGAGATGCTACAATTGAGTTCTCTAGATGAATGGAGAAGTGAAGCTTATGAAAATGCTAAACTCTTTAAAGAGAAAGTTAAGAAATGGCATGATAGAAGAATTATCAAAAGAGAATTTAATGTTGGAGATAAAGTCCTATTGTATCGGTCTCGTCTCAGATTTTTGCAGGGAAATTACTCTCAAAATGGGAAGGACCATATGTCATTGATGAGGTTTATCGATCAGGAGCAATTAAAATTAGCTCTCAAGGTAATGCCACACAAGTGGTGAATGGACAAAGACTCAAGCATTATATCTCGGGTGATTCTTACAATGAAGATGTTGATGTTATTCAAGTGGTAACTCCGGAAGCTTTCATCAAAGGCCAAGTTGACAGTCCTGCAGAGTCCGACTTTGAATAGGTAACAGTGGTAAAAAAAAGTCCGCGTTTAACTTTCCGAACAATGTTTTTGCAACTTTTGGAAAATATGAAAAATTACGAGATCGAAACGGAGTGGAGGAGACGCACGAGGGCGTGCCCCCGGCGCGGGCGGCCTGGCCGCGCCGCCCTATGAGGACACCGCCTCGTTTTCCCTCTCCGACTCTGGTTCGATCTGGTACTTTCCTTATGACATAAAAATTCCTGCTATATAACCCCCCGGACCCCTGGAGGTCCGTATATCGTTTTCTCGACGTGTTTTGTTTTGAGCTATTTCTGCCAGGATCTATTTTCAATCTAGAAGCACCATGGTCTCCAACAACGAAGACAAGGAGCCTATGGAGGAAGATATTCAAGGTTTCGTGCTGAAAGAAGAATTCAAAGAGGAAGTGAAGGAGACGTCATCAATAAAAAGGAAGCGGCAAACTATGGGGAGTAAGCCAATATTGGTGGGATCGGTTAACACTGGACGTTCTTTTTCTCATAACTTGCAGGGACCTCTACCGCCTGCTCTTAGCCTCGACTCTTTCCCTTGTGTGGAAGAAGCACTACGGGTTACCGATGAGTTTTGTGATCAATACCGTGCGCTAAGAAGGGAAGTGGAGATACTTCTTGAGGAGAACAACCGACTTCGCAGAATGCTAGAGTATTACTCAATTCCTATCACAAGGCCGCCACCGCCACTTTCAGATAAGAATGAATCTCTTCGAGTCTTAGTGCAGAATTGCCAAACTGAAAAGCTGAAGCTGAAGGATATCCTTAAGGACCGCAGGAACGGACCATCACCATCACCACCAAAGGAGTAATTCACCATCGGTATTGGCATCCCCTTGGTTTGTTCCAAGCTTGGGGGAGTGCCGCGGTATCACATCATCACTATCTTTTACCTTTTTACTTTCAAGTAGTGTCATATCATGAGTAGGTAAGTTATCATATAAGATGTGCTGCGGTATGGAAGTATCTCTCTTTAGTTGGTTATCTATGTATCCCTTGGTGTGAGTTATCGTTATGGAATATTAATGAGAAGTTTTATCATTTACATATTGCGCATTTTAGTTTGCAATCTCTATTATGTGATTGATCTTGTTGTTAGTATTGGCATCACTTTGGGAGCATTGAGTAAATCTATTTGGTTTTGGCAAACTTAGCATTGGTCAATAGCAACAACACTTTGAGTTTTAAGTAGAGAAGAGGAAATACATGTAGATATGTTATTATCTTTCTTGTTAGTTCTTAGCTTAGTATTCTGAAGTTAAAATTGTTTGTGCTTACAAGTAAGATGCATGATTGTTTCTATCACATGTATATTTGTTTGCTTCCCTCAACTCCTATGCTTGCTAATTAACCTTGCTAGCCAAAGACCTGTACTGAGAGGGAATGCTTCTCGTGCATCCAAACCTTTAAACCAAAACCCATGCCATGTGTGTCCACTATAACTACCTATTATGTGGTATTTCCTGCCACTCCAAGTAAATACTTCATGTGCTACCTTTAAACAATTCAAAATTTATCATCTCTTATTTGTGTCAATGTTTTATAGCTCATGAGGAAGTATGTGGTGTTTTATCTTTCAATCTTGTTGGGCAACTTTCACCAATGGACTAGTGGCTTCATCCACTTATCCAATAACTTTGCAAAAAGAGCTGGCAATGGGGTTCCCAGTCCCAAATTAATTAACTTTCGTAATTTTACAAATAGACACTCCTCCATGGTATGTGATTGTTGGACGGCACCCGAGGATTCGGTTAGCCATGGCTTGAGAAAGCAAAGGAGGGGAGGAGTGTCATCTAAATAAAACTAAAATAAAAAGACACTCCTTCATGGTATGAGATTGTTGGCAGGCATTCGGTTAGCCATGGTTTGTGAAAGCAAAGGTTGGAAGGAGTGTCAACCAAAAGAAAACTTTATGGGAGCCGCTCTTTGAGAGTTTGTCTGGCAAGGGGTTAGAGTACCCACTACCAGTCGTTGACAACAACAAACACCCCTCAAAACTCTACTTTTATGCTCTCTATATGATTTCAAAAATTGAAAAGCTCTAGCACATGATTTAATCCTGCTTCCCTCTGCGAAGGGCCTATCTTTTACTTTATGTTGAGTCAGTAAACCTATTTCCCTCCATCTTAAGCAAGCATTTGAGTTGTTGTGATCCAACCATCTATATTGTGATATATTTAATCATGCCTTTTATTCTTCCTTGTTTAGTACAATTTTTATCTGATGAATATAGCTTTGAAGATTATCAATGATTATGAGGAGATTACTATGATTGAGTATGCAAGTTTATTATAAGCTTTAATATGAGAGCGCTGCTCAATAGATAAGTATAATCTGTTAACTGTTCTCTGACCAAGAACGAAGTTTGCCATCACCAATTATGATTTCCTATGCACCTTTATTTGTGATTACCTTCTACTTGTTTCAAGTTGAATTATATGAGGAAGTTGTTCACTAGAATGTCTTGTGTGAATGAATGTGATGCTTCTTGTCCGTATTTTATTTATCGACTCTTCACTCCATAAACATGTGGTCTTGTTTATCGAGCTCAGTTTCGCTTGGGGACAAGCGAAGTCTAAGCTTGGGGGAGTTGATACGTCCATTTTGCATCACTATTTTATATCATAATTTCCTGTTATTCATTGATATATTTCATATTTGGAGATGATACTTATGTTATTTCATCTATTTTGCATGTTTCATGATTATTTGGGGATCGCGCACCGGAGCCAGGATTCTGCTGGAAAAAGCACCGCCAGGATGCAATATTTCGGAAGATCAGCAACGGAAATTATATGAAAATTCCTATTTTTCCAGAAGTCGAAGGGAGCCAGAAGGGGAGCCGAGGGGACCCGAGGTGGGCCCACCTCATAGGCCGGCGCGGCCCAAGGCTGGCCGCGCCGCCTGTGAGGAGGGGGCCCACAGCCCCTCTCGCCTCCTTTTCTTCGCGTACTTCTTCGTCCCGAAAACCTAAGCTCCAGAGACACATCGCGAAGAGCCACAGCCGCCTCTGCGGGGCGGAGAACACCAAAGAGAAAAGAGCTCTCCGGCGGGCAGGAATCCGCCGGGGAAATTCCCTCCGGAGGGGGAAACGACGCCATCGTCACCATCAGCTGGACATCATCTCCATCACCATCGTCATCATCTCCATCATCATCACCGCCATCTCCACCGCTGCACCTCGTCACCGCTGTAACAATTCGGGTTGGATCTTGATTGTTTGATAGGGAAACTCTCCGGTGTTGATTTCTACTTGTTATTGATGCTATTGAGTGAAACCATTGAACCAAGGTTTATGTTCAGATTGTTATTTATCATCATATCACCTCTGATCATGTTCCATATGATGTCTCGTGAGTAGTTGATGGCGTGTAACTCACACGTTCGTTGGGAACCCCAAGAGGAAGGTATGATGCGCACAGCAGCAAGTTTTCCCTCAGAAAGAAACCAAGGTTTATCGAACCAGGAGGAGCCAAGAAGCACGTTGAAGGTTGATGGCGGCGGGATATAGTGGCGCAACACCGGGATTCCGGCGCCAACGTGGAACCTGCACAACACAACCAAAGTACTTTGCCCCAATGAAACAGTGAGGTTGTCAATCTCACCGGCTTGCTGTAACAAAGGATTAACCGTATTGTGTGGAAGATGATTGTTTGCAGAAAACAGTAGAACAAGTATTGCAGTAGATTGTATTTCAGTAAAGAGAATTGGACCGGGGTCCACAGTTCACTAGAGGTGTCTCTCCCATAAGACAAACACATGTTGGGTGAACAAATTACGTTGGGCAATTGACAAATAAAGAGAGCATGACCATGCACATACATATCATGATGAGTATAGTGAGATTTAATTGGGCATTACGACAAAGTACATAGACCGCCATCCAGCATGCATCTATGCCTAAAAAGTCCACCTTCAGGTTATCATCCGAACCCCCTCCAGTATTAAGTTGCTAACAAAGACAATTGCATTAAGTATTGCGCGTAATGTAACTAGTGACTACATCCTTGAACATAGCACTAATGTTTTATCCCTAGTGGCAACAGCACATCCATAACCTTAGAGGTTCTTGTCACCCCTCCAGATTCACGGAGACATGAACCCACTATCGAGCATAAATACTCCCTCTTGGAGTTACTAGCATCAACTTGGCCAGAGCATCTACTAATAACGGAGAGCATGCAAGATCATAAACAACACATAGATATAACTTTGATAATCAACATAACAAGTATTCTCTATTCATCGGATCCCAACAAACGCAACATATAGAATTACAGATAGATGATCTTGATCATGTTAGGCAGCTCACAAGATCCGACAATGATAGCACAATGGGAGAAGACAACCATCTAGCTACTGCTATGGACCCATAGTCCAGGGTAGACTACTCACACATCACTCGGAGGCGACCATGGCGGCGTAGAGTCCTCGGGAGATGATTCCCCTCTCCGGCAGGGTGCCGAGGCGATCTCCTGGATCCCCCGAGATGGGATCGGCATTGGCGGCGTCTCTGGAAGGTTTTCCGTATCGTGGCTCTCTGGGGGTTTCGTCACGGAGGCTTTAAGTAGGCGGAAGGGCAAGTCGAGGGGGCACAGGGCCCCGGACCACAGGCCGGCGCGGCCGGGGGTGGGCGCGCCGCCCTAGGGTTTGGGCGCCCGTGGCCCCGTTTCGTCTTCGGACTTGGAAGCTTCGTGGAAAAATAGGCCCTGGGCGTTGATTTCGTCCAATTCCGAGAATATTTCCTTACTAGGATTTCTGAAACCAAAAACAGAAACAAGAACTGGCACTTCGGCATCTTGTTAATAGGTTAGTTCCAGAAAATGCACGAATATGACATAAAGTGTGCATAAAACATGTAGATAACATCAATAATGTGGCATGGAACATAAGAAATTATCGATACGTTGGAGACGTATCAGCATCCCAAGCTTAGTTCGCTCGTCCCGAGCAGGTAAAACGATAACACAGATAATTTCTGGAGTGACATGCCATCATAATCTTGATCATACTATTTGTAAAGCATATGTAGTGAATGCAGCGATCAAAACAATGTATATGACATGAGTAAACAAGTGAATCATAAAGCAAAGACTTTTCATGAATAGCACTTCAAGACAAGCATCAATAAGTCTTGTATAAGAGTTAACTCATAAAGCAATAATTCAAAGTAAAGGCATTGAAGCAACACAAAAGAAGATTAAGTTTCAGCGGTTGCTTTCAACTTGTAACATGTATATCTCATGGATATTGTCAACATAGAGTAATATAATAAGTGCAATAAGCAAGTATGTAGGAATCAATGCATAGTTCACACAAGTGTTTGCTTCTTGAGATGGAGAGAAATAGGTGAACTGACTCAACATTGAAAGTAAAAGAATGGTCCTCCATAGAGGAAAAGCATCGATTGCTATATTTGTGCTAGAGCTTTGATTTTGAAAACATGAAACAATTTTGTCAACGGTAGTAATAAAGCATATGCATCATGTAAATTATATCTTATAAGTTGCAAGCCTCATGCATAGTGTACTAATAGTGCCCGCACCTTGTCCTAATTAGCTTGGACTACCGGATCATCACAATGCACATGTTTTAACCAAGTGTCACAAAGGGGTACCTCTATGCCGCCTGTACAAAGGTCTAAGGAGAAAGCTCGCATTGGATTTCTCGCTATTGATTATTCTTCAACTTAGACATCCATACCGGGACAACATAGACAACAGATAATGGACTCCTCTTTTATGCATAAGCATATAACAACAATTAATAATTTTCTCATTCGAGATTTGAGGATATATGTCCAAAACTGAAACTTCCACCATGGATCATGGCTTTAGTTAGCGGCCCAATGTTCTTCTCTAACATTATGCATGCTTAACCATAGGGTGGTAGATCTCTCTTACTTCAGACAAGACGGACATGCATAGCAACTCACATGAAATTCAACAATGAATAGTTGATGGCGTCCCCAGTGAACATGGTTATCGCACAACAAGCAACTTAATAAGAGATAAAGTGCATAATTACATATTCAATACCACAATAGTTTTTAAGCTATTTGTCCCATGAGCTATATATTGCAAAGGTGAATGATGGAATTTTAAAGGTAGCACTCAAGCAATTTACTTTGGAATGGCGGAAAATACCATGTAGTAGGTAGGTATGGTGGACACAAATGGCATAGTGGTTGGCTCAAGTATTTTGGATGCATGAGAAGTATTCCCTCTCGATACAAGGTTTAGGCTAGCAAGGTTTATTTGAAACAAACACAAGGATGAACCGGTGCAGCAAAACTCACATAAAAGACATATTGAAAACATTATAAGACTCTACA
Organism: Lolium multiflorum; assembly: GCA_030979885.1. Lineage (NCBI taxonomy): Eukaryota > Viridiplantae > Streptophyta > Magnoliopsida > Poales > Poaceae > Lolium > Lolium multiflorum. Next base: position 179,253,072 of record CM061752.1, read on the forward strand.
CCGTCCTCCTTGTTGTTCAAACTCAATACTATAAATTATCTAGACCTTAGAGAAACCAAATATGCAAACCAAATTTTAGCATGCTCTATGTATTTCTTCATTAATGGGTGCAAAGCATATGATGCAAGAGCTTAAACATGAGCACAACAATTGCCAAGTATCACATTACCCAAGACATTTATAGCAATTACTACATGTATCATTTTCAAATTCCAACCATATAACAATTTAACGAAGGAGAAACTTCGCCATGAATACTATGAGTAGAAACCAAGGACATACTTGTCCATAGCGTGTCTCTCTCCCATAAAGTGAATGCTAGGATCCATTTTATTCAAACAAAACAAAAAACAAAAACAAACCGACGCTCCAAGAAAAAGCACATAAGATGTGATGGAATAAAAATATAGTTTCAGGGGAGGAAGATAATGTTGTCGATGAAGAAGGGGATGCCTTGGGCATCCCCAAGCTTAGACGCTTGAGTCTTCTTGATATATGCAGGGGTGAACCACCGGGGCATCCCCAAGCTTAGAGCTTTCACTCTCCTTGATCATGTTGCATCATACTCCTCTCTTAATCCTTGAAAACTTCCTCCACACCAAACTAGAAATAACTCATTAGAGGGTTAGTGCACAATATAAATTGACATATTCAGAGGTGACACAATCATTCTTAACACTTCTGGACATTGCATAATGCTACTGGACATTAGTGGATCAAAGAAATTCATCCAACATAGCAAAAGAGGCAATGCGAAATAAAAGGCAGAATCTGTCAAAACAGAACAGTTCGTATTGACGAATTTTAAAATGGCACCAGACTTGCTCAAATGAAAATGCTCAAATTTAATGAAAGTTGCGTACATATCTGAGGATCATGCACGTAAATTGGCTTAATTTTCTGAGCTACCTACAGGGAGGTGGACCCAGATTCGTGACAGCAAAGAAATCTGGAACTGCGCAGTAATCCAAATCTAGTACTTACTTTTCTATCAACGGCTTAACTTGGCACAACAAAACACAAAACTAAGATAAGGAGAGGTTGCTACAGTAGTAAACAACTTCCAAGACACAAAATAAAAACAAAGTACTGTAGGTAAAAACATGGGTTGTCTCCCATAAGCGCTTTTCTTTAACGCCTTTCAGCTAGGCGCAGAAAGTGTGCATCAAGTATTATCAAAGGGTGGTGCATCGTTATTATGAGCTCCCCCATCCGCAGTGGTACTAAGGGCTTTGTCAATTTTAGGCCTATAATAATACTTCTTTGGTTTAGGCACTTTAGAGACATACATAAACTTTTGCTCCTTACCCACATAAGCTTTCTCCTTATATTTAAGAGAAGAAAATGTTGAACCCAAGGTTCCCATAGCTTTTTCAAGTTCATCAATCCTATCGATTTGATCATCATGGACAACACAAGTTCCTAGGACACTAATTCTTTCATCAATTCCTCCTAAGGATTTATCAAGTTCATCAGTTTTATCAAGTAACATTTCCAATTTAGCTTCAATACTTGGAAAATTTTTCTCTATGGTTTCCAATTTTTTCATAACATCTTCAAGAGAGATTTCAGTTTTAACTTTATCAACAGGGGGTATTCCAAATAAACTCTCAATAATGCAACTAGCTTCTAATGCAGGAGTACTTAAGAAGTCACCTTTTGCGAGACTATCAAGAACATATCTATTCCAGCTAGAGATACCAACATAAAAATTCCTGAGTAAAATAATGGTGGAGTGTTTCTTAATGCATCTATTATGGGCATCACTAATTCTATACCAAGCATCTCTCAAACATTCTCCCCCTCGTTGCTTAAACGTACGAACTTCAACTTCAGGATTACTCATTTTAGTAGTAGTAAATAAAGCAAACTAGATAAAGTAAATGCAAGTAAACTAATTTTTTTGTGTTTTTGATATAGCAAACAAGATAGCAAATAAAGTAAAACTAGCAACTATTTTTTTGTATTTTGATTTAGTGCAGCAAACAAAGTAGTAAATAAAACTAAGCAAGACAAAAACAAAGTAAAGAGATTGAGAAGTGGAGACTCCCCTTGCAGCGTGTCTTGATCTCCCCGGCAACGGCGCCAGAAGAGCTTGATGGCGTGTAACTCACACGTTCGTTGGGAACCCCAAGAGGAAGGTATGATGCGCAAAGCAAGTTTTCCCTGAAAGAAACCAAGGTTTATCGAACCAGGAGGAGCCAAGAAGCACGTTGAAGGTTGATGGCGGCGGGATGTAGTGCGGCGCAACACCAGGGATTCGCCAACGTGGAACCTGCACAACACAACCAAAGTACTTTGCCCCAACGAAACAGTGAGGTTGTCAATCTCACCGGCTTGCTATAACAAAGGATTAACCGTATTGTGTGGAAGATGATTGTTTGCGAAAACAGTAGAACAAGTATTGCAGATTGTATTTCGTAAAGAGAATTGGACCGGGGTCCACAGCTCACTAGAGGTGTCTCTCCCATAAGACGAACAGCATGTTGGGTGAACAAATTACGTTGGGCAATTGACAAATAAAGAGAGCATGACCATGCACATACATATCATGATGAGTATAGTGAGATTTAATTGGGCATTACGACAAAGTACATAGACCGCCATCCAGCATGCATCTATGCCTAAAAAGTCCACCTTCAGGTTATCATCCGAACCCCTCCAGTATTAAGTTGCTAACAACAGACAATTGCATTAAGTATTGCGCATAATGTAACTAGTGACTACATCCTTGAACATAGCACTAATGTTTTATCCCTAGTGGCAACACATCCATAACCTTAGAGGTTCTTGTCACCCCTCCAGATTGGAGACATGAACCCACTATCGAGCATAAATACTCCCTCTTGGAGTTACTAGCATCAACTTGGCCAGAGCATCTACTAATAACGGAGAGCATGCAAGATCATAAACAACACATAGATATAACTTTGATAATCAACATAACAAGTATTCTCTATTCATCGGATCCCAACAAACGCAACATATAGAATTACAGATAGATGATCTTGATCATGTTAGGCAGCTCACAAGATCCGACAATGATAGCACAATGGGGAGAAGACAACCATCTAGCTACTGCTATGGAACCATAGTCCAGGGGTAGACTACTCACACATCACTCCGGAGGCGACCATGGCGGCGTAGAGTCCTCCGGGAGATGATTCCCCTCTCCGGCGGGTGCCGGAGGCGATCTCCTGGATCCCCCGAGATGGGATCGGCGTTGGCGCGTCTCGGAAGGTTTTCCGTATCGTGGCTCGTGCGGGGGTTTTCACCGGAGGCTTTAAGTAGGCGGAAGGGCAAGTCGAGGGGGCACAGGGCCCCACCACGTGCCGCGTGGCCGGGGGTGGGCCGCCGCCTAGGGTTTGGGCGCCCGTGGCCCCACTTCGTTTCGTCTTCGGACTTCGGAAGCTTCGTGGAAAAATAGGCCCTGGGCGTTGATTTCGTCCAATTCCGAGAATATTTCCTTACTAGGATTTCTGAAACCAAAAACAGCAGAAAACAGGAACGGCACTTCGGCATCTTGTTAATAGGTTAGTTCGAAAATGCACGAATATGACATAAAGTGTGCATAAAACATGTAGATAACATCAATAATGTGGCATGGAACATAAGAAATTATCGATACGTTGGAGACGTATCAGTTCGTTTAGTTCTTGAGGACATGGGTGAAGTCTAAATGTTAGTAGTGAAGTATGGTTGAGTAATATTCAATGTTATGATATTTAAGTTGTGGTGTTATTCTTCTAGTGGTGTCGTGTGAACGTCGACTACACGACACTTCACCTTGTGGGCCTATCATGCATCTTGTACTTTGCGGGGGTTGGAGTGACACCTGAGCCCGTTGTATATCGATGCAGGAGGGATAAAGGATCTTAGAGTTTAAGCCGTGGTTAGATTTATCTTAATTACTTTCTTGTAGTTGCGGATGCTTGCAAGGGGTATAATCACAAGTATGTATTAGTCCTAGGAAGGGCGGTACATTAGCATAGGTTCACCCACACAACACTTATCAAAACAATGAAGATTAATCAGCTATATGAAAGCACTAGACTAAATTTGTGTCCTCAAGAACGTTTGGTCATTATAAGAAAACAAACCGGCTTGTCCTTTGTGCTAAAAAGGATTGGGCCACTCGCTGCAATTATTTCTCTCGCATTTTTTACTCGTACTCTTCTTTATATATCCGCTATATCAAAACCTGTGAGCATTTCAGTGAATCCTTCATCGAAACTGCTTGTCAACACCTTCTGCTCCTCGTTGGGATCGACATTCTTACTTATCGAAGATACTACGATACACCCCCTATACTTGTGGGTCATCAACGATGCATAAGTTATTATAAATATTAATGGTGAAACAAACATGCATAGCACTGACGCTAAAAAGCCATGAGGAAAATCATTTGAATTCCACTTATTTGTGGAATCGCCGTTTAAGTCATGTTAGAAATGAACGCATGAAGAAACTCCGTGCAAATGGAGTTTTGGAGTCATTCAATTTTTGAATCGTTCGACACTTGCAAATCTTTTCTAAGGAGAATGACTAAAACACAGTTCATAGGCCAAAAGTTGAACGGGCAATTAGCTTAGTGGAAACATACATGATGTATGGTTCATTGGGTAAAGTTGCGTGCTTAAGATTCTTCTACTTCATAAAACTTCTGACAATGAATTGAGTGTATATATATGGATATATTTATTTGATGAGGAAGGAATCTGAAACATTTGAATAGATTCAAAGAAGTGGAAATCATCGTAATGGAAAAGTCAAATATCTATGTTTAGATCATGGTGGAAATATTTGAATTATGAGTTTTAGAGAACATCTAAGAAAGTTGCGAAATTGTTCCACAACCCGCGCTTCTCGGAACACCATAGTTATGATGGAGTATCCGAGATACATATCCAAACCTTGTTGGATTAATGGTGAGATTAAATAAAATAATGCCATTATATTTTTTGTGGATTATGCTTTAGAGACTACCGTTTTTACACTATATCCGTTGAAATGACACCATACGAGTTATGGCATGGGTATGAACCCTAATAGTCTTTTTCTTAAATTTTGGTATGCATAGCAGAAGTAAATGAGTTTACAACCAAAATCGGATGAATGTCTTTATTGTTTTTCTCAGAGAACAAATTGGAAATTCTTTTCACTATGAAGTCAAAGACAAAAGTGTTTGTCGATATTTCTTGCTTATTTCCAAGAAGTTATTTTTCGCGAAATATTTGAGTGGGAGGATAATGAAACTCGATAAGGTTGATGAACCTGAGTAGGATGAGCAGAGTAGTGCAGGTCGGAAATGGTTTCGGAAGCAGCCACGACGATCATGCCTCTCATGTCTACAAATTGTTATAACCATGGAGATCGAAGTACCTATTGAGCCTTGTAGGTATGGTTGAATTTGTGATCAAATAAATGATTTGAGGACAAAAGATTGATTTTGAACAATGCTAAACCAACTTCATACAAAGAAGCTGTGATGGGCCCCGACTCCATTAAATGGCTAAGTGCAATGAAATCCAAGATAGTATCTATAATCAAGCTTGTAGCTTGGTAAACCTTCTGAGGAATAAATACTTTTTGAAAGTTAATGGATCTATAAAATTAATGGACATGGATGCAATATCCTTGAAGAAACTTGACTTGTTGAAAGGTTGTTTACAACAAAGTTTAAAGAGTTGACTGCGATAAGATTAGATCTTCCATAGCAATGCTTAAAGTCTATGCGGATTACTCTAGTAATCATTACATATTTCTTTTACGGGATATGTTAGTAGGATGGCAGAAATATATTCCTTAACATAAGTGTGTATTAAAGGTGTATACAAGATACAACTGAGAGTTTTACTAGTCCGTAGAATGCTAGATAGGTATAAAAACTTCACTGGATGAAGTGAGTATCATGGAGTTGCAATCTTCACCTGATGAAATAATCAAAGACTTTTTATTTCATCACAAATGATGAAGATGCTTGCATTTGCAAGAAATTAAGTGGGAGCATTGAGACATATTTGTAATACTTTATGTGGATGACATATCATTAATTACAAATGATGTATTTTTGTACTTGATGAGATTATAAGGTTTCATTGGAAATTAGTTTCATTGAAAGGATATGGACTAAGAGAATATACAACGTCAAGATCTATGACGATAGATTGAGGCACATAATAAGGTTAAGTCAAAGTACATAGAAGAAATATTGAAGTAATTGAACATGGAAACGTCAAGAAGGTGTTTGTTTCGTGTGGAGGTTTAACAAGACTTGAGTGTATTTGACACTTAATGAGTAAATACACATGAGTGAGTTTAGATCACGAATAATATGTAGACAATCAAATGTCATGTGCTCTAAAGTGTTACGAGCATATACTAGATTGATTCATGTGATGATCATTGGACAATAGTAATAATATCCCTTAGTGCTTGGAAGAGCCGAGGATATATATAGTTTTGTATGCGGTAATGACAAAAAAATCGATGTAAGGTGTTTCACCGATATTAGTTTGGTCACATATAAAAATGAATTTCAATCTCAATTAGGCTAAGTGTTCAATAAAAGGTAGCACAGTGGGCTAGAAGAAGTCTATGCTAGATTTGGATGAGTTCTAAATATTGTGACAGATTCTATAAACGAAGGCAGAGTATACCATTGTTTTTGACAATGACCGAGGGTATTTGAGTCAAGGAGTTTTTTGGAGCTTGGTGTAGTTCCGCTAGTGTCATAACTATGAAGCTATATTGTGTGTGACAATATTGGTAACATATTTTAGACTACGGAATTAAGGTTCCACCATAAGAACAAACATATACAATTAATGCCGACTCATTTGAAAAATTAGTGATGCGTGGAGACGCAAATGAATTGCAAAATACATGCGTTTCTGAGCGTGTCAGATTCATTGACTAAAACCTCTCCCATGAAAAAAACATGATAAACACCAGAAGGCCACGGTGCTAGATCTTTACAAATGTAAACTAGATTATTGACTCTAGTGCAAGTGTGAGATTGTTGGCGATATGCTTGAGAGGCAATAATAAAGTGGTTATTGTTATATCTTAGTGTTCATGATAAATGTTTACATCCCATGCTATAATTGTATTAAGTGGAAACATTGATACATGTGTGTTTTGTAAACAAGCCAGAGTCCCTAGTAAGCCTCTTGTTTAAACTAGCTTGTTGATTAATTGATGATCAAGGTTTCCTAATCATGAACATTGGATGTTGTTAATAACAAGATCATGTCATTAGGAGAATGATATGATGGACACACACCCATAGTAAGCATAGCATATGATCAAGTCATTAAGTTAGTTTTGATATAAACTTTCATATACATAGTAACCTAATCCTTCGACCATGAGATCATGTTAATCACCAACACCGGAGGGATGCTTTGATGACATGAAACGCCACTTCGTAATTGGGCGGTTACAAAGGTGGCATTGGGTATTCTGAAAGTATGAGTTGAAGCGCATGGATCAAGAGTGGGATTTGTCCATCCAAATGACACATAGATATACTTTGGGCCCTCTCGGTGGAATGGCATCCAATTAGCTTGCAAGCATGTGACTAGGTCACAAGGGATGCCATATCACGGTACGAGTAAATAGTACTTATCGGTAACGATGTTGAACTAGGTATGGAGATACCGATGATCGAACATCAGATAAGTAAAGTATCGCGTGGCAAAGGGAATTGGTATCGTATGTTTATGGTTCTTTCGATCACGAAGTCATCGTTGAATATGTGGGACCATTATGGATCTCTAGATCCCTCTATTGGTTAGTGATCAGAGAGGTGTCTCGCTCATGTCTGCATAGTTCGCGAACCGTAGGGTGACAGACTTAAGGTTCGATGTTGTTTAATTAGATATGAAATATGAGTTGGAGACCGAATGTTGTTTGGAGTCTCAGATGAGATCTGGGACATGACGAGGAGGTCATGAATGGTCCGGAGAATAAGATTCATATAAGGAAAGTTATTTTTCCGGGGTTCAAAAAGTTCGGGACTATTTCGGTGGAAGACCGGAGTTTTTCTAGAACGTTCCGAAGGGGCCACTGGTGGGCCCACGACCCCGGAAGGGGCCACATGAGCCGAGGGGATGCAGCCCATCCCTAATGGGCCAGACGCATCATGCCTCAAGGCCCAAGCCGGCCAACCCCCCAAGGGATAAGGGGAAACCCTAGATCCAAAGGGGGGAACTCGGGGGGAGTTTCCCCCTCCCTTGTGCCGGCCCTAGGGATTGGAGGAGGGTCCCAGGCAACCCTGGCTGTCCCTTGCCCTATATAAAGAGGTGAGGGGGCAGAGCGGAGCCCACTCCTTCCCCTATCCCTAGCCGCCACCTCACCTCCCTCACCCTTCTGCGTGCGTAGGCTTCGGCGAAGCCCTGCAGGAATTCTCCCCCACCACCGCCACCATGTCATCATGTTGCTGGGATTCCAAGGGGATCTACTATATCCGCTTCCGGCTGGAACAGGGAGAGGACGTCTACATTGACTTCGTACGTGTGACCGAGTACGGAAGTGCTGCCCGATCACAGCACCGGAAGGAACCTCTTCATCAACCATGAGATCCGATCTCGTTAAGGCTTTGGATCTTCAAGGGTTAGTTTCTCATCTATCTTGTTGCACCTATCTCGTAGATTGGATCTAGGCTTTTCTATAGATTTGATATTGGTTTTATTCGTACTTGCGATAGAATTTTTTTGTTTTTATGCTACGAACCCTACACACCAACCGGAGTGTGGACCGGTGCACCGGCTTGTGCGCTGGCCTGGTCGGTCCTTGGTCCGGTCTCGCCGACTTGTGCTCGAGCAAATTTCTCCCAAACGGCTAGATTTCCACTCACACTATATAAACCCCTTCTTCCATCTTGAGAATGTTATGTCAACCATTCATATCATATCATTTTGTTTTCTCTTTCACACAATTTTTTGAGAATCTCCAATTCTACCCAACCAAAGCAGAATTCCTTTGGTAGAAAGGAAGAAGAGGTCTTGATCTATGACCCCACCGAGCCAAACATCATCCCCCTTGAGTTCATCGAGCAAGCCTATTACACTTGGGTTTGTAGGAAACCCTTGGCGGATAGGGTCACTAAGAAGCATCCGGGTTGTGGATTTTCTCCACAGAGAAGTTTGTGAGGGTTTGGAGAGTACCTTAACGTCTACCACAATTGATTGTGCTATTCCTTCTTATGATAGGCTTCGGAGAATAAGGTGAGCCTTTGTGGTGTTCGAAAATCCTTCGTGAAATCCCACACCTCTCCAACGTGACGTACATTCCTCCCAAGGAAGGGAACACATGGATACATCTTTGTCTCTGTGTGCTTTAGTTATTCCTAGCTGATCTCTTTACTTGTCTTATTTACATTTCTAATAGCTTTCGTGCTTTAAGTAACTTGTATAATCATATAGGTTTTCTCACCTAGTTTGCATTAGGCTCACGTACTATTCTACAAAGCCTAAAATTGCAAGAGTTTTTAAAATAAAATTTGTAGAACCTATTGATACGTGCATTTTACATCATCAATAGTGTTACATTTATATTTAGTTTTTATTAATATTTACCATCATACATCATTATTTATGCATTTCTAGTTGATTTCCGGAACTTTTCTACGAAGTACCCTTCATTGGTATTTAATTTATGTGATGCAGAAAACCTCCTTTTTGTTTTTTATTGTTTTACGGACCTTCTAGACACCTAAAAATCAAAGGAAAAAATACCTAATCAGCTTTTCACCCGCAGAAGCACCGTGGGCCAAAAGAATTACGCGAGAGGAGTCACGAGGGCTGAAAGAGGCCAGGTGGCGCGCCTTATAGCACTAGGCACGCCATGTAATATCCCAGGATTTGGGGTTACAAAAATAGAGGAAACAGATGTGTGCATTGCATTCATGCATAGAAAATCTGGAGAATTTTCGCGCTTTAAAGTAAAATAGTCACAGTAATTGAAGTTTCACTTGACCTTGGTGGAATTGAAGTAGCTCATCAAGTCAAGGCGCTATAAACCTCAATGTGACTTTGCTAAAAACCTTGTTTTTGGTAGAGATGATTTGATCTAAGGGGTTAGATCAAATGGAACTAAAACTAACACAACAACACTTTAATCAATGATCAATTGCTTGATCTTATAAAAGATCATAATATAATATTCCTTGCCATAACATATGAACATCTATTCAACTATAAATCAAGTAGTAATAAAATAGAGAAACCATTCTTGACTTATCTTTTCCATGTCTTAAACTAATCCATGACCATACCATGAACCTCATGGTACTCATTTTACTTTGTTCTTGGAAACATAACAAGGAGATCAATTCTAGAAGTATATATTCTTCTCTATTCCAAATTAATATATATATCAAATATAGAGAGGTGAGAGTTCTATATTATTTATTAGAGAAGCAATGACAAACCTTGAGGCAAACCTTGGATATACATATCCATACGATCACAACATCATCTTTAAGAATAAACCTAGGATATTATTCAAGACATTCCCTAGAGAGAGAACCCATTTATGTTAAACATAGATATTGATGATCACATCATTTTCTATGGAGTCTAACCTTAGGTTATTATTAAAGTCCTTCCCAAGTGAGAGACACCATTCATACCAATCCTAGTTTTACCTATTTAAGAATCAAGGACAACCTTTGTATTTAAGTATTAGGATATAAACCATCTCATCTTGGAGTGGTGAGATGATCTAGGATCAAATGGAATAATACCATAACCATGAATTAATAAAGTAAGGAGGAGACTAATCCAATTAAGTTAGACAAATGGAACCTTAGCCTAGATACCTAAAGAGATCTTGTGAGTACACCATAAACCCTAGAATAAACCATTCCTATATAGAGATCTCAAGCTATGGTGTTACACTCAAGATAGTTGAGGCAACACTTAGAATTGTGAGAGAGAACTAATCCATATATCCAAATTATTATATCATCATTCCTTGAGTAGAACCCTAAGTGTATATTTCACGCATTCTCCTGGGATATAAACTATAGATGCAACCATAGTAGGCCCATCCAAAAAAGTAAAATAGAAGTGCTATGCCCTAGTTGATCAAGACAATACTTGATCTTAGAAGTGAGAAACCTATTTCATGAGAGGTATCTTAGGAAGCTAAACCTTGATCATTATAAATTGAGTAATGATCATAAACCCTAAGAACTTGAGGTAGAAGATATTAAGAAATAGTTGATCATGTCTAACCCATGACTATGCTTTGGAGATATATAAATACCAGTTAAACCTTAGAGGGTTAAGTAAGTATAATCTAGCACATAAAATCATCGGGGAACTACTAGCAACCCTAAACCATTTCACATGTGTTAATTAGAGAGACAACTGAATAGTAATAACCTTTGTATAAATCAGCCCTACATCAATCTCAATGATCTTGGATTGAATAATCCTATGAGTGGTGAGGAAGAGCAACCTTAGCCAAGTAAAATGGTGCTAAATTACATATAGAACCCATAACCATATTTCCAACTAACTTGTGAATTATTTGATGTTCACAAGTAAAACCCTAAACCATACCGCAATTCTAGTTTGTGTATCACTTGGGTGATCACAATTAAAACCTAGTCCACAATTGAGATTCAAACCATGTGCCATTAGGAGATTATAACTAGAACCCTAGAATTATTCATTAATTAAACCTTGTGCCTCCATTATTGAACATAAGAGGCACCTAGTGCTAAATCCTATAATTAAAACCCATGTGTGGTGATCAACCACTCATTCTTGTAACCAAGACCAAACCATCTGGAAACAAGATCTACTCTAGATATTTTCAAAGATAAAAATAGTGTTAACCTTGAAATAGAGTTATAATAAACCTTACAATACCTTAATAAATAAGTGTTCACATAAATTCATGTGCTAGTGATCAAATTCTCAAATGGTAGAGCAAGTCTTTAGAAATAATTAGGCACATGAAATCATGCCATTAAATCACTTTCGTAATAGAAATCCATAAATAAATATTACTTTAAACTTGCTTCTTGCAAAGTAACAAAAACTTAACTATTAATAGGTACTTAGAAGAACCTCTTGAAAAATAGTTTGGATTACTCTAAATTGATGTTGGAAATTATGACTATATAAATGCCCCATTTCCAACTCTATTAACATTTAATAAACAAGGGTGTCATTCCACATATAAAATATTGTTAAGATCTTATATGAAGTTATATTAGTATCTTTATAAACTCCAAAAGGATCCACACATTAAAAATCCTGCAAAACAGATTTGAATTAAAACAGAATTCAAAATAGAAAATTAAAACAGAAAAAGGAAAATAGAAAAGGAGAGGAGACGGACTTACCATGCCATTGAGAAGCCCAGCAGCAGCTCGTCCACGCTGTCCAAACCGACCCAGGAGCAGCCCATGAAGATAGCCCAGCCCACATACCGTTTCACCTGGATAAGATCGAAGTCGAAGTCTTCGTCTTCGTCTTCGCCATCGACGACGCGCGGGAGGACGCCAGCGCGACGAGGAGAGCCACGTCCCGGCCGCCGTTGCTGACCACGCTCTCGACGACGACCGCTGGACATCGCATAAATACGAGGAGGAAACCCCAGAGCCTCTCTCTTCTTCTTTTCGTCGCCATGGCCGAAACCCTAGCTGTCGGCAACCCTAGCAACCCACCGTTCCCGACCACCTCAGAGCCCGCCGATGAGCTCAGGAGGAGCACCCTGAAGTCCTCGTTCATCTGGTGTAGTCACACGCCGAGGGGAGCTCGGAGGAGGAAGAATTAAACCGTTCCCTTTCGCAGTACTGCGAGGGAAATGGCGACCACCTCATCGCTACCGTCCTCGATCGACTCCATCGACCAGCTAGAAAGCATCAGGATGAGATTGCCCATCTCATAAGCATCCTATTGAGCCCTAGATCGTACCGTAGAGCCTTGTCACCGTCGACCTCTGTCCGCCGCCGTGGTACCTCGCCATTGAGCATGCTCTGGTGGTCATTAGCGGGCGGCGCGACCGCCATTCGACGTCTCTTAGCTCGCCGAGTCGAGTAGAAATAATCCCCCGTCCGCACGAGCCCGCGAACGGCGGCGCCGTCGCCAACATCCCGCCGGCAGAGAGCCTCCACGCCACCTCGTCAATTTTGACCATGGTCAATGCTACCGTGGCGTGTGACATGGCCACTAGCCCACTAGTCAGTGAGTAGGGGTAGGTTTACCCGGGTACGTTTAGTAGTTTTTCATTTTATTTCAAATTCAATAATTGCTGAAATTTAAATGAATATAGAAAATTCATTTGAAATCAGAAAAATATAAATGAGATATCAAAATTCTTATAAAAATAAAATCTATCCAATAAAAATATAATATGAAATTTTTATTTTAAATAAAAATTTAATTGTTTAATACTTAATATTTAAGACTTTTCTTTTATTCTTAATTGAATTAAAAATTCAATAATTAGGGAAACTTTCCAAATTAAATAAAAACCAGTAAATAAATAAAGAAAACATTAAAACTAATTTTCTTTATTTTTTATTTTTTTAAATCCTTATTAGAAGGATTTAAAACCCTAAATAATAATTACCTTAATTATTAATTAATTAAAAATAATAAAATGACAAATCCTATATTATTTTTATTTCAAAGTTATTAATAACTTCAACTTTATAATGAAGTTATTACCTTAAGAACTATATGTTGGATTAGGAAACCCTAACTCCATATTGAATGATATTACAACCTTATAATTTCATGTGAATCCGAAAACCCTAATACCATTAGGAACCTAGCTCCATTAATTTATATGAACCCTAAATTGCTTCTAACCCTAACCCTAGGTTAGAACATGTGATCATGACACTTTATTTACATTCATAGATCCATATTAGCAACCAAATACTTGTCATGTCTTCATAAAATAATAGAGACCTATCACTAATAAAATGGTATTCCATGTGTTCATCCTAATAGAATCTAGATGATCAAGTAGGATCAACCCTAGTCCCTATTACCAAGGATCTCATCCTTAATTAACCTTGATTAGCATCACACCATTGTGATAAACTCCAATAGCAACTATGCCCAATATTTATCATTACATAACCATAATCCACTAAACCCTACAAGTACTTCATAATTATGAACCATCCTATTTAGGAGCCAATTATTCTTTACTTAGTGGATCCAATAGCAAACCCTAGACAACCTCAACCCTAATTGAAATACTTCTTATTACTTAAGAAGTATGTTCTTCAAAATTTATTATTTTAATGTAAATAGGGAGTAGCCATCAAACCTGCTTATAGGATCTATAAACCCTAGCTAGCTATCACCAGCAAGATGAACCAACCTTGATAGCAACCATGTATAAATAATTGCTTAGGATGCCTAGGCTTAACTCAAACTTACAAGCCCTAGATGTTGATGAATCCAACATTGTTGGGATCCATCTAATACTTACCCCAGAAACTAGTTGAAACGATAATAAACCATAGAACTCCGCAACCCTAATTATCATACTTGTTCTTTATCAAATAACATGTTCTTCAAAAGTTATTATTTTGAAGCATATGATAAGTAATCATTAACCATGCCATATAGTACTAAAACCAACAACTGTTCATTACATGTTAAGATTATACCAAATCTTATTGTTGGGTTCTATTAATATTATTGTTATGATGTATCGCACTACTTGTTAATGATACCAAGTAATCAACCTTAATAAGAACCTTGTTTGTGAATCACTCTAAAAGTGCAACACACCCTAAACCCATCATTACAACTCAGTAATCCTAAATCATCGGGGTTAGATCACGCTTAGAACGATTGCATCTCATACTTATGCATTATTGCATCCTTGTCAATCTTTTAAACATCGTCCTTACCGGACGATGATGCTATTTCAGAATGTGGAGTTATTGCGTATCGAAGACCTTGTCTGCATAATCTTGCAGTCAAGAAAGGCAAGTTCATCGCTTGCTCATGTCATTTTGAGTATTTTTACCAAATTACTTGCAAAGTACTATACTTATCACTCTTGCATGAAAAGCAAAAATGCTATTTTCATAACTATGAATATGACTATGTGGTGGGCAATGGAACCATGGTATGAGTATGGTGGAGGTTCCATTGCAAGGGTTTGTATCCATCTAGGATTAACAACAAATGTCGACCAGTGATTCTTGTGCCGTAATAACCGTGTTAACCATAAGATCTGGAGTGGGACGGAGTAGTCAAGTGTGTTCTCTCCTCTCGTTCATCAACGGATGCGCTTACCGTAGACACTTGATCTAGTTAAGGACAAACGGTAGGGTGGGGGTCCCAATAAATTCCCCACGGTAATGCGGTCTATGATGGGTTGCAACCTTCCGGCGTAGGAATTCAGGGAGAGACCTGAATTGTCGTCGGGGTCGGAGGCTATCCATAGGGTTATGCTCACCGGCGTGGACCCAGGGTCGGAGTTTCAACAAAGGATGGGTGTGCGAGGTCGCTGGAGAATGCATTATTGACTTGGACCTTATACCGGGCATCACACCAAGGAAGTGTGGACGGGTCGCCCCCGGTTGGCAACAAGGTTAAGATCTCTTGTGGGTAAAGCAACACACCTCTGCAGAGTGTAATGAATCGTGACTGTCACTCCCTCCGGGATATGGAACTGCGAATGCTGCCGGAAAGGAACTCCATGAAGTTCTAGTAAACCGGTGAAGACTGGACATAGTTCTTCCGAATAAAAGCAACCTTTTGAAGAAATGATTATCAAAACCTGCATTGGTATTAGACTTTCTGGTCTAATGCCGTAGCTAGTGCATTAAACACCTCTTTCCTATAATGAACTTGTTGAGTACGCTCGTACTCATCCCACTCTTAAATCCCCTGCTTAGATTTGGAGGCATCGAAGGAGGATCTACAGTGCAACTCAAAGGCCGAGGAGTCAACAACTACTTCAAGGGACATGACCTTGTCAGAAGAGTCAGATACCACATCCAACAAGGAGATAAAACCTATAATAGCCATAGAAGGGAACTAGTTTCCTAAACTTAGCTCCTATTTAACTAGAATCCATTCGTAACCTCTTTAGCCAGTTTAGTAACTCTTTAGATAGAGTTCGTGATAAGATTAGACTACGAGTCATTCTTCTAGAGTTTATTTGCAGATTTACCTCATTGTAAAGTAGGAGGCTATGATGATCTTATGTAACAGAGTCTGTGTGTAATTCTATAGACATGCCTTGGACCCGCATATGTTTCTGTTGTACCACTCTGAGCGATGTAATACTAGTGGAATGGTGTTTCATTAGTGTTATGTCAGGCTTTCATACTACACCATGCAGTGGTATGCCGGGTCACCACAGTTGGTATCAAAGCAAATGCTTTGACCCTAGGATTAAAACCCTTTTAAGGAGACCTATAGGTTTTTGGTAGTGGCTATAGGAAGTTGTCTTAGCTAAACCAAATTCTTCTCATGACTTGAGATGGGTATTCACTTGAGAATAATCCTGACACACTTGAGTCAACCTTTCTTACCTATCTTTCCTAAGTAAAGCTAGTTAGCTAATCCCAAGTATGTAACACACTATTAATAAGTCCTTAAAACAATAGATGAGTAGATCACAGTTGGTATACAATACATGGTAGTCCAAAGAGAGGATACAACCATAAGGAAGATATCCTATTGGAAGATGTGTACCAACACATGTTACAGTTAAGTAAGAGTTATCCAGTCCTGTAATAGGAGGGATATCAAGTGATGAAGATAAGTATATAAGGAAGATGTCCTACTAGAAGATGTCTACCAATACAAGTAATGGGTAATTAAAATCCATCCAACTTGTGAAACAACTGATACTAAGTAATCAGTATAAGCTATATGAGATAGTATAGACCATGATGAGTCAATCATGGGAGAAAGGAAGAGCGATAGGAATAAAATATGTCTACTTACATGATAGAGTTGTTAATCATATATGATTCACTTAAGAGTCACTATGTGATGGACTAGAACATCATAAATGATTAGGAGGAGTACATTAAGAAGCCAAGTGTTATATGATAGTGCAAGAATTATGACCCAAAACCATGGCAATTGTGCCAAGTATGCCAGAACCATAGTCCATAGTCTGAAGAAGGCTTTCTGAAATCATAGCTTATAGAGAAACCCTGGAGTTATAGGCAATATCCTTTAATAGTTATGTGTTTAGAGTAGCCATGTTAGAACCTAGAGATATCATCTGAGGTAATCCTCAACAAAATGGAAGTTAATTTAGTACTTCCAAAGGAAATTAAGTTAACCTTAAACTATCCTAGACCACTTTGCTTCAAGTTTACCTCATTGCAATTGTGCAATTCAGGTAAATGTCAAGACTAATAGTAGTATGCCATATATACTTGCTAAGTATCACGATATAAACCTATATTATGTGGTGTTATATACTACACATCTCAGCCTGATGTTTAGAGATGTCTTACTCAACTATTATATTCAGGCTTATGATGGTGTGCATTATATGCACAAAGCTGAATCTTCTTGGATTTTATTGGATTTTCATTGTTTGACTAGATCCATACATGAAGTTTGACTTTGATATGCCAGTGCATGTTGCAATATCAAGTTCTTACTTGATTCTATAGATCTAGAGGGTAATGGTATTCGTGTGAGGAAGTGACGAATTCTGAAGATTCCGAAGACAAGATCAAGGTTCATGAGAAAAAGGAAGCAAAGTTGTGGGAAGTAACCACAATACCCTGAAGGAAGTACCAATCCAAAACTCATGCTTTACTTCAACAGAGGATTACTTTAGTACAGGAGAAGCATGAAGGTGAGAAATATGGTGATTATGGAGAAGTAGAAGTAGAACCATAGTCATTATAGAAGAGGGAATGCATGGGAAATCACTTAGAATACTATATTCATAGTGTGAGCTACTTGTTTTCTTGCAAAATAAACCCTGAAGGAAGAAAGATGACATATAAAACCATAGCGGATGTAAGAAGACCGTAGTTGATATAGGACCAATACTGCGAGATAAAGTAGAAGACATCTCGACCAATTGGTCAAAACCTATAATAGAGTCCACTTTTAGATATGAAATAGCCACAATTGGTATCAAGCAGTCCATAATTGGATTATTTGTAACAAGAAGTGGTTAACAAATAAAACCTTATCCGCCAAATAATTATGACCTAGAAACATTCAGTCGAAGGATTTAGGTTGGTTGTCCACAATTGAGTGGATACACCACAAAGATTCTCCACAAGACCTTAGAAGAGTACCATAAGCTAGACCCAGACCAATATTCTAACCATAAGTCCAATGGTTGGAAGAATAGGAGTTGAGGACCATAAGAAAACTCCAAGGGGTAGAGTAAAGATTGAGTTGGATGTACAATGACTCAATACTTTGAGAAAAATAGAAGAATAAGGTCTGAATTGAGAGGAAGTTCGATCTTATTTTCATAAGATGGTTGAACATTACTTTCAGAAGGATGTCAGACCAGAAGCCGAGGTTTATACCTCGAGGAAGTAAGAATTGGACAATAGCTTGATAAAGTGAGTACTATTTACTCAGAAGAATAAAAGCTCAAGAAAGCCAAGGATAAAGAAGTTGGACGAAGGAAATACTGTAGACCAAGTACAGCTCAAGAAGGTCAAAGACTGAAGGAGTTTGACCATATCAAAGCTAAAGACTAATAGAAAGATTCCTTTCATGGAACCTAAAAGAACCAAAAGAGTTATAGGTATCACCCATAATCAATGATTGGATAGACTAAATGAGTCTAATCCATTCTTAGGGAAATAAACCATCAAGACCATTCCATGGCAAGTACCTTACTAAGTACCAATATTGCAGTCTTGGTAGTAAGGGAAAACAAAGACCTATTTTACCAATTAAGAGTATGTTATCAAATTAATCTTTCAATTAAGACTAGCAGCACCAGAAGAAGTCCCAATCATTGAATCTTCAAAGAGAAAGGAAACAAGCTTATAAAGTTGGAAGAAATCAAAGAATTAAAGTAAGACGCCATGGCTCAGAGACAGACACTAATGGATTCCAGGAAGAATCTGGACAAGGGATATATTCAATTATATACAATAATATTACCACGGAGTTTGAGAAAAGTTGTAGTATGCACAAGTCAGATCCACACTCCAAAACGTGAGAGAGTTCAAACTTCGAGGACGAAGTTTAGTTTAAGGGGTAGAGACTGTAATATCCCAGGATTTGGGGTTACAAAAATAGAGGAAACAGATGTGTGCATTGCATTCATGCATAGAAAATCAGGGAATTTTCGCTTTAAAGTAAAACAGTCACAGTAATTGAAGTTTAACTTGACCTTGGTGGAATTGAAGTAGCTCATCAAGTCAAGCGCTATAAACCTCAATGTGACTTTGCTAAAAACCTTGTTTTTGGTAGAGATGATTTGATCTAAGGGGTTAGATCAAATGGAACTAAAACTAACACAACAACACTTTAATCAATGATCAATTGCTTGATCTTATAAAAGATCATAATATGGTATTCCTTGCCATAACATATGAACATCTATTCAACTATAAATCAAGTAGTAATAAAATAGAGAAACCATTCTTGACTTATCTTTTCCATGTCTTAAACTAATCCATGACCATACCATGAACCTCATGGTACTCATTTTACTTTGTTCTTGGAAACATAACAAGGAGATCAATTCTAGAAGTATATATTCTTCTCTATTCCAAATTAATATATATCAAATATAGAGAGGTGAGAGTTCTATATTATTTATTAGAGAAGCAATGACAAACCTTGAGCTAAACCTTGATCATTATAAATTGAGTAATGATCATAAACCCTAAGAACTTGAGGTAGAAGATATTAAAACTAGTTGATCATGTCTAACCCATGACCATGCTTTGGAGATATATAAATACCAGTTAAACCTTAGAGGGTTAAGTAAGTATAATCTAGCACATAAAATCATAGGGGAACTACTAGCAACCCTAAACCATTTCACATGTGTTAATTAGAGAGACAACTGAATAGTAATAACCTTTGTATAAATCAGCCCTACATCAATCTCAATGATCTTGGATTGAATAATCCTATGAGTGCTGAGGAAGAGCAACCTTAGCCAAGTAAAATGGTGCTAAATTACATATAGAACCCATTGATACGTCTCAAACGTATCTATAATTTCTTATGTTCCATGCTACTTTTATGATGATACACACATGTTTTGTTCACACTTTATGTCATTATTATGCATTTTCCGGAACTAACCTATTAACGAGATGCCGAAGTGCCAGTTCCTCTTTTCTTGTTTTTGGTTTCAGAAATCCTAGTAAGGAAATATTCTCGAATTGGACGAAATCAACGCCCGCATCTTATAATTCCACGAAGCTTCACCCGAGAGGGGCCAGAGGAGAGCCACAGCCCACCACACTCGGCGCGGCCCAAGGGGGTGCGCCCCTTGTGTGGCGGCTCCGTAACCCTTCGACTCCGCCTCTTCGCCTATAAGAAGCCCCCCGACCTAAATCTTCGATACGGAAAAGCCACGAGAAACCTTCCGAGCCGCCATCGCGCCAAGATCCGGGGGACAGGAGTCTCTGTTTCGGTACGCCGCCGGACGGGAAGTGCCCCGGAAGGCTTCTCCATCGACACCACCGCCATCTTCATCACCGCTGCTGTCTCCCATGAGGAGGGAGTAGTTCTCCATCGAGGCTAAGGGCTGTACCGGTAGCTATGTGGTTAATCTCTCTCCCATGTACTTCAATACAATGATCTCATGAGCTGCCTTACATGATTGAGATTCATATGAGTTTTGTATCACTATTAGTCTATGTGCTACTCTTGTGATGTTATTAAAGTAGTCTATTCCTCCTTCACGGTGTAATGGTGACAGTGTGTGCATCGTGTAGTACTTGGCGTAGGCTATGATCATAATCTCTTGTAGGTTATGGAGTTAATTATTACTATAATAGTATTGATGTGATTTATTCCCCCTTCATAGTGTAAAGGTGACAGTGTGTATGCTATGTTAGTACTCGGTTTAAATTGCAAAGATCTATTATGCTCTAAAGGTTACTTAAATATGAATGCCGAATGTTGTGGAGCTTGTTAACTCCGGCATTGAGGTGCTCTTGTAGCCCTACACAACGAATGGTGTTCATTATCAAACAAGAGTATATGTAGCACAAAGGAAGAGAACTTATTTATTATGTGATCAATGTTGAGAGTGTCCACTAGTGAAAGTATGATCCCTAGGCCTTGTTTCCAAATACTGCAATCATCGCTTGTTTCTGTTTTACTGCATCTTTACTTCCTGCAATATTACTACCATCAACGCACGCCAGCAAGCACTTTTCTCCGTTACTACTGCTCATATTCATTCATACCACTTGTATTTCACTATCTCTTCGTCGAACTAGTGCACCTATACATCCGACAAGTGTATTAGGTGTGTTGGGGACACAAGAGACTTCTTGTATCGTGATTGCAGGGTTGCTTGAGAGGGATATCTTTGACCTCTTCCTCCCGAGTTCGATAAACCTTGGGTGATCCACTTAAGAAACTTCTCCTTCTACAAACCTCTGCTCTTGGAGGCCCAACACTGTCTACAAGAATAGAAGCACCCGTAGACATCAAGCACTTTTCTGGCGCCGCCGGGGAGGAAAGGTAAAAAGCACTCATACTCCGGTCCCAGGTAACTAAGTACTTGCCATTGTGTGTGTGCTCGAAGCTATTTCCTTTAGATCCTGCAATTGCATCTTTTTATTTCTTGTTAAACACTAGTAAGGCATAATGGAAAACATCTGTGAGCTTTTTAAACTATTTCCTGAGTCAAGACATGAATGGTTTAATGCGAAAATTAAAAACCTATGGAATCTTATTTGCATGCTAGTAGCAATGATATTAGTATGAACGCTTTGAACACCATTGTTGCTAATGATATGGAAAATTCTAAGCTTGGGGAGGTCGGTTTTGATGAAAATGGTCTCTTTAGTCCTCCGGGTATTGAGGAGAAAGTTTATGTTGATTATGATATGCCTCCTATTTATGATGATTATAATGATAGTGGTCTTTTGGTGCCGCCTACTATGGAGGATAAGTTTAATTATGATTACAATATGCCTCCTATATTTGATGATGAGAATAATAATGATAGCTACTTTGTTGAATTTGCTCCCACTACAACTAATAAAATTGATTATGCTTATGTGGAGAGTAATGATACTTTTATGCATGTGAATAAGAATGCTTTATGTGATACTTATATTGTTGAGTTTGTTCATGATGCCTCTGAAAGTTATTATGAGAGAGGAAAATATGGTTGTAGAAATTTTCATGTTACTAAAACACCTCTCTATATGCTGAAATTTTTGAAGTTACACTGGTTTTATCTTCCTATGCTTGTTACTTCTCTTCATGAACTTGTTTATTTACAAGATTCCTATGCATAGGAAGCATGTTAGACTTAAATGTGTTTTGAATTTTGCTTTTTGATGCTCTCTTTTGCTTCAACTCTTATTTCTTGGGATTGCATCATTAAAATTGCTGAGCCCATCTTAATGGCTAAAAAGAAAGAACTTCTTGGGAGATAACCCATGTGTTTATTTTACTACAGTACTTTTGTTTTATATTTGAGTCTTGGAAGTTGTTACTACTGTAGCAACCTCTCCTTATCTTATTTTATTGCATTGTTGTGCCAAGTAAAGTCTTTGATAGTAGGGTTGATACTAGATTTGGATTACTGCACAGAAACAGATTTCTGTCACGAATTTGGGCAGGGTTCTCTGTAGGTAACTCAGAAAAATCTGCCAATTTACGTGCGTGATCCTCAGATATGTACGCAACTTTCATTCAATTTGAGCTTTTTCATTTGAGCAAGTCCAGTGCCTCTAAAAAATTCGTCTTTACGGACTGTTCTGTTTTGACAGATTCTGCCTTTTATTTCGCATTGCCTCTTTTGCTGTGTTGGATGGATTTCTTTGTTCCATTAACTTCCAGTAGCTTTGGGAAATGTCCAGAAGTGTTAAGAATGATTGTGTCACCTCTGAACATGTGAAATTTTTGATTATGCACTAACCCTCTAATGAGTTTGTTTTAAGTTTGGTGTGGAGGAAGTTTTCAAGGGTCAAGAGAGGAGGATGATATGCTATGATCAAGAAGAGTGAAAAGTCTAAGCTTGGGGATGCCCGGTGGTTCATCCCTGCATATTTCAAGAAGACTCAAGCGTCTAAGCTTGGGGATGCCCAAGGCATCCCCTTCTTCATCAACAATTTATCAGGTTTCTTCTCTTGAAACTATATTTTTATTCGGTCACATCTTATGTACTTTACTTGGAGCGTCTGTTTGTTTTTGTTTTGTTTGAATAAATTCATCCTTGTGTGGGAGAGAGACACGCTCCGCTGTTGCGTATGAACACAGGTGTTCTTAGTTCTATCTTTAATGTTCATGGCGGAGTTGAAAACCGCTTCGTTCATTGTTATATGGTTGGAAACAGAAAATGCTTCGTGTGGTAATTGGTATAATGTCTTGAATAATTTGATACTTGGCAATTGTTGTGCTCATATAGATCATGTTTAAGCTCTTGCATCATGTACTTTGCACCTATTAATGAAGAACTACATAGAGCTTGTTAAAATTTGGTTTGCATGATTGGTCTCTCTAAGTCTAGATATTTTCTGGTTAAGGTGTTTGAACAACAAGGAAGACGATGTAAAGTCTTATAATGCTTACAATATGTTCATATGTGAGTCTTGCTGCACCGTTTTATACTTGAGTTTGCTTCAAACAACCTTGCTAGCCTAGCCTTGTATCGAGAGGAATTCTTCTCATGCATCCAAATCCTTGAGCCAAAACCTATGCCATTTGTGTCCACCATACCTACCTACTACATGGTATTTCTCTGCCATTCCAAGCAAATACTTCATGTGCTACCTTTAAACAATTCAAAAGCTATTATCTCTTATTTGTGTTAATGTTTTATAGCTCATGAGGAAGTATGTGGTGTTTATCTTTCAACCTTGTCATTTACTTCTGACAGACTTTCACCAATGGACTAGTGGCTTCATCCGCTTATCCAATAACTTTGCAAAAAGAGCTGGCAACGGGGTTCCCAGCCCCAATTAATTAACTTTCATTAATAATTCTCTTCACATGTTTTGTCCTGATCTATCAGTAGGCAACTTAATTTTGCAAATAGACACTCCTCCATGGTATGTGAATGTTGGAAGGCACCCGAGGATTCGGTTAGCCATGGCTTGTGTAAGCAAAAGGTTGGGAGGAGTGTCATCCATAAATAATGAAACTAAAATACATGTGTAAACAAAAGAGAAGAGGGATGATCTACCTTGCTGGTAGAGATAACGTCCTTCATGGGAGCCGCTCTTGAGTCTGGTTGATGAGGTAGTTAGAGTGCCCACTACCATTCGTTGACAACAACAGACACCTCTCAAAACTTTACTTTTATACTCTTTATATGATTTCAAAACTTAAAAAGCTCTAGCACATGATTTTATCCCTGCTTCCCTCTGCGAAGGGCCATTCTTTTACTTTGATTTGAGTCAATTTACCCATTTCTTTCTATCTTAGAAGCAAACACTTGTGTCAAATGTGTGCATTGATTCTTACATGTTTACCTATTGCACTTGTTATATTGCTTTATGTTGACAGCTATCCATGAGATATACATGTTACAAGTTGAAAGCAATTGCTGAAACTTAATCATCCTTTGTGTTGCTTCAATACCTTCTACTTTGAATCTATTGCTTTATGAGTAACTCTTATGCAAGTCTTATTGATGCTTGTCTTGAAAGTATTATTCATGAAAGGTCTTTGCTATATGATTCACTTGTTTACTCATTATCTTCATCATTGCTTCGAATCACTGCATTCATCTCATATGCTTACAATAGTATGATCAAGATTATGATAGCATGTCACTTCAGAAATTATCATTGTTATCGTTTACCTACTCGAGGGCGAGTAAGAACTAAGCTTGGAGATGCTTGATACGTCTCAAACGTATCTATAATTTCTTATGTTCCATGCTACTTTTATGATGATACACACATGTTTTGTTCACACTTTATGTCATTATTATGCATTTTCCGGAACTAACCTATTAACGAGATGCCGAAGTGCCAGTTCCTCTTCTGCTGTTTTTGGTTTCAGAAATCCTAGTAAGGAAATATTCTCGAATTGGACGAAATCAACGCCCAACATCTTATAATTCCACGAAGCTTCAACACCCGAGAGGCCAGAGGAGAGCCACCGGCCCACACACAGTGGCCGGCGGCCCAAGGGGAGGCGCGCCCCCATTGTGTGGCGGCTCCGTAACCCTTCGACTCGCCTCTTCGCCTATAAGAAGCCCCCTAAATCTTCGATACGGAAAAGCCACGATACGAGAAACCTTTCGAGCCGCCGCCATCGCGAAGCCAAGATCGGGGGACAGTCTCGTTCGGCGCCGCCGGGACGGGAAGTGCCCCGGAAGGCTTCTCCATCGACACCACCGCCATCTTCATCACCGCTCCTCTCCCATGAGGAGGAGAGTAGTTCTCCATCGAGGCTAAGGGCTGTACCGGTAGCTATGTGGTTAATCTCTCTCCCATGTACTTCAATACAATGATCTCATGAGCTGCCTTACATGATTGAGATTCATATGAGTTTTGTATCACTATTAGTCTATGTGCTACTCTTGTGATGTTATTAAAGTAGTCTATTCCTCCTTCACGGTGTAATGGTGACAGTGTGTGCATCGTGTAGTACTTGGCGTAGGCTATGATCATAATCTCTTGTAGGTTATGGAGTTAATTATTACTATGATAGTATTGATGTGATTTATTCCCCCTTCATAGTGTAAAGGTGACAGTGTGTATGCTATGTTAGTACTCGGTTTAAATTGCAAAGATCTATTATGCTCTAAAGGTTACTCAAATATGAATGCCGAATGTTGTGGAGCTTGTTAACTCCGGCATTGAGGTGCTCTTGTAGCCCTACACAATGAATGGTGTTCATTATCAAACAAGAGTATATGTAGCACAAAGGAAGAGAACTTATTTATTATGTGATCAATGTTGAGAGTGTCCACTAGTGAAAGTATGATTCCTAGGCCTTGTTTCCAAATACTGCAATCATCGCTTGTTTACTGTTTTACTGCATCTTTACTTCTGCAATATTACTACCATCAATGCACGCCAGCAAGCACTTTTCTGGCGCCGTTACTACTGCTCATATTCATTCATACCACTTGTATTTCACTATCTCTTCGCCGAACTAGTGCACCTATACATCCGACAAGTGTATTAGGTGTGTTGGGGACACAAGAGACTTCTTGTATCGTGATTGCAGGGTTGCTTGAGAGGGATATCTTTGACCTCTTCCTCCCTGAGTTCGATAAACCTTGGGTGATCCACTTAAGGGAAACTTGCTGCTGTTCTACAAACCTCTGCTCTTCGAGGCCCAACACTGTCTACAAGAATAGAAGCACCCGTAGACATCACCCATAACCATATTTCCAACTAACTTGTGAATTATTTGATGTTCACAAGTTAAACCCTAAACCATACCTCAATTCTAGTTTGTGTATCACTTGGGTGATCACAATTAAAACCTAGTCCACAATTGAGATTCAAACCATGTGCCATTAGGAGATTATAACTAGAACCCTAGAATTATTCATTAATTAAACCTTGTGCTTCCATTATTGAACATAAGAGGCACATAGTGCTAAATCCTATAATTAAAACCCATGTGTGGTGATCAACCACTCATCCTTGTAACCAAGACCAAACCATATGGAAACAAGATCTACTCTAGATATTTTCAAAGATAAAAATAGTGTTAACCTTGAAATAGAGTTATAATAAACCTTACAATACCTTAATAAATAAGTGTTCACATAAATTCATGTGCTAGTGATCAAATTCTCAAATGGGAGAGCAAGTATTTAGAAATAATTAGGAACATGAAATCATGCCATTAAATCACTTTCGTAATAGAAATCCATAAATAAATATTACTTTAAACTTGCTTCCTGCAAAGTAACAAAAACTTAACTATTAATAGGTACTTAGAAGAACCTCTTGAAAAATAGTTTGGATTACTCTAAATTGATGTTGGAAATTATGAGTATATAAATGCCCCATTTTCCAACTCTATTAACATTTAATAAACAAGGGTGTCATTCCACATATAAAATATTGTTAAGATCTTATATGAAGTTATATTAGTATCTTTATAAACTCCAAAAGGATCCACACATTAAAAATCCTGCAAAACAGATTTGAATTAAAATAGAATTCAAAATAGAAAATTAAAATAGAAAAAGGAAAATAGAAAAGGAGAGGAGATGGACTTACCTGTCCATTGAGAAGCCCAGCAGAAGCTCGTCCACGCCGTCCAAACCGACCCAGGAGCAGCCCACGAAGATAGCCCAGCCCACATACCGTTTCACCTGGATAAGATCGAAGCCGAAGTCATCGTCTTCGTCTTCGTCATCGATGACGCGCGGGAGGACGCCAAAGCGACGAGGAGAGCCACATCCCGGCCGCCGTTGCTGACCACGCTCTCGACGACGACCGCTAGACATCGTATAAATACGAGGAGGAAACCCCAGAGCCTCTCTCTTCTTCTTTTCGTCGCCATGGCCGAAACCCTAGCCATCGGCAACCCTAGAAACCCACCGTTCCCGACCACCTCGGAGCCCGCCGATGAGCTCAGGAGGAGCGCCGTGAAGTCCTCATTCATCTGGTGTAGTCACACGCCGAGGGGAGCTCGGAGGAGGAAGAATTAAGCCGTTCCCTTTCGCAGTACTGCGAGGGAAATGGCGACCGCCTCGTCGCTACCATCCTCGATCGACTCCATCGACCAGCTAGAAAGCATCAGGGTGAGATTGCACATCTCAGAAGCATCCTATTGAGCCCTAGATCGTACCGTAGAGCCTTGTCACCGTCGACCTCTGTCCTCCGCCGCGGTACCTCGCCGTCGAGCATGCTTCGGTGGTCATTAGCGGGCGGCGCGACCACCATTCGACGTCTCTTAGCTCGCTGAGTCGAGTAGAAATAACCCCCCGTCCGCGCGAGCCCGGGAACGGCGGCGCCGTCGCCGACATCCCGCCGGCAGAGAGCCTCCACGCCACCTCATCAATTTTGACCACGGTCAATGCCACCGTGGCGTGTGACATGGCCACTGGCCCACTAGTCAGTGAGTAGGGGTAGTTTTACCCGGGTACGTTTAGTAGTTTTTCATTTTATTTCAAATTCAATAATTGCTGAAACTTTAAATGAATATACAAAATTCATTTTAAATCAAAAAATATAAATGAGATATCAAAATTCTTATAAAAATAAAATCTATCCAATAAAAATATAATATGAAATTTTTATTTTAAATAAAAATTTAATTGTTTAATACTTAATATTTAAGCCTTTTCTTTTATTCTTAATTGAATTAAAAATTCAATAATTAGGGAAACTTTCCAAATTAAATAAAAACCAGTAAATAAATAAAGAAAACATTAAAACTAATTTATTTATTTGTTATTTTGTTAAATCCTTATTAGAAGGATTTAAAACCCTAAATAATAATTACCTTAATTATTAATTAATTAAAAATAATAAAATGCCAAATCCTATATTATTTTTATTTCAAAGTTATTAATAGCTTCAAATTTATAATGAAGTTATTACCTTAAGAACTATATGTTGGATTAGGAAACCCTAACTCCATATTGAATGATATTACAACCTTATAATTCCATGTGAATCCTAAAACCCTAATACCATTAGGAACCTAGCTCCATTAATTTATATGAACCCTAAATTGCTTCTAACCCTAACCCTAGGTTAGAACATGTGATCATGCTACTTTCTTTACATTCATAGATCCATAGTAGCAACCAAATACTTGTCATGTCTTCATAAAATAATAGAGACCTATCACTAATAAAATGGTATTCCATGTGTTCATCCTAATAGAATCTAGATGATCAAGTAGGATCAACCCTAGTCCCTATTACCAAGGATCTCATCCTTAATTAACCTTGATTAGCATCACACCATTGTGATAAACTGCAATAGCAACTATGCCCAATATTTATCATTACATAACCATAGTGCACTAAACCCTACAAGTACTTCATAATTATGAACCATCCTATTTAGGAGCCAATTATTCTTTACTTAGTGGATCCAATAGCAAACCCTAGACAACCTCAACCCTAATTGAAATAATTCTTATTACTTAAGAAGTATGTTCTTCAAAAGTTATTCATTTAAAGTAAATAGGGAGTAGCCATCAAACCTGCTTAATAGGATCTATAAACCCTAGCTAGCTATCACCAGCAAGATGAACCAACCTTGATAGCAACCATGTATAAATAATTGCTTAGGATGCCTAGGCTTAACTCAACCTTACAAGCCCTAGATGTTGATGAATCCAACATTGTTGGGATCCATCTAATACTTACTCCAGAAACTAGTTGAAACGATAATAAACCATAGAACTCCACAACCCTAACTATCATACTTGTTCTTTATCAAAGAACATGTTCTTCAAAAGTTATTCTTTTGAAGCATATGATAAGTAATCATTAACCATGCCATATAGTACTAAAACCAACAACTGTTCATTACATGTTAAGATTATACCAAATCTTATTGTTGGGTGCTATTAATATTATTGTTATTATGTATCGCACTACTTGTTTATGATACCAAGTAATCAACCTTAATAAGAACCTTGTTTGTGAATCACTCTAAAAGTGCAACACACCCTAAACCCATCATTACAACTCACTAATCCTAAATCATCGGGGTTAGACCATGCTTGGAACGATTGCATCTCATACATGCATTATTGCATCCTTGCCAATCTTTTAAATATCGTCCTTACCGGACGATGATGCTATACCAGAATTTGGAGTTATTGCGTATCGAAGACCTTGTCTGCATAATCTTGCAGTCAAGAAAGGCAAGTTCATCGCTTGCTCATGTCATTTTGAGTATTTTTACCAAATTACTTGCAAAGTACTATACTTATCACTCTTGCATGAAAAGCAAAAATGCTATTTTCATAACTATGAATATGACTATGTGGTGGGCAATGTAACCATGGTATGAGTATGGTGGAGGTTCCATTGCAAGGGTTTGTATCCATCTAGGATTAACAACAAATGTCGTCCAGTGATTCTTGTGCCGTAATAACCGTGTTAACCATAAGATCTGGAGTGGAACGGAGTAGTCAAGTGTGTTCTCTCCTCTCGTTCATCAACGGATGCACTTACCGTAGACACTTGATCCAGTTAAGGACAAGCGGTAGGGTGGGGGTCCCAATAAAGTCCCCACGATAATGCGGTCTATGATGGGTTGCAACCTCCGGCGTAGGAATTCAGGGAGAGACCTGAATTGTCATCGGGGTCGGAGTCTATCAATAGGGGTATGCTCACCGGCGTGGACCCAGGGAATGATTTGCAACAAAGGGTGGGTGTGCGAGGTCGCGGGAGAATGCATCACCAAGGAAGTGTGGACGGGTCGCCCCCGGTTGGCAACAAGGTTAAGATCTCTTATGGGTAAAGCAACACACCTCTACAGAGTGTAATGAATCGTGACTGTCACTCCCTGTTCGGCATATGGAACTGGGAACGCTGAAAGGAACTCCATGAAGTTCTAGTAAACCGGTGAAGGCTGACGGACATAGTTCTTCTGAATAAAAGAAACCTTTTGAAGAAATGATTATCTGCATTGGTATTAGACTTTCTGGTCTAATGCCGTAGCTAGTGCATTAAACACCTCTTTCCTATAATGAACTTGTTGAGTACGCTCGTACTCATCCCACTCTTAAATCCCCTGCTTAGATTTGGAGGCATCGAAGGAGGATCTACAGTGCAACTCAAAGGCCGAGGAGTCAACAACTACTTCAAGGGACAGGACCCTGTCAGAAGAGTCAGATACCACATCTAACAAGGAGATAAAACCTAGAATAGCCATAGAAGGGAACTAGTTTCCTAAACTTAGCTCCTATTTAACTAGAATCCATTCATAACCTCTTTAGCTAGTTTAGTAACTCTTTAGATAGAGTTCGTGATAAGATTAGACTACGAGTCGTTCTTCTGGAGTTTATTTGCAGATTTACTTCATTGTAAAGTAGGAGGCTATGATGATCTTATGTAACAGAGTCTGTGTGTAATTCTATAGACATGCCTTGGACCCACATATGTTTCTGTTGTACCACTCTGAGCGATGTAATACTAGTGGAACGGTGTTTCATTAGTGTTATGTTAGACTTGCATACTACACCATGCAGTGGTATGCCGGTTCACCACACGCCACCCATGCATGTTTCGCCCCTGGGCATCGTCTTAGTACCCTTTTTAACAAACGCATCCATTTTTGCTAAAAAAAACCTAAGCCATATTTTTCGTGAGATATATTGAGGCGGCGGCGGAGGCGAAAGTACTCTCCTACTCCAGGAGAGGGCAGATCCTGCCGCACCGGTGCCTGCGATGAAGGGGAAATCGATGCCATCGTCATCACCACTCCTCTTTGATGTATTAGGAGGCATCTTCATCAACATCTTCATCAGCACCATCATCACCACCATCACCATCTACGAGATCGACTTCATCCCCCTCATAGTTTGTGTTTGATTGAACCCTGGATACTGTTTTAAGGGCTAGTTGCATATTTGTGACTGGTACTTTCTCATTATTTGGTGGAGATATTATATATTCAGATTGTGTTGTAATCATATGCCTCTGGTCGATATCATGTTTGACACTTGTGACTAGTTCCCTATGTTCCTGAGGGCATATGACGATTTGGCTATGATTTTATATGATGTGCAATGAGTATTTGGTCAAGTTTTTTTATCTTGTATGTTGTTCTATGATGGTTTTATGTGAACCCTGACCACATATTACTTCACCTATATGTGCTTATAGGGATTCACTTTAATGTAATGAATGAGTGTTGGAAGAGACGGAATACTGAAACCATTTTCAAATGCTTTGAGTTGCATTAGTCGGAGACCAATGATCTTATTGCTATGGTGGGACATTTATGTCTTAATGATCCTATACTTGCATATGAAAATAGCTCTAGGACCCATTATAAGGGGTGTATTTTCTCATATCTATAGCTGCACCTAATTTAGGCTCCGCCCCTAAGGGAATGAAACTTGAAAAAATATTTACCATGTTGTGTAGAACTTTAATGCTAGTAAATTCATGCCGCCCTCGGGAAAGCTTGTCTCATATAAGCTCACACACACTTGAGCTTATCCTCTTGCTGCATAGAGAATTGGGCTTTCTCTCATTAAGAGCATTTATCTGCATTTTATTTTATTACAAATTATACACTGAAAACACCAAAACTAGTGCATTATTATTATGGCTTGCTTGTTAAATCCGCTAACCAATACCTTCAGCTTCTCGTGGGTTTGACAACCTTTCTTATTGAAAAGTACTACAATTGATCTCCTACACTTGGGAGTCATTAGTTGCCTGTGGAGGCTGCCCCGGTTGCTCTGCCATTGCTGCTTCACGACGCCGGCCTACGCCACCCCATCGCTTTCTTAGCATGAGCTCCACCTCTTGCATGTGACGCATTGAGCTCCAACCATGATCCGCGTTCGAGATCGACAAACGAAGTGGGGGTTTAAACCTCCTCGCTGAGAAGTGGAGTTTGCCGTGTGAATCGGACATCCCCGCTGGAAGTTTGGCATACTCCGGTGAGTCTAGCGGCGATGCCTTTCTGAGAGTTCCGCCCCGCCGACGGTTTTTTTTGGTTTGCAGTTCACCCTATATCTTTCCCTCCAAGTTGCACATATTGTGTTTGGAGGCCTTGTTTTACAGTTTACCAGAAAAAACTTTCACGTTGCGGCCCAATTTGTGGAATCAACATTTTTTTGTGGTCTAAAATTGCAAGTGCCGGTTATTTTACGCTTTTGGGGTTTTTGCGGAGTAGTTTTTGACTAGAGATAGCTGTGATACTTCTTCGTTATCTCGGGAAGAGATTATGATGAAACAACAATCTCGTGCTCTCTGGCTTTCGGAGGGGGGTAGGAACACGAAGTATTTTCACGCAAAGGTGAAGGAGAGGACAAGGTCAAATAAAATTGTCTCACTGCAAAAAGATGATGGTGCATATACTTCTACTCAATCTGAGTTAGAAAACTTGGCTGCTAATTTCTATACTAGTCTTTTCACGGCATAGGATCATACCACCCCGGAGGTAATCACGAACTATGTACCACAGAAAGTTACGCAAGAGATGAATGATGAATTATGTGCTCCGTTTACATACTGGGAGATCGAAAAGGCTCTATTTATGATGCATCCGAATAAGTCCCCAGGCCCGGATGGCTTCATAGTTGGGTTTTATATTAAACATTGGGATTTGTTAAAACAGAGTATATGCGGTGCTATTAGAAAATTTATGGAAGGAGGAGATATGCCAGAGATTGTCAATAGTACAATGTTGGTATTGATACCAAAGATTAAGGAAAAAAGTCCACATAACCCCCATAAGTATAGGGTTAGGGACACTAACCCCCCATAACTATTAAGTGGGGCAAATCACCCCCCTAACTATACAAAACCGGACAAATTACCCCCTGGCTGCTAATCCTGGTTTTGCAGGTTGTATGTGCGCCACGCTGGCAGGTTTTGGAGGCCACGGTGGACAGCGGGGTCGAGCCGATCTTCTCCCTGGTCGAGCCGCACCTGGCAATAACTGATTGCAATCCCGCGAGGTGCGGAAAGGAGGCTCCATGACGAGGTGAGATCGCCCCTGCCTCCCGACGATGACGATCGCCACCGCCTCATTGACGTGCGGAAAGGAGCAGCGGCGGAACGGCAGTTGCTCCCGACGACGCGGACGACGTGACGAGGTGAGATCGCCACCGCGATGCGCCATCGGCGCTCTTCCGTCCATCGTCCTGAAACATCTTCTGTCCCGTACAGGTACGTCTTCATCTCAGTACAGAGGCGGAGGACGACCAGAACGAAGGCGGAGGACCAGAGCAGGTTAGATCCAGTGACCCTGGCGATGTTTCATGATCTTAGTTTTCATCTGTACCCTTCCCAGACCTGAACCTCAACCTCTACCCTTCCCATACCTCAAGCTGGACTCATCTGTACCCTTCCCGTACTTACTGAAAGCAGATGGTGTAGAATGTTACAGTTGATCCATGATAATATAATGAAAGAATTCAAATAGACCAAATAGCTGTTATTGATTTTATCATTTATTAAGTTAACTTATAGTTTACCAGAAAATATTACTCCAGGAGTTCACAGCTTGATCATTAAGTTGTACTGATGCGACTGAGTTGGCATGCTACCGTACAATGTCAGTTACAATGTGGTTTGAAATTCTTTTAAGTGTTAAAAACTACTATTTTTATTGTCCAAATTCCCAGTTGAATGTGTTCATTATTAGTATGTGTTGAGCAGACATTTCTTAATGTCTTAAATTGTCAGGTTGGCGACTTACTTTTCTTCAGCTATAGAGGAGCAACCGAAGCCCTGGAAATAGCTCTCATAGGTTGTTAACTGGATCCTGCATTCTATTCTGTCTTGTACAAGGTGATGTTTTCATTCTGAGATGTAGATTTTGTATATTTTCTGTAACAGGCACAATTTAGTTTTAATTGA
Source organism: Lolium multiflorum (assembly GCA_030979885.1). NCBI lineage: Eukaryota > Viridiplantae > Streptophyta > Magnoliopsida > Poales > Poaceae > Lolium > Lolium multiflorum. The sequence continues at coordinate 179,287,719 of CM061752.1, forward strand.
CAAAATTGTGGTCTTTTGTACAGGATGGACCATCTTGCTGTTCGATTCCATGTTCGTGGTACATTGGAGTATGATGGGAAGGAGTGGAACTATATTGGTGGAAGGACTGGTCATTCAACACTGGAAGTTTTAGGCCTGTCAATTGAAGTCCTGAAGTTGCATTTGCTTGAATTTCATGTATAAGAGTAGAAACTGATGACATGTATCAATTGAAACTACTGGCTTTATATTTCATCATAGCATAGCTTCCAACATTACATACCTACTAAATCTCCAAAAGGTTACTGCATTACATAGCTACTGCATTGCATAGCTACTGCATTACATAGCTACTGCATGTCCATCTACCACTACACATGTACAACAGAAACTACTACAAAAGCTAGCAGTACACATGTGTACTGCTCATCTTCTCCAAAAGCATACTTGTCCATCATCTTCTGGGATTCAACATGGACTTCTTCTTCTGCATCTACAATTAGCTACCACTAGCAGGGGGGGTTCCATGCAATCGGCACCCCAAGCGGAGCAGATCCGTGCTCCATCGATTTCATCAACAATCGAGCCATTTCAATCTTCGAAATGTACCTCAAACCAACCCCTGGAACATCTGCATACTTGCAAACCTCAATGATCTCGGACATGTGCTCCGGTTCACCACCGGCCTTGGCAGCACCGGCTCTGTATGCAGCAATGATATGCAGTGGCATCTCCACCAAATGGCGCACCTTGAACTCGGAATCCCAGCGGATGAGAAGCTCCATACCTTTGCGCCTGCACGCCACCCCCAGACGCTTCATATCAGCCATGGACCTAGGAGCAAACACCTCCTGCTGCTCCACCCCCACCATATCCATCAGAGCCGCCGCCGCTTCCTCCTCTTCTTGCCCTTCTTTGGTACATGACGATGGCTGCAGGTACAGGCGATGAAGAAGCTCCATCACGGGGATGCTGCGGTAGAGGCCGACGGGCTGCTGTGGCGACGAAGGAGACGATGGGGCGGGCTGCTGTGGCGACGAAGGAGACGATGGGGCGGGCTGCTGTGGCGACGAAGGAGACGACGGGGCGGCCTGCTGTGGCGACGAACGAGACAACGGGGCGGCCTGCTGTGGCCACGAAGAAGAGGACGTGCCGGCGTGTTGTGGCGACGAAGGAGAAGATGTGGCGGCGGCTCCTGTGGCGACGAATCGGAGAAGACGAAATCCGGCGACCTACTGTGCCGACGAATCGGCCGACGATGTGCCGCCGGGCTGCTGTGGGGGATGAATCGGAGAGAGCCGCCGGGTTGCTGTAGCGACGAATCGCCGGCCGCCGTGGCCAAATCGGCCAACGACGCCCATGAATCGACGACGCGATGGCGGATTCGACGACGTGGTGGAGTACCGTCGCCGCCGGCGAGTGGAGGAAGAACGCGGGGAGGATTGCGGGGACGAGGTCAACGCGGGGAGGAGTGGAGGAAGAGTGCGGCTCAGCCTGGGCTGCGGTTAACGGTGCGGTGCGGTGCGGCTCGACCCCGCTGTCCACCGTGGCCTCCAAAACCTGCCAGCGTGGCGCACATACAACCTGCAAAACCAGGATTAGCAGCCAGGGGGTAATTTGTCCGGTTTTGTATAGTTAGGGGGGTGATTTGCCCCACTTAATAGTTAGGGGGGGTTAGTGTCCCTAACCCTATACTTATGGGGGTTATGTGGACTTTTTTCAAGATTAAACAACCGCAAGACCTTTCTCAATATCGGCCGATTGCACTTTGTAATGTACTGTACAAAATTGTGTCGAAGGTGCTTGCACTTCGGTTGAGACCGGTGCTGGAGGAGATTATCTCGGAGGAGCAGAGTGCATTTGTCCCCGGTCGATTGATTACCGACAATGTCATTGCGGCCTTCGAAAGTATTCACTATTTGAAGAGGAAGAAAGGTAAGAGTGGAGCATGTGCTATAAAACTCGATATGGTGAAGGCTTATGATCAGGTGGAGTGGGTCTACTTGAGGGCCATTATGGAGAAGATAGGTTTTTCCCCAACTTGGGTTAACCTGATCATGAAATGTGTCGAGACCGTATCTTTTTCGGTAAGAGTGAATGGCCAGTTTTCCGAGTATTTTAAACCCACCAGGGGCGGTCATTTAGGGGCCTTAGCTGGTGATCCGGGCTGTTTTCCTCTCGACGATGAAGCTTATCCCCCATCGTCTCACTGGCCGACCTTGACCCCTGTTATTTTTGGGTCATATCTAGTATTCAGAGTTTGCCTCGATTTGGTAGCCCGCACCGAAACAGTGCTTTACCCCTAGATGTCCAGTCAACTGCTGCGCCTCAACGCATTTCGGGGAGAACCAGCTAGCTCTAGGTTCGAGTGGCATTTCACCCCTAACCACAACTCATCCGCTGGGGGGCCCCATATCCCCTTACCTTTTTCTTCTATGTTCTGAAGGCTTAAGCTCTCTGTTAAAATATTCTGGACCTCAATATTTGTCACGAGGTATTAGAGTTGGAATGCATACCCCGTGGCTGTCACATTTATTGTTCGCAGATGACTGCCTGGTCTTTGCTCAAGCCTCGGCGAGTGGTGCTACTAGATTACATAATATTCTTGAAACTTACAGGATTGGATCGGGACAGTTGGTAAACCGAGCGAAATCAGTTGTGTTTTTCAGCGCTAATTGCACTAATGATATGAAGCAGGAGGTGCATGAATTTTCTGGTATTGATGTGGAAGCGCTGGTAGAGAAGTATTTGGGGTTACCGACTGCACTGGGAAGATCGAGTGATGATCAGTTTGAGCATATTATTACTAAGTTAAAGAAATTAGTGAATAGTTATGCAGCAAAGAATTTAAGTGGAGCAGCGAGAGAAGTGTTGGTGAAGGCAATTTGCCAAGCAATTCCAACATATTCGATGAGCTGCTTTCGGTTGTCAAAGAAGATGTGCAAAAGGATCACAAGTATAGTGGCTAGGTTCTGGTGGGGAGGAGATGAGCACAAACAGAAGATACATTGAAAGAAATGGTCGGACATAGCGATTCCTAAAGCTGCAGGAGGAATGGGCTTTAGAGATTTCCAGTTGTTCAACCAGGCCATGCTAGCTAAGCAAGGGGTGGCGCCTTATGACAAAACCAGATTCGTTATGTGCCAAAGTTTTGCGAGGGAAATATTACCATGGATCGGATTTCCTATCAGCTACAAAGAAGAAGAATTCTTCACATGTGTGGCGGGCTATTTTGCATTGTAGAGAAGCCTTACAAAAAGGACTAATTAAAAGGGTGGGCGACGGTAGCACCATCCGTATTTTCGATGATCCTTGGATACCAACAAACAGTAATGGCCGTCCCTTGTGTAAGCCTAGAGAGGCTAAGGCAGTAAGGGTCGACGAGTTGATCGATACCGAGCAAATGTGTTGGTCTGAAGAGAAATTGGAGGTAAATCTGGTTGAGACAGATAGACGTGCCGTTTGTCAAATTCCATTAGGCCGGTTTGCCGAGGATGAGTGGGGTTGGACACATGAAGAGAATGGAGTTTTTTCTGTACGATCTGCATATAGAATATTGTCGTCTATACAACAAGCCACTCAACCGGCTAGCAAAGGCTCTAAAACCTGTTGGAAAAAACTTTGGAAACTGCCGGTTCCACCTAAGGTGCGTGCCTTCTGGTGGAGAGTGATTAAAGGCTTTGTACCATCTAGACAAGTTCTAAAATTCAGACATGTAGAAAAAGTCGGGTTCTGTGAAGCATGCGGAAAGCAAGAGGAGTCAATTTTCCATGCACTATTCGAATGTACATGGGCAAGGCTGTTTTGGAGTGAACTTAAAATTATGGCAAACGTTAAGGTGCCTCAGTTTCATCCAAACACATGGGCCATGGATGTGATTGATAGCAAGGTGATGGTTGAGTCTCAAACATCCATGATTTTATGTGGGTGTTGGGCGGCTTGGCAAGAGAGGAATGCAAGGAAGCATGGTGAAAGGGGTCGATCGGTTACTGATTCGGTTAGATGGGCAATGCAGACTTCTCTTGATCTATCTCATTCAAGCCGAGAGAAACCAAGGAAGGTATTGAAGCCTAAAGAACATTGGAAGCCACCGGCTGAGTGTGTAATTAAAATTAACACCGATGCCAGTTTTCAAGAACAGGAGATGACTGGAGGAATTGGATTGGTAGTACGGGATCACCAGGGCAATCTGGTTAGGGGACAAGCTTTATGGTATGGCCATGCTGAAAGTGCACTCTCGATGGAGGCGTTGGCTATCCGAGAAGGCGCAAGACTGGCGCAGGAGAGAGGGTATTTGCATGTGGTGATTGAAAGTGATTCCCTGATGGCTGTTAATCTGTGCAATGCTGACGATCAAAACAGGTCAAAACTGAGAACTATTGTCCAAGAGATTAGAGACATTAGGAGGGCTTTTGCTAGCTTTAGCATTCTTGCTGTTGGGCGGGAAGCAAATAATGTTGCTCATTTGTGTGATAAGCAAGCTAGTAGTGATAGGAGGAGGTGCCTGTGGATTAATTATAACCCTGGCTTTCTCACTGACACTCTCGCGAGTGATTGTAATCATGTTGCATAATCAATGAAGCCCTTAATTTGAAAAAAAAAAAAAAAAAAAAGGTTGGCATAGCCAGTTACCTACACTGACCTGGTCGAGAAGTACAATGTGGCATCGGACCCGCCGGAGAATTACTTGGACTGAGCAAATGGTTAAATAATCGCTGGTTATAGGCTTGCAGCTACAGGACAGACAGGCCGAGGTGTTGATTAGCATTCTCCCGGCCAATCGCCGGGCGCCCACCGCCCAGCATCACACCTATTTCGCCGGCAGCGTGCCGGTGGCGTCGAGGCCCAAATAGACTACCCGGTACGTCGGACAGAGACGGCTCGCCGCCGCCGATGCACCGGCTCCGTTTTGACGTCCGAGTCGACCCTAAAGTTTTGCGCCCGCCATTATCGCACCATATTTCTTCTTATTTTGATTCTGGCGCCATTTTAGGAGGACATTAAAAACAAGTTTTTTTTGGGAGGAAATATTTGATTGATTGATTGATATCCGAGTATGGCAGTATCCAGATCGGACAAGATTCACCTTCCGACGTACGTATGCATACGTAGGACAGCCAGATTCCAGCCTTTATACGTATAGAATCTTGCATCTACTGCCTTCCTTTCGCGTTGTAAATGCTCGCGGATCAACAACAGGACTGACGCACGTCCAAAGAATCTGGACACAGCCAGGAGACCCGAGACCCTCCCCATATAAACGCGCCTCTGCTCCAAAACCACGGTGCAGACTGCAGAGGCCGAGAGGCGCACAGCTCGCACAGTTTACAGCTAGCGCCCATTAAACCGGCTCACGCGCGCAATGGGCGAGATAGCGGCGGACGAGCGCGGCCTCGCCGCCGGCGCCGGCAAGGGAGTGGAAGAAGAGGAGGAGGAGACGTCCCCGATCGAGCAGGTCCGGCTGACGGTGCCCACCGGCGACGACCCGACGCTGCCGGTGTGGACGTTCCGGATGTGGACCATCGGGCTGTTCTCCTGCGCGCTCATGAGCTTCCTCAACCAGTTCTTCTCCTACCGCACGGAGCCGCTCATCGTGACCCAGATCACGGTGCAGGTGGCGTCGCTGCCCATCGGCCACTTCATGGCCCGCGTCCTCCCGCGCCGGAGCTTCCCCGTGCCGGCCTTCCTCGGCGGCGGGGAGTGGAGCCTCAACCCGGGTCCCTTCAACATGAAGGAGCACGTGCTCATCTCCATCTTCGCCAATGCCGGATACGCCTTCGGCAACGGCAACGCCTACGCTGTCGGGATCGTCGACATCATCCGCGCCTACTACTACCGCTCCATCTCTTTCCTCGCCGCATGGCTCCTCATCATCACCACCCAGGTACGTCGGAGCAGTCACCGGAGCATACGCAAGATTATATTCCTTAAATTTCTCCTAATTAACGGCCATTAACTAGCCACCGCAATTAGCTCCGGCCACTCTTAATTCGCGATTTTGCTGTCAATCTAATTACCAGGTGCTCGGCTACGGATGGGCCGGGCTGATGCGCAAGTACGTGGTGGAGCCGGCGCACATGTGGTGGCCGACCACGCTCGTCCAGGTCTCCCTCTTCCGGTGAGCACCTCCCTCCCCACTCCACTCCAGTGATCTTTGCTCTCTTACGTTTCTTGTTAATTACCGTGGATTTGGTCGGAATTTGGTTTCGCGTTCCGGAGGCCGGCGAACAAAGCGTTGCGTTCATAAAATTTGCCCCCAAGATTTCACCGCTTCTTTCTTAATTTGGCGCCTGGCTGGGTTAGTTGCTTTGTCCCCTGGCCGTTGTATCTTTCCGTTTGGCGCCTAGATAGAAACAGTAGTCGTACAAGTGTGGAAGACACTTTGTATGGTACCTTTTCCCCAAAGTTTCTCGACGATATTGATATAGAAACTCACTAAAGCTAGTGACAAAACCAGCAATAGAACCCAAAGCTCGGCCAGCTAGTTTTATAATGTTATTACTAGCATCATTTTTCTAGTAACAAGTTGTGCATATGCATCGTATTATCAGTCATCACCAGACAATTCAGGTGTTAGTTAATTAGCTTCAGATTGGAGAATCTGACCAGGCCCAGGCCATCAATTTTAAAAGAAAGGCGATGGACAAAATCTGGCAAACTTGAGTACTACACCTAGCGAATTAGATGGCCTCTTTTCATTCTCGTAGTCCTTTCGACACTGACGAGACCCCACCATGAACATGGGTGATTGCATCCACAGATCCACTGATTGATATGGATGGATAAGTTGCCGCTGCTGCTGCTCATGGAATCCCGAATTATTACGTTGCTTCGATGCCTTCTTTCAGAGAAAATAGTGCTGAGTTATGCAACTTGGGTTTTCAGTTGGTTTAGAAAACTGTCTACCCGCGCACCAAGGGCACGTTATTATTATGTTCTAAAACATGCATGGGTTACGCTGATACAAATGCAGACACGCTGTTGCTTTTCCCAGCAACTTTGGTAAGCGTTATCTAGCCGACGGATTAGGTGTACGAGTGGTTTTAAAAAAACTGATTATGGTTATGGTTATGGGTGGAAAGATCTTGCTACCCTCCAAGGACCTAATTCATCCAAAAGCAACATGGGTGTGGGATAATATGATTGCGGGTCACATAGACATAGTAAGGTGTGTGCTTGAATCCTGTCTTATTTTCAGGCCCCGTTTGACAAAATGAAATGTGTGATGCTTATAGCTAGCTAGGCGCACCTTAATCTGGGTTATTGTTAGATCGGGTCCCTTTGTAAATAGGCTTAGTATAGTTAATTCGTTTTTCTCTTGCGGGGAGTATAGTTAACTCGTTGGAGTAGGAATTTGTACCAAAAATATACATGATTGCACATACTAAAACCACATGAATTTTCCAAGACGTCAATCAATGTAAAAAATTGTTGGGAAACAGAGTATGAACGATTTAAAAGATAATCTATGTCTCTCAATGCTACAAATCAAACTATCCACATAGAATAAATACTTTAAGGGTCACAATTCTCCAAAGATTATACAAAGACCATTTCAATCAAAGAGGATCTCGATATTTTCTTGAACTAACAAGAAAGAAGTGCAGGCCTTTTTTAGAATCAAGTGGCAGGCTTATTGGTCAAGGCTGTCTATGAACAAAAGAGTGATGTACAACTTTGGTTTCTGGTTCACTAATCGTACGACTGATCACAAACAGATATGAATCTACTATTTAGGCACAAAATTTGACAAACTACAGTACTACAGCTAGCGAGACACTGACATGCATCTCAGTTGGATGATCTCTTTTCGTTTTTCTTTTTCATAGTCCTTTCGACACTAACGATGCCGAGAGAACCTACCATTCAAGCCGGCATTTTGACCCATGAATATATCCACTGGATTGATGGATAGATAAGTTGCTGCTGCTGATTGAATCCCGAATTATTACGTCGCTCGATGCATTCTTTCAGAAGAAAATAGTGCCGAGTTGTGCAACTTGGGTTTTCAGTTGGTTTAGAATACTGTCTTTCCGCACACCAAGGGCACGTTATGTTTTAAAACACGGGTTACGCTGATGCAAATGCAGACACGCTGTTGCTTTTCCCATCAAACTTTGGTAGGCGTTATCTAGCCGACTGATTAGGTGTACGAATGGTTGAAAGAAAGCCAATTATGGTTATGGGTGGAAAGGTTTTACTCCCTTACAAAGATCTATTTTCATCCAAAAGCAACATGGGTGTGTGGATAATATGATTGCGGGTCGCATAGACATAGACACATCGTAAGGTCTGCTTGGGTCCTGTCTTATTTTCAGGGCCCGGTTTGACAAAGGATGAAATGTGTGATCCTTATAGCTAGCCAGGCATCTTAATCTGGGTTATTGTTAGGTCAGGTTCCTTTGAAAAGAGGCTGAGTAGATAATTCATTTGAGTAGGAATTTATACCAAAAATATATGTGATTGCACATAGTAAACCACATGGATTTTCCAAGACATCAATCAATGTAAGAATTCTTGGGAAATAGACTATAAACGAATTATAAAAGATAATCTACCTCTCACAGGGATACAAATCGAACAAATTACCACACACCACAAATACTTTAGGGATCCCAATTCTCCCAAATTATACGAAAACCAGTTGAATCAAAGAGTCTCAATATTTCCATGAACTAACAAGAAAAGAGTGGCAGGCCTTTTTGTGGAATCAAGTTGCATTGTTGCAGGCTTATTGGCCAAGGTTGTCCTTAACCAAAAGAGTGATGTCCAGCTTTGGTTTCTGGTTTACTAATCGACCGATCACATGACAGAGATATGAATCTACTAGTTAGGCCCCACCGGTCACTGCCACTTTGCCTTCTATATATGCCAAAAGTTTTGTATATATTCTCTTGATGCAGTAGCAGCACAGAACCCTTTCTGTATGAACTAGCAAAGGGCCCCCATCTTGCGCCAATTGGCACTAGTTTTCTCCTCTAAACCAACCTGCAACTCACCTACCATTAACACTAACCAGTCCAGGGATATCTGACTCTAGTCAGACGACTGCCGTTTAATAATATGCCGATACCTCCACTGATACGCATCTTTTATCATCTGAAACCGATCGACACAATCCATTTCATCAGAGAAACGAGATGCTCCCAAATATGATAGTCGCTTGTACTTACTCTCTGCGTTCACTAATAGAAGATGCTTTGCCAGAATGGCAGCTTGCCAAAACGTCTTATATTTAGACCAGCGGCATTCCGACGGCATCCTCCAGTTCGTTTGAGTACAGATAGCTTTCAGAAACAGTTGGGCTGCCGCTCGTCGTCAACTTATCTTCCGGCATCTTAGACTCACGATGATCAACTCGCCATGCATACATGACAGCAACTCGTCGAGACCAAAGACTATAACTCTATAAGCAGTGGTAGCTTTCAAGATGGTTGGGACGTCTCGGCACATTATAGACTCCATCGAGTCCACGAATCCCCCGCTGAAAAGAGACCGACGGCGACGCCGCCTGGACTCATGGGCCGCGCGTTTCGTCCCCGTCGACAGCGCCGGAGAGAGGAATCTCCATTTGCGCCTCCAGATTTGGCAGTCGGCCAATGCAGCCTTCGGAAGTTGTGATGAGAAATTGGCAGCACGCGACGAGGGGTGTGAATGTGTGATGTGAACGCGCGCGAATTGGGGCTGCAGCGCCTAACGTGCACTGCACAGTTTTTGACTCTCTTCTTCTAGTTCTGGTAGGCCTCTTCTAGGGGAGAGGGTGACCTCTGCGATTGTTTGTTTGAAATTTGCGTGCAACTGGATGGATGGAGTAGACAATGGTGGTGTGTTATCGTGGTCCAGGACTCCAACTTGTCCAGAAAAGACGCGCGTACTTTCTCGCACATGCTTGCGCGCCATCTTTCCAGTTAAGTGAGCCGCCTGCGTGCATATCCTGACAGCGAGTACACGATCCATCGTGGCAACCAAACCAATTGGGAATCAATTGTTATCGTGTCTGGTCGTAGTGTATCATACTCCAAGGTTGTCTTACTTAACGTGGTGGTCAGCCAGGGTTAGTTCTAGCTTTTATAACCAGGGATCGATGGGTTACAGATACACAAATGTAGGAAGACAGGGAGAATGGTTTTGCAATATATTTCCACAACTTTTCATCTTGCACAAAACACACACTCCTATGTAGTAGAAAAAAGTTGCGCATCGCGCCGTTTTATGATTTGCATTTCTGTATGTAGAGCATCATACGGTCAATGACATGAACTTTCTCGCAAAAAATAATGACATGAATTGATGATTGATGAATTGATTTGTTTACATGTCAGCATTTTTGAATCCATAGCATTGTGGAAGTCTTCTACACTTCATAGCATGTGTGTGTGTGTGGCACTAACGGCCCCTCTGAATGTACCAGGGCGCTGCACGAGAAGGAAGAGTTCCCCAAGGGGTCGCGGCAGATATCCCGCTCAAAGTTCTTCCTGGTGGCGCTCATCTGCAGCTTCGCGTGGTACGTCGTGCCGGGCTACCTCTTCCCGGTGCTCACCTCCGTGTCCTGGGTGTGCTGGGTCTTCTCCAAGTCCGTCACAGCGCAGCAGCTCGGATCCGGCATGCACGGCCTGGGCCTCGGGGCATTCACGCTCGACTGGACCGCCGTCTCCTCCTTCCTCTTCAGCCCGCTCATCTCGCCCTTCTTCGCCACCGCCAACATCGCCATTGGCTATGCCGTCTTCTTATACGTGATCATACCCACGGCATACTGGGGGACCGACCTCTACCACGCCAAGACGTTCCCCATATTCTCCTCGCACCTCTTCATGTCCAACGGATCCTTCTATGACATCACCAAAATCGTGGACAGTCGTTTCCAGCTAGACAAGGAGGCGTACGGAAAGCTCGGCGTGGTAAACCTCAGCACCTTCTTTGCGCTCTCTTACGGGCTCAGCTTCGCCACCATTGCTGCAACCATTTCTCACGTCGCCATCTTCTATGGGAAGTAAGAGCTCTCAACTCTGTACATGAATAAACAGACACACATGTGGTTTATGAACCTTAAAGAGACACCAACTTGCAGGGAGATCTACCAACGGTTCCAAGCTTCAAAGCAGGAGGAGCCTGACATCCACACAAGACTGATGAGAAAGTACGACGACATACCAGCATGGTGGTTCTACTCGCTGACGGTATTGGCGCTGACAGTCTCCCTCATCCTCTGCACCGTCCTCAATGACCAGGTTCAGCTCCCATGGTGGGGCCTCATCTTCGCCTGTGGCATGGCCTTCGTCTTCACCCTCCCCATAAGCATCATTACTGCAACCACAGCCCAGGCAAGTATATAGTATTTCAGAATGGTCAATGTATTCTCCATTTCTCTTGCATTTGATTATTTCTGCAAGAAGAAAAGCTGACAATTACTTGATTGGCAGACACCTGGTCTGAATGTCATCACCGAGTACGCCATGGGGCTGATAAAGCCTGGATACCCCATCGCCAACGTCTGCTTCAAGGTGTATGGATACATGAGCATGAACCAGGCGGTTGCTTTCCTCTCAGACTTCAAGCTCGGCCACTATATGAAGATACCTCCCCGATCAATGTTCATTGTTCAGGTAATTAGACCACTAAAATTTTCCCACCTTATAAGCCAAGGAGTGACATGTAGGAAAATACCATTTACTGACCTTAGTGAACTTTGTTTACCCAGTTCGCCGGTACAATTGTGGCTGGGACAGTCAACCTCGGTGTGGCATGGTGGCTACTTGGTTCCATCCCAAACATCTGCAATGACAAGGTGCTCGCAGCAGACAGCCCATGGACATGCCCCGGTGACCGTGTCTTCTTTGATGCATCGGTTATCTGGGGCCTTGTTGGCCCGAGGCGCATTTTCGGGCCAGCTGGTAACTATGGAGCTGTCAACTGGTTCTTTCTCATCGGCGCATCAGGCCCTGTCGTTGTGTACATCTTCCACAGGATATTCCCCAGTCAGAAGTGGATACTAATGATAAACCTGCCAGTGCTCATCGGGGCTACAGCTAACATGCCACCAGCGACATCCGTGAACTACAACGCGTGGCTGATCATTGGCACCTTCTTCAACTTCTTCGTGTTCCGGTACCGGAAGAAATGGTGGCAGAGGTACAACTACATCCTCTCAGCCGCTCTCGACGCAGGCGTCGCTTTCATGGCGGTGCTGCTGTACTTCACACTGACCATGGAGAACCGGTCAGTCACCTGGTGGGGCACAGCTGGTGAGCACTGTCCTCTGGCCACATGCCCCACCGCTAAAGGGGTAGACTTGAGTCTAGATCCAACTGAATCTAGGGTGTGTCCCGTGTTCTAAGCTAGATCTGTTTCATGCTTCAATATAAAGCTGCAAGATTAGTCATGATCCATTCAACTTGTATCAGTGTCATATTATCATAGATTTCTATTGTACTCTCAAGCAAAGGAGAGAGAGGGAGAGCACAGCTCCTCCTATTACGTGTAAAGGTTATAGTCAGCCGAGCAAAGACAAAAACTATTAGCAAGCAGTGGTGTTATATATCAGTTCATTTGGGTAACACAGATGTGTGCTAGTTCTTGAATGCTACAACCATATATGACACTTGGTGCAACAATACATCTGTGAACAGCACGTTTCAAATTTAATTGAACAACAATAACACAAAATGGGTTTGTTTTGGGTCTGCAATATATATATTCATTTATGTTTTGCAGTGTATACATAGAGAAACAACTAGGCAACAAATGGCACCAAATTTATGCCGACAAACTAGCCATTCAACAGCACGAAGACGAAACGAATCTTACAATCGATTCGAGCATACCCAGTGAGACTAGGGACGCGGTTGAAGAATGATGTGCAGCGATCTCTCTCGGTGCCGAAGAGGAAGATAGCGCGCTGGGACAGTTAACCTCAGTGTGGCATGGTGGCTACTTGGTTCCATCCCGTCTGCCAGGACAAGGAGCTCTCAGCAGACAACCCATGGACATGCCCCGGTGACCGCGTCCTCTTTGATGCGTCGTTTATCTGGGGACTTGTTGGCCAAAAGCGCATTTTCAGGGCACGTGGTAACTATGGAGCAGTCAACTGGTTCTTTCTCATCGGCGCAGCAGACCCTGTCATCGTGTACATCTTCCACAGGATATTCCCCAGTCAGAAGTGGATACTAATGATAACCTGCCAGTGCTCATCGGCGCTACAACGAACATGCCGCCAGCGTCATCCGTGAACTACAACGTATGGCTGATTATTGGCATCATTTTGAACTTCTTCATGTTCCGGTACCATAAGAAATGGTGGCAGAGGTACAACTACGGCCTCTCAGCCACGCTCGATGCAGGTATCAGTTTCATGGTGGTGCTGCTGTACTTCACACTGACCATGGAGAACCGGTCAGTCAACTGGTGGGGCACGGCCGGTGAGCACTGTCCTCTGGCCACATGCCCCACCGCTAAAGGGATAGACTTGAGTCTACATCCAGCTGAAACTAGGGTGTTCCCTGTGTTCTAAGCTAAATCTGTTTCATGCCTAAAGGTACAGCTGCAAGATTAGCCATGATTCATTCCGTTTGTGTTAGTGTCATATATCATAGATTTCTATTGTACTCTCCACCAAAGGAGAGAGATGGAGAGCACAGATTCTCCTATGTGTAAAGGTTATATGTCAAATTTACAGTCAGCCGAGCAAAGGCAAAAACTATCAAGCAGCAGTGGTGTGTCATTGGGGTATTAAAAATGTGTGCTAGCTCCTGAATGCTACAACTATGACACTTGTTGCAACACTACCTCTGTGAACAGCATGGCTCATGTAAAATTTAACTGAAGAACAATAACACGAACTGTTCATCATCAACATCCAATGATAAGTGGTTTCTTTTGGGTCTGCAACATATATTTATTCATGTTCTGCAGTGTATACATAGATAGAGAAACAACTAGGCAACAGGTGGCTCCAAATTTATGCCGTGAAACTAGCCATTCCATTCAACAGCACGAAGACGAACAGAATCTTACAATCGATTCGAGCATACCCGGTGAGATTAGGGCTACTCTCTCTCCCTCTACGGGAGGCGGCCGCGGTTGAGGATGCCGAGGGTGTGGCGCGCGGCGTCGAGGAGGTCCCGGATGTTGTGCAGCGACCTCTCCTCGGCGCCGAAGATGAAGATGGCGCGGCACTCCGCCTTCTTGGCCAGCCGCGCCGCGTGCCCCAGCGGCAGCGCCGGCGAGTTGAGCGCCCGCAGGATCTGCCGGTACATCGAGAGCACCACCGGCCGGTTCCGCGCCAGGTCCTCCGCCGTCGCCCAGATCAGCCCCCCGCCGGCCTTCGCCATCCTCCACCACCTCGCCAGCCACACCGCCGTATCGGTCTGGGAGGAGAGACACGCTCGCCGTCGTGGACTCGCGGTTGGGTGCTGGAGGCGGAAGGGAGCAAGCAGAACAGAACAGAGGCTACTCCTGCACTGCTGCTCGGCACATCGATCGGCCTACTGGGCATCAGGGCTAAGATACTGGGCTTTTCCGGGCTAAGAGCCAGCCCACAGAAGATGGGTCGTCTTATTTTTGTCTGACCTGTTATGCACTTCTGCTCCGGGAGGAATGTCGGAAAGAAATGGAGTTCTAGGGTTTAGACCATCTCCACCGGCAGCCTCTAAATAGACGTCGGCAGGGAGCGTCGGCACTACACCTGGGTATCCCTCGGGCCAGGCCGGGTTTTGGGCCAGACCCAAAAAAGCCCGAACCTAAATTCACAGCCTGAGCCCGGCCTGGCCCGATCTTCACGCTTACAAATCGGGCCCGAACCCAGCCCGAACAGAGAAAAGCCCGACCCGGACCGAACTAGGCTTAAATCATGTTTTCTGTAAGCCCGAGCCCAGCCCGGCTCGACATCCGGGCTCTGAAATCAGGCCCGAACCCGACCCGACATGCAAGCCCGGCCCGACCCGGGATTTTCGGGCCGTGTTGGGCCGGGCCGTCCAGCCGGGCTGCCCATGCCCAGCTGTAGTCGGCAGTGTGGTATAGAGGGTGCCGGCAGAGCATCTTTTATTTGGGGATGATGTTCCCACACCGGCACCCTCCATACGAGAGCCTGATAGAAATTCAAACTTAAAATGACATTTTGAAAATGATATTCATAAAAAATTCAAATAAAATTTATACAAAAGTTAATCGAATTTAAACTAAAAACAAAAAATCTAGCAGCGGCGTGCGTCGAAGGCGCTGAAGTCGAGGTTGTTGTTGTTGTCGTCGTCGTCGCTGGATGTCCCGAAAGACCAGTCGTCGCCGTCCTCCTCCTCCTCCTTTGGCGCCAGCGGCTCGGAAGGTCCGGCTAAGTCAACGAAGTTGGCCCCGTGGACCGTGGCAAACCACACCGCCGCCTGCCGCGGGTCCAGCGTAAATTTTCGGTAGTCCTCGTCGACGGAGCGGCCGACGATGAAGTTGAGGCCGGGGAATTCCTCCTCGTCGTCGTCGCCACGGAGGGCCGCCTGCGCCTGTGCCTCCGCCTACTTCTCCCATCATTTCTTCTTCACCGGTGGAAGTGGTGGCGAGGCAGCGGCATCCTCCTCCTTGATGCGGCGGCGTTAGCCCGACACTGGCGTCCGACGGGTCGGAGCTGAAGACGCGCGCCTCGCCCCGTCGCGGATGACGATGACTCCCAAAGGACGCAACGGGGCCGAGTGTGTGCGATCGCCGGCTGTTGATGATCCGGTGCGCGAGCTCCCGGATGCCGTCGTCCTTGCCAGCGGGCTCTACAGAGACGGCGCCACTGGCACCATGCACACCACATGCGGGAAGTAGAGCGGGACACGCGGTGGGTCGCCGCGGGCGGTAGCCGTACTGCTACAATGTGGCGTCGACGTCGCGGCCATGACACCAGGCACGGCGGCCGACTTTGTTGAAGCGGCCGCTCACGCGGCTGGCCACCCACGCGACCTCGATGGCGCGGTCCTCTTCAAAGCGTCGCGACCACTCCGGGCTGTTGAACGCGTTCGTCGGTAGGTTCCTCTCCACCGGCGTCATACGGTTCAGCCGCTCGTTGATGAGGGCACGCATCTCTGGTCCTGTCGGTGGCGGCGGTGGCACTACGAAGCCGGCGTTGGAGACATGCCACTGGTGCGGCAGCTTGTACTGTACTGGCACAGGGGTGTGCTGCTAGTACAGTATATCCGCCTTGTCGTAGGCCAGTTGCAGCGAGCGGAGTGCGCCGCCGCCGCTGGCCTCGTCGTTGTGCGCCATCGCGTCGGTGGGGTGCGTGGGGGAGGTGGGTGTCTGCGAGAATGGCGGTGGCGGTGGTGGCGGCTAGGGTTGGAAGACGGGGACGAAGAGAAGTGCGGGGGAGGTGGTTGTAAGGGCGCTGACGTACGCGCATTGAAGGCACATGTGGAGGTGGGCGGACGCTGCGTGGCCAGTCGTGTCCCTCGTCGCTGCTTTGGTTTCCGCGCGAGAGGCCATTAACACCGACGACCAACCTTCCCGCGTCATTTCCGATGCGAACCGCCGCATCCTCTCACTGCCCAGGCGCCTCCACCCGCGAAAACCGTCGTACCACGAGGCGCCGACGCGCCCGATTCACGCCCTTCGTGAAGGGGCCGGCACGGGGTTTTCGACGATTCTATTGGGCTCGGAAACTAACCGGTGGCTCTTGGAACGCGCCGATTTGATTTTCGATGCCGGCCCCCAAAATGCTATTGGGGGCGCCGGTGAAGATGCTCTTAGCTGTTGCGGCCATGCTTGACGATACATTCACTTGTATTAGGACAAAGGGATTTCTATTTCCGTGCCCTCGGGTCCTTAGTTGTGCTCAGTTTCCCCAGCCGCTTAGTTTTTCCTCAGTTTTGCCCAAGCCCTTGTCTGAAGCCCTCACAAGTGCTGGAACGGCCGTTTGCCTGACGGGTCAACAACTTTGACCATTATCTACTGACTAGTGGGGCCACATAGAGCCCGCAAAGACACGTCAGACCATCCATCTTTGTTTGACCATAAGCATCGCCATATCCCGAAGGCCTCAAAATTCCCACGGTACAGGAGCTGAACGGAAAACCATACTGCAAATGGCATAACTCGGTCTCCCATGCCACCAACGACGGGGTGTGGCGTCGGCAGATCCAAATGGCGATTGAACAAGGACGTCGATTTTCAACCAGACGCCATGAAGGTCGATATCCACCCCTTCCCGCCGTTAACATGGTGGAGTGCACTTACCCGAAGGTTGCCAGGATCCTCTTTCAGCATCAACATGGTAGAACCTGGACACCACGCCGGCAAGGACGGAGACGAGGGCAGCTGCTCTCGTAGCAAGGACACAGAGGAAGCCGCTCCACGCGATCGGCTCCGGCACGACGGCAAGCGCTACATCACAGAGGGAGAAGTGAGGAATGTAAGATATCGGCGACCTCTCTCGATCACCTCCTCAACAAGTACGCGAGTCAGTATGACCAACGCCGACGATCTAGCGATGATGATGAAAGAGAGCGTCTGGCTAGAGAAGCCAGAAGACATCGTCGGCATGATCGCGATGAGGAGAAGTACGAGCGCCGTGCCAAGGAAAAGGCGAGGGAGCAAGACGACGAGGATAGGCACTGGACTGCCCCTTCTTCACACCTGCTGGGACTCGAATGAGCCGATTGCCTACAATCGGCAATTGCCAGAATGCAACCAAGAAGAAGGAGGCAGCCAACGTGTCCGTGTTCAAACGTCTAGGGCCTCTCCCACCACAAAGCAAACGCGCTGAGTCCCCTCGGATGGAAGATCTCGAGGATTCGGAAGACGAGGGAGAAGAAGAAGAAGACAGTACCACCGTCCAAGGTGGTGCCCTGATGGACTCAGCCATTCCCAAAAGCGCAGGGTTCAGCGACGTGGCTTGGAGGAAGCCGAAAGGCTATGCACACGCTAAGGAAAGCGCGGCCTGATCGGCCGCAAAGGTCCAGCGAACCTTGGATGAAGAGGGTCGACCACGGAAAATGGAGTGGCGCCCCAAGCAAAGGAAAGCCGATGGTGAAACATCGGCTGGCACAAACATGGTGTTCATCCTTCCTTCGGAGTTCAGTGCTCCAGGATTAGACAAAGCACCCTCAAGCATCGTACCTGTGGAGAAGAAGGACGGCCGATGGCGTGTGGCTATAGATTTTCGAGATCTCAACAGAGCCACCGGCCTGACCGGGTAGCAAGAACCAACTTATGGACAAACATGGCGAGGCCGATCCTTTGGATCGGCCCCAAAGATCTATGAAGGAACGCTACGCAAACTTCATTGAGCGCTTCGATCAATATGGAGGCCGATTCCAGCAATCGGCCAAAATTATCCTCACCACATGTTCTGCTTATATGCAACGTCGATCTAATGGGCAGCGGTTTACGTCGGCTGATGAGTCCGGGAAAATCAATATTGGTCCTACCAAAGCCGACGTGCGAATACGGTGCCTTGGCTAGACTACAGAGCCGATATCTGCAGTTACCTGTCAGATTCGGCTCGGGGGGGCACCTAATCAGATGAACATGTGCAGATTACTACTGCTATTCCTATGCTAGTGGGTCCCTACTCTAAGGGCTGTTGCTGTCTTCGCCGTCGGGGTAGCCGCCGTCATTCTGCTGTCGACGAGTTCCTCGTTCTGCTACCGTGACCTTCAGCGGAGGCTTCTTCCTCGTCATCGTCATCGTCCTCATCGACCACGAACAGGTCGGCCCTCCTGGCACCGAAATCCTGCTCGTCCCAATGCTTGGGAGCGCGCCTGTTGTACGCCTCCATCTGGTTGTGCCCTGGGATCGACTCGCTTGAGGAAGAGGATTGAAGAGAAGCGGAAGAGGAGGACGAGGACGTCATGGCTATGGAAGGAGAGGGTTTTTGGCTGACGGCTAATTTGGAGGACGAAGAGGCGAACTGTTCGATAAATAAAGGGGATAGAATAGAGATTTATTGCTCGACCGAGGAGGCGGAGCCAAAATTGTCAAATCGTGCAGAGAAGTTGAGAAGGCAAGTCCTCACGATGAAGAATACTGCGATGGTTCTGATCTGCCACGACATGGCCCTTCGAAGGAAAAACAGAGTGGTTTTGAAATTATCATTACCAAAACCAGGGGGCATGTGTTATCACCAGATTTTGGCCAAATCAGGAGATGGGCCGTAAGAGAGATGGGCTTGGAAGATTACCCGTAGAAGATCTCTGAAGCGGCCTTGCAAGAGGGGTTTGGGCTAGATTGCCCGTGTATCTTAATATAGTAGATTGCATCTTAGATTAAAAGATAGAGTTTGACCCGTGCACGGTTAGGTGCTCAATTAGAAAGTCCCTGGACTATAAATATGTATCCAGGGTTTATGAAATAAACAACAAACAACGTTCAACCACAAATCAATCTGGCGCATCGCCAACTCCTTCGTCTCGAGGGTTTCTGGTAAGCGTCATGTTGCCTAGATCGCATCTTGCGATCTAGGCACAAGCTTATGTTGTTCAAGCGTTGCTCGTACTGAAGCCTTTTTGATGGCGAGCAACGTAGTTATCTTAGGTGTGTTAGGGTTAGCATTGTTCTTAGTATCATATGCTGTCGTTGTGCAACCCTTACGCATCTAGCCGCCCTTACACCTATCTTAGGTGTAGGGGCGGCACCCCGCTTGATCATAATTTAGTAGATCCGATCCGTTACGGTTGCCCCTTGTTCTACAAGGATTAGTTTAATATCTGCAATAGTTAGGCCTTACAAAGGGTTGGAGGATCCGGCGCACGTAGGGTGTCGTTTGCTAGTCCTAGACAGGATGTTCGGGGATCAACCTCGTGTTTGTTTTTAGGCCCTATCTAGGATCGGCTTACGATCACCGTGCGTGGCGCGAGGCCCAATCGTGAGTAGGATGATCCGATTATGCGGTGAAACCCCAGATCGTCGTAGATCGTTTTAGCTTTATCTTGATCAAGCAGGACCACCATATATTCGTGCACCTCGTACGAATCATGGGTGGATCGACTCTTTGAGCCGATTCACAGGATAACCTGAGAGCCGATCGAGGCTCGTATTTAATGTTTACGTGTATGCCCTGCAGGAAACTAAGCGAGGCATCTCCATCACCTTCGACCGTATAGGTCAGGTGGCACGCCCTGCATCAGCATCGGACGTGCGTGCCGGAATCTGTACGGGCCGTCGCTCGGAGGACCAGGGCACCGCAGCCCTAAGTTGTTCCCGGCTCACCTGTGTTGCCCGTCGCTGCTCGCCAGTGGGTTTTTGACCGCAACACATTCTCACCTAATCAGATGAACATGTGTAGATTACTACTGCTATTCCTATGCTAGTGGGTCCCTACTCTAAGGGCTGTTGCTGTCTTCGCCGTCGCTGGGGTAGCTGCCGTCATTGCTGCTGTCGACGAGTTCCTCGTTGCTGCTACTGTGACCTTCAGCGGAGGCTTCTTCCTCGTCATCGTCATCGTCCTCATCTGACCAGACGTGGTCCTCGGGTCGGCCCTCTGGCACGAAATCGAAGTCCCACTCCTGCTCGTCCCAATGCTTGGGAGCGCGCCTGTTGTACGCCTCCATCTGGTTGTGCCCTGGGATCGACTCGCTTGAGGAAGAGGATTGAAGAGAAGCGGAAGAGGAGGACGAGGACGTCATGGCTATGGAAGGAGAGGGTTTTTTGGCTGACGGCTAATTTGGAGCAGAGGGACGAAGAGGCGAACTGTTCGATAAATAAAGGGGATAGAATAGAGATTTATTGCTCGAGCAGTTTCCGAGGAGGCGGAGCCAAAATTGTCAAATCGTGCAGAGAAGTTGAGAAGGCAAGTCCTCACGATGAAGAATACTGCGATGGTTCTGATCTGCCACGACATGGCCCTTCGAAGGAAAACAGAGTGGTTTTGAAATTATCATTACCAAAACCGGGGGCATGTGTTATCACCAGATTTTGGCCAAATCAGGAGATGGGCCGTAAGAGAGATGGGCTTGGAAGATTACCCGTAGAAGATCTCTGAAGCGGCCTTGCAAGAGGGGTTTGGGCTAGATTGCCCGTGTATCTTAATATAGTAGATTGCATCTTAGATTAAAAGATAGAGTTTGACCCGTGCACGGTTAGGTGCACGCCTGAATTAGAAAGTCCCTGGACTATAAATATGTATCTAGGGTTTATGAAATAAACAACAACCAACGTTCAACCACAAATCAATCCTGGCGCATCGCCAACTCCTTCGTCTCGAGGGTTTCTACGGTAGCGTCTGCCTAGATCGCATCTTGCGATCTAGGCAGACAAGCTTATGTTGTTCAAGCGTTGCTCGTCTGAAGCCTTTTTGATGGCGAGCAACGTAGTTATCTTAGGTGTGTTAGGGTTAGCATTGTTCTTAGTATCATATCCTGTCGTAGTGCAACCCTTACGCATCTAGCCGCCCTTACACCTATCTTAGGTGTACGGGCGGCACCCCGCTTGATCATAATTTAGTAGATCCGATCCGTTACGGTTGCCCCTTGTTCTACAAGGATTAGTTTAATATCTGCAATAGTTAGGCCTTACAAAGGGTTGGAGGATCCAGCGGCACGTAGGGTGTCGTTTGCTAGTCCTAGACAGGATGTTCCGGGGATCAACCTCGTGTTGGTTTTTAGGCCCTATCTAGGATCAGCTTACGATCACCGTGCGTGGCCGCGAGGCCCAATCGTGAGTAGGATGATCCGATTATGCGGTGAAACCCCGGATCGTCGTAGATCGTTTTAGCTTTATCTTGATCAAGCGGGACCACCATATATTCGTGCACCCCGTACGAATCATGGGTGGATCGGCTCTTTGAGCCGATTCACGGGATCTGAGAGCCGATCGAGGCTCGTATTTAATGTTTACGTGTATGCCCTGCGGAAACTAAGCGAGGCATCTCCATCACCTTCTCGACCGGTATAGGTCAGGTGGCACGCCCTTGCATCGGCATCGGACGTGCGTGCCGGATCTGTACGGGCCGTCGCTCGGAGGGACCAGGGCCAGCCGCAGCCCTAAGTTGTTCCCGGCTCACCTGTGTTGCCCGTCGCTGCTCGCCAGTGGGTTTTTGACCGCAACACGACCACAAATCATTCCTGGCGCATCGCCGACTCCTTCGTCTCGAGGGTTTCTACCGGTAAGCGTCATGCTGCCTAGATCGCATCTTGCGATCTAGGCAGCACAAGCTTATGTTGTTCAAGCGTTGCTCGTACTGAAGCCTTTTTGATGGCGAGCAACGTAGTTATCTTAGGTGTGTTAGGGTTAGCATTGTTCTTAGTATCATATGCTGTCGTTGTGCAACCCTTACGCATCTAGCCGCCCTTACACCTATCTTAGGTGTAGGGCGGCACCCCGCTGATCATAATTTAGTAGATCCGATCCGTTACGGTTGCTCCTTGTTCTACAAGGATTAGTTTAATATCTGCAATAGTTAGGCCTTACAAAGGGTTGGAGGATCCAGCGGCACGTAGGGTGTCGTTTGCTAGTCCTAGACAGGATGTTCGGGGATCAACCTCGTGTTGGTTTTTAGGCCCTATCTAGGACCGGCTTACGATCACCGTGCGCGAGGCCCAATCGTGAGTAGGATGATCCGATTATGCGGTGAAAACCCCCGATCGTCGTAGATCGTTTTAGCTTTATCTTGATCAAGCGGGACCACCATATATTCGTGCACCTCGTACGAATCATGGGTGGATCGGCTCTTTGAGCCGATTCACGGGATAACCTGAGAGCCGATCGAGGCTCGTATTTAATGTTTACGTGTATGCCCTGCAGAAACTAAGCGAGGCATCTCCATCACCTTCGACCGGTATAGGTCAGGTGGCACGCCCTTGCATCAGCATCGGACGTGCGTGCCGGAATCTGTACGGGCCGTCGCTCGGAGGGACCAGGGCCAGCCGCAGCCCTAAGTTGTTCCCGGCTCACCTGTGTTGGCGGTTGCTGCTCGCCAGTGGGTTTTTGACCGCAACACATTCTGGCACGCCCGGTGGGACAATCTTCGGCATCAACCACATCGCCATCTACATCGAGATGGCGGACGGCACTCCGAGTCACGTACGAGGATCGACCGAGGAGCTCAAGAAGAAGTGACGAGGTCAAACGATCCTCGAGGCCGACCTCATCGGCTCGTTTCACGAACCCGTTCACATGGCATCGGGTGGAAAGGGTTCTCGCCTCAAGGTGCGCTCGATGGAATAGACCTGTCCGCCCCATCGAAGAACGCACTAGGTCCCTTCGTCGAGATTAACTACATGGTGGCTCACTCGCTACACCGCGAGAACCGGTGAACACTTTGGAGCGTGTTGCTCTTCGAGTGATCCAGGAGATCATGAGTCGTCAATACTCTCCGTCGGACCAGCTCTCGGGACACACCGGGGAGAGATGCCACTCCAGTCCGGCCACCGCTGCCATTTGCGTTGGCAGCACCGGCCGAACCGGCATTCGTCGTCTACAAGATCGGTGGTGACCCTAGTGACTACCGTTTTGTACGAGGCGCCTAAGGAGATCCCTCACGGATACACGTGCACATACGTGCCGCTGCGATCGGGCACTCGCAAACCGGGCTGCAACAGCGGGGACTTCGGAAACGGGAGGAACGTCGGCGGATCTTGAGAAGGACGTGGCTAGCTACGTATGCCACTCCAACGAACCTCAGCGCAGCTCCTGCGGTTGGCTCGAAGCGCAAGCATGGCGGCTAAGTACGCCACCCGGCGAATCTTCGAGTTCGACTCCTACAGCCAGCACCGCGGATCAAATCAGCACGATCCTGAGAGACCAGTTCGGCATGGTGCCGAAAAGGAGGACAATCGGCTATTCCAAGCCGCACCCCGACGAATACGAATTGGTCCCGCTACCACCCAAATATCGGCTCACTGATTTCTCCAAATTCAGTGGATCAGATGGTTCCAGCTCCATCGAGCATGTGAGCCGATATTAGGCACAGCTAGGAACGGCCTCAGCGTCGGATCCACTACGTGTGAGGTTCTTCGCACAGTTCCTCACGGGATCGGCTTCGGGTGGTACACCGTTGCCACCGGACTCAATCCGGACTTGGACGATTGGAAGAACAGTTCCACATGCGGTATCACTCGAACGCTTTCGAGTCGGCCTTGCCGATCTAGCGCAAATACATCGAAGCGTGGAGAAAGCGTGGCAGAATACATTCAACGCTTCAGAAATCTTAGGAACGAAGTTATTCGGTTCGTGTGACTGAAACGATCGAGTTGGCGTGGTGGGCCTTGCATCGCAAATCAAGGACGTGGCCTCTCAAGCGGACTACCCTTCGCGCATGGTTGCATCATATGAACAGCGCCACCGGACTTGTACCAGGATAAATTCAAGCGTGCGGTAGTCCTGGTTGAGGCAGACGAAGACGAAGGCTTTGCGGGCGATCAAGAAGTAGCAATGGCTGAATGGATTTGGGGGGCAACCCCCGTGTCCTGCAAATGGGTCAAACCACCAGGTCCGCCCAGAGGCTTTGATTTTGACGTGACCAAAACTGAGCAAATCTTCGACCTCCTACTCAAGGAGAAGCAGTTGAAGATACCCGAAGGCCTCAAAATTCCCACGGTACGAGCGGAAAGCCATACGCAAATGGCATAACTCGGTCTCCCATGCCACCAACGATGCAGGGTGTGGCGTCAGCAGATCCAAATGGCGATTGAACAAGGACGTCTGATTTTCAACCAGCCATGAAGGTCGATACCCACCCCTTCCCCACCGTTAACATGGTGGAGTGCACTTACACTGAAGGTTGCCAGCCGGGATCCTCGTTCGCATCAACATGGTAGAACCTGGACACCACGGCGGCAAGGACGGAGACGAGGGCAGCTGCTCGTAGCAAGGACACGAGGAAGCCGCTCCACGCGATCGGCTCCGGCACGACGGCAAGCGCTACATCACGAGGAGAAGTGAGAATGTAAGATATCAGCGACCTCTCTCCGATCACCTCCTCAACAAGTACGTGAGTCGGTATGACCAACGCCGACGATCTAGCGATGATGATGAAAGAGAGCGTCGGCTAGAGAAGAAGACATCGTCGGCATGATCGCGATGAGGAGAAGTACGAGCGCCGGCCAAGGAAAAGGCGAGGAGCAAGGCACGAGGATAGGCGGGCCCCTTCTTCGGACACTGCGTGACTCAGAATGAGCCGATTGCCTACAATCGGCAATTGCCAGAATGCAACCAGAAGAAGGAGGCAGCCGCGTGTCCGTGTTCAAACGTCTAGGGCCTCTCCCACCACAAAGCAAACGCACTGAGTCCCCTCGGATGGAAGATCTCGAGGATTCGGAAGACGAGGGAGAAGAAGAAGAAGACAGTACCACCGTCCAAGCGGTGCCCTGATGGACTCACGTTCCCAAAAGCGCAGGGTTCAGCGATGCGTAGCTTGGAGGAAGCGAAAGGCTATACGCACACGCTAAGGAAAGCGCGGCCGATCGGCCGCAAGGTCCAACGAACCTTGGATGAAGAGGGTCGACCACAGAAAATGGAGTGGCGCCCCAAGCAAAGGAAAGCCGATGGCGAAACATCGGCTGGCACAAACATGGTGTTCATCCTTCCAGCGGAGTTTGGTGCTCCAGGATCAGACAAAGCACCCTCAAGCATCGTACCTGTGGAGAAGAAGGACGGCCGATGGCGTGTGGCTATAGATTTTCGAGATCTCAACAGAGCCACCGGCCTGACCGAGTAGCAAGAACCAACTTATGGACAAACATGGCGAGGCCGATCCTTTGGATCGGCCCAAAGATCTATGAAGGAACGCTACGCAAACTTCATTGAGCGCTTCGATCAATATGGAGGCCGATTCCAGCAATCGGCCAAAATTATCCTCACCACATGTTCTGCTTATATGCAACGTCGATCTAATGGGCAGCGGTTTACGTCGGCTGATGAGTCCGGGAAAATCAATATTGGTCCTACCAAAGCCGACGTGCAAATACGGTGCCTTGGCTAGACTACAGAGCCGATATCTGCAGATTTGTCAGATTCGGCTCGGGGGGGCACCTAATCAGATGAACATGTGCAGATTCAACATGTGTGCAGTGAAATGTTGGGGCCGATAGGAAAATCGGCCAGTAAAAAAAAACAGCACCACGATATATAGCCGATGTACAGCCATCGACTCTAGCACAATTACGCAAGACCAAGACCTACCGGCTATGTGCTCAAGGCTCACATTTTCGCCAAGATGGTTTCCAGTTCGGCTTCAAGAACTTCTGTTTCCTTGAAGTGAATGTACAATGAGAAGCAGCCTCGGCTGCAATGAGCCGACAACCCTTTGCGTCAGTTAAGTTGTTGGTGTTTCATCTACAACATCGGCAGTGGAAGAAAGCTGATCAATGGGGGCAAGTTTGGTGACTCTTCATGGTGGCTATCTCGGATTACCGGATTACCTAAGGTCAAAGCCTTTTTGTTTGACCATCCCTTATTCTCGCCTTGATTAAGGCTCGGGGGCAACTAATTTGGTAGATGCTCTGTTTTTTGAGCCGATTGGAGTTGCATCGGCTGACCCTGCATCGTGATCTTCTCCGAAAGCAGTAAGGTGTTGCAGAAGAAGACTGCTAAAGCTGCGGAGAGGGGCCGTAAAAGGAAGCCGTCGGCTTTTACAGGTTTTGGATCGTCCTGGTGCTACGAGAAAAGGAAAGAGACTGGATTCTCAAAATAGCCGATGAATAGTCATCGGCTATGAGATTGCGAAATTTTATGATAAGGTATCAAATCGCAGTCTGAATTTGAGAAGGGCTTGACTGACGGTCTAATCGATATTTGAGTCCGGCTTCATGGGCGTCTAAAGGAAAGAGAATCCGATACGTTGCTATCGGTCTTGGTGTGGCAAGCGGAAGGATTGAAATTGGATTAATGAATTGGAAGAACAATTTTCATTAATTCAAAGGAGCGGCTTTACAGGAAAGAGCCGACGGCTCTCAAAAGAAGGATCTGGTGCCTAGTGCACTGCTACTACTAGTCCTTCTCTACTAGTCGTCGCTGTCCTCATCGTCGCCGTCGTCGATGTCATCGGCGCTGCTCCCAGGAAGTTCCTCGTCGGCTGCTGCCCCAGCCCTCGCCGGGGTTTCGTCTTCCTCGTCATCATCATCATCCTCGCTGTCCGCCCAAGAGCGAAAGCGCTTTGTCGGCGGGTACCCGATGGAGGAGGAGGATTCATCTTCCTCCTCTTCCTCCTCGTCATCATCATCGTCTTCGATGTCCGCTCAAGCGCGGAATCGCTTTGCTGGCAGAAGTTTAGCGGGGGAGGAGGGGCCGCCCTCCTCTTTTCTTCTTCTTCCTCTACTTCTTCCCCCTTCCCGTCGGAGGAGGTGGGTTTCACCCGGGATGGAGGTCGTCTTCACTTTCGCTTATCGGCTCCCCTTCGATGAGGAATTTGAGATCGTCTTCCCCATCGGTCGAGGCAGGTCGTCCTCTGGCGCATGGTCGAATTCCACTCCGGCTCGCTCGAGGAGAAGGATTGGAGGGAGAGGCGGAGGAGACGAGGAAGAGGAAGACATTGCTGGGAAAGAGGGTTTTTGGGTGCCGATAGCTAGAACAGAGAAGGGGATGAAGAGGGCTAATCAATCGGCACGGTTAAATAAAGAGGAGCCTAGTAGAGATTTAATGCCATTGCAGTTTCCGAGGAGATGAAGCCAAAATTGTCAAATCACACAAAGAAGGTGAGAAGGCAAGTCATCATGATGAAGAATACTGCGACGTTTCTGCTCTACTACGACATGACCCTTCGAAGGAAAAACAGAGTGGTTTTGAAATTATCATTACCAAAACCAGGGGGGCATGTGTTATCACCGGATTTTGGCCAAATCAGGAGGTGGGCCGTAAGGGAGATGGGCTTGGAAGATTATACGTGGAAGATCTCTGAAGCGGCCTTGCAAGAGGGGTTTGGGCTAGATTGCCCGTGTATCTTAATATAGTAGATTGCATCTTAGATTAAAAGATAGAGTTTGACCCGTGCACGGTTAGGTGCACGCCTGAAAAGTCCCCTGGACTATAAATATGTATCTAGGGTTTATGGAAGAAACAACAACCAACGTTCAACCACAAATCAATCGGCGCATCGCCAACTCCTTCGTCTCGAGGGTTTCTACGGTAGCGTCATGCTGCCTAGATCGCATCTTGCAATCTAGGCAAGCTATGTTGTTCAAGCGTTGCTCGTACTGAAGCTTTTTGATGGCGAGCAACGTAGTTATCTTAGGTGTGTTAGGGTTAGCATTGTTCTTAGTATCATATGTTGTCGTTGTGCAACCCTTACGCATCTAGCCGCCCTTACACCTATCTTAGGTGTAGGGCGGCACCCGCTTGATCATAATTTAGTAGATCCGATCCGTTACGGTTGCTCCTTGTTCTACAAGGATTAGTTTAATATCTGCAATAGTTAGGCCTTACAAAGGGTTGGAGGATCCCGGCACGTAGGGTGTCGTTTGCTAGTCCTAGACAGGATGTTCCGGGGATCAACCCCGTGTTGGTTTTTAGGCCCTATCTAGGACCGGCTTACGATCACCGTGCGTGGCCGCGAGCCCAATCGTGAGTAGGATGATCCGATTATGCGGTGAAAACCCCAGATCGTCGTAGATCGTTTTAGCTTTATCTTGATCAAGCAGGACCACCATATATTCGTGCACCTCGTAAGAATCATGGGTGGATCGGCTCTTTGAGCCGATTCACTGATAACCTGAGAGCCGATCGAGGCTCGTATTTAATGTTTACGTGTATGCCCTGCAGGAAACTAAGCGAGGCATCTCCATCACCTTCCCGACCAGGTATAGGTCGTGGCACGCATGCATCGGCATCGGACGTGCGTGCCGGAATCTGTACGGGCGTCGCTCGGAGGGACCAGGGCCAGCCGCAGCCCTAAGTTGTTCCCGGCTCACCTGTGTTGCCCGTTGCTGCTCGCCAGTGGGTTTTTGACCGCAACAATAGCTTAATCCCATTTGTTGACTCTCTGTTGACCAGCCACTTGAGGGTAAAACTGAGTATATTGCACTAGCCATTAGCACTCAAGGCGAGCACACAAAAATGCTAGTATAAGACTCGAGGGTATACCTGGGTATATCTAAATTTCGAGGGTTAGAATCGAGGTCGCGTGTTGCGGTGCAGAATTGGAAGACGTGCAATTGTTGACGCGTAGGATGCGGGTCGCGGTGCAACATGCAATCATGGATGCGTGTCGCGGTACAGAAGTCGAAGATGTGCATACGTGCAACCGTGCACGCGTAGGACGCGTGTGGCATTTACGACCCCTAGCCTTTATAGACGCCTCTCCATGTTCGCCTCCTCCCACTATCTCACTGTCACTCTCACTCCCTCACGCAACGCCGCCTCTCACGTCCCATCATCTTCTCCAAAGCAAAAAAACCCTCTCCCTCTCCACGCTCCCTCTCCTCTGCCAGCGATGGACAAGGAGAATGTGAATCCGTCCTCCGTCCTCGATGCCGTCCCCGCTAACCACGTCGCCTCCGTCTTCGGCGCCGTCCCCTCTACGGCTGTCGCCGCCGCCGGTGCATTGGCGGCTCCCGTCGGTGCATCGGAGGCTATCGCCGGTGGCGGTCAGATCCCGCCGGGATGGGACCCCTACGAGGTGGTGCCGTACGACTGTCCGCTGAACCCCTACGACACCTGCATGGAAGACCCTTGGAACGAGGTAACTACGGTTTGCTCCCTCGTTGTTCCCCTTCCCTTGCTTTTTTAACCCTATTTTTGCTGGTTCCATGATTACTTGCCGATCTGTCGATAGGATGAGTATTGGGTTAATATTTGCGCCGATTTTATTCCATTTTGATTCGATCCCTTCTTGATTTATGCAAGTAATCATGGGATTTCAATCAGTTAAGATTTGGGGTTCGGCCGTTCGGTTAATTTATGCAAGTAATCATGTGATCTCAATCAGTTAAGATTTGGGGTTAAGATTTGGGGTTCGGCCCTTCGGTTAATTTATTCAGATATGGAATTTGTTTCTTTGCCTATGATGAATCGTTGGGCACAAATTTGCAAAGAGCGGGTTCAACGAACCATTGCTATGTACAAATCTGTTGTGCATGAGCTTTGGTTCGCTAACCCCATCCCCGTAGATATATAATTATGTTCAATCTAACTGAGGCTGCCTCTGTTTTTTCTAGCTTTGTTATGTTGCAACTTATTCACTCATACTTTCCGTTTGATATGGATCAGCTGTCTGGCAGCGACGTCGGCAGCGACCAGGAGGAACAACACGTCAAGACTCGGCAGGTGCTGCGGAGGCTGCAGGTCGGCCAGTTCGTCTCTTACTTCGCCAAAGGTGTCTACAAGTGCCCCTTCTGCACTAGGAGACTCGGTGGCACCGACTTCAACTGCATCCTCACGCATGCCGAGGACATCGGAAGGACCTTCCCCAAGGTCGGCTCGACGGTGAACGTCTACTCCTTCCGTGCCCAGCACAAGGCGCTCGGCATTCACCTCCGCAACTTCCAGCGAGTGGAGATCGCCGCCGGGCGCATGCCTCCGCTCAAGCCCAAGGTGCCCAAGATCAAGGGACAGGGGAGCAAGAACTGGAGGAGGAGGAGCCATATGGAGTAGGTGGAGTCCAGGACGTCTGCTACTGCTGCAAAGCAGCTTTTTATTTTGTTGTTGTTAATATGTTGGTGTTGTCAAGAACCTAAGAATCTTATTTTGGCTGCTGTATACAGCTTATTATCTACATATTATCTATCCCTATTGTACTATACTTGATTGTTGGGCGCCCTTGATTGCTTAGATGTTTTAGAGTGGACTGCATTCAAACAAAAAAGAGTGAACCTACACACTAAAACCTAGACTAGATACAAACTAAAGTAGATGAATTAAAGAAAAAACCAAAACATCTTATATACATGCACGGAGGGACTACATATAAACCAAGTTTGGTGAGGTCATTAATATAGACCAGAGGAAGTACTAGATTTGCTGCCATATTTAGCAAAAAACGAGAGCCAAAAGGAACAAATAATTGAAGAAAGACAGAAATGAAAACTTCTCTAGATTTGATAATAGTTTGGTGAAAAAAGACAGAGAGAAAAAGGGGAAAAAGGTGCTCTTAAAATGGATATGCCAATTTGGGCCGAGAGAGACAAAACCCAACTCATGCTCACGTACAACCAAACGCGGTCTCGTCCTGTCCCACGCGGGGCCTTTCTACCAGCCTCACGCGACGTGGCCCCACACGTCAGCACGGAACGGTCAACTAAACGGGAATCCTACCGTCCGACCTCCTTCTGCGCGTTTCAAATAAGGGCCTGGGGAAAACTGAAGAAAAACTAAGGAGCTGAGGGAAATTGAGTACAACTAAGGAACTGAGGGCACAAAAATAGAAAGCCCTAGGACAAAAGGGCAGAGGCCTGGGTGCTCCCTTGTTGAAAAAATGAATTAAAGGCAGCAACCAGCAAATGATCTTTTTCTCGAATGCTACAACTTTGACATTTTTTGCAACAATACCTGTTAGAACGGTACTTCTCACTTTGGATTGAAGAACAACACCACAAACTCCTTTGCAAATAAAAAACAGCACAAATTGTTCTTCAACAACATTCAGTGATAGCAAAGTTAAACACGCAATTAGAAATAGTGTGATTTTAAAAATTAAATATAGATGCTGGAGGCGAAAGCGTTGAGAGGCCTGAGAGTTGACAGACTGGGTGTTTTGAGGGCCCACGATACGGCTCACGGAAGATGGCTTCTCCTGGCACCGCACGTGGACGTCGCCACCCTCCAAGTTTCCGCATTACCACCCATTCTCCTGCGAAACCGGCGGCAAAACCGTCGTCCTTTCCCTTCCCCGGACCCCAGTTCGAGTTCGTGATCGGAGTTCGGGGCCGTTTGGATCGTATCCGTGGAGGTGAGAGCCAGGTCCTCTTCTCCCACGCTCTTCATTCTTTGTTCGTGGACTATTGTGAGCATCTGAGATTTGGAATGTCTTTCTCCTCTATCATCTCTTTCTATTTAGGAAATCTTATTTTATTGGTCGCACGATCACGCATCATGTTTGTTGTCTGCCGAGCTGTTCTTGCCATGTGAGGAAATCGGGAAAATGATGATGGAAATTCCCCTTTGCGGAGGATGCATGAGTACCTAAGCATTTCAGATTTCCTGCCAAATGCATGTATTATTTGTTGTTTCGCATGATGCATTATGGCCTTAACTGCTATAATAGTGCTCTATTCATGAATCATTCTTTTGTCTTGTAAGTTATGAAGAGAAAGAATTCTCCCGGTTAATTTCTTGAATTTTTTTAAGTTTTGTGGTATTGTCGGTTTTTTTACTCTGGTGAAATATCTTTATTTTGTGAGAAATTAGTCATCAGAATCATTTTATAACGTGAATCAGGATCATTTACATTGGTGATCAAATCATTGAAGTTCTTACTAAATCAGGAAAAATAGCCATATACTCCGCATATGAGTTATGACAGTGATGCTTTGACATACTTCGGATTTCAGAGTAATGGCAAAGTGCACAACTGAACTCTCTGCATGAAATGGACCTAACTCTGGAGACAGAAGTTTGTTGCCTAATGCATTGTCTTTTAAGTTCTAACCTCATTTATGTTCTCCCCTCTTTCCGTGCTTCATGCAATTTTCTAGTATTTTAAGCATCATGAAACATTTCGTGCTTCCATTTTGCTATGATATAAGACCTTTTACTCCGTATTGGCATATGCTCACTGAACATATATCATATTTTTAGGTTCTGGTTGTTCAGATGGCCCAAGAGTGAATTAACAACTGACTGTTGTGCTCGTTTCCTGTAGTGTTCATAAATTTGGATGAAATCTTGAAGACATCATTATATAAAATACACTGAACCTATGTCTAAAAAAATATACTACTGAACTGTATGATAACGGAAATATGGATATTCCCAGATGTTATCTTCCACTACGTATTTTTGTTTCATGAAATTAATTTGTCGATTGTGTCTAGAAAGCTACAAATGATAACTCGCTATTTGGTTGTTGTTTAGTTATTGTGGAAAGTATACAGTACACTGTTCTGTCTTGCTAGCTCAGGCAGTTAAAACTGGGAAATTATGCTGATTAATGATTCCATTCTGGTCGTTCCATTTTTTAAGGCAAGCATGGCTAGCACAGTAAAAGTCCACAATGTCTCACTTCAAGCTTCAGAACGAGATATCAAGGAGTTCTTTTCCTTCTCCGGTGACATCGTACATGTCGAAATGCAAGGGTTAGTGCCACATATTCCATGATAATTGATACAGCTGTTATCTTTAGACTTATTACATAATATGTGTTATGTTAACTTAGCAATGCTTCGCAGTGCCGACGAGCGGTCTCAGTTTGCCTACATCACCTTCAAAAGTGACCAAGAAGCTGAGAGGGCTATGCTTCTGACAGTATGAGTTCTTACCTGCCAGCACAACCTTTGCAACTATTTAAGTAATAACGGCAGACTCATGACATAATAAAGTTCAGTGAGATACAAAATTCACCGCTTGAAGTCTTCCTGGGGTTCACTTTATTAATTATTTTGGATTGGGAAAAGGGAATGGGTTCAAATTTGCTCCTTAGGAATGCTCTTTATGCTTCTGTTTATAACTTTGGATCTACAACTCTATAGGACACCCTGCTAATATATGTTCTGTGCCATTTTAGTGTGTACACAGTGTTACCATCACATGTTTGAATTCCTTTTTGTCATGTTCCTATATTCATTGGTAATAGTGTACAATTACACCCTTCGCTATGTGATTTGTTTGTGCAGGGTGCGACTATAGTGGACATGGCTATCATCATCACCCCAGCCACTAATTACCAGCTACCAGCAGCTGTTTTAGCTGATTTAGAGGTGGGATCATGCTAACTTTACATCTATGATTTGGAAATTGTTTAAGTTTCACCTCAATAAAAATTGTAGCAGTAGTTTCAGAACTCCTGATACTGTTTTTGCACTGTCAGTCTAAAACTCCTAGGGCAATAGAATCTGCTCTTCATAAGGCAGAGGATGTTGTTGGTTCCATGTTGGCCATGGGATTTATTCTTGGCAAGGACGCCCTAGAAAAGGCAAAGACTTTTGATGAGACACATCAGCTCACATCGACGGCAACTGCTAAAGTGTCTTCCATTGACAAGAGTCTGGGCCTAAGCGAGAAGATCAGCACCGGCACCTTAGTGGTAAATGAGAAAATGAAGGAAATGGATGAGAAGTACCAGGTTGCGGAGAAGACAAAGTCAGCATTGGTAGCTGCAGAACAGACCGTCTCTACTGCTGGTTCGGCGATCATGAGTAACAGATATATCCTTACAGGGACAGCATGGGTAACTGGTGCCTACAACAAGGTTGCAACATCTGCCACCGAAACCTACAAGGAAAAGATGATGGCCGATCAGGATGCTGAACTCTCGAAGAATCATTTACATGAAAGCTCTGAAGAGGCTGGACAAGAGAACAACTGTCAGGAAGGAGATCCAGCCAAAGTTCGTGCTCTAGAAAGTACTGAAACGGGACAAACGGCTGGTCAGGAGGGTGAGTGTCCAAAGACCAGCATGCCAGAAGATCCTGATATGGGTAAAGGGGAACTGAAAAATCAGAATGGTGAAACCGAAAAGGCCCAAGCGCAAGAAAAGACTGAAACGTGTGGGGAGGAGCATAAGCACCAGGAGGCTGAATTACCTAAGGCCAACACTCCTGAAAGTGTTCTGATGGCTGAGCAAACTGAGCAGGAGCACAAGCACCCAGACACTGGAGTTGCAAGCACCCATAATCCAGGCAGCCCTGTAACTATCCCAGTCTGCATGGCCACTGATGACGGCAACTCGAGCAGTTCTCCAAAGAAGCCCGATGCAGCCCAGGGATTCATCTGATGATTTGTTTGGTAGTGTGCTTGAGCATAGTGATGTGGGACGCTGATGATAGTTTGATTCAGCTCGTGCTGTTGAATTTGTCGTTGTTGTCTCTCTGGTAGTATTTTCGTGCAGCTACAAGCCTACAACTGAATTCTTGTCTTGTATAGTTTGTTTTGTCGATCCGCACTTGTTTTATCTGTCAAAGGAAAGTGATGCCAGAAGTTGTACTCCAATTCAGGTTTTCTAGAACATCCAGATTATGCACTGTGCTGCTAGATGAAGTGTGGATAAGGCCATCTTTGCTGGGCCATCACTCTCCATCATGCAGGACCATACATTGAAACTGGGGTTTGCTTAATTGCACCTATTCCACCAAGGTTCACATCAAATGATCAACACATTGCATAAACAGAGATTATCATTCAGTGAAGCTATGATTCTATTTTCGTTTCAACAAGCAACTCCAACGATCAAGAATACTGGTACAGTGGTACCGAAGCAGGCAAGGCAATCATAGAATTCCAGATTTCATTACTGATGCGCAGGTACAAATACAATATAGGCCGCTGCATATTTGAGCGGCAGGTAAAAGTATACTGTCGGACTGAAACCAAAAAAATGAAAAGCAAAACTTAAGGAGGCGATAGTTTGATGTGAGAGAAGCCTATTAAAGCATCTTCAGCCTCCGGTTGCCCGCCTTCCCCCCACCGCCGCCGCCGCCGCTGCTGGCGCCACCGCCAAAGCTCGACATATCTGAAAGTCAAAGGGAGAACAGTCGTCGTCAGAAGGGAATTCAACATCTGCATCCAGATCTGTGTAGGCGGAGGCGTGGTAGGGACGCTTACCGGCGGCGGAGGGGATGTGGGAGCAGAGGAAGAGGAGGAGGAAGCAGAGGAAGGTGAGCAGCGGGATGAGGTGGATGGAGCGCTCGGCCCGGCCGCCGGCGGCCTTCTCGGTCTTCCCCTCCGCGGACGCCTCGGGCACCCACAGCGGGATCGCCTCCGTGGCGTCGCTGCCGTCGCCTGCGCCGCCGCCGTCGTGCTGCTGCTGCTGCTTCGGCGCCGGCGAGAGGTTGAGCTGCCTCTGCATTTTCGGAGGGGGCGGTGTGCGAGGTGCGAGCGAGGTGGTGCGAAGCTTTCGTGTTTGGTCTGCGGCCTGGCTCAGGGCGGTTGACGGTGGGAGAGGGCGCTTAAATGCGGGGAGAAATTAGGGAAGCAACGGCAGCGGGTGGCTAACAAAGTCCGGTTTAATCTGGTTTGGTTTGAGTTGCACGCGAAGGAAAAGGTCGGAACAAATATCTGCGGTGTGCGTGCCTAACTCGGACGTCGGACCGGACGGTGGACACCGCACCGCACCGAGATTTGCAGCAGGCACCGACGGTCAACTACTCGGTTCTCGTCGGTGTCACAAATGAATTGGCACACGCGCAAGGACGCAGTCACGCGGTTTCATGTGCACACCTGCCTACCTCCCGCCGGCAGCATCCGATGTGTGTTTGACCTACCAATTGGTAGATGAATCATTTCGATTATTGATGTGACCTTTTCTCTCAACATTTTATTAAACCCATGTGTTGATCTTTTCTCAGAGACGTTAAGAGCTTTTGTTAGAATCGATCAACAATTATAGTAATTAAACAATCAGAGTAATCAGGGCGAGGGTACTGAACTAAACCAACAACAATGCTCCGGTCACGAGCTTCAGGCAGTGGCGGTGCCTAAGCGCGGTGGCAGTTGGGCAGACGCGGCGGCGGCCAAGCACGGCCACGACACGGCGGCGGCGATGCCCAGGCGCGGTGGCAGGTGGGCAGACGCGGCGGCGGCCAAGCACGGCCATGGCGCGGCGGCAGCCAAGCACGGCCAGACACGACGGCGGCCAAGCACAGGGCACATGCTTGGCTTGGGGAGATTTTTATCACTTTTGATTTTTTTTCATATATTTAGGTTTTTTTTAATTATGCTGACATGTGGGGCCCAGTTCTTTGGAAGAAAAGTTTGCCACGTCAGCCTTACATGTGGGCCTGGCCTGTCATAAATCGTGTCAATTCATGCTTAGATATAGTTTTTGCTATTCGAGAAAACCTCGTCAAAATCTGGTGGTTTTTTGCGCCCGAAACATAAAGTGGTACCAAAATAAAGATTTAGCTGGGAATGTGGTGGTTTTATGCTAACAACTCGGTGAACCTTAGATCGCTGAAGGAAGCATGACTGGCCGCACCATAAATGTTCATTTGTGCTTCCCTCCATCTCCTCGTGCAAGAACAGGTTCCTCTCCTCCCGATATCGGGACTTAAGACATATGTACACGGTGCAAGGAAACAATCTCTCGCTACCGTATAAACATAGCAATCAAATCAATTTTTTTGTTGGTAAATTGTTTGTTGAGAAAAAAAGGCAACACAAAATTATGATAAAACAAGAGTTTACATCAAAGTCATTGAAGCCAATTTTCACCTTCGGTGGAACTTTTAGGGTGTGTTTGGTAGCCCGGGGCTACTCAGAAATTCTCCTCTCAACCGAAATTTTGAGGAGATCCAGTGTTTGTTAGCCCGACTCGGGCCATCTCTACACTGCTGAGAGGATACGGAAAAGGCCTCAGAGCCGGGTTGAAGAGCGAAGCCCAAATCGAGCTTCCCTACTCATCTGGGATGAGGTAATCCCACAAAACACTGTAGCAGTGGCCCGCCCCACCCCCAGACCCCCACCCCGCAGCGTCATTTCCCCCAACCCCGCAACATCTCCTCTCTCTTCCCGTGGCCGCCTCCTTGCGCCGCCAGGTTTCCTCGTCGCCAACCATGCCCTGGAGCGTCGCCGCCCGTCCCTGGACGCCCCCCGCCGCCGCTGGACCACCACGCTGCCCGCGTGTCGGTGCCCGGCCAGACGCGCCTCAGCAGGCCCCGCGTCGGCCCTTCCTCCTCCCGCGCCGGAAAGTGGCCAGACGAGCCAGCGCTGGCGCCCCACGGCCCTCCTTCCGCCGCCTCCCATCACCGCCGGCGCCCCATGGCCAGCCATCGCCGGCGATCTGCTCCCAGCACGGCTGAGGGCCTGATTACTTTTTTTTTTTTTGTGTTGAAGGTTCTTCATGTAAAATTCTGAACCTCTTTGTAAATTGCTTTATGCCTGAATGGTTGAGCTCAGATTTGGCTCACCAAACAACATCTTAGCTCACCATGGCTGAGCACGCCCGACCTACCAAACACGTGGTAAATCTCAGCTCAACTTGTATAAGGTTAGATTTTCTTAGGTGGGAAAGTCTTTCTATGGTAACCCGGTTTACCAAACACACCCTTAGTTGCCACAGCAGCTTCGAGACAGGGTGAATACAGGACCGCCTGCTCTATCCCGATGTGCGCCGTAGCTTCTCTGCAGGCAGTTTTTCATGCTTAGTAGCCACGTACGTAACAGTACAAAAAAAAAACTAACGGCCAGGTCTTGGATACAAAAGTGTGAGGTTCTATGCTTTCTAGCCCCATTTGACTCTTTATAGGAATCAGATAGCAATGCTCATTCGTGAATAGCACTTCATGCTTCCGCTCGTGGCCGAAACTTCATATTTTGCATCTCTACTTTTTTTCCATACACCTGGTGAGAAAACTGTAGATAACAATGAGTACACAAGCTAGACTTGTCTCACGTACAAGTTTCAAAGGTTTGCAAGAGCTATCCCCCAATGTGATAAGCTAAAGTGGAAGACTCGAAGCACATCATGAAACGTGAGACCAACTAACAAAAACAAACATAATCTTATGTACGAGCCACCTGTGGAGCGGCAAGCACATAATATTGATAATGCATGTATCCCGTGCTCTAAAATACGCATTTAACCACTGGAACGCGTGGTCTAAAATATTGGACCACAAGCCAAATCCTTGAGGACCCTTGCCAAAAAAAGTAGTAAAGATTTCTATCAATGCACATACATTTTAGATCTTAGCAAAAAAAAATTGTAAATTTTATCTATTTTGAAATCAATAACCATATAGATCTTGATTGGAAACTTATCTATGCAATTTTCCATCAAAAAATCCAACCATTGACTATGTCTATTAAAATATTGTAGAGTGACAAAGTAAGTTCTTTGACTCTAAGTTTGTAGGCCGATGTGATGTCAGTGCGATGCAAAAAAAAACTTAGATGAGTGCGACGCAAATTTGACCTTAATTTAAAAACTCTTTACCTATATTATGAAATGGTCCACGGCTGAGATTTAAAAACTCTTAGACTGGAGACCAAGGGGGGTGCTATACACCGACCTAATCGGTGGGTGGAAGGCACCGCACACCCCCACGACCCAGGTAATTCAGTGGGCCGCAGCCCATCGCATCAGGTGAGTTTCTTTTTTCCTTTTTCTTCCTTCTTTTATGTTTTTTCTTTTCTGT
This sequence comes from Lolium multiflorum, assembly GCA_030979885.1. Classification (NCBI taxonomy): domain Eukaryota; kingdom Viridiplantae; phylum Streptophyta; class Magnoliopsida; order Poales; family Poaceae; genus Lolium; species Lolium multiflorum. Next base: position 179,326,817 of record CM061752.1, read on the forward strand.
TTATATTTCGTTTTTTAAAATCAAACACTTTAAAAAACTTTTTGCGAGAAAAAGTTTTTCGTAAAATTTGAACAGTTTTCTGAAACTAAAACAGTTTTAAATTTGAACATTTTTCGGATTCAAACATTTTTCAAAATTCGAAATATGAACAAATTTTTAACTCGAATAATTTTCAAAATTGTACTTTTTTGAATATGATCAAATTTCGAATTTGAACGGTTTTTTGATTTGAATAATTTTCAAATTTGAACAATTTTCAGATTTGAACAATTTTCAAATTGAACGATTTTTAGATTTGAACATTTTTCAAATTTGAATAATTTTCAGATTTGAACTATTTTTAAATTTGAACTTTTTAAATTTGAACAGAAAGAAAAAAATCAAAACAAAAGAAAATAAACAACAAATAAAAAGAAACAGAAAAGGAAAAAGGAAAAAGGAAAAATCGAAAAAAGAAACATAAAACAGAAATAAATGGCAAACTGGGCTGATGGCCCATATCGTGCGCAGGGGGTGTGCGACGCGCGGTAGCGGTCGACCTGGTCGGTGTATAGGAATTACCGGAGACGAATGAGTTGAAAAGATCCAGGCTCCCCTGACCAGCTCACGGGCTGCCATGCTACCCAGCAAATTTGTACCGCGACAGAAGAAGCGGCCCAAGAGGCCGAGACCATCTCCTCCCAGAAATAGGCAGTAAAACGGCCCGACATAATAGTGGTCCGGTCGGCGCTTTTGCCACCACCACCAGCCTTCACCATGTCTAGATCAACTGTGCGACGCCGATGGTAATTCCTCCACAAGCATCCTGAAACAGAACGTCTCAAATGCCTTGAAAGAGAAAGAAAGATTTGCCTGTGAAGTGCTTGTGGCAGCAACCGCGTGTGAGATAGTGTGCTATCATGTACGTCCCCTCCGTCTGGGGCCTCTCCGTTTCGTCAGTACGTACGCTTGGCTTACAGCAGCAACAAGCAGGCCCTGGCAACAAGTCATCCGTCGCGTCCAACACACACTTGTACGACCAAGACAACTGAAAGTCTCGTTTGGACTTTATCCGGGTCATATCACTCTTACCTAATTCGATCGATAATGGTAACTGCTAGAGCCTAGCTAGGTGGCTGAAAAGAAATTATTAAAATGGTCTATTGTTCAAACGCTACATGAGCTATAGTACCTTGCCCGCGACATTTGTTCATGTATGAGAAGGTCATGGTGGAACGGTAGTCAACACCTTCTGCCGCAGTGTCGATTAAACACGATTGGTGGGAGTACGATAAAGTGAAGAATACTCATAAATAAGTTGAGTCCATTCTTAAAATATCACGCAATATGGTTGTTTACATTATTTGTTTTATAATATTTGTAAGTTTTCGCGGACTCCCTATTTTGTCATTTTCAGTCTTTTTTTGTACTTCAAACCTAAAACACTCATGCATTTCCTCTTTTTTTTTTCATGTAGCTCCCAGGTAACAAGGCCGAGCTCCACTACCATTAACTGATAATGGACCAACAACGGAAAGTCTTAAGTCATCCAAATGCTAATAGCAAAAGTAAACTACCGCGCTCTAGCGCCACTCGGGAGCTAACGTTTTAGGAGAGAGGATTTACCTACAAACCACACACCCTACATAGCAGCAAGCCCAGGGTTGCAAGAACATAATCTTGCATATAAGGCAACATTAGCTTTTGAGCCTCACTTCCCAGCACACCAAACCAATTTTTCCCAGGGCAACGGTCGTGGTAGCCAAACTTCCTCTCATCTTAAGTTCATCTAGGATCATCTTTTTCGGTGGCATCATGGTCAGTTTGGACAACTCTTGCACCAGCATTGCTCGTCAACCTAGCTTGCCTGGTAGCATTTGATCGAGCACAATCCAAGGCCGCCTGTTGCAGAGACGTGGCTCCTAGGTTCCGCTTTATTAATTTTTTCTAGTTTCCTATAAATTTCTTCCCATTTTATGTTGGCTTTAATCCTCAAGTTTTACCGTATGGTTTATAATTTCAAAAGTTCCCTTTTCCAAAAAAAAAAATGTCAACTGGATCATTCAATATTTGAAACTACCGCCACTTCACCGGCCATACAAGTTTTGTCTTGGAAGTTAACAGTCAAACATGTCGATTTTAAGTTCAGGACTAAAAGCAAACCAGGGTAATTTTCAGACCTGTTAGAATACATGTACGGCGAGACATATATCTATATTTGTGGATCATATCACTCTTACCGAAAACATATATCTCTATTTGTAAGGAATATTTTCAAAAGGTAGTAGTTGAGTCAACCAAAAGATACTTCTTCCTAACCAAAAACATATATCCATATTTGTGGATCTTTTTATCCAGTAAATTCAAAGATCAACATTTTGTTTCCAGTGCCAGTAAATTATACTACCAGTTATGAAAATTGGGCGGTGCCAAAGGATTTTCATAAGAGTGTGAATTATGTGGACCAAATGGAGAAATATATTCACTCAAGCTATATCTCGCTTATATAGTGTTCTATGCACTTGGAACTAAATAAGAGTAAAATATCAAGTGAAAAATTAACAAGTTAAGCAAAGTAAACATAGTAAAGAAAAAAAGAGTTGCAAGTATGAAAGGGAAGGACTAGGGTTCGTCGTTTCACTTTAAATCTATGTTTTCTTTCATGCCACCATGCTCATTGGAACACACTAGTTTAATTTTCGAGTGCAAGGCCTCACTAAAGTAAAAAAGGAGAACATATCTTAAAAATAAAGTATGAAATAAAATATAAAAATCAAGGATTTCTAAATTCAAAAATTAAATTAGAACTATCTTAGCAAAAACAATAAAGTCGAGAATCCTCACAAATAATCTCAGTACATTCATAAAATATCTGGGCAATATGGTTATTTTCATGATTTTTTGTAAGATATTTGTGAGTTCTCTCGGACTCCCAATTTATCATTTTATGCATTTTTATACTTCAAACTTAAAAACAGTTATTACTTTCCTAGGTTCCTTACGAAAATCTAGTTTTCTATAAATTATCATCCTTACCATTTTTTTTTTGTTTTTTTTTCATATTTAGCCTCATGGTTTATTTTTTTTATGAAAAAAGAAAATTGTTGAATGTATTGCTAAATATGTGAATCTACCACCACTTCACCGTGCATATAAACGTTGGTGTTGAAAGTTAAGGGCCAAACATGTCTGACATTCGGTTTTGGACTAAAACCAGACCAGGGTAATAGTTGAGGCAACCAAAAGGTACTTCTTCCTGACCTAAAACATATAACTCTATTTGTGGACCTTCTGATCCATAGGAAACAATATTGGCATCAAATTCAAAGATCAACATTTCGATTTAGTGGTAGTTAATTTTGAGTTTGTATAATTCATTGGCAAGAAACTGTGATATAATTGAAAATTAGGTTGTGCCAAAGGAGTTTCGTAAGGCGTGAATTCTGTGGACTAAATGGAGAAAATAATCTGTAAAGCTATATATCTCATTTATATAGTGTTCTTTGCACTAGGAACCAAATAAGAGTAAAACATCAAGTGAATTAACAAGTGAAACAAAGTAAATAGCGTAAAGTAAAATAAGAGTTGCAAGTATGAAAGGGAAGGACCATGGTTCATCGATTCACTTTAAATGTATGCTTTATTTTGTATCATCGTATTCATTGGAACACACAAGTTTTCTTTTCATGTGCCAGGCCTCACTAAAGTAAAATGAGGACATATCTCCAAGCAAAGTATAAAACAAAAAAATCAAGGATTTCTAAATTGGGATTTCTATTTTCGTACCCTCGGGTCCTTAGTTGTACTCAGTTTTCCCCAGCCGATTAACTTTTCCTCAGTTTTCCCCTCCCTCTAGTTTGAAACACTCACAAGTGCTGGAACGGCCGGTAGCCGTCAGGTCAGAGGTCTTGACCGTTAGTCGACCGGGTGGGGCTGCACGGGGCAGCTCCTCCCCGACCGTCTCATGCTGACGGGTAGGGTCAGGAGACATGTCAGAGCAGCCATCCATCTATCGCTGACGTGTGGGCCGTTTTATTTCCTGATTTTATACGCGGTGCTGCCAATGACAAATGGGGCCTCTCTATAGGGCTGCCACAGCCAATGACCAGTGGGGTCGTCTATTTTTCAGGAAAAGACATATGTTGCCGCTCGTGGGTGCCGCGCCAATGACCGTGGGGTCCTCTATTTATTTAGAGAAAATCATATATTGCCGCTCTGTGGGGCCTCCGCAGCCAATGACCGTTGGGGTCGTCTATTTATTTAGAAAATATCATATAGAGCCGCTCTGTGGGGCCGCCTCAGCCAATGACCGCTGGGGTCGCCCTTAGTGAAAATGCATATATCCCTGCTTTTAGTTAGAGAGAAGCAACAAGTTCGCTAATAAATTTTTCTTAAGCTAGACCCAACAGGTGACTATTTTTGCAGCTTAATCTAAAGTGAATTTTATGCTAAACATGGCTGGAACCTAGTGTTGTGTATCTCATTAGTCACCGGAGAACCGCTGGCAGCTCGTTCCCCTCCCTCGGACGGAGCAGCCATCACCGGCGCCTCGTCGCGCCGCCGGCTCTGTCCCCCGGCGGCGTCGGACGGACTGCGACGCTGCACGTCAACCACGGGTCTAGCACTTGTTTCGTCCGCACGCATTGTACCCACCGCAGGAAAGTCCGCCGCAAGCAGATTCGCCGCCCACGACGACCGGGATTTGTTCCGCGCACCAATTGGTAGTATAGCTTGGTAAGACCTCCGCTTCTGCCTCCCCCGCCCCCTAATCGATTCGGTTCCCGTAATTTATTGGAGTTTGCAGGTGCGAAATAGTCCTCAATGTCTGGTCGTAGCGGGTACACCGGCGAGGGTGGGGATTCGATCATGTCGTGGCCACGCTCTACATCTCCTACCTCGTCGGAAGTGCAGGTGTGTAGCTTCTGCTCTCTGTACTACCGTTGAATTTGAAGTGCCACCATGGCCTGTTGGAGTGATTTCAGTTGTTCTTTTTTCCATTATTGTTACAGTTAGCCAGGCAAGCCGATGATCCATGGTACATTGCATACCAAGATGAATCAACCGAGTGGTGTAGTCAGAGGATGGATTTGGAAGAGAAGGTGGCCAATTTAGGTGATGAATTGGCCCGTAAAAACCTGATGATATTCGAACTGAAGCGTACTGTGGAGGAAGAAAAGAAGAATTCAGAGCTTATTCGCAAGGAGAAGTTGAGAGTTGAGACAGATCTTGCCGTATTTGATCAAGTGGTAGAAAATCTAGAACATGAACTTCAAGTGATGGGAGAGGAGAAAAGTAGATTCATCTGGGTAGTTTTATTAGGTGTCATCCCTGTCCTAGCAGTTATGTGGTTGTGGTAGACGATTTAGATAGTATATAATTGTTATTCAGTAGATGGATCTAACCACTGTATTTTATTGTGGCTCTAACCACTGTATTTTGGCGTACAATTTCCTAGTTGTGCTAAGTAATGCGCGCGATAATTTTAGCATGCATGAACATCTTATAAAAGTGAAGGGATCCCAAAAGTGAAATCATGTACCAGCCTCTCGGATAAATACATATCAATCTTCCCAATCAAGTTGGGATAGAATTCAAATCATACATACGGATGTACATGGACACATCAAGAACGTGGAGAAACTTTTTTTGAGACAGAGGTAGTAGTTCGAACAATTTTATCCCAATTTGAAATTGAAAAATACAAATTTATCATAATTTATCCCAATTTGCGGCATCGAACACGGCCGCGCAGCGATGGGCAAGAAGGGCCGGAACGGGGCGGGAGGTGGTCATCTGCGCCATCCGCCGTCGAAGCGATGTTGTAGGCGATGGCTTCAATGTTCGTGGTATCGATGACCACGGCACCGCCGTTGTCTTGGTGTACTTCATCAGCGATGGATCTGCGGAGGGCTGGATCGGCGGCTTCGCAGCGCGGTTGTAGACAATGGCTTCAATCGTCTTGGCATCGATTCGCACTCTCGGCACCGGAAGTGAGACATCAATAGGCTGCGACATTGAAGGCTGGATCTGCGCCGTCCAAGCGATGTTGCAGGCGATGGCTTCAATGTTCGTGGCATCGATGACCACTCTCGACACGGCCGCCGTCCTGGTGTCCTTCATCAGCAACGGATGTGAGGAGGGCAACGGAAGTGAGACATCAACAGGCTCCGAGATTGAATGCTGGATCTGCGCCGTCGAAGCGATGTTGTAGGCGATGGCTTCAATGTTCGTGGCATCGATGAGCACTCTCGGCACGGCCGCCGTCTTGGTGTCCTTCCTCAACAACGGATCTGAGGAGGGCAACGGAAGTGAGACATCAACAGGCTCCGACATTGAATGCTGGATCTGCTCCGTCGAAGCGATGTTGTAGGCGATGGCTTCAATGATCTTGCCATCGATGACCACTGTCGGCACGGCCGCCGTCTTGGTGTTCTTCATCATCAACAGATCTGAGAAGAGAAATGAAAGTGAGACAGAGAGAGACATTTCAACTATTTCTGAGAGTTAGATCCTCACCGGCACTCTTAGATCCACGCCGCCGCATGGTTAGATCCGCGCCGCCGCACGCTGCCGCATGAACGGTTAGATCCGCGCCGCCGCGACCACCGGAGTAAGAGAGGAAATAGGAGAGAGGAAGATGTGACTGGAATATGCGACTGCCAGGTTTGGTAGGTATGTGCTCTGCTCTTCTCTCCGTATGCGTCCATCGTGGTAGAGAGATATATACAGGCCGTCCGATCATAAATGTTCGAACAGTGCAAGCGTACGTTGAGCTTTCAACCAACCAAGATCCGTGTGACATATATCTCGACCAATCAGAGATCAGCCAGTGAGTACAAGTGAGGAAAACTGAGTAGAACTAAGAGGGGGAAAGTGAGGAAATGTTTATCGGAAGGGCAAAACTGAGTAGGACTGAGTAAAACAAGTGGGCCCGGAGGGGGAAAACTGAGTAACACTAAGTAAAACATGGGCACCCAAATAATAAAGGGACTAAGGGAAATTGAAGCTTTTGGCATAAACATTGTAAAATTGTGTTATTTGAACAGTATAGTACTTTTGGCCGACGTGATATTGTTTGCAATTCAAAGATACACAAGTGTGACGAATTTAGACTCATTTAGTCAAAGTTTGTAAGCATAGTGGGTATTTGGGAGGTGTGTTGAGTAGAAAGCCCTGCATCTTCATAGCTAGTAGCTCATGGACTAGGAAGTGGTTTTGAAGCTTTTGGCATAAAAACTTCATATCTCTATACTTCCTTTTCAATTATTATTTCTCTAGGTTGTAGGTAACATAACAAGACTCCATGGGAAGGTTCCACCATGTTTTGAATTAAACCCTAAACCCTAAAACCCTAAAACCCTAAACCCTAGAGAAAATGATAAATGTGGCTTAAATGTGGCTTAACACATACATTCAAGGGATCCCTACATTCAAATTGTTCAATACAAAGGGATACCCAATACAAAGGGATCCCCAATACAAATTGTTCATACAAATTCAAAATTTTCATACAAATTCAAATTAGTTGTTCAGAATAAAATCTTTCTCTTGCTCCTGGTGTGACTCGCTGGGGCCACCACCTTACTTCGGGTAACCCTACAAGGGATATTACCGGTGTCTACCTTCCTTTTGCCCTCTTTCTTGTTCTTCTTCTTCTGCGAAGCTTATGCTTTTTCTTCTGCAATCTGCTTTTCAAAGTTATCCCTCAGCAGGCCCATATTAAATTCAAAGCAATCTCTCTCTATCTCTTCCTTCTGCTCTCGATCCATCTGTTCAAGCAGCTCTCGATCCATCTGTTCCCTCTGCTCTTGATCCATCGGTTGAAGCAGCTCTCGATCCATCGCTTCAATCTCCTAATGTTGAATTGCTGCTTCAATCTCCTCATGTTGAATTGCTGCTTCAATCTCCTCATGTTGAATTGCTGCTTCAATCTCCTCATGTTGAATTGCTGCTTCAATCTCCTCATTTCGAATTGCTGCTTCATTCTCCTCTGCATTTGCTGCTCCGCTTTGATCTTCCATTCCAAAAGCTGGGTCAACTGCATTTTTACAAAGCCTAGCAATGTGTCCAGGGATTCCACACCGTTTGCACTTACGTTTTCGAATCGGTGCACCACCCTCTGCACTAGCTCTGATCCTATTCTTCCTCGGCCTACCTGCCGGTCTAGTCAAAACTGGAGAGTATAGTTTGAAGCCTGGATCTACTTTCATCCATTGGTCTTTTCCCAACAAGGTAGGAACATTCATAGCATATGCAACCCTAAATTTGGCAACAGAGAAATACTCTGACACATACTGATCAACTTCACCTTCTTCACCCCCTGTAACACTCATGAAAAACAATGCATGTATGCAGGGTATCCCACGGATCTGTCATCCCCTACAATGGCATGTCCTATCAACCAAACTCACTGGATACCTCCACTTCATGTTTTTACTGTCAGTGTAGGTTACCTCAGCTGACGTGGGTATTACCCTTCGGGTAACCGATATTGCCCTATCCTGTGCGGCCCAAATGGAGGCCCATGAAGATACCCGAAGGCAAGGTGGGCCGCTAGGACGGTGCTGGAGCATATTCCTTGAAGGACAAGACAAAGAGGAGCCGAACAAGGAAAGTTTAGTGCTAGGTCTCTTGTAAACCTAGTCGTACCCGGGCATATCTCTCGAGACCTGGCCTCCTATATAAAGACCAGGAGAGGGGCTGCCGAGGGACACAATCAATCTTAGCAACTTTAGCCACCAGAAGTCTAGAGCTATGTCGCCGTAGTACTTAGCCTCTCGACGAGATCACAACCGAAACCTTCAGCACCCCATTGTAACCCAATATTTTCATAATCAAGATCAGACAGGCAGGACGTAAGGGTTTTACCTCATCGAGGGCCCCGACCCTGGGTAAATCGCTCTCCCCGCTTGTCTGTTAACCGATGTCTCGTGTTAGCCTACAGGATTCCATCAACCCTAAGCCCCAATCGGAGGGCATTGCCGAGGAGCACCCTCGACAATTGGCGCCGTCTGTGGGAACCCTGTCGGCACAAGACCCGTCATCGGCAGATCTAGTCATGTCATCGGCAGCTTCGTCGACGCCATCATCATCGTCATCACCAATCTTAGGAAGCCCGATTCGTTTTGGCTCCTATGAGTTCACCCCGCACAACGATTCTTCTCGCTCGACTTTTTCAGATCTGCAAGGGAACATGGAGATGACGTTCGGCAGCGTCCACTACAACATCAACGCAGAAGGAGTCCTCCGACTGCTAGATTCGTGCGCCCCTAGATCAGCAAGAAAATCACCATCGTTGGCCGCGGGGCCAAGCATGTCGTCATCAGTCGATCTCTCGGCTGGCCTGACGGACTCGACAAATTCATCCCCATCGTCGACCCCTCGGTCGACGTCTTCAATGTCAGTTGGATCTGATAACCCCGCGCCTTCAGAGATGACCTCGTACTATTGCTTGAACTGCGACACCAGGCACGGGCTGGGATCGAGCGACACACCGTTCATCTGCAGCGCCCAGTATTCATCGGGAGAGGACAGTGTCGACAGTGTTGCCAAGGAAGTCACCTGGAGGGCGGCGCACCACCAAGTTTATGCTGCCAACGGCACAGGGAACGCAAGGAACAGGGGAGGCGGAGATCACACCCCTAGCTCTAGCAGGCGGCGTAGCTTTGGAAACAGTGCTAGTAACGCCGACAACGATTACACCATCGCGGAGGAAGAATGGGCATCCGCCCGGGCAGCCATACTTAACAACACACCGCTCCCCGCCGGAACTTCGGTTGGAACCCTCAATGCCTACCGCTCAATATTGGAGAAGAATCGGGAGCGCCTATCAAATGAGCAAGCCACCCTCGAGAGACGTCTACTCGCAGCAGAACAATCTAGCGAGCGACGAAGGGGCTCGCGTGGGAGCGCTTCCCGAAGTAGCCAAGGCGCGGGAAAGCACCGATCGAGGCTATCAAGACTTTCGGAAGATGACGCCAGGGAAATAACGTCAAACCTATCCAAGTCCTTCATGACCACGGACACTGCAGGAATGCTAAGGCCGAAAACCGTCGAGGGAGCAACCGCCAACCTCGCGGCGTACCTCATCAATCAGTGACCCGAAGGTTCTATGGCTCAAGCTCATCGGGCCGCCCTGGAAAGCCTCGCAATCCTGGGAGACAATCTGGTTCCACGAAAAGAGAAGACCACGCTCCAAGCTAGCGGCTCAAAACACCGCTCAAGGGACGCCCGCGGCGAGATTACCCAGAGCAGGATCGACAAAGCCAGGCGACGGCGAGCCGCGAGGGGAGAAGACGATAGCGACGCCTCAGAAGAAAGCGAGGAGTACGACGGTGAATTGAGGGGGGCTGATTTCTTGAGCTACAAGATCCGCGAAACAATGCCACCCAAGAAGTTCAAACCTACCCCTACTGACGCCGCGAAGTATGACGGGCAGCAGGAGCCAAGGTCATGGATAGACGATTACCTGCAGACTGTGATCCTACACAAAGGAAACCAGATAGCAGCAATGCAATGCCTGCAGCTTTACCTGAAAGATTCGGCACGGGCCTGGCTGAGAGGCCTGCCGAAGGGATCCATCAAATCATGGGACGACCTGGTGGACGCTTTCGTCGCTAACTTCCAAGCGACGTACAAAAGACTTGTCGGGATCGAGGAGCTACGACATTGCCAGCAGAAGCAGAAGGAGTCGATGCGCGCATACATCGGCAGGTTCACCAAACTCCTGAACGCTGCCGAAGACGTTTCTGTTGACAGAGCAATCGATGGCTTCAGCGACGGCATCCGACGTGAAACGTACATAGAGGAACTTGGGTGCAAGAAGCCGAAAACCATAACTAAGTTAATGGAAATCGCCAACAGCTGGGCTGATGGCGAAGACAACGTGCGGAAACCTCGACAGCGTAGCGACGACGAAGATGATGACCAGCCGAAGAACGATTCGGGTGGACGCAGGGATCGTCGCAAGAAAAGGAAAGACCGCAGTTACGATGACAGTAACCTGGTAGCCGCGGGATATTCCGATCGACAAGATGATCGGTACGATGACAGGAGAGATGATCGGCAGGATGACAATCGGAGCAACTCTGGGAACCGTGATAACTACAAACCGCGACCTCAGAGGACCCCCGAGCTACCCTACGCTGGCAGATAAATGCCCCTTGCTACTTGCACGCGTACATCGACTCTAAAGACAATAAGAAGAAGTCAAGTCATCTGCTCAGAGACTGTCGACAGTTCATCGAGATGCAGAAGCTCATTCAGCAGCAACAACAGCTACCGCCACCACCACCTCCTCCATCTCAGCACCAGGTTCAGCAAGTTCAGCCTCACAACAACAACGAGTCCTTTTCGCCACCGCGAGGGCAGATGAGCATGATCCACAGAACTGGTGTTTCGAGAAGGGAGATGAAGAAGCTCACCCAAGAAATCAACCTGGCAGAAAGCATCATGGCCAATATCCCTGAGTACATCGACTGGTCATCTCAGAGCATTACGTTCAGCAGAGCAGACCACCCGATGACAATTCCAAAGCCAGGACATGCTGCGTTAGTGGTTGAGGCGCAAGTTGGAGGATTCAAGATGAGCAAAGTTTTCATGGATGGTGGAAGTGGACTAAACCTGATATTCCTCGACACGATCAAAATTATGGGAATCACGATGAGGATGCTAGAAGAGACAGATACCTGTTTCCACGGGATCCTTCCCACCTCGCCGGCGTACTCTATTGGCAAAGTTTACCTGAACGTCGTCTTTGGTAAACCCGACAATTTCAGAAAAGAAAAGATCGAGTTCGAGGTGGTTAATTGGGAATCACAGTACCATGCTATACTCGGAAGATCAGCTTATGCCAAGTTCATGGCTGTGCCGCACTATGCATACCTCAAGCTGAAAATGCCTGGGAACAACGGGACAAACATCACAGTCTATGGAAGTTTTTCGCGCTCGGATAACTGCGACCGCGATTTCCAGAGGATCGCTGCAAAGTTTGGGCTCATGGGAAGTTGTCGACCTCCCTTCAAAATCGTCGGCACACGATAGCAAGGAGGATGAACGCGTCAGGAAGACGAAGAAGGTGCCAGCCGATCTTACTTTAGAAGCTTCGGCAGTAAAAACTTCGGCAGCCGATGGTACAGCGGCCTTAGGAGAAAGCAAAACGCTGGCAATCACTACCGGGACCCTTGGCAAAAACACTGACGCTTCCAAAACCGCTGACGCGGTGGTCAAGCCAGAAGATAAGAAGAACCCTCCTCTTGCTTAAGCGGATGGATAGCATTTAGTTTTTCCCTTCCTTTCAACGGGGCCCTTTTTCGCCCCTTAGTCTTTTGCTTATTTTATTAATGAGAACTTAAGGTTTTGTTTCCCTGAAAAGCATTGCAGTAGTTCGGAACACCCGAACCACGTCATCACGAGCCTTGTTTGCATATTACGGCGAACGCTGGGGCAATGAAGTACACGTCCAAAGATTGCACTCCAAAAAAGCCTCTGAAATTACGAGTGCTAAAGGATGCGAAAGAAGCGAGGACCCTGCTCTTTTCCACTCGCTATAAGATGCCTCAATGAGTGCCGTAAATAGCAGGGGACATAAAACACATATACTAACGACCCACGTTCGACACTTTACTTATGGAAGTGCCAAAGAGCGACGGAGTCATCGGCAGAGCTAGTGTTCCCGATATATTCCGGAGCTGCTGTCAAGACATGCATCGGTTGAAAGCAAAGTTGCGCACACAACGGGTTTAGCAAGACCCGCAACACGAGCTGATCACTCAAATAATTTGCTGACCAACGAACTCACATACGCGTAAACGAGTAATTAAGATTTGCTCTTTCAAAAATCTGCCAACGGCATTAACATGGTAAAAGGGCATATATATGCACCTACCGATAAAATAGTTTAAAACCTAAACACTCGGATGTAATATCCAAAGTTTTCTATTTACAATAAGAGCTTGACCCTGAATTACTCTTGTGGAGTTTCTTTGTCTTCAGGTGCCTTCGAGTTCTCTTCAAGCCTATCGACAATTATATTGGCAGGGAGTACTACTTTTGGGTACAACGGCTCTAAACCACCCACCGTGTTGGCAATAGTCAGCAGGTTTGCCGAAGGATAACGTGCAAGGATGAGGGCAAGTGTAAATCTGGCTCCTGCGAAAACTTGAGCTCGCACCAAGTCTCGAATCTTCTTGGTGTTGCTAAATTCCGACATTAGAGTCAACAGCGTGGGAGGAACCGCGTTCAAAGGAAACATCGTCTTCCATATTACTCTCAGCCCCTTGTAGCACTTGTCGAAGAAGCGATGGACCTGCTGGACCCGATCTTGGAACTTTGCGACAGTCGAAGCTTTCGAGTGCTCTTTCCAGAAAACCTCATCTGCCGATGATAGCTGGGTCAATGCGTTCACATGCTCGTGAATCCGCTTGTTCTCTTCAGCACGGTTCAAAGCTATGACTAGCAAAAGAAACAAGGGAAGTTCAGACGATGCATTCTGAGGAAAAACAAGGGGCAAAAGGACTAGGGAGCTTACAGGTTAAACTTTCGGTGGCCCTATGTAATTTAGTAAGAGCGTAGCGCTCTACGTCAGCCGCGATCTCGCTCTTCTTTTTGATAATGGCGGCCAAGGCATAGGTACTGCGCAAATCCCTTTCCATCTGCGCTATCCGATCCTTCATATGCTGGAGTCGATCACTTTCAGAAACAGCACCCGAAGAATCGTCAGCAAACGCAGGCACGGAGAAAACCTGCAAAACAGCGTCAAAAGGGTATGTTCGATCGTATCGCTTCAGCATTGGAAGTTACTCCCATCGGGAGAGCGCAAGTAAAAATGTCACGATAAGAGTACACTGGCAACATTGCCAGCATGGAATTTATTACAACCACAAGTCTCACGGCAGGACAACGTTTGAAATCAAGCTAGAAAGAAGTCTATTACAAGAATCAAGGGGCCTGGGTCTGGTTTGATAAACTTGGACCAACTGATGATTTCTTTGCCTCGACCAGTTCAAGGAGCTGGCGAGCACATGTAAGAGCCGAGGCTTTAAAGGCACCAAGATCGACGAGTTTTCCATCAGGCCCTTTCGGCAGTTCTTTGGACATCTTCTCAATGTCAGCTTTGAAGCCGTGACCCATCATAAGTTGGAAGGCTAGGATGGCGCCATAGGTACGCGAAGTATGTTTGAATACCTCGATAACCTCCCTTGTGTTGACGGAAAAAGCATCGATCAGCTGTCCCAAAGTCTTGTCCTGGCTAATCTTGGAAAAAATCATCGAGTGGATCCGCGCCATGGCTCCCTTGCCTTTCTGAAGAAGAACTTGAGCAAGCTGGTGAGACGCAAGCGTCATCGACAGAGCATTTGATGGAGAATTACTCGGGACCTTGTCCAGAGCCTCAACAGGGATATCAGCAGCCCTTGAGAAGAATGAAATAAGAGGAAGACATTAACAAAAGAATCGGTGTTTGCAAAAGCAATAATCAACAAGGGAGCAAAAAGAGAATTACTGAGCAAAGCCAAGGAGGACTGCCGAAGAAGATCATCCTTCTCCATCGCCCGGGCTTCGGCAGTAAGCCTGGCTGCTTCCTCGTCCTTTAGCCTCCTCTTCAGCCCCTCGAGTTCCTCCTTCAGAGAGTCAATTTCTTGACGAGCTTCTGCAGCAATCTTAATTGCGCCTTCCATTTTGAGGAGGAGGACTCGACCTCCTTCTGCAGCTGGGCCTTGTCGACTTCCAAAGAAGTGTATTGGGAGGCGAAAGACTCCAGGGACGATATAACAGCTCGCAAGTCCTTAAAAATAAGGGAAAAAGTTTATCGGGTGAAGTACTCAAAATTTATTCGAGAGATGTTGCATTCAAACGGGAAGAGACTTACAGGTTTCCCTGACGGAGGAGTTGCAGCAGTGGCAGTTGAAGGAATATTCTTCCCCTTGGAAAGGGAAGAAGCAGTTGATATTTGGGCCGCGGGGACTGTGGCAGGGGCCGAAGCCTCGGAAGCTGCAGGATCCGGCGGAGCAGCGCTAGTTTTGGACTTTTTGGGAGGAGGCTCGATGAAACCTTCATCACTACAAAAGTAAATGATTGGCAGAGTCAAACAGAGGATGCGAATAGCAAAATTGGAACGAAGGAAAAGGCGAGGACTTATAGATCGTAAAGATCATCCTCATCGGCAAAACCACTGGATGATCTCTTCGAAGGCAGAGCTTCGGCTTCCTCCGCAGCTGCATCAATAAAGGCAGCATGATCAGCGTCGTCATCATGCATTGATCCCGCTGTGTCGCTAATATCATTGGCTGCAGTTTCGGGATCGATGAGGACGGTGTCAGGGTTTATTGGGTCAGCATGTTCGGCTTCTGGACTAGCATTTCCCTCAGTATGAGACCCTGTAGGGGCAGAGGAATCTCCTCTCTCGGAAATATCATTCAGCAAGTCTTGCAAATAATCAGGATCTATAGGATTCTGTCAGAAGTAAAACATGTAAGGACAATGGTAGTCGAGTTAAGCAAGAAAAACTGCACATTGGGAATATGAAAGAAGGGAATTACCTCGGTTGGCGGGTAATCAAAATCAAATGGTAAATGGGAAGATGTAAGAGGAATCGAATCTTCCTGGCTGAAGTGAGTAAGACGCCGAACCTTGTCAAGCAGTTCCTTTCCAGATAGTTCGGCAGCATTTATCCTAGTCTCGTCCTTGGGACCCGAATACAGCCACATCGGATGAGCTCTAACCATGATCGGCTGAACTCGACGCTTGAAGAACACGGCGGCTACCTCTGTGCCTATCATGGTCTGACCATCGGCTTCCTTGATCCGAAGGAATTTGTCAAATAACTTGTCGACTACTGGTTTCTCATCGGGAGATAGGGTATTTTCCCAAGATTTCTTAGGCTTGGCTTCAAGGACATCAGAGAAGCGAGGGAGCTAGGATTCGGCTGCTGAAGAATCTCTAATATAGAACCACTTCAACCTCCATCCTTGCACAGACTCACTCATTGGAAAGTTGAAGTAATTAACCTCTTTATGGGCAACGAAGCCGACTCCACCGATAACGAAAGACCCGCCACTGATGTTGTACCTTTTCACGAAGAAAATTTTCTTCCACAAACCGAAGTGTGGCTCAATGCCCAAGAACGCTTCGCAGAGAGTTATAAAGATAGCAAGGTGAAGGATTGAGTTGGGAGTTAACTGCCACAGTTGGATCTCGTAAACTCGAAGGAGATGGCGAAGGAATTTGTGAGCAGGAAGCGAGAGACCTCGGTACAAGAATGATAAGAACATCACGGAAAAACCAGCAGGGGGATTAGGTCGTGAAATCGCACCTGGGAGAATAACATTCCCCTCGTCGGGCGAGATCAATCCAAGGCTCTTGGCCCTCTTCTCATCATGCTTCGTAATTGTCGACGCCGGCCAATCGCCGGGATTGGGCCCAGCAATGGAGCTCGACGGCGCTGAAGGCGCCAGAGTCAAGGGAGGAGCACTTGGGGCGCCTTTCTTCGCCAGATTTGGAGGAGCTTTGGCGGTGGCGCCGCTGCTCGCGGCGCTGGTGGCAACGACGAGATTCTTCTTCTTCACCATCTTGGGGATTTGAAGGAGATCTGGAAACGGCGGTGGCGGCGTAGTGGTTTTGAGTGAAGAAGATGAATGGGGGAGAAAAGGATGCAAGGATGGAGTATGGGGAGAAGGAAATTTGCAACGAGAGATTATAAGATGCAAAACTAAGGATCGAACGGGCATGTGTCTCCAATTTATTGAAAGAGTCTCTTTTTCATCAATAATCGCGGGAATCAAGGAGACGCTTTGGTAACTGCGCGCAAGAAGCGCTCATTTCTTATAAACAGAACCTCGCAGGAGTAGGATGGGCCCAACTGGTCGTGTCCTGTCAAGTCAGAACTGCAGCGGTGGTTACGTCATCAATGACGTCGAAAAGCTTGATTGATGGATCCGAAGGAACAAACAAAATTGTCGGGTGGTCAACTTGAGTCTACGCACGAATTGCGAGCATCCGCACCTAGACTCGGGGGCTACTCCCATCGGGAGCGCTGGACGCGCACCCGATAAATGTGAACTCGAAGATTTTTTTTCATTAAGGAGGGCGTGAAGAAGTATTTGAAGAAAAGAACAGCTCAGCTCGAGTCTGCACCCGTTCTCAAGCGTCCGTGCCCAGACTCGGGGGCTACTCCCATCGGGAGCACAGGACGCGCACCCGATAAAACTTTTTTACACTCCAGGATCATGCTCGGGGACTTGATTCTGAGTAGAGTAACGTTGTTTTGTCAACGACAGTTAACCAGCAAAGCTGGGCACGTTACTCAATATCCTTTACGCGTTCAAACTTTACTGAAAAGTACAAGCACTGATATGTATGTATCGGGTGACCTATGAAGACTTGCAAGAAACTTCGGCAAAAGAAGACATTCGAGTGGCACAACTTGAGTCTACACACGGATTGCAAGCATCCGTATCTAGACTCGGGGGCTACTCCTATCGGGAGCGCTGGACGCGCACCCGATAAAAGAAGATGAAGCTATTACAAGATGGACAAGATCAGTCAAGGGAAAAGAATGCTTGGTGGAGGCATGCTTTAGTCTCTACCCGAAAAATCTTCGGCTAGACACTCGGGGACTACTGACGTGGGTATTACCCTTCGGGTATCCGATATTTGCCCTATCCTGTGCGGCCCAAATGGAGGCCCATGAAGATACCTGATGGCAAGGTGGGCCGCTAGGATGGTGCTGGAGAAGATTCCTTGAAGGACAAGATGAAGAGGAGCCGAACAAGGAAAGTTTAGTGCTAGGTCTCTTGTAAACCTAGTCGTACCCGGGCATATCTCTTGAGACCTGGCCTCCTATATAAAGACCAGGAGAGAGGGCTGCCGGGACACAATCAATCTTAGCAACTTTAGCCACCAAGTCTAGAGCTAGGTCGCCGTAGTACTTAGCCTCTCGACGAGATCACAGCCGAAACGGCACCCCATTGTAACCCAATATTTTCATAATCAAGATCAGACAGGCAGGACGTAAGGGTTTTACCTCATCGAGGGCCCCGAACCTGGGTAAATCGCTCTCCCCGCTTGTCTGTTAACCGATGTCTCGTGTCAGCCTACAGGATTCCATCAACCCTAAGCCCCAATCGGAGGGCATTGCCGAGGAGCACCCTCGACATCAGCCTTCATTCCTTTTCTGACGCATTGCATCTTCAATTTTTTTGCACTGTCATGCAAAGACTTAATCAAAGATGGGAGCTTGAGATGGCCAGCATATTTTGTGGATGCAATTCTTCGACGCGGATCGATCTTTATCATGATCATCTGCCTAATCTTATCAAATATTTGCCACAACATAAGCCCTTTCAATGACTTGACCTTTGAATTGAAACTCTCTGCAAGGTTACTTGTTACATAGTCTATCTTGCAAATTTCATTGAATTGGCTTCTTGACCACACCCTACCATGATGTTCATCCAAGTACTCCTTCACCCCAGGTTTTTGTTTATACAACACATCCAAATGAAACAGATGCTTCCTAGTGCTGCATGTGTATGAAGCTGGCCATAGGTTCTCAGTAAAAATTTTACCCTTGAATTTATTTGTAAAATTCTGTACCAAGTGTCGCATACATACCCTATGCTCCACTCCAGGGAATACTGCTTCTACTGCACTCTCCAAACCTTTGCAAGCGTCTGTGTGGATAGCAAGTCCTGGTGACCTATAAGGTCGCGCAAATTCTACAGAAACCAAGTCCAACTTTCCTCTGACTCAACCTCCAAAACTCCATAAGAAACAGGGAACATCCAATTGTGTCCATCAACCGCAGTAGCAGCAACTAGCTGTCCTTTAAACCTGCCATGAAGAGCGGTTGCATCCACGGCCAAATAAGGCATGCAACCGTCCAGAAAAGCAAGCTTTGAAACAAACAAAAGCCCTTCTAAAACATTCCTTCTGCATTACCTTCCCGCTTTTCAATTTGTAGGGAACCGTATGCTTGTCTATCGCTACAACACTGCTGGACTAGCCATCTCCACTTCAGCTTTGAAAGTGTAAAGCAACTGAAAGCTTTCATTCCATGGACCATTGATCTTGTCAAGAGCCATTTCGTTTGCATAGAACATCCTCATGTAAGGTACTTTTATATCAAACTTCTCAAGCATCTTTTTCTTGAGTGCTGTTGGACCAAGTGAAAGAGTTTCTCTCAGCCAATCTAGGATTGCATCTGCCAACCACCTAGTTTTCGCTAGCTTTGTTTTCACCTCTGGCTCTCCCCCTCGAGGTGGACACCTATGGACCTCCTCATTATTCTTTATCTGAAACATAATGATAAGGGATGTCAGTAATAGTTAACAAATTTTACACTGTGATCTAAAATACACAACTGGTTGGTGTAGTACTTGAACCAAGGTGCTTCTGTGCATTGTGGATGCATGCAGCCTCCACCTACACCTCTTGTATGGGCATTTAACTGTGAACCTACCTGACTCACTTTTAATAACCTCATAATTATTCTTAGAGCGAAGGCAATATGTAGTAATTGCATTACGGAAGTCCATCATCGTATGAAATACGGTGTCTGCTGCAAGCTGAGGATCCTCCCTGTTCCACTCAATTGTTGGAAGTCATCACCTTCGTAATCGGCTAAAACGAGGCTGTCATTGTTCTCATCCTTCTCTTCATCATCAGTGTCATCAAATCTGGCACCAAAAGCAATATCTTCCATGTATTGATCCTCCATTGCCTGCTTACTGCATCGATCTAACAATTCAGGAAACACCAACTCATCCTCATCATCTTGAGGAGACTGATCCCCAATCTCTGCATCGTCCTCCACATCGACATAAAACGATCGCTACCACTAACCTGGGGACAGATGGTGCTACCCACAGGAGCGCCGCTATTAGCAGAGCAGCAGTAGAGAGACATGATGCCCGACCACCTGATGATGCCCCAACACCAGATGATGCCTGGCCCCTGTCCACATGGATACGAATTTTACCGAAACGGCAAGAAGCATTCAAAGCAAAAAGAATTCCCAGATCATCGTCGGAAATTAGTGGAACCAATCTTCGCTCGGTGTTGTTGAAATATTCGAAATGAACTGCATCGCGAGGGCTCCAGGCGTACTTATCGTAGATGTTAGCTTTCAAATCCCTCAACGAGATGGTGGTTGCAACCACCGCAGGGATGTAAAACCCATTCGTATGGCGTTTAGAATCACGCGTAAAGCTAGAATCCAGCCTAACCACCAGCCGAAAAGCCAGCGCTGGATCAATCCTATTCGAAAAGCAACACAGTTAGTTGAGCAACAACGATTGGCGCTCAAAAACTGCCTACTGTTAATTCACAAAGGCAGACGATGCTTACCCAGATGGAATCCATGCGTTAGATCCCTCCGATTCCCAATCTTCTCCACGGTTGAGGGGAAGAATCGGCACACCAGACGGTTGTACAAACTCTACTGCGAAAGGGGTAGATCTAGATCTAGTAGGCGGAGCCCTCTCCGCCTCCCGGGGGTGGTGGTGGGGAGGGGGCTGCTCGGCGGACGACGCCATAAGGTAGGAGGGCAGGATGGCGTGGCGGCGGAGGGGCGGTGTGTGAGCTCCTCCAGTCTCGGGCGGAGGGGAAAGCTTTGGGTGAGCTCCTTCAGTCAACAGTCAACACAATTCGAAAGCAACGGTCAATTCAAAACCACCGCGGCTCCCTAGCCGTCACCGGTAACGGTCAAGGCCTCTGACCAGACGGCAACCCTCCCGTCCGAGCTTCTGCGAGAGGTTTCAAACTAGAGGGAGGGGAAAACTGAGGAAAAGTTAAGCGGCTGGAGAAAACTGAGTATAACTAACGAACTAGGGGCACGAGAACAGAAAACCCTTCTAAATTTAAAACAAGATCAGAACTATCTTAGCAAAAAAAGAAAGTACACAAGAATACTCACAAATAGTTTAAGTACATTCTTAAGATATCAGGTAATATGGTGATTTTCATGATTTTTGTTAAATATTTGTGAGTTCTCTAGGACTCCCTATTCATCATTTTATGTCTTTTTGTACTTCAAAATTTAGAACACTTATAGCCTACCAAGGTTCTTTTTTTTTTTGAAAAAATCTAGCTTTCTATAAATTATCATCCTTTTCGTTTGTTTTGCTTTTATTTTTCGATTTTTACCTTATGGTTATAATTTGAAGGTTTTATTTTTCAAAAAGGAGAATTGTTGAGTGGATTGCTAAATATGTTAAATGTCCCACTTCACCGGCCATACGAGCTTTAGTGTTCGAAGTTAAGGGTCAAACATGTCGGCTTTAAGTTTACGACTAAAAGCAGACTGGGGTAATAGTGGTAGAGGTTGTCAAACGATAATTCTTCCGGACCAAAAACATCCAGCTCTATTGGTCGATCTTTTGATCCAAAGAAAACAATATTAGCATCAAATTTTTAGTGCTAATTAATTGTACTTGCATATAATTCATCATCAATAAACTATGATATTATTGAAAATTAAGTCGTGCCAAAGGAGTTTCATAAGGTGTGAATTCCATGGACTATATGGAGAAATATGTTCTCTCAAGTTATATATCTCACTGGAAATACTTTTGTACTTTCCATGCCAAAGGAGTTTCATAAGGTGTGAATTCCATGGCCGTCAGTGTCCATTTTGCTTTGAGATTCAGATAAAAGGAGGAGAGAGAGCTACCTTTTCATCTACCACAACAAGCATAAATCTCGAGGAATTAATCGACTGTAAACACCCACACATATATCTCACTTATATAGCGTTCTTTGCAATTGGAACTAAATAAGAGTAAAACATCAAGTGAATTAACACGTGAAGCAAAGGAAAAGAAGACTGCAAGTACGAAAGGGTGGACCAGGGTTCATCATTCTATGTATTTTTATACTTCAAACATAAAAACAGTTATAACTTTCCCAAGTTCTTTTAATAAACCTAGTATTCTACAAATTATCATCCTTACCATTTTCTTTTGGCTTTATTTTCTCAAGTTTAACCTCATGGTTTATAATTTTAAAAGCTTATTTCCCCCAAGAAGAGAATTGTTGACTGGATTGCTAAATATGTGAAACTGCCGCCAGTCCACCGGCCATACACGTTTTGCTGTTGGAAGTTAAGGGTCAAACATGTGGGATTTAAGTTAACGACTAAAAGCTGACCAGTTGAGGCAACCAGAAGACACTACTTCAGGACCTAAAATATCCAGCTCTATTGGTGGATCTTTCGATCCAAAGGAAACAAAATTGGCATCAAATTCAAAGATCACCATTTCGAGTCGATAATTCCTGGGCAAGCGAGCAACTATGATATTATTGAAAATTGAGCCGTGCCAAAGGACCTCCATTAGAGGGTAAATTCTGTGGACAAAATGGGGAAATGGCCAAATGGGTACTCCCTCCGTTCTTTTTTAATCGACGCGAAGTTAGTTCATTGTTTGCATATAGAAAGTGAAGTTCCCGCGTCGATTAATACGGGACAGAGGTAGTAGATGCCTAGTAACTACAGGAGAAGCTGCCATGTAAAGGACTCAATATCGACTCGAGAAAAGACAAAGGTAGCACATTTCCAATTGAACCTATCAAAGATATGTTCACACGCCAGTTCAGTGAAGTTAACTCGTGGCCCTCTACGCATAGTCAGAGTTAAACGACTAAAAAAAAAAGAGAACCCCAAGAAAAAGGAAAAAGAAAACGCAATTCCAGAAGCAAGAGTATATAATCCATGCCCCCAGTCGAGTTGAAAACTGAGACTCTGGTTCGGCAGCTCGGCTACCTTTGGAATCTCCAGATGCACCGAACCGATTGAGTCATCGAGATGCAGGTCCTCGCATTGGACTTGTTAACTCTATTTAAAAATAAACATATCTGACTGTTCTTAGTAGGAAATGGTAGCCTACATCCTAGGTGCAGTCGGCCTCCATGACTTGTGAGTTCAAAACCGATTAGAGCTAGCCGAACGATCATGCATATCCATGGGTATTCTAATAATAAATTCAGAATCAAACAAAAGGTGCGCGTAGGTAGTAGCTGATCAGACTACAGAGACGGAAGTTTTGACAGTTAAGGTATGCCATGATACAATTTCTTGCAAAAGAAGGGCGAAGCTACGTACTCTAACTAAGTGAAACGGACTGCAAACTTTCATTCAGAGAAAATGTGAAACGGACTGCAAACTTTCATTCAGAGAAAATGTGAAACGGACTGCAAACTGAACTAGATAGTTCCTCGCAGACAGACAGTAGTACTGTACGTTGATGAAGAGTCGGTCTCCCGAAAGCCTGACGGAACAAGCTAGCAAGTGACCAAAACAATCAGCCATTGTAACAGTAGTTGGCGTTCACAAATCGCGAGTTCGCGTCTAACATGGCGTTCCAATGAGCACAAGCTTCTAGTACGTTCCCGTCCCCGTCGTTCTCCTCCGCGCGCGTGCGGAAACGCCCCGCAGTTGGCATGAAAATTTTCCGGTGAGTTTAGACACCAGCATCATGGGAAATACATAATTATAAGATCCCCTTTTGTGCACGGCTGCACCAACTAGCTAAGTGTTGTGCAAAAGCGAGCTAAACAACAAATGTTTCAGATCGTCCTTGTCCCATGCGCGAGGATTTCGTTGCAATTAAAGTAGGATATGTCGGTCATCCGTCGGCGTCGGCTGTCATTGTATATTGTATATATGTAAAAAAGAAGAGAAAAAAGAGTGCAAAACGATAGCTTTTCCACATAAATTATTGACTTCAGTATTCTTTTGCCACATTTCCAATCATACCTTCATGAATTCTCTAGGAACTTTCTCTTCCTTCACCCAAAGAAAGTAGAAGATTCATATAATGGGCACCGATGAATGAACGTTGTTCACTTGCATACACCAAGCTTTAGGATAGCGGGCACCGAGTTTCATATATCAGTTTAACTTCAACATATCCAAGTTTTCAAAAGTAAAATTGTTCTATGCTTGACCAAGTTTAGAAAAAAAATGACGAGACCATATCAGTATATAGAATATACCAATATATTTCATGCGGATTAACTGATATTGATTTCATATTGTCGGTGTTGATATAGTTTGGACCTAAGAAGCCGCCTTCTAGAAAGGAACACAGACAGTAGTTGGATCGAAAACTTTGAACTACTCATGTTTGTTCATGGAGAGCATGCTTATATCATGTCATATACAGGACAAACATAATATAGAATAACGAGGTTTATGTTGGATAATTAGGCACATTTTTCATAATTAATTCCAGAATATTAAACATGACGACAATAACTACTAACATGTGAAACTCGAACATACTAGATGCATTAATCAACATGAATAGTAGAAGCGCAAACAGTAAAACATCCATCGCTAAACAGATCGAGATATGTCGCACGTACCGATCTGGTGGAGGTGTAGCAGATGAAGTCGCAGCAGTAACGTTGTTGATGAAAATGTTGTTGACGACGGGTCGAAGTAGACGGTGTTGAAGACGACGGTAGGCAGCACCGCCTGACTTGGACGGAAGACGACTCGTGGTGAAGTGCTTGAGACGTCACGCAGAGCGCTTCCCAAAAACCTAATTCACCCTCTCCCGTACTGATAAGGGGTGGCCCGATCTTCTCAGTAAGCAACGGTGGTGATGATGATCACGGGGTGATAGCAGCGGAGGAACACGCCGATGTAGTGGATGATAACTTGTATGACGAACGAGATCTCTCGATTGGTCCCTGTCGCCAATGCAACAACTCTCAACCCCGCAAGATATTCGCAACTCCACACACTTGCGCACGTAGCCGCCGACCACGAAGCGGTAAGTTGCAACCTTCTAATTCCCAATGGAACAGCAGATCACACAAGACTTTCAGATCTACACAATATCAAGCAATATGGTGTAGGGATTCAATAGTTTTGCAGAGCAAACAACTAAGAACTAGGGTTTATCTTAAACGTGGTCTAAAGCAACTTTGGGGGCGTCCTATGGACTTATATAGGCGTCCAGGACGACCTCAGGTCGAAAAGTACGAAAATAACCGACCCGAATAGATCTGGTCGGAGGACTGACTCGGCCGGTCTGGGGCCGGTCGGCCGGGCCTGGGACCGGCCGGTCCGGTTTGGACCGGGTCTGGCGCCGGGCGACGACCGGGTGGACCTTCCGGTCTTACTGGATAGTGCCCGGATGGCACAAGCGTAGAATCCGGTTGAAACCGGATGGATCCGGCGTGGGGGCCTGTTGGACCGGCCCTGGGACCGGGCGGCCCGGCGGTGCGGCCGGTTGACCGGTCCTGGCGCCGGCTGGAACATCTCCTCCTCTCGCGCATGCCTCCCGCTCCTCCCTCGCGCGTTCATGAGATATCTTCATGTCCAGCTCCATGTCCAGCTTCATGTCCTTCACGTCCAGCTGCTTCTTCCTCCTCGTGCGATGCTCTCCTCTTCATACCTGATGATACACAAGTAATAGGACTTAGGCAGTATAAAGTTCTCATCAATCAATGTATTGTTTAAGAACAAGTTCACCTGTTGTTTAACTAGCTTCGCACGAGCTCGTGTCATTGGTCCAATCCTAACTTCATTGGACTTGAGCTTCACAGCAGGATCATCTTCAACTTGCAATGACGGAGGTAGTAGTGAGGTAGGGATGTCCTCATCATCTCCCCCCCTTCAAAAGGCGTCGACCTCGACGCTCCAAGGTCTTCTCCGTCATATGGTGTCAAATCAGCAACATTGAAAGAATTACGACACCAAACTCATCAACTGGAAGATCTATTGAGTATGCATTATCATTGATCTGGCAAGCACTTTGTAAGGACCAGACCACGAGGCTTCAACTTAGACTTCCTCAGCTTCGGGAACCTATCCTTGCGAAAATGTACCCAGGACCATATCACCAGGCTTGAACAACATCTCCTTACGCTTCTTGTTCATCCTTGCAGCATTGCTCTTGCCTTTCTTCTCGATCAACTCTTTAGTCTTCACATGTATCTTTCGTACAAAATCTGCCCTCTTGGATGCCTCCATATTAACTCTCTCATGTATGGGCAAAGGCAACAAATCAAGTGGAGTAATGGGTTTGAAACCATACACCACCTCAAAGGGACACAGCTCTGTGGTAGAATGTACCGCCCTGTTATAAGCAAACTCCACATGCGGCAAACACTCTTCCCACTTCTTCTGGTTCTTCTTGATCATGGATCTCAACAGTTGTGACAATGTTCTATTAACCACTTCAGTTTGACAATCAGTTTGAGGATGACAAGTAGTGCTGAACAGCAGCTTCGTCCCCAGCTTCCTCCACAGCGTCTTCCAGAAGTAGCTCATAAACTTCACGTCATGATCACAAACAATAGTCTTCGGGACTCCATGTAGACGTACAATCTCCCTGAAAAACAGGTTAGCAATATGCGACGCATCGTCGCTTTTGTGGCAGGCAATAAAATGTGACATCTTAGAGAATCTATCCACTACCACTAATATAGAATCATGGCCTCGTTTAGTACACGGCAAATCCAACACAAAATCCATACTAATGTCTTCCCAAGGTGTAGTAGGTGCCGGTAAAGGAGTATACAAACCGTGAGGCTTCAGCTTGGACTTGGACTTGTTGCAAGTAATGCACCTCTTTCATATACCACGTCCGCCTCATCTTTGGCCAATAAAAGTGGTCAGCTAGCATGAGTAGTGTCTTCTCACGCCCAAAGTGACCCATCAAACCTCCAACATGTGATTCCTGCAATAAGAGCAAACGCAAGACGATTCTGAACACATAGTTTGTTAGCTCTAAACAAGAACCCATCATGTATGTGATATTTTTCCCATGCTTTACCAAGAGCACATAAGCGATATGGTTCAGCAAAATCATGATCAGTGGCATACAAATCACAAAGTATCTCTAGACCAGGAATTTTAACATCAAGTTGAGTTAATAGCATATTCTTCCTAGATAGAGCATCAACAACAATATTATCTTTTCCTTCTTATGCTTGATAATGTATGGAAAAGACTCAATGAACTCAACCCACTTAGCTAGACGCTATGCAAAGTAGATTGGGCTTTCGATATTTCAAAGCTTCATGATCAGAATGTATGATAAATTCTTTTGGCCACAAGTAATGTTGCCAAACCTCAAGAACTCTAATTAAAGCATACAATTCTTTATCATATATTGGATAGTTCAACTTAGCACCAGAAAGTTTCTCAGAAAAATATGCAATTGGGCGACCCTCTTGCATCAACACACCACCAATTTCAATACCACTAGCATCACATTCAATCTCAAATTGCTTATTGAAATCAGGAAGTGCAAGCAACGGTGCAGAAGTTAACAATCTCTTAAGTTCATCAAAAGCATGATCTTGGGCTGCGCCCCACTCAAAAACAACACCCTTTTTAGTCAAATCATTCAAAGGTGCAGCAATAGTACTAAAGTTGGGCACAAATCTTCGATAAAACCCAGCTAGACCATGAAAACTTCTAACTTGACTCACATTCATGGGAATAGGCCAATTTTGAATAGCTTCAATTTTAGATACATCTACTTCTACTCCATGCTTAGAGACAACATAACCAAGAAATATGACCTTATCTTTGCAAAATGTGCACTTCTCAAGATTACCATAGAGTTTATTATCACGCAACACTTGCAAAACATGTCGAATATGTATAGTATGATCAGATTCATTGCGGCTATAGATTAATATATCATCAAAGTACACAACCAGAAATTTGCCAATAAATTCAAGCAAAACATGGTTCATCAGTCTCATAAAAGTGCTAGGTGCATTAGTCAAACCAAAAGGCATTACTAACCACTCATATAAACCAAATTTTGTTTTAAAGGCTGTTTTCCATTCATCCCCTTCTTTCATCCTAATTTGATGATAACCACTACGCAAATCAATTTTAGAGAACACAGCAGCACCACTCAATTCATCTAGCATATCCTCTAAACGGGGAATAAGATGACGATATCGAATAGTAATGTTGTTTATAGCTCTACAATCTACGCACATACGCCATGTACCATCTTTCTTAGGAACTAGAATAACAGGAACAGCACAAGGACTAAGGCTTATGCGGTATAACCTTTGTCGAGTAGCGCTTGTACTTGCTTCTGTATCTCCTTCGCCTCTTCGGGATTTGTTCTATATGGCGCCCTATTGGGCAGCGAAGCTCCGGGAATCAAGTCAATTTGATGCTCAATACCTCGCAATGGTGGCTGGTACCTCCTCCGGAAACACGTTGCCAAATTCCTGTAAAACATTAGAAACACCAAGAGGAAGAGGGGTCATGTCGTTAGAAACCAAAATCGTACCCCTGTACAAAAGCACAAGAGGCATGGCCGTAGGATCCTCACTAAATTCTCTCATGTCTTCTTTGGTGGCTAATGAAACCAAGGAATTCACTCGCTCACTTTTCGTTATATCACTCACAATATTACAATTCTCTCGCCTATCTAAAGGAGCATCCTTCAAGTTGACTTCAATCTTCTGACGAGACTCATTGACAATTTGTTGTGGTGACATAGGCTGTAAGTTAATTTTCTTACCCTTGTACTCCAAGTGATATGTATTGGTGATGGCGTGTGAAACACCCGTCCGTTGGGAACCCCAAGAGGAAGGTGTGATGTGTACAGCAGCAAGTTTCCCTCAGTAAGAAACCAAGGTTATCGAACCAGTAGGAGATGAAGGCCACGTGAAGGTTGTTGGTGAAGGAGTGTAGTGCGGCGCACCAGGGATTCGGCGCCAACGTGGAACCTGCACAACACAATCACAATACTTTGCCCCAACTTAACAGTGAGGTTGTCAATCTCACCGGCTTGCTGAAAACAAAGGATTAAACGTATGGTGTGGAGAATGATGTTTGTTTGCAATGAAAACAAAGAACAGAGATTGCAGTAGATTGTATTTCAGATGTAAAAGAATGGACCGGGGTCCATAGTTCACTAGTGGTGTCTCTCCAATAAGATAAATAGCATGTTGGGTGAACAAATTACAGTTGGGCAATTGACAAATAGAGATGCACATACATATATCATGATGACTACTATGAGATTTAATTAGGGCATTACGACAAAGAACATAGACCGCTATCCAGCATGCATCTATGCCTAAAAAGTCCACCTTCGGGTTAGCATCCGCACCCCTTCCAGTATTAAGTTGCAAACAACAGACAATTGCATTAAGTAATGCGCGTAATGTAATCAACACAAATATCCTTAGACAAAGCATCGATGTTTTATCCCTAGTGGCAATAGCACATCCACAACCTTAGAACTTTCTGTCACTGTCCCAGATTCAATGGAGGCATGAACCCACTATCGAGCATAAATACTCCCTCTTGGAGTTACAAGTATCAACTTGGCCGAGCCTCTACTAGCAACGGAGAGCATGCAAGAACATAAACAACACATATATGATAGATTGATAATCAACTTGACATAGTATTCAATATTCATCGGATCCCAACAAACGCAACATGTAGCATTACAAATAGACGATCTTGATCATGATAGGCAGCTCACAAGATCTAAACATGATAGCACAAGAGGAGAAGACAGCCATCTAGCTACTGCTATGGACCCATAGTCCAAGGATGAACTACTCACGCATCGGTGGGAGGCGGGCATGGTGATGTAGAGCCCTCCGTGATGATTCCCCTCCCAGGGTGCCAAGCGATCTCCCGAATCCCCGAGATGGGATTGGCGGCGGCGGCTCTCGGAACTTTTCTCGTATCGTGGCTCTCGGTGATAGGGTTTTCACGACAGAGAATATATAGGCGAAGGGGCGTTGGGAGGCGCCCAAGGGGCCCACCCCATAGGGCGGCGCGCCCAAGGGTGGGGTCACGCCCCTAGTGGTGTGGCCGCCTCGTCGCCCTCTTCGTCTCCTCTTCGGACTTCGGAAGGCTCCGTGCAAAATAAGACCGTGGGCTTTTGTTTCGTCCAATTCCGAGAATATTTCTTGTGTAGGATTTCTCGGAACCAAAACAACAGAAACAGAACTGGCGCTTCGGCATCTTGTTAATAGGTTAGTGACGGAAAATGCATAAAAATGATATAAAGTGTATATAAAACATGTGAGTATTGTCATATAACTAGCATGGAACATAAGAAATTATAGATACGTTTGAGACGTATCAAGCATCCCCAAGCTTAGTTCCTACTCGCCCTCGAGTAGGTAAACGATAACAAGGATAATTTCTGAAATGACATGCTACTATCATAATCTTGATCAATACTATTGTAAAGCATATGAATTGAATGAAGTGATTCGAAGCAATAGTAAAGATAATGACTAAACAACTGAATCATATAGCAAACACTTTTCATGAATAGTACTTTCAAGACAAGTATCAATAAGTCTTGCATAATAGTTAACTCATCAAGCAATAGATTCTTAATAGAAGGTTTTGAAGCAACACAAAGGATGATTAAGTTTCAGCAATTGCTTTCAACTTGTAACATGTATATCTCATGGATAGTTGTCAACATAAAGCAATATAACAAGTGCAATAAGTAAACATGTAAGAATCAATGCACACAGTTGACACAAGTGTTTGCTTCTAAGATAGAAAGAAGTAGGTAAACTGACTCAACATAAAGTAAAAGAAAGGCCCTTCGCAGAGGGAAGCATGGATTACTCATGTGCTAGAGCTTTTATTTTGAAAACATGGAAACAATTTTGTCAACGGTAGTAATAATTCATATGTGTTATGCATAAGACCTTCTATAAGTTGCAAGCCTCATGCATCGAATATCAATAGTGCCCGCACCTTGTCCTAATTAGCTCGGATTTCCATGGATTATCATTGCATTACATATGTTTCAACCAAGTGTCACAAAGGGGTACCTCTATGCCACCCGTACAAAGGTCCAAGGAGATAGATCGCATTTGATTTCTCGTTTTGATAGATCTCAAGTTGAGGACATCCATACCGGGACAACCTAGAAAACAGATAATGGACTCCTCTTTACTGCTTAAGCATTCAACAACAGATAATATTCTCATAAGAGATTGAGGATTAATGTCCAACTGAAACTTCCACCATGATACATGGCTTTGGTTGGCGGCCCAATGTTCTTCTCTAACAATATGCATACTCAAACCATTTAATCATGATAAATCACCCTTACTTCAGACAAGACGAACATGCATAGCAACTCACATTATATTCAACAAAGGTGTAAAAAGTTGATGGCCTCCCCAGAAACATGTTTACCGCTCAACAAGCAACTTATAAGAAATAAGATACATAAGCAACATATTCAATACCACAATAGTTTTTAAGCTATTTTCCCATGAGCTATGTATTGCAAAGACAAGGAATGAAATTTTAAAGGTAGCACACAAGCAATTTACTTTGGAATGGCAGAGAAATACCACATAGTAGGTAGTTATGGTGGACACAAATGGCATGAGTTTTGGCTCAAGGTTTTTGGATGCACGAGAAGCATTTCCTCTCAGTACAAGGCTTTGGCTAGCAAGGTTGTTTGAAGCAAACACAAGTATGAACCGGTACAGCAAAACTTACATAAGAACATATTGCAAGCATTATAAGACTCTACACTGTCTCCTTGTTGCTCATACACTTTTACCAGGAAATATCTAGACCATAGAGAGATCAATCATGCAATCCAAATTTCAACAAGCTCTACAGTAGTTCCCCACTAATAGGTTTAAACTACAAGATGCAAGAGCTTAAACATGATCTATGAGAGCTCAAAACAATTGCCAAGTATCAAATTATTCAAGACCATATACCATTTACCACATGAAGCATTTTCTGTTTCCAACCAAATAGCAATCAACGAAGCGGTTTTCAACTCCGCCATGAACATTAAAGATAGAGCTAAGAACACCGTGTTCATATGAAAAAGCGGAGCGTGTCTCTCCAATACAAAGAATGCTAGGATCCGATTTTATTCAAACAAAAACAAAAACAAACAGACGCTCCAAGTAAAGAACATAAGATGTGACGGAATAAAATATAGTTTCACTAGAGGTGACCTGATAAGTTGTCGATGAAGGGGGATGCCTTGGGCATCCCAAGCTTAGATGCTTGAGTCTTCTTGAAATATGCAGGGATGAACCACGGGGCATCCCCAAGCTTAGACTTTTCACTCTTCTTGATCATAGTATATCATCCTCCTCTCTTGACCCTTGAAAACTCCTCCACACCAAACTTAAAACAAACTCATTAGAGGGTCATGCATAATCAAAAATTCACATGTTCAGAGGGGACACAATCATTCTTAACACTTCGGACATTATCCAAAGCTACTGAAAGTTAATGGAACAAAGAAATCCACTCAACACAGAAAAGAGGCAATGTGAAATAAAAAGAATCTGTCAAAACAGAACAATCCGTAAAGACGAATTTTTTAGAGGCACTTAACAGGCTCAGATGAAAAAGCTCAAAACTAATGAAAGTTGCGTACATATCTATGGATCACGCATGAATTTTCACAGATTTTCTTGATTCTTCTACAGAGAGATCTACTCAAATTCGTGACAGGTAAAAATCTGTTTCTGCGCAGAAATCCAAATCTAGTATCAACTTTACTATCGCACTTTACTTGGCACAACAATATGATAAGGAGAGGTTGCTACAGTAGTAACAACTTCCAAGACACAACAAAACAGTAGCAAAATAAATAAAAACAACATGGGTTATCTTCCAAGAAGTGCTTTTCTTTAACGCCTTTCAGCTAGGCGCAGAAAGTGCAAATCAAGTATTATCAAGAGAAGAAGCATCAACATCATAATTTGTTCTAATAATAGAATCAAAAGGCAACTTCATTCTCTTTCTAGGAAGTGTTCCATACCTTTCTTGAGAGGGAATTGATACTTAATATTTCCTTCCTTCATATTAATAATAGCACCAACAGTTCGAAGAAAGGGTCTTCCCAAAATAATAGGACAAGATGCATTACATTCGATATCCAAGGCAATAAAATCAACGGGGACAAGGTTATTGTTAACCGTAATGTGAACATTATCAATCCTCCCCAAAGGTTTCTTTATAGAATTATCAGCAAGATTAACATCCAAATAACAATTTTTCAATGGTGCCAAGTCAAGCATATCATAGAGTTTCTTAGGCAGAAATACTTGCACCAAGATCACATAAAGCATTACAATCAAAATCATTGACTTTCATTTTAATGATGGGCTCCCAACCATCTTCCAACTTCCTAGGAATAGAAGCTTCAAGTTTTAATTTCTCTTCTCTAGCTTTAATGAGAGCATTTGTAATATCTTTTGTAAAGGCCAAATTTATAGCACTAACATTAGGACTTCTAGCATTTTTTTGCAAGAACTTAATAATCTCAGAGATATGACAATTATCAAAATCTAAACCATTATAATCTACAGCATTCTGAAAAATTTCAGCACTTTCAGGCAATTTTGCATGCTTTGTACTAGGAGTAGAAACATTGCCAACACCAATTATTTTACCATTGATAGTAGGAGGTTTAGCAACATGTGAAGCATTAACATTACTAGTGGTGGTAATAGTCCAAACTTTAGCTACATTATTCTCTTTAGCAAGTTTTTCTTCTTTTTCTTCTCTTTCCCACCTAGCATGCAATTCAGCCATCAATCTAATATTGTCATTAATTCGAACTTGTATAGCGTTTGCTGTAGCAAATGACTTAATATCTTTATCTTCATTAGGCATAACTTCCAATTTTAAAAGATCAACATCAGCAGCAAGACTATCAACCTTAGAAGCAAGAATATCAATTTTACCAAGCTTTTCTTCAACAGATTTATTAAAAGCAGTTTGTGTACTAATGAATTCTTTAAGCATGGCTTCAAGACCAGATGGTGCACTCCTACTATTGTTGTAAGAATTACCATAACCATTACCATTATTAGAAGGATATGGCCTATAGTTGTTACCAAAATTATTCCTATAAGCATTGTTGTTGAAATTACTATTTTTAATGAAGTTCACATCAACATGCTCTTCTTGAGCAACCAATGAAGCTAAAGGAACATTATTAGGATCAACATTAGATCTACCATTAACAAGCATAGACATAATCACATCAATCTTATCACTCAAAGAAGAGGTTTCTTCAACAGAATTTACCTTCTTACCTTGAGGAGTTCTTTCAGTGTCCATTCAGAGTAATTGATCATCATATCATCAAGAAGCTTTGTTGCAGCACCCAAAGTGATGGACATAAAAGTACCTCCAGCAGCTAAATCCAATAGGTTCCTCGAAGAAAAATTTAATCCTGCATAGAAGGTTTGGATGATTATCCAAGTAGTTAGTCCATGGGTTGGGCAATTCTTTACCAAAGATTTCATTCTTTCCCATGCTTGGGCAACATGTTCATTATCCAATTGCTTAAAATTCATAATGCTACTTCTCAAAGATATAATTTTAGCAGGAGGATAATATCTACCAATGAAAGCATCTTTACATTTAGTCCATGAATCAATACTATTCTTAGGCAAAGATAGCAACCAATCTTTAGCTCTTCCTCTTAAGGAGAAAGAAAACAATTTCAGTTTTATAATGTCCCCATCTACATCCTTATACTTTTGCATTTCACAAAGTTCAACAAAATTATTAAGATGGGCAGCAGCATCATCAGTACTAACACCAGAAAATTGCTCTCTCATAACAAGATTTAGTAAAGCAGGTTTAATTTCATAAAATTCTGTTGTAGTAGCAGGTGGAGCAATAGGTGCATATAAAATCATTATTATTGGTGCTAGTGAAGTCACACAACTTAGTGTTCTCAGGAGCATTCATTTTAATAGTAATAAAGACAAGTAAAGCAAACTAAATAAAGTAAAGTAAAGCAAGTAACTAATTTTTTTGTGTTTTTGATATAAGAAGCAAACAAGACAGAAAATAAAGTAAAGTAAAGCAAGACAATAAACAAAGTAAAGATATTGGATGTGAGAGACTCCTTGCAGCGTGTCTTGATCCCACGCCAAGCGCAGAAAAATGCTTGATAGCGCGTGAAGCACATGTCCGTTGGGAACCCCAAGAGGAAGGTGTGATGCGTACAGCCGCAAGTTTCCCTCAGTAAGAAAACAAGGTTATCGAACCAGTAGGAGATGAAGGCCACGTGAAGGTTGTTGGTGAAGGAGCAACACCAGTGATTCCGGCGCCAACGTGGAACCTGCACAACACAATCACAATACTTTGCCCCAACTTAACAGTGAGGTTGTCAATCTCACCGGCTTGCTAAAAACAAAGGATTAAACGTATGGTGTGGAGAATATGTTTGTTTGCGATGAACAACAAAGAACAGAGATTGCAGTAGATTGTATTTCAGATGTAAAAGAATGGACCGGGGTCCACAGTTCACTAGTGGTGTCTCTCCAATAAGATAAATAGCATGTTGGGTGAACAAACTAGAGTTGGGCAATTGAAAAATAGAGATGCACATACATATATCATGATGACTACTATGAGATTTAATTAGGACATTACGACAAAGAACATAGACCGCTATCAAACATGCATCTATGCCTAAAAAGTCCACCTTCGGGTTAGCATTCGCACCCCTTCCAGTATTAAGTTGCAAACAACAGATAATTGCATTAAGTACTGCGCGTAATGTAATCAACACAAATATCCTTAGAGAAAGCATCGATGTTTTATCCCTAGTGGCAACATGATGCATGCAATTAACACACGTCCGTTGGGAACCCCAAGAGGAAGGTGTGATGCAGATAGTAGCAAGTTTTCCCTCAGAAAGAAACCAAGGTTTATCGAACCAGGAGGAGCCAAGAAGCACGTTGAAGGTTGATGGCGGCGAAGTGTAGTGCGGCGCAACACCAGGGATTCGGCGCCAACGTGGAACCTGCACAACACAACCAAAGTACTTTGCCCCAACGTAATAAAGTTGAGGTTGTCAATCTCACCGCCTTGTGAACAAAGGATTAACCATATTGTGTGGAAGATGATTGTTTGCAAAAACAGTAAGAACAAGTATTGCAGTAGATTGTATTCCGATGTAAAGTATAGGACCGGGGTCCACAGTTCACTACGGCGTCTCTCCCATAAGATAAATAGCATGTTGGGTGAACAAATTACAGTTGGGCAATTGACAAATAAAGAAGGCATAACAATGCACATACAAATATCATGAAGAGTACTATGAGATTTAATCAGGGCATTATGACAAAGTACATAGACCGCCATCCAACATGCATCTATGCCTAAAAAGTCCACTTTCAGGTTATCATCCGAACCCTTCCGGTATTAAGTTGCAAGCAACCGACAATTGCATTAAGTATGGTGTGTAATGTAATCAACACAAATATCCTTAGACAAAGCATCGATGTTTTATCCCTAGTGGCACAAAGACATCCACAACCTTAGAACTTTCGTCACTGTCCCACATTTAATGGAGGCATGAACCCACTATCGAGCATAAATACTCCCTCTTGGAGTCACAAGTATCAACTTGGCCAGAGCCTGTACTAGCAACGGAGAGCATGCAAGAACATAAACAACTCATATATGATAGATTGATAATCAACTTGACATAGTATTCAACCGGATCCCAACAAACACAACATGTAGGATTACAAATAAACGATCTTGATCATGATAGGCAGCTCACAAGATCGAACATGATAGCACAATGAGGAGAAGACGACCATCTAGCTACTGCTATGGACCCGTAGTCCAGTGGTGACTACTCACACATCGATCCGGAGGCGATCATGGCGATGAAGAGACCTCCGGAGATGATTCCCCTCTCCGGAGGGTGCCGGAGGCGATCTCCCGAATCCCCCGAGATGGGATTGGCGGCGGCTGCGTCTGGAAGGTTTTCCGTATCGTGGCTCTCGTGCCTGGGGGTTTCGCGACGAAGACTTTATGTAGGCGGAAGGGTAGGTCGGGGTCACGGGGGGCCCACACAATAGGCCGGCGCGACCAGGGCTTGGGCCGCCGCCTGTGTGCGCCACCTCGTGGCCCCACTTCGTTTCCTCTTCGGACTTCTGGAAGCTTCGTGGAAAAATAGGACCCGGGCGTTGATTTCGTCCAATTCCGAGAATATTTCCTTACTAGGATTTCTGAAACCAAAAACAGCAGAACAAAGCGGCTCTTTGGCATCTCACATAGGTTAGTGCGGAAAATGCATAATAATGACATATAATGTGTATAAAACATGTGAGTATCATCAATAAAGTAGCATGGAACATAAGAAATTATAGATACGTTTGGGACGTATCAAGCATCCCCAAGCTTAGTTCCTACTTGCCCTCGAGTAGGTAAACGATAACAAAGATAATTTCTGAAGTGACATGCTATCATAATTTTGATCAATACTATTGTAAAGCACATGAGATGAATGCAGCGATTCGAAGCAATGATGAAGATAATGAATAAACAAATGAATCATATAGCAAAGACTTTTCATGAATAGTACTTTCAAGACAAGCATCAATAAGACTTGCATAACAGCTAACTCATAAGCAATAAATTCTTAGTAGAAAGCTTTGAAACAACACAAAGGAAGATATAAGTTTCAGCGGTTATGTATATCTCATGGATAATTGTCAACACAAAGTAATATAACAAGTGCAATAGGTAAACATGTAAGAATCAATGCACAGTTACACAAGTGTTTGCTTCTGGGATAGAAAGAAGTAGGTAAACCGACTCAACAATAAAGTAGAAGATAGGCCCTTCGCAGAGGGAAGCATGGATTACTATTTTTGTGCTAGAGCTTTTCATTTTGAAAACAAGAAATAATTTTGTCAACGGTAGTAATAAATCATATGTGTTATGTATAAGACATCCTATAAGTTGCAAGCCTCATGCATAGTATACCAATAGTGATCGCACCTTGTCCTAATTAGCTCGGATTAACACGGATTATCATTGCATAACACATGTTTCAACCAAGTGTCACAAAGGGGTACCTCTATGCCGCCTGTACAAGGGTCCAAAGAGAAAGTTCGCATTGGATTTCTCGCTTTTGATCATTCTCAACTTAGACACCCATACCGGGACAACATAGACAACAGATAATGGACTCCTCTTTTAATGCTTAAGCATTCAACCACAGTTAATATTCTCATAAGAGATTGAGGTTTTATGTCCAAACTGAAACTTCCACCATGATTCATGGCTTTAGTTAGCGGCCCAATGTTCTTCTCTAACAATATGCATACTCAAACCATTTGATCATGAAAATTGCCCTTACTTCAGACAAGACGAACATGCATAGCAACTCACATGATATTCAACAAAGGTTAAAGTTGATGGCGTCCCCAGAAACATGGTTACCGCTCAACAAGCAACTTATTAAGAAATAAGATACATAAGTACATATTCTTCACCACAATAGTTTTTAAGGCTACTTTCCCATGAGCTATATATTGTAAAGGCAAAGAATAGAAGTTTTAAAGGTAGCACTCAAGTAATATACTTTGGAATGGCGGGGAAATACCATGTGGTAGGTAGGTATGGTGGACACAAATGGCATGGATTTTGGCTCAAGGATTTGGATGCACGAGAAGAATCCCTCTCAATACAAGGCTAGGCTAGCAAGGTTGTTTGAAGCAAACTCAAGTATGAAATGGTGCAGCAAGACTCACATATAAACATATTGTAAGCATTATAAGACTTTACATCGTATCCTTATTGTTCAAACACCTCAACCAGAAAATATCTAGACTTAGAGAGACCAACCATGCAAACCAAATTTTAACAAGCTCTATGTAGTTCTTCATTAATAGGTGCAAAGTACATGATGCAAGAGCTTAAACATGATCTATATGAGCACAACAATTGCCAAGTATCAAATTATTCAAGACATTATACCAATTACCACATGCGGCATTTTCCGTTTCCAACCATATAACAATGAACGAGGTAGTTCAACCTTCGCAATGAACATTAAGAATAAGGCTAAGAACATATGTGTTCATACGAAACAGCGGAGCGTGTCTCTCTCCCACGGAAAGAATGCTAGGATCTGATCTTATTCAAACAAAAACAAAAACTAAAGCAAACAGACGCTCCAAGCAAAGCACATAAGATGTGACTGAATAAAAATATAGTTTCACTAGAGGAACCTGATAATGTTGTCGATGAAGAAGGGGATGCCTTGGGCATCCCAAGCTTAGATGCTTGAGTCTTTAAAATATGCAGGATGAACCACGGGGCATCCCCAAGCTTAGACTTTCACTCTTCTTGATCATATTGTATCATCCTCCTCTCTTGACCCTTGAAAACTTCCTCCACACCAAACTCGAAACAAACTCATTAGAGGGTTAGTGCATAATTGAAAATTCATATATTCAGAGGTGACATAATCATTCTTTGGACATTGCACAAAGATACTGAAAGTTAATGGAACAAAGAAATCCATCAAACATAGCAAAACAGGCAATGCGAAATAAAAGGCAGAATCAAAAAAAAATCCGTAAAGACGAATTTTACAGGGCACTTAACTTGCTCGATGAAAATGCTCAAATTGAATGAGTTGCTATATCTGAGGATCACGCACGTAAATTTGCAGATTTTTCGAGTTACCTACAGAGAATTAGGCCTAATTCGTGACAGAAGAAATCAAGTCATCCAAATCTAGTATTGACTTTACTATCAAAGACTTTACTTGGCACAACAATGCAAGAAAATAAAGATAAGGAGAGGTTGCTACAAAGTAGTAACAACTTCCAAGACTCAAATATAAAACAAAAGTATCTGTAGTTAAATCATGGGTTGCCTCCCATAAGCGCTTTAACGCCTTTCAGCTAGGTGCGTAAAGTGTGAATCAAGTGTTATCAAGAGATGAAGCATCAACATCATTACCGGGGGTGTTGGGAGTTTCCTCAACAATGCATTGTATCTGGTCTATATAAGTAACTCCTCTTTGTACGCTTTTAGGCTTACTATTTTCATCAAACAAATTTTCAGGAACAAGCCAAGCATAATTATTTTCTAGAGCTTCATGCATCCGTAGGAGCTTACTAAGTATCGGTACTTTAATCTCCTTACCATCATTAACATTACTAGTGTATCTTATTCTATCCATGTCCATTTTTTCAAGTGTTCTTTTAAAATAAGGGAACAATCCAAGCCTCTGATGCTTGATAAAAACTTTTCTAGCTTCTTTAACTATATCTTCAAATTCTCTAACAAGGACTTTTAAAACAAAAATTTTCTTTTCTCCCATCTCCATATCAGAAAGTGTAAGAAACATATGTTGTATTATGGGATTGAGATTAACAAATTTAGTTTTCAACATGTGTACTAAACAAGCAGAAGCACTTTCATAAGTAGGAGCAACTTTTAATAATGGTATATCTTCAAAATCTTCATCCATACTAACATGGGTGAAAAATTCTTCTATATTGTCTCTTCCAATGATAGACCCTTGTCCTACCGGTATTTTTTTTAGAGTGTACTTAGGAGGAAACATGATGAAATAAACAAAAGGTAAATAAAGTAAATGCAAGTAACTAATTTTTTGTGTGTTTTTGATATAGAAAACAAGACAGTAAATAAAGTAAAACTAGCAACTAATTTTTTTGTGTTTTTGTTTAGTGCAAAACAAAGTAGTAAATAAAATAAAGCAAGACAAAAACAAAGTAAAGAGATTGGAAGTGGAGACTCCCTTGCAGCGTGTCTTGATCTCAAGCAACGGCGCCTTAAAATTAGCTTGATGCGTGCAATTAACATACGTCCGTTGGGAACCCCAAGAGGAAGGTGTGATGCGATAGTAGCAAGTTTTCCCTCGAAAGAAACCAAGGTTTATCGAACCGGAGGAGCCAAGAAGCACGTTGAAGGTTGATGGCGGCGAAGGTAGTGCGGCGCAACACTGGATTCCGGTGCCAACGTGGAACTCGCACAACACAACCAAAGTACTTTGCCCCAACGTAACGTGTGAGGTTGTCAATCTCACGGCTTGCGTGAACAAAGGATTAACCGCATTGTGTGGAAGATGATTGTTTGCGAAGAACAGAAATAACAAGTAGATTGTATTTCGATGTAAAGAATAGGACCGGGTCCACAGTTCACTAGCGGTGTCTCTCCCATAAGATAAATAGCATGTTGGGTGAACAAATTACAGTTGGGCAATTGACAAATAAAGAAAGCATAACAATGCACATACAAATATCATGAAGAGTACTATGAGATTTAATCAGGGCATTACGACAAAGTACATAGACCGCCATCCAAGATGCATCTATGCCTAAAGTCCACTTTCGGTTATCATCCGAACCCCTTCGGTATTAAGTTGCAAGCAATGACAATTGCATTAAGTATGGTGCGTAATGTAATCAACACAAATATCCTTAGACAAAGCATCGATGTTTTATCCCTAGTGGCAACAAGCACATCCACAACCTTAGAACTTTCTGTCACTGTCCTAGATTTAATGGAGGCATGAACCCACTATCGAGCATAAATACTCCCTCTTGGAGTCACAAGTATCAACTTGGCCGAGCCTCTACTAGCAACGGAGAGCATGCAAGAACATAAACAACTCATATATGATAGATTGATAATCAACTTGACATAGTATTCAATATTCATCGGATCCCAAGAAACACAACATGTAGGATTACAAATAAACGATCTTGATCATGATAGGCAGCTCACAAGATCGAACATGATAGCACAATGAGGAGAAGACGACCATCTAGCTACTGCTATGGACCCGGTCCAGGGGTGAACTACTCACACATCGATCCGGAGGCGATCATGGCGATGAAGAGACCTCCGGAGATGATTCCCCTCTCCGGCAGGGTGCCGAGGCGATCTCCGAATCCCCGAGATGGGATTGGCGGCTGCGTCTCCGGAAGGTTTTCCGTATCGTGGCTCTCGTGACTGGGGTTTCGCGACGAAGACTTTATGTAGGCGGAAGGGTAGGTCGGGGCGTCACGGGGCCCACACAATAGGGCCGGCCGCGGGCCTGGCTGCGCCGCCCTAGTGTGGCGCCACATCGTGGCCCCACTTCATTTCTGACTTCTGAAGCTTCGTGGAAAAATAGGACCCCGGGCGTTGATTTCGTCCAATTCCGAGAATATTTCCTTACTAGGATTTCTGAAACCAAAAACAGCAGAAAAACAACTGGCTCTTCGGCATCTCGTCAATAGGTTAGTGCCGGAAAATGCATAATAATGACATATAATGTGTATAAAACATGTGAGTATCATCAATAAACTAGCATGGAACATAAAAAATTATAGATACGTTTGGGACGTATCACAACAGCACATCCACAACCTTAGAACTTTCTGTCACTGTCCCAGATTCAATGGAGGCATGAACCCACTATCGAGCATAAATACTCCCTCTTGGAGTTACAAGTATCAACTTGGCCAGAGCCTCTACTAGCAACGGAGAGCATGCAAGAACATAAACAACACATATATGATAGATTGATAATCAACTTGACATAGTATTCAATATTCATCGGATCCCAACAAACGCAACATGTAGCATTACAAATAGACGATCTTGATCATGATAGGCAGCTCACAAGATCTAAACATGATAGCACAAGAGGAGAAGACAACCATCTAGTTACTGCTATGGACCCATAGTCCAAGGATGAAATACTCACGCATCAGTCCGGAGGCGGGCATGGTGATGTAGGGCCCTCCGGTGATGATTCCCCTCTCCGCGGGTGCCGTGGCGATCTCCGAATCCCGAGATGGGATTGGCGGCGCGCGCCTCCGAAACTTTTCTCGTATCGTGGCTCTCGGTGATAGGGTTTTCGCGACGGAGAGAATATATAGGCGAAGGGCGAGTCGGGAGGCGCCGAGGGGCCCACCCCATAGGGCGCGCGCCCAAGGGTGGGGCCGCGCCCCCTAGGGTGTGGCCGCCTCTCGTCGCCCTCTTCGTCTCTCTTGGACTTGGAAGGCTCCGTGCAAAATAAGACCGTGGGCTTGTCGTCCAATTCCGAGAATACTGTGTAGGATTTCTGAAACTAATAAAGCATAACTGAACCTCGGCATCTTGTTAATAGGTTAGTGACGGAAAATGCATAAAAATGATATAAAGTTTATATAAAACATGTGAGTATTGTCATATAACTAGCATGGAACATAAGAAATTATAGATATGTTTGAGACGTATCAATTGGCACGGCCATTGTGTTGCACAGAACGATCATAGAGCCAAGGCCGACCCAATAGTAGGTGACACACCGTCATAGGACCACATCAAAGTCAATGCAATCCTTATACGGTCCAATCTCAAACTCAACACGCACCATGTGGTTTACCTTCATCTCACCATTGTCGCTCAACCACTGAATATAGTATGGATGCGGGTGCGGTAGATACTTCAACTTCAGCTTGGTACACAACTCCTTGCTTGCTAAATTGCGGCAACTCCCGCCATCAATAATGACCTTGCAAGCCTTGTCAGACCAACTAAAGCCTTTGTTTGGAACAAATTGCAGCGCTGAGTAGAT
Organism: Lolium multiflorum; assembly: GCA_030979885.1. NCBI lineage: Eukaryota > Viridiplantae > Streptophyta > Magnoliopsida > Poales > Poaceae > Lolium > Lolium multiflorum. The sequence continues at coordinate 179,370,169 of CM061752.1, forward strand.
GCACTAGGCAACACATTAAGAGCACGCTGCGACACAACAATGGTGCGAGCATCAGACGAATATGCATCTTCACCATCAGTGTCATCATCATCTTCTGGAGTATTAGGATCAACATCATCTCCAGTCTCATACTCAGTGTCCTCATTGATAATCATAACTTTGCGGTTAGGACAATCTCTCTTGAAGTGACCCTTGCCACCACATGTATGAAAAAGCATATCACGGTTGCGCGTTGTGGACATGCTAGAACCACTCGTACTTGCAGCAGATTCGGACTTCTTTGCGTTAGACACATTGGAGACCGGCTTGCTAGGCGGAGCAGAGTAAGGGGCGGAGCACGTCGATGGTGCCGACGCCGTAGGTGGGGGCGCACGAGGCGTGAAGCGCCCAGCTCCCGTAGCACGACCTTTAACCTTGGCTTCTTCAGCCATTTGTGATTCAGCTTCTCTTGCATGATGTAGCAATTGGTTCATATTGGTGTAACTATAGTGACGAACAATGCCTTTGATATCATACTTCAATCCATTGAGGAAACGCTGCATTGTCATCTCTAGAGACTCACGGACACGGCCACGCTGCATAAGCAACTCCATCTCCATGTAGTATTCATCCACAGTCTTCACACCTTGCCTCAATAGGGTCAACTTATCATATATTGTACGCAAATAATTAGTGGGCACAAAACGAGAATTCATCGCCTCCTTCATAGCATGCCATGTGATAATAGGAAGCTCACCATCCTCTTGTCGATTACGAACAAGTGCATCCCACCAACGCAATGCATAGCCATCAAGTTCGGAAGACGCAAGCTTGATCTTCCTATCTTCAGTGTAATTTGGATGTAAACTCCATAACTTCTCAATCTTGAGCTCCCAAGTGAGGTATTCTTCAACATCAGTTCCTCCTTCAAACTTAGGTATGGAAAACTTAGGCTTACCCAAACCATCTTCCTCATCATGTCCATGACCATTGCGGCCAAGTGGAGCCCAACCACGAGGACGGTCACCACGACCAGGTGCATCATCAGCGTCTTCAGCTTGTTGCCGCTGTTGATTTGTAAGATTCTCAACAGACATTGTTAAAGTTCGGAGAGTGCGCTGGATATCCGTCATTTGATCTTGCATGGCAGTGACGGTCTCATTAGAAGTATTCAGCTTCTGGGAGATCTCTTCGACCTTGCCCTTAAGCTCATCATCCTGAGTGCGGAATTCACGTCGCATCTCATTACGAAGAGCTTCAAACTCCCTCCATGTGATGATATCTGCGGAATCCTTGTTTTCCTGGTTAACAAGGTTATGATCACTAGCAGACATGATTAGTAGGTTAGTGCACTAAATCAAAAATATATGGTGGTACTCTCACAACTCACTCAAAACTGCTAAGAAAAGGAGATCTTACCGTTCCAAAGTAAATTAGTGTTGCTTACCACTTGTAGTAACAACTAGTGCACGGATGTAGCGAAGCGAATATCAAGGGTATAAGAACAATCACACGACAAAGCAGGATATATGTGGGGCTGTAGGTAGGCTACCTATTTGCACTAATAACAAGCTCTAGCGCTAACCGTAGACAACCAAAGATACTCACACAAGGCAATAAATGTGGCAATGCAACTATATGGATGAAAATGTTGCAATGCACTAGAGAGACGCTAGCAAAACTCAACGGAACAGGCACAAGATTGCTCAACTATAGGTGCAGTAAAGAAAACTTAGGCCTTCACTTGAGTCAACTAACACTTCACTTTTCTTTTTGTATTTTCTTTTTGAACGCAGCTATGTAGCTCTTTTTGCTTCTTTTATATTTTCTCTTTTTTTATGACACAACTCCTTGATAACACGGCCAACAAAATATGCAAAGCACCAAAACCCTAATGAGCAGCCTGTCGAGCGGTAAAACTAATCTCTTCTGGGGAAGTTCCTAGTCACTTATATCGATAGGCTGTGTCTATGGTTGGGAACAAGCACACTGTACGCTATGTGGACTCGGAGTAACAAAACTGACACAATATGATAACTAGATGATAGCGGAGACTCAAACCCTAACCATACTAGATGGAAGAAAAAGATACGCAAAAAAAAACTACAAAAAGCAACTAAAACTTGACATTAGTGCAATCTAAAGCTATGGCAAACCCTAACCCTAATATTTTTGGCTTTTTCTGGATAGGAAAACACTCACAACTCAACGATGGGGTGGATTGTGGATGGCTTACCGAGGAAAACTGGAAATCTGATACCAAGATGATAAGGGATGGCCCGATCTTCTCAGTAAGCAACGGTGGTGATGATGATCACGGGATGATAGCAGCGGAGGAACACGACGATGTAGGGGATGATAACTTGTATGGCGCAACGAGATCTCTCGATTGGTCGCCAATGCAACAGCTCTCAACCCTGCAAGATATTCGCAACTCCACACACTTGCGCACGTAGCCGCCGACCACGAAGCGGTAAGTTGCAACCTTCTAATTCCCAATGGAACAACAGATCACACAAGACTTTCAGATCTACACAATATCAAGCAATATGGTGTAGGGATTCAATAGTTTTGCAGAGCAAACAACTAAGAACTAGGGTTTATCTTAAACGTGGTCTAAAGCAACTTTGGGGGCGTCCTATGGACTTATATAGGCGTCCAGACGACCTCAGGTCGAAAAGTACGAAAATAACCGACCCCATAGATTGGTCGAGACACTGAACTCGGCGGTCTGGGCTGGTCGGTCGGGCCTGGGACCGCCGGTCCGGTTTGGACGGGTCGGTGGGCGACCGGTGGACCTTCCGGCGGATAGTGCCCGGATGGCACAGCGTAGAATCCGGTTGAAACCGGATGGATGGAGGCCGGTTGGACCGGCCCTGGGATCGGGCGGCCCGGCGGTGTGGCCGGTTGACCGGTCCTGGCGCCGGCTGGAACATCTCCTCCTCTCGCGCATGCCTCCCACTCCTCCCTCGCGCGTTCATGAGATATCTTCATGTCCAGCTCCATGTCCAGCTTCATGTCCTTCACGTCCAGCTGCTTCTCTCCTCCTCGTGCGATGCTCGTCTCCTCTTCATACCTGATGATACACAAGTAATAGGACTTAGGCAGTATAAAGTTCTCATCAATCAAGGTATTGTTTAAGAACAAGTTCACCTGTTGTTTAAGTAGCTTCGCACGAGCTCGTGTCATTGGTCCAATCCTAACTTCATTGGACTTGAGCTTCACAGCAGGATCATCTTCAACTTGCAATGACGGAGGTAGTAGTGAGGTAGGGATGTCCTCATCACGTACTGGATCGCAAAGGCGAGCGGTTCCGGAGACCTGCTCTCCCGTTCGCCGGTGCACGCCAGCGGGCGGGATGGAGTAGGCTATGATGGCGGCGCAGGAGAGAGGTGGAAAACCCTAACTCGTGTACTGGATGTGTTTCCGCGGTAGCCGGGCAAGAGATTATATAGGCTCAGGAAACCCTAGACAACGTGGGCCACGTCGCACGCATGTTTCGAGTCGGTTGCAGATAGCCCACGGTCAGGGAGCGACCCGAACTGACCAACTGCGACGCGACCGTCTAGGACTCTGTTCGTTTTCCTGAACTGCAAAAGATAGGAAAGTCTCGGCTCGAGGCTCAATCCACTTACCACGACCGTGGCGTGGCGTGGCGTGTCGAGACGAGCGAGGAGGAGGAGGAGGAGGAGCGCGTGTGTACAACTCCTCTTCTTACTCACTTACTAGTAGTGGAACAACCCACCTTATAAGGTGGTCTAAATTCCTCCCAACTTTCCATGTGGGACTAAACTTCCTACCTCTTGCCACTTCCTAGTGAGCTACACCAACTTAGTCTCAAACTCACATGGGCTGCCACTACGTGGGCTTTAAGTTTTATACGAAAATCCGAAATCTAATTTGGGACACTTCACATGGACCCAATATTTCAACAGTTTACACATACGAATGGTTTACATCTGATATGAATAAATAAACCTTATTTTAATATAAGAAAGTGCTCATAATTAAACAATCGTTATCAATTTGGTGATGTTGTGCTTGTGTATTCTTATTCTCAACTTTTTTTTCTTCAAAAATGGATCTATCATCGATCCTTTACATGCGATCTGTGAGATCAATTTGTTTGAACAGACCAACATGTTCAAATATTCTAGAAAAAATTGACAACAAACATCTATCCTATATATACAAACTCTACAAATCTCAGCTTCAAATTCAACCTGCACTTAGAAAACCAAAAAAGACAAATCTTAGGTGTGAACAGTGTGAAATCCTATTCACCTAAAGCTAACACTATTCAGAGTAGGTTTGTATTTTTTGTTTCTCTGCCTGTAGAGGAACTTTTGAGCTGATTTTTTTTGGAGTTGTACATACAACTGGTAGATATGTTATATACAAGTTTTACATTTTTTTTTTGCAATTTCTATGAATGAATTTTGTGAGTTGATCCTACGATCTCACCTAATGGAGATCCTATACAAGTGTCCCCCATATTATTGGTGTTTGACATGTGGCAAAGGAGAGCTTGTGAAACTAGGATGAGGTTAAAAAGTCATTTTGGATCATGGGCACCGGTGCTTTTATTGTATTGAAAAATTCGAAAATTATATTTATGTATTTCAAAAAATTATGTAACAAAATTCTAAAAGTAGCTAATGATGTATTCCACTAACGTATAAAATCTCAATTACAAATGTTTTGTTTTCTGAGCTACACAAAAATGACAAAGTCTGAATTTTCTTGAAGATTTGAATCACTATACTCATATCCACATATTTGTTATTTTTGTGCAACCCAAAATACACATTATTTCGAGTTGAAATTTTACACTTTTATGGGATACAATAATGACGACATCATGATTTATTTTCAAATTTTTGTAAAACTTAAAATATGATTTTTAATTATTTTTCTGAAAAGGGATCACTTTATGTGCACCAAATATCTGGCCGAGGAATAATAAGTACTGTATTGACTTACCGTGAAATATTCAGAAGCTTTGGCACGCTCCACTGTCGGTGATGACGAGGTTAGCTAGAACATCACTCAAACATTGGTACTAGTGATAATCATAACTTCGCCAGCGTGCTTTACTTGAAGAAGTGTTCTGAATTCTGATTGGTCTCCCTGAACTGTGCGACAGTGCAAACTCCTGAACATATACAGTGATCTAAAGTAGGAGTAGAAAGCGTACCAATTCGATCGGGGACCGGCCTATGAAAACGTGAAGAAGGTAAAACGGAGACGGCAGCCGAGTACTGGTCACCACACACTCAGTGGCTAACTCGAAGACTTGGAGAGCTTGTGCCACACTTGGAAACAGCATCCTTTGATTCCTTTGGATTGGATAGGGACTCAACAGGCCGGTGTTGAAAGCCACACCAAATCAGCCAGCCGCGGCTTCGTCAGACGAGTGCGAATTAGTCCATGTATATCATACACATGAGGGATGGTGCAGACACACTGCAATGTGCAGTTGGGAAATATTTATACATTTCGCAACTACTATTACAATGGAGAAATACAAGTGGGCTTTAAGCCTGTCTGACTACTCCCTCTATTATAAATTAATTGAAGTTGTAAGCTTGTTCAAGTCAAACTTTGCTAATTATGATCCAGTTTATAGAAAATATGCAAGTACCTACAGCGGCAAATCTACATAGTACCGAATACATATTTATGAACTAAATTGGTGTTTTATATATCGGTAGACTCAAATTGTTTCAAAATATGTAATTTTGAAATAAATACATCACATACCAATCTATTCTATTATATTACTCACTCCGTTCCTTTCTATAGTGCCTATAGATTTTTGGCATATGTTTCAGAATATAAGGCTGTAGCTTGGCTTTTTTCAATTACCCCCTCCACCGGTCAACTCCCACACGACATGCATGAAAAAAATCCATACAAAATAGGAAACAAAATTGAGATTTCTAATGTTATGACCCTAATGATTGCTTAGATTTAGGAAGAAATGTTTTTCTTTCCTTAATTAAACATGGCTGCACATATATGGAGAGTCAACCAGAGAGATTTGTGTGATCTGTTACGATAAGTTAGGAAGTTATCGATTCCCTAATTTTTACTCTGATCTCAAATCGTTCAGTCAAGGGGTCTTGTGTAAAAATTACTCTTGCGCTAATTTCTGTGCCAAAAAACTATAGGCACTATAAAATGGAACGGAAGGAGTATATACTAAAGCAAAATAAGGATGTTTTTCGAGGCATTAGGTTAATCCACATATGCCTAAAAAATATTAACCAATGATTTTAATCTTAACGTTCAAGATTTAAAGATATAAGAGATGTTACGTACAATAATATACGTGTACAAAACTAAACATATGGCACGTTTCCCATGACTTATTATAAAAACGTCCAAGAAAATCGTACATGAGTTATCTGTATATACTAGTAAGCGTGCACGTGCAATGCACGGTCTTGTCCTATATCATAAAAACATATATTGTGATCTTCTATCATGTATTTTACCGAGCCATTTATGCCTAAGAGGTGTGAGAGCGCCTAAAACACACGATCCACACTTACATAAAATTTACAATCACATAAATGTATTTAGAATTAGTTGTAAAAATACTTAAAAATCAAAACTAAGCAACAATATGTATTATGTTTCTTCTTGAAGGTCCATCTATGTATTCTTGATACATGTCGAAATATGAGTGACAGATAAAATAACTAAGCAACATTGTATCTTCTATTTATTCGCGGATGACGGTTCTTTCTTGAAGGTCCACTTTTTTATGCGATCAATAAGGCTTCGTGCAATGGCTGGGATATTGCTTAAAGCTTCATTTGCTTCATACTTCAGGATGTGAACCAAAAATCGCTTCCTTAGTTGAAAACCGTCCTATATATGCATTATACAACATTGTTATAAAAAAACATGTGCAAAGTGTATGCAAATGAACATGTGTAAATACTCACCGTGGGTACTGGAAAATGTAGCAATCCATCATACCATGAATGCATGAACTCAAAAACCAAATAACCCAACAGAGCACTGCATGCATATTATGTTACATTGCGGGTCGAATAAATACGTTAAGATTGTAACACATTGTTAAGATTCTTACTCGTCTGGATTTGTTGGAATTTTGGGAGCCTTGCAACCCCATTTAGTTATGTCATCCTTTGATGCAGGGTTTGCAACTTCGAGGGCAAGATTAAAATTATCGGCCACATTTTTAAGTATAGTCTTCGCCAAATATGGTATAAGCTGGTCCAAAAAAGAGATAACTTTTTTGTGCCGATCCAAGACGAACAACTGAATAACCCAACAATATCCCAAGGCAATAAAATCTGCACCGATACATTTAAAAATATAGTAATCATTATAACAGATAATTGACTAATTTAGCTATAATTTATATTTGCATATAGGTAACTGATTGACATCAGTCACCATTACATATCCATATGGCACTCTCTGCTTATTGATACAGGCAATGACACCCGAGTATGGTTAACTTTAGTGCGAACATACTCTATGGTTTTGATCGCCAGGAGTAAGATGACATCAATTGGCCACCCCGCAAGGATAGCAGGTAAGAGTGAGTTTAGTTTGTATTTAGCTTGATTTTCATGAAATGCTGTTAGGTTACCCCTCGTTGGTGAGGATTACACCTGTCATAGAATTCTGTTAGCTTTGTGTCCTTTTGTATTATTGTAAATTTAGATCTGGCTATATCTAGATTTTATATAATCACCTAGCCTAATAAAACTTCAGTTGGATGCCTTTTTTATTCTCAGCTTTGACAAGCAACTGTTGGGTATTATATTTTGATAGGAATTAACATCAAAGAAAGCTACGTGACATTTTGTAAAGGATTCCAATTGTTGCGACATTAAGTTTTTATTTAGAATTTGTTAAGAAGAGGCATATAGATTAATATTTGTTAATGTGACCTGCAAATCTAGATTATTGCAAAACCTAAACTGCATATATACCTTCCAGGGGTAGAGTACCTTTTGTTTTATATGATAGTGATCATTTCTTCCAGGAATATAACCTAAACTGCACACACTCATATTTAGCAATCCAGGAATACACTCATTTTTGCTACTTGCGCAAAGGAGGTAGTTACAAATGCAAAGGTCAATGTAGTGTTGTCTGACAAGGCAGTACTGAAACATGTAGGCAGAGAGCTTGCAAGATTAGAAAATGAACTGAAAGAGCCGGAGTCAGCCTCCTGCACAAGTCATGTTGAAGCTTTGAGAGAGAAGGATGCACAAATTAAAAAGGTAATTTCCCTCACCTGAAAATTTGATGCTCACCAAAGATCAATTCAACGGTGACAGCTTTCTCGATTTTTTTTGGCAAATAAATATATGCATATAGTTCAGTCAATTCAGCGGTGACAGCATGAGAACTTTCTTCAATTCAATCACATTGCGCGACTGCAGGACATCCACGGAACTGCAGAAATTAAAAGGTGGTTTTGACTGTAATTTGGGTGACTTTCCTGCAGATGTTCTATCAAATTCTTGTAGAACCCAGCGTGAGTACATGGGTGACAATCAGGTAATCAAACCTAACACATTGATAAGTAATATTCATTGATAAGTAATATTTAGTGGTAATGTACTCACTGAGTTCACATTATTCAGATTTGAAAATTTTATTTCCCATCATCTAGAGGGATGAGAAAGACATTCTTTCACAATATAAAGGATTTCAGATTATAGTATGTTATACATATACTTGATAGATTAAGAGTATTAACCCATCCCACTAATGGTAAGAGTAATTATTAACACTGGATTACCAGTTGACTCCCTTTGTGAAAAGGTAGAGGAATCGAGAATATGATGCAAAAAATAAAGATGAGATTTACTTTGATGCAAAAACTATATTGAAATCTTCTATATCCCGGTTAAGATATGGTACACATATGTTTGTTCACATCTTTGATGCTATCAATGCCCCCTAGATTCATTTGCAAATTATTGAATGGTTACTTTGGTATGCTGAATGTGAGGATTTTGCTGGATAGTGATAATCTAATGTACGTGTATTGATATTTCCATGAAAGTTTAGAGTTGTCATGAATTGAGGTATGAACTGAGGTTCTTGCACTTTGTGATCATCCCTACTTGTTGTAAATATCCACATATTTATAGCATGAGCATGAAACAAATGTATAAAAACTTCAGATTTGTGGGAGATATGAAGCAACCAGGGGCTACCATGATAAATGTTTGTTGGACATTCAAATGAACCTGAATGATTCTTGCATATGATACCTGATGCTTCTTCTCTTTGCAGGGCCAATTTTGTGAAGAAACCCGAAGAAAGATGTGGAGTTCGTTTGGCATCCGTCTAGTGCAGCAGGGCGACGGCGGCGAGAGGACGGCGATTGGGCAGCAGTGTGACGACGGCGAGAGGACTGTGTCGTGGACGGCGATAGTGCGGCAGGGCGACGGCAGCGAGAGGACGGCGATAGTGCTGCCGGGCGAGCACGGCAAGAGGAAGGCGTGCTGGACGTTGAGAACTGCTGCTAGGCGACAATGGCGACGAGAAGTCGTGCTGGCGAGGGCGAGAGGACGGCGAGAAGTCGTGCTGGCGAGTGCGAGAGGACGGCGAGAAGTCGTGCTGGCGAGTGCGAGAGGACGGCGAGAAGTCGTGCTGGCGAGGGCGAGAGGACGGCGAGAAGTCCTGCTGCGGGGCGTCTCGAACGGTTTTGATCAACACGATCTTATTATTTCGTGGACCTGGAGACGGTTGTGGTCCGTTCGTCCGCTCCGTTCAAAGATGTGTGGGATTTGAGACGTTGGATATATTGTCAAAGGCTCAGATTAGTTGGATGGGACGCTCTGGCTCTTTTAAAGTAGGGGAGATGTGAGTCCGCTTGAAAATAAAAGGCAGACCGGTGCGGACGTAGAGCGCGCTCCGCCTCCTGATGATCGACCCAGTCTCGATGGCAGTGTTCCGTTCCGTATATGAACCAAGAGCCAGCGGCCAATCAGGACAGGCCCAGCCCTCACGACGTGAACCATTATTGCTGTTACTGCCCTGTATTCATGATTTGCACCACCGTCTCTGCTGCTAAAAGATAAAACCAACGCATCTAGCTAGAGTCCGTTTGAGACGTGGATTTAGAAAAAGATTGAAACGTTCAAAACGTACACGAGTTAGATAAGTGGTTGAAAACAAAATAGCAGGCCAGCTAGCAAGCTGAGTCCGTTCTTAGGAAGAACATCTAGCCGTATCTGCTTGAGAAAAAACGTAAAACAGACTGTCGGTTTTAAAATACTAGACCACCTTAATTAGCCAAGTCCAACCGTGAAAAAAAAAAACCTTACAATACCGATTTTTCATATCTTACTACTCTTCCCATTTTAACACACTAAGTTTTTTAATCGATATTGTCTATGTATCACATCCTAGGTGATATTCAACCTCCAGAATCCCCATAATGCCGCGAAGAATTGCTATTATGATTTCAGCTGTGTTTGGCAGCAAAGTTTTTTACAAAAATATTATGATTTTTCAAAATACCATGTTTTTAAATACTTTGAAGTATTAGGCTTTAGTAAAATCTGTTCTTTTATATTATGAAAAATGTTTTAGTAAAAATGGGAAATATGCTGCATTCACTTTTTTTTGGAGCAACCGGCAGGAGCACTGCCTCTTCATTAAGCAAGGGGAAAAAACAAACCAAACTGTACAAGGAGTTGCATGTTTAGATTAGGGTGGTAACATGGCAGAACCCACCAAAAAAACGGAAAGGACTAATCAGGGTCAGCCGGGATGGCTGGCCCGAAGCTAGCAAAAGCACGCTGTCGCTGCAGGATATCTTCTCTGGTAATATCCGCAACCTCAGGGTAGGTAAGACGAAGATGCTGCATTCACTTTGTAGTATGGAAAAAGTGGTCTAGACTTCTTTTTCCAGAATAGTAGTATTTGTTGGCTAGACATGTAAATACTTTACCAATTTTTCAAAATACCATGGTTTTACAATAACGAAAAACTTGAGATCATGTTGATCACTGTTTTATGAAATTATTACTTTCTTTTATAAAAATAGGATCAATTTAATATGAAGAGACAATCTTAATGTGAGTTACCTTTCAATTGCAAGGTTTCATTTTTCACATTTTCTTAGAAACATAATGATATGTTAATATACAAAATAGAAATCGAAGTGTGTTTTGGAACATGGGAGCATATGCTCCCTCTATTTTGAAATTTATCTTACACATATTTTGAGTTTTAAAAAAATTGAAATAAAAAATTTGCACGTACATCTTCACGTGGTACACGCTCACAAAGTTGTTTCATAAAAAATGGACTTCTCATATGACGTGTGTAAAAAAGATAAAACTCAGTGCTAAAAATAATGCTTTTTACAAGATAAATTTTCACTTTTTTGCATAGGCCACAAAAAATATTGTTTTTTCGTGAAACTAGACGAATGCACATATATTATGTAGATGTACATGTAAAAAAAATTCTCAAAATTTTTCGACAACTCGAAATATAATTTTTTGGTATAGGGGGCATATGCACCCAGGAGTCGAATTGAATTTCCGACTAAGTATAACTTATATAACTTTTGAGAAAATCAAGTGCAACATAGCTCCCACCCTGACGGCCCCACCCACCACCCCCGTGGCACACATAAGTATGTGCATCAATCAATGCCTAGGTTGCCATATGCCATTTTCGTGGAAAAAAGTATGAAGAACACGTGACGTATCAACCATAAGGTTTAGGTTCCTAGCCAATCAAGGTCCAAGGTGCTAGTAGGGAAATTTTGAATTATGTTGTTACAGTCTTGCCGAGAATAAATGTACTCCCTCCGTCCCAAAATATAAGACGTCTAAGGACTGGTCAAAAGTCAAACTTTACTAACTTTGACCAAATATTTAGAAAAATATATTTATATCTACAATATCGAATGGACATATTAAGAAAATATATCTTATGGTGAATCTATTCATGTTGATTCAGTACTGTAAATGTTTATATTTTTGTGTATAAACTTGGTCAAACTTAAAAAACGTTGACTTTTGACTAATCCTTAGACGTCTTATATTTTGGGATGGAGGGAGTAATTGATAAGAGTGGACAGACTCGTTGTCGACAACCAAAAAATGAAAAAAAAAATTGATAAAATGAAAAAAAAAAACAAATTGGCTGCTTCAGATGAAAGTTTGCATCTTAATTGGTGTTATTTATATAACTAGCATTGTGGCCCTCGCAAATGCGAGGGCATCATCTTCAGTGTATTAAAATATAATTAAAAGGTCATTAATGCATATATTTGTTCCTTATGTTTACTTCTTTTATTCATTTAGATATGTATAGATTTTCGTAGGGGGCGACATGATCTTGCCCTTTACTTTGCATATTAAAATAAGGATCCCATATGTCATGGTCTGTTAGCAGCTACGGCAAAACAAATCCTCGATACATCTGGAGAATTCAGGAGTGACAATAACATGTTGGAATCATTGTATGTCAGAAGGCCAGAATCGATGACGCGGCGGCAGCCTCGCAGTCTCATGAGGCACATGGGGGAGAAGAATTAGTTTAGGACTTGATTCTTGTCTAGGGCACATAATTTTTTTGAGACATCCTCTTATTCTTTTCTTACTTGCAAGAGAGGTTCTTTTGATATTAAATAAGCTATTGTCAATATATATATAACATCTTTAGAAAATAAAAGATACAACATACAATTTATCCATATAAAAATTTACATGTTTTCTCATCCTAATAATAAGGAAATTAGTTAAGTTAGACTACTTCACATTTATTTAACATTTCATTGATTTATAAGTACACAAGTATACCCATGCCAATTGTGATTTTAGAAAATATATGTCCACGAGGTTGTACAGATTACATTGTTCTATTTGTAGTATTCCAATAAACAAAAGAAGCCTGGTCACCGGGTGTATACGTGAGCACGCATCCATTGGCTGACATGTGTCACGTTTAGCAACCCCGTGTTATCATCATTGTTGGGTTAGCAAATCACATCAGCACGAACAACACTTCCAAATCACGTAGGCACTACCAATCATTGAAACGCGGTTCCCACAACCCACGCCAAGTACGCTTAGCGATGCATAAGACAACGTTAAGGCAACAGACCCAATTGACTAGAACCGGATCTCAACGCAGATCGTGCGGCATCTAAAGGGTGCTCACGTATACACCTAGTCACCAAATCCTCTCTCTTCCAATAAATTTTCCTCCTTTTCATCTCTTTCGTTGCAAAATATACAACACTTTAGACCTCCATACAACCGGTAAAGGTAAAATTCAATTCGACTCCTGGGTGCATATGCTCCTTATACATAATTCCATCTGGACTTACTTTTGTACTATATAACAAAGAACTTCTGTTTTTCATGCTTGAAGACCGTCTCTCTAACACATGTGCATGATCTCCGCGTTAACACTTTGACCATAATTTTTGCTATGATTTTGCATTACGGAAACATCATTACATATTGTGAGTTTCAATGCAAATATATTAATATCAGTTTGATATTTTCCATGTCAGTAGTTCTTTCTATGCTTACAGACAAACCTCAAAATATTTGATATGCAGAAACTCTAAAACTACTTAGATTACATGCTATTTTTGTCGAGCAGCTATCAGTGGGGATATTGTTATTTTTTACGAACCTCGTGAGAGTGCAGGGATGCTCCGACAATTTGTACGAACAAGAAGAGAACTGATCAAGTTGAAGAATGGGGCAGAAAACCACACAACACTCGGTTATTTAGAGCATCTCCACCGACAGCTCCCAAATAGGCGCCGGCAGGGGCGCCGGCACCTCCGTTTGGAGGACATCGGCACTGCATCCTCTATTTGAAGGAGCTATTTTCACACCGGCGCCCCTAAAATGGCGGTCCCGATAGATGTTTTGAATTAAAATCATAAATAAATGTATAGAAAATTGAATAAGAAACATTTTATTCTACAAACTAATACATAATTGGGAACGTGGTTTACATGAAGATATAGTTTGGAACATGGTTTTTCACAAACTAATACATAGTTTGAACCATGGTTGACACAAATATAAAATATTGCAAAAAATTAAACCTAACTAGGCCGGTCATCGCATGTTTCGTGGTGTTTGCTGCAAAGAAAGAACACTCGAGGGCACACCCAGTAACCCAAACTGGAAAATCCAGCTGGTGAGGGTGCCTTTGTTGGTTCTTTCGAGGAAGAACATCCAAAAACATGCGTACCGATATTCGCTGCGAAGAAACAACACTCAGTCGTCGTCCTCCTCCTCGGCGTTGTCGCCGTGGTAGTGGCGGCGGCTACGCGTCTCGTCGAACACCTTGACGCTCATGTCCCTGTCGCCAAAGTAGGAGAACACGAGCACGAAGCCGGCTTGGAGGCGGTGGTGGCGCGCGAACTTCTCCCAACCGATGTGGAGGTACATCTTGCCGCGCGCGTCGTAGATCGTCCACGATCCACCGGTAGTAGCAGCACGCACCCTCCCGCAGATGCATCTTGCCCGAGCGCTCGTAGCCGGTGACGAAGTCGGCGAAGGAGTCTGGCAGCCTCTGGATGCCGCGTGGGTCACCCTTGAGAACGAGGACGAACTCGAACAGCACGGGCCCCTCCTCGTTCATGTCTGACGATGAAGACGACGGCGTTGCAGGCGACGACGTGCGTGCACCTCTGCCGCGGCCACGACCACGACCACGGCCGCGACCTCGGCCTCGACCAGACATGGCGTCGTCTTTTTAGATGGTGGCGGCTAGGGTTGGGGAGAGAGGCGCTAGGGTTTGTGTGTGAGGGACGATGAGAGGCGGCCTTTTTTATAGGCCGGAGGGAGACGGGGAGCGGTGGCGCTCATTAACGGTGGCACGAAGAGCAAGGCGCGCACAACAGGACGGTTCGGTGCGCGTCTGCGGAAACTGCACCGCCGCTGCGCCCCAATAACTCCCGCCGCGAGGTAGGCGACGGTTAGGTTAAAATTGAATGAGCCGCTGACGCATCGGCCCCGCCACTCCCCGCTGGCGTCGACTTTTGGGATGTGTGCCTGACAGGCAACTCCCACGCCTAAAAATTTCAGCCTCGCGAGGCGCCGGCGTGCCCGATTCGCGCCCTTGGCGAAGGACCGGCACGGGGTTGCCGACGATTCTATTGGGCTCGAAAATTAGCCGGCGCCGTTTGGGACGCGCCGGTGCAAGCCTATTTTCGCTTTCGGCCCCCAAAAAGCTATCGGGAACGCCGGTGGAGATGCTCTTAGGGGGCTGATAGATCCCTCTTAGTCTTCATAACTTGTGTTGGTTTGGCTGGAGAATAGTTCAGCAGTTCTCACGAGGACAATATGTAGTTGGGAAATATTTATACATTTCACAACTACTACTACAATGGAGAAATACAAGTGGGGTTTAAGCCTGTCTGACTAGTGCCTCTATTATAAATTAATTAAAATTGTAAGCTTGTTCAAGTCAAACTTTGCTAATTATGATCCAGTTTATAGAAAATATGCAAGTACCTACAGCGGCAAATCTACATAGTACCATACACATATTTATGAACTAAATTGGTGTTTTAGATATCGATAAACTCAAATTGTCTTGAATTTGTAATTTTGAAACAAATGCATCACATGCCAATATATAAATAACACCAGTTAAGATGCGAACTTTTCATCTGGGGCATCCAAAAGAAAATCATCTCTTAGTTGTGGACAATGTTTCTGCCCACTCTTATCAATTACATTGTCCTCTGCAAAACTCAACACATATTCCCTACTTGCACGTTGGACTGCTGGAGGAGATGCTTGAACCTTACGATGCCTATGGTGGTACGTTAGTGTTCTTCATATTTTTTTTCCACAAAATGGCATATCACAGCCTCTACAACGTTGATGCACATACTTATGTTATGGTCGGGCTCCAGTATACACGGAAGAGGCCCAATAGTGAACCGAATTAAGGGCTTAGCCCAAGTTATCTAGGGTTTCGAGTAGCTAGCCTATTATATAAACACATGTACCCCTTCGTTTTATGACAAGCAATAAACATATTTGTTGCCGTCTCCCTCAGGAGACGGGATCCCTAAACCCTAGCCGCCGCCTCCAGCGCACCGCCGCCTTCCTCCTCACGCGCGGCCACGGCGCCGAGTCGCCGACGTCCGCGCCTCCAGCCTCGCCACCCTCCCTTCCACCCATACAACCTCCGCCCTAGACCTGGTAGAACTCTAGCGTCTACCAATTTGGTATCAGATTGCTATGGATCGATCATGTCTTCGGGCCTTCCCACCGCCTCCATCGCCGACACCACCGGCGCGCTTGCGACCACCACGGGTGCGCCGCCGATCACCTCCGGGCCGGCTGCCTCCGTCAACCTGGCACCGGGCCCTTGACCCGGCCACCGTCCTCTCTCCGGCGGAGCTCACGACGGCTGTCCGCGACCTCACCCTGGCAGTCTCGAATCTCCGGACGTTCCTCCAGGGGCCCTACGTGCCGTTCCCGCCGATCCTAGGGACCGCCGCGCCACCATCACCGCCACCGGCCGTGACGCCCGCTCCGCCCCCGTCGGCCGCCGCCTCCCACCAGGTGGTCCCGATCACGCAGATCAGGTTCCCGCCATCCCCAACTACCGGCCTGGCTCGACGCGCCGTGTTCACATCGGCGCCCGCCCAGCCGACCGTGCTCCAACAGACCGCACCACCCGCGGCCTCCACCTTCGGCGGCTTTGCCGGATATTGCGACCCGTCTGCGGGGGGAGGGTCCATGGTGCCGAACTACTCGTCCATCGCCGCGATGGCTCATCACGAGGGAGCCTACGCCGCCGCCCCGCACGTCCAGCAGCCGCCCCGCTTCACCAAGTTGGAGTTTACCACCTACGACGGTACCGTAGACCCCCTGAACTGGCTCAACCAGTGCGACCAGTTCTTCCGGGGGCAGCGGACACTGGCGTCCGACTGCACGTGGATCCCCTCCTACCACCTCCGCGGCGCCTCCCAGACGTGGTACTACGCCCTCGAGCAGGACGAGGGCGGGATGCCGCCTTGGGAGCGCTTCCGCGACCTTTGCCTCATTCGGTTCGGCCCCCGATACGCGGGAGCTGGCTGGCCGAGCACGGCCGCCTTCCCTTCACCTCCTCGGTGCAGGACTTCGCCGACCGCTTCCAAACGTTGGCGCACCATGCGCCTGGCGTCACGGCTCGCCAGCGCGCCGAGCTCTTCGTCGGCGGCCTGCCAGACCACATCCGCGTCGACGTGGAGATGCGCGACCCACAGGACCTGCAGACGGCCATGTACTACGCACGTGCTTATGAGCAGCGCGCCCTCGCCATGCAGCAATCCTTCCAGGGCCGAGGAGCAGCGCCCGCCCCTGCCCTGCACCCGGCCCCAACGCGCACCGCCCCGCCGCGCCCCGGCCCCCGCGGCGCCTACCCGCCCCCTCGCCGACCGCCCCGGCAAGCGGCTGACGGCTACGCGCGGCCGACGTGCGCCGCCTGTTCTATTGGAACTGCGACGAGACGGACGGCCGGGCCACACGAGCGACGGCACGACTTTCTCCGAGCCCGACGTCACGACCTACGGGCCGGTCGACGCGACCGCCTTCGTTGTTTCTCTCCACACGCTGGCGGGCATATAGACGGGGAAGACCATGTTGCTTCCGGTGACGATCAACGGGTAGCGCCTCACCGCGCTTGTGGACACGGGCTCGACGCACAACTTCCTGTTCGGGGACGCCATGTGCCGCCTAGCACTGTAGTCGTCGGAAGCCGAGAACTTCAGCGTCACCGTTGCCAACGGGGACCGCCTTGCCAGGGCGTGTGATACGTCTCCAACGTATCTATAATTTCTTATGTTACATGCTAGTTTTATGACAATACCTACATGTTTTATTCACACTTTATAATGTTTTATGCATTTTCTCGGACTAACCTATTAACTGATGCCACGGTCAGTTCCTGTTCTTTGTTTTTGATTTCGAAAAGTTAGTTTACGAATATTCTGGAATTGGACGAAACAAAATCCCGGCTCTATTTTCCACGGAGTGTCCCAGAAGAAGACCGAAGAAGAGTCGAGGAAGGCCAGCAGGGGGCCCACACCATAGGGAGGCGCGGCAGTGGGGCCCCCCGCGCCGACATATGGGGAGGGAGCCCCCTGATATATTACGACAAAGTACATAGACCGCTATCCAGCATGCATCTATGCCTAAAATGTCCACCTTCGGGTTAGCATCCGCACCCCTTCCAGTATTAAGTTGCAAACAACGGACAATTGCATTAAGTATGGTGCGTAATGTAATCAACACAAATATCCTTATTCAAAGCATTGATGTTTTATCCTAGTGGCAACGACACATCCACAACCTTAGAACTTTTCTGTCACTGTCCCAGATTCAATGGAGGCATGAACCACTATCGAGCATAAATACTCCCTCTTGGAGTCACAAGTATCAACTTGGCCAGAGCCTCTACTAGCAACGGAGAGCATTCAAGAACATAAACAACATATATATGATAGATTGATAATCAACTTGACATAGTATTCAATATTCATCGGATCCCAACAAACACAACATGTAGCATTACAAATAGATGATCTTGATCATGATAGGCAGCTCACAAGATCTAACATGATAGCACAATGAGGAGAAGACAACCTTCTAGCTCTTGCTATGGACCCATAGTCCAAGGATGAACTACTCACACATCAATCCGGAGGCGGGCATGGTGATGTAGAGCCCTCGGTGATGATTCCCCTCTCCGGCGGGTGCCGGAGGCGATCCTGAATCCCCCGAGATGGGATTGGCGGCGGCGGCGTCTCTGGAGTATTTCCGTATCGTGGCTCTCGGTAATAGGGTTTTCGCGACGGAGAGTTTAAGTAGGCGGAAGGGCAGGGTCGGTGGAGGCACGAGGCCCCACACCATAGGGCGCGCGGGCCCCATCTGGCCGCGCGGCCCGTGGTGGCGCCTCGTCGCCCCACCTCGTATGCTCTTCGGTCTTGGAAGCTCCGTGGAAAAATAAGACCACGGGCCTTGATTTCATCCAATTCGAGAATATTTCCTTTGTAGGATTTCTGAAACCAAAAACAGCAGAAAACAACAACTGGCTCTTCGGCATCTCGTTAATAGGTTAGTGCCGGAAAATGCATATAAATGATATAAAGTGTGTATAAAACATGTGAGTATTGTCATAAAACTAGCATGGAACATAAGAAATTATGGATACGTTTGAGACGTATCAAGCATCCCCAAGCTTAGTTCCTACTCGCCCTCGAGTAGGTAAACGATAACAAGGATAATTTCTGAAGTGACATGCTATCATAATCTTGATCAATACTATTGTAAAGCATATGAAGTGAATGAAGTGATTCGAAGCAATGGTAAAGACAATGATTAAACAACTGAATCATATAACAAAGACTTTTCATGAATAGTACTTTCAAGACAAGCATCAATAAGACTTGCATAGGAGTTAACTCATAAAGCAATAAATTCTTAGTAGAAAGTTTTGAAACAACACAAAGGAAGATATAAGTTTCAGCGGTTGCTTTCAACTTCAACATGTATATCTCATGGATAATTGTCAACACAAAGTAATATGATGAATGCAAATAAGCAAGTATGTAGGAATCAATGCACACAGTTGACACAAGTGTTTGCTTCTAAGATAGAAAGAAGTAGGTAAACTGACTCAACATAAAGTAAAAGAATGGCCCTTCGTAGAGGGAAGCATGGATTACTATTTTTGTGCTAGAGCTTTTATTTTGAAAACATAGAAACAATTTTGTCAACGGTAGTAATAATTCATATGCGTTATGCATAAGACATCTTATAAGTTGCAAGCCTCATGCATAGAATACCAATAGTGCTCGCACCTTGTCCTAATTAGCTTGGATTTACATGGATTATCATTGCATAACATATGTTTCAACCAAGTGTCACAAAGGGGTACCTCTATGTCGCCTGTACAAAGGTCTAAGGAGAAAGTTCGCATTGGATTTCTCGCTTTTGATTATTCTCAACTTAGACATCCATACCGGGACAACATAGAAAACAGATAATGGACTCCTCTTTAATGCATAAGCATTCAACAACAGATAATATTCTCATAAGAGATTGAGGATTAGTGTCCAAACTGAAACTTCCACCATGATTCATGGCTTTAGTTAGCGGCCCAATGTTCTTCTCTGACAATATGCATACTCAAACCATTTGATCATGATAAATCGCCCTTACTTCAGACAAGACGAACATGCATAGCAACTCACATGATATTCAACAAAGGTGAAAGAGTTGATGGCGTCCCCAGAAACATGGTTACCGCTCAACAAGCAACTTATAAGAAATAAGATACATAGCAACATATTCAATACCACAATAGTTTTTAAGGCTATTTTCCCATGAGCTATGTATTGCAAAGACAAAGAATGAAATTTTAAAGGTAGCACTCAAGTAATTTACTTTGGAATGGCAGAGAAATACCATGTAGTAGGTAGGTATAGTGGACACAAATGGCATAGTTTTGGCTCAAGGATTTGGATGCACGAGAAGTATTCCCTCTCAGTACAAGGCTTTGGCTAGCAAGGTTGTTTGAAGCAAACACAAGTATGAACCGGTACTGCAAAACTTACATAAGAACATATTGCAAGCATTATAAGACTCTACACTGTCTTCCTTGTTGTTCAAACACTTCACCAGAAAATATCTAGACTCTAGAGAGACCAATCATGCAAACCAAACTTTAACAAGCTCTATGGTAGTTCTTCATTAATAGGTACAAAGTACATGATGCAAGAGCTTAAACATGATCTATTTGAGCACAACAATTGCCAAGTATCAAATTATTCAAGACATTATACCAATTACCACATGAAGCATTTTCTATTTCCAACCATATAACAATGAACGAAGCAGTTTCAACCTTCGCCATGAACATTAAAAGTAAAGTTAAGAACACCAGTGTTCATATGAAAGGAGCGTGTCTCTCTCCCATACAAAGAATGCTAGGATCCGAGTTTATTCAAACAAAAACAAAAACAAAAACAAACAGACGCTCCAAGTAAAGCACATAAGATGTGATTGAATAAAAATATAGTTTCACTAGAGGTGACCTGATAAGTTGTCGATGAAGAAGGGATGCCTTGGGCATCCCCAAGCTTAGATGCTTGAGTCTTCTTGAAATATGCAGGGATGAACCACGGGGGCATCCCCAAGCTTAGACTTTTCACTCTTCTTGATCATATTGTATCATCCTCCTCTCTTGATCCTTGAAAACTTCCTCCACACCAAACTCAAAACAAACTCATTAGAGGGTTAGTGCATAATCAAAAATTCACATATACATAATCATTCTTAACACTTCTGGACATTGCACAAAGCTACTGAAAGTTAATGGAACAAAGAAATCCATTCAACATAGCAAAAGAGGCAATGTGAAATAAAAGGCAGAATCTGTCAAAACAGAACAGTCCGTAAAGACGAATTTTTCTGAGGCACTTAACTTGCTCAGATGAAAAGTCTCAAATTGAATGAAAGTTGCATACATATCTGAGGATCACGCACGTAAATTGGCAGATTTTCTGAGTTACCTACAGACGGGGCTGCTCAATTTCGTGACAGTAAGAAATTTGTTTCTGCGCAGTAATCCAAATCTAGTATCAACCCTACTATCAAAGACTTTACTTGGCACAACAATGCAATAAAATAAAGATAAGGAGAGGTTGCTACAGTAGTAACAACTTCCAAGACTCAAATATAAAACAAAAGTGCAGAAGTAAAATAATGGGTTGTCTCCCATAAGCGCTTTTCTTTAACGCCTTTCAGCTAGGCGCAGAAAGTGTGAATCAAGTATTGTCAAGAGATGAAGCATCAACATCATAATTTGTTCTAATAATAGAATCAAAAGGTAACTTCATTCTCTTTCTAGGGAAGTGTTCCATACCTTTCTTAAGAGGAAATTGATACTTAATATTCCCTTCCTTCATATCAATAATAGCACCAACAGTTCGAAGAAAAGGTCTTCCCAAAATAATGGGACAAGATGCATTGCATTCAATATCCAAGACAACAAAATCAACGGGGACAAGGTTATTGTTAACCATAATGTGAACATTATCAATCCTCCCCAAAGGTTTCTTTGTAGAATTATCAGCGAGATTAACATCCAAATAACAATTTTTCAATGGTGGCAAGTCAAGCATATACTAGATTTTCTTAGGCATAACAGAAATACTTGCACCAAGATCATATAAAGCATTACAATCAAAACCATTGACCTTCATCTTAATGATGGGCTCCCAACCATCTTCCAACTTCCTAGGAATAGAAGTTTCAAGTTTTAATTTCTCTTCTCTAGGCATTTGTAATATGTTTTGTAAAGGCCAAATTTATATCACTATCATTAGGACTTCTAGCAAGTTTTTGTAAGAACTTTATAACTTCAGAGATTTGACAATCATCAAAATCTAAACCATTATTATCTACAGCAATGGGATCATTGTCCCCAATATTTTGAAAAATTTCAGCAGGTTTATCACAAACAGTTTCAGCAGTTTTAGCAGTTTCAGGCAGTTTTGCACGCTTTGCACTAGGAGTAGAAACATTGCCAACACCAATTATTTTACCATTGATAGTAGGAGGTTTAGCAACATGTGAAGCATCATCATTACTAGTGGTGGTAATAGTCCAAACTTTAACTATATTATTCTCTTTAGCTAGTTTTTCTTCTCTTTCCCACCTAGCATGCAATTCAGCCATCAATCTAATATTTTCATTAATTCGAACTTGGATAGCGTTTGCTGTAGCAAATGACTTAATATCTTTATCTTCATTAGGCATAACTTTCAATTTTAAAAGATCAACATCAGCAACAAGACTATCAACCTTAGAAGCAAGAATATCAATTTTACCAAACTTTTCCTCAACAGATTTGTTAAAAGCAGTTTGTGTACTAATAAATTCTTTAAGCATGACCTCAAGACCAGAGGGTACACTTCTACTATTGTTGTAAGAATTACCATAAGAATTACCATAACCATTACTATTATTAGAAGGATATGGCTTATAGTTGTTACCAGAATTATTCCTATAAGCATTGTTGTTGAAATTATTATTTTTAATGAAGTTCACATCAGCATGTTCTTCTTGGGCAACCAATGAAGCTAAAGGAACATTATTTGGATCAACATTAGATCTACCATTCACAAGCATAGAAATAATAGCATCAATCTTATCACTCAAGGAGGAGGTTTCTTCAATAGAATTTACCTTCTTACCTTGTCGAGTCCTTTCCGTGTGCCATTCAGAGTAATTAATCATCATATTATCAAGAAGCTTTGTTGCCGCCCCCAAAGTAATGGACATAAAAGTACCTCCAGCAGCTGAATCCAATAGGTTCAAGAAAAATTCAGTCCTGCATAAAGGTTTGGATGATCATCCAAGTAGTTAGTCCATGGGTAGGGCAATTCTTTACCAAAGATTTCATTCTTTCTCATGCTTGAGCAACATGTTCATTATCCAATTGCTTAAAATTCATTATGCTACTTCTCAAAGATATAATTTTAGCAGGAGGATAATATCTACCAATGAAAGCATCTTTACATTTAGTCCATGAATCAATACTATTCTTAGGCAAAGATAGCAACCAATCTTTAGCTCTTCCTCTTAAGGAGAAAGGAAACAATTTCAGTTTTATAATGTCTCCATCTACATCCTTATACTTTTGCATTTCACAAAGTTCAACAAAATTATTAAGATGGGCAGCGGCATCATCAGAACTAACACCAGAAAATTGCTCTCTCATAACAAGATTTAGTAAAGAAGGTTTAATTTCATAAAATTCTGCTGTAGTAGCAGGTGGAGCAATAGGTGTGCATAGGAAATCATTATTATTTGTGCTAGTGAAGTCACACAACTTAGTATTCTCAGGAGTACCCATTTTAGCAGTAATAAAAACAAGTAAAGCAAACTAAATAAAGTAAAGTAAATGCAAGTAACTAATTTTTTTCTTTTTGTTTTTAATATAGAGAACAAACAAAGCAGTAAATAAAATAAAGTAAAGCAAGACAAAAACAAAGTAAAGAGATTGGATGTGAGAGACTCCCCTTGCAGCGTGTCTTGACCTCCCCGGCAACGGCGTCAGAAATTTAGCTTGATGATGCGTAAAGCACACGCCCGTTGGGAACCCCAAGTGGAAGGTGTGATGCGTACAGCAGCAAGTTTCCCTCGAAGAAACCAAGGTTTATCGAACCAGTAGGAGTCAAGGGCCATGTGAAGGTCGTTGGTGACGGAGTGTAGTGCGGCGCAACACCAGGGATTCCGGCGCCAACGTGGAACCTGCACAACACAATTAAAATACTTTGCCCCAACGTAACAGTGAGGTTGTCAATCTCACCGGCTTGCTGTAAACAAAGGATTAAATGTATAGTGTGGAAGATGATGTTTGTTTGCGAAGAACAGTATAGAACAATGATTGCAGTAGATTGTATTCAGATGTAAAAGAATGGACCGGGGTCCACAGTTCACTAGTGGTGTCTCTCCCATAAGATAAATAGCATGTTGGGTGACAAATTACAGTTGGGCAATTGACAAATAGAGATGCATACATATCATGATGATTACTATAAGATTTAATCAGGGCATTACGACAAAGTACATAGACCGCTATCCAGCATGCATCTATGCCTAAAAAGTCCACCTTCGGGTTAGCATCCGCACCCCTTCCAGTATTAAGTTGCAAACAACAGACAATTGCATTAAGTATGGTGTGTAATGTAATCAATACAAATATCCTTAGATAAAGCATTGATGTTTTATCCCTAGTGGCAACATCACATCCACAACCTTAGAACTTTCTGTCACTGTCCCAGATTCAATGGAGGCATGAACCCACTATCGAGCATAAATACTCCCTCTTGGAGTCACAAGTATCAACTTGGCCAGAGCCTCTACTAGCAACGGAGAGCATGCAAGAACATAAACAACATATATATGATAGATTGATAATCAACTTGACATAGTATTCAATATTCATCGGATCCCAACAAACACAACATGTAGCATTACAAATAGATGATCTTGATCATGATAGGCAGCTCACAAGATCTAACATGATAGCACAATGAGGAGAAGACAACCTCTAGCTACTGCTATGGACCCATAGTCCAAGGATGAACTACTCACACATCAATCCGGAGGCGGGCATGGTGATGTAGAGCCCTCCGGTGATGATTCCCCTCTCCGGCGGGGTGCCGGAGGCGATCTTCGGAATCCCTCGAGATGGGGTTGGCGGTGGCGGCGTCTCTGGAAGTATTTCCGTATCGTGGCTCTCGGTAATAGGGTTTTCGCGACGGAGAGTTTAAGTAGGCGGAAGGGCAGGGTCGGTGGAGGCACGAGGGCCCCACACCATAGGGCGGCGCGGGCCCCATTGGCCGCGCGGCCGTCTGGGCGCCTCGTCGCCCCACCTCGTATGCTCTTCGGTCTTGGAAGCTCCGTGGAAAAATAAGACCCTGGGCGTTGATTTCGTCCAATTCGAGAATATTTCCTTTGTAAGATTTCTGAAACCAAAAACAGAAACCTGGCTCTTCGGCATCTCGTTAATAGGTTAGTGCCGGAAAATGCATATAAATGATATAAAGTGTGTATAAAACATGTGAGTATTGTCATAAAACTAGCATGGAACATAAGAAATTATGGATACATTTGAGACGTATCATGCCCTAAGTAAATCTCATAGTAGTCATCATGATATGTATGTGCATTGTTATGCCCTCTCTATTTGTCAATTGCCCAACTATAATTTGTTCACCCAACATGTTATTTATCTTATTGGAGAGACACCACTAGTGAACTGTGGACCCCGGTCCATTCTTTTATCTGAAATACAATCTACTGCAATTATTGTTCTCTTTTGTTCTGCAAGCAAACATCATTTTCCACACCATCGTTTAATCCTTTGTTTCAGCAAGCCGGTGAGATTGACAACCTCACTGTTAAGTTGGGGCAAAGTATTTTGATTGTGTTGTGCGGGTTCCACGTTGGCACCGGACTGGTGTTGCGCCGCACTACACTCCTTCACCAACAACCTTCACGTGATCTTCATCTCCCTACTGGTTCGATAACCTTGGTTTCTTTTTGAGGGAAAACTTGCTGTGCGCATCATACCTTCCTCTTGGGGTTCCCAACGAACGTGTGCTTTACCGTCACAAGCGGCTAGCTGGCGTCGTTGCCGGGAGATCAAGACACGCTGCAGGGAGTCTCTCACACCCAATCTCTTTACTTTGTTTATTGTCTTGCTTTATCTATTTTCTGTCTTGTTTGCTTTCTTTATATCAAAAACACACAAAAATTAGTTACTTGTTTTACTTTATTTAATTCAGTTTTGATTTATTTACTTTTATTGCTAAAATGAGTAATCCTGAAGTTGAAGTTCGTTCATTTAAGCAACAAGGGGGAGAAAGTTTTAAAGATGCTTGGTATAGAATTAGTGATGCTCATCATAGGTGCACTAAGAAACACTCCACTATTATCCTCCTTAGGAACTTTTATGTTGGTATCTCTAGCTGGAATAGGTATGTTCTTGATACTCTTACGGGGGTAATTTCCTAGGTACTCCTGCGTTAGAAGCTAGTTGCATCATTGAGAGTCTAGTTGGAATACCACCTGTTAATGAAGCTAAAATTGAAATCTCTCTTGAGGATGTCATGAAAAAGTTGGAGGCCATAGAGAAAAATCTTCCAAGTGTTGAGACTAAATTGGGAATATTACTTGATAATATTGATAAACTTGATAAATCCCTAGGAGGAATTAATGAAAGAATTGCTGTCTTAGAAACTTGTGCTATCCATGATAATCAAACCCATAGGATTGGTGAACTTGAAGAAGCTATGGGAACCTTGGGTTCAACTTTTTCTTCTCTTAAGTTTAAGGAGAAAGCTTATGTGGGTAAGGAGCAAAAGTTCATGTATGTCCCTAAGATGCCAAAGCCAAAGAATCATTATGAGCTTAAAATTGATAAAACCCTTAGTACCACTATGGGAAATTTAGATAATGGAGCATCTAAGATACCTTTGCGACAAGTTGTGTTTGTAAGGAAAATTATGATGTTGATGCTTCTTCTCTTAATGTTACTTGATTTACACTTTCTGCGCCTACCTGAAAGGTGTTAAAGAAAAGCGCTTATGGGAGACAACCCATTATTTTATTTCTGCAATTTTTGTTTTATATTTGAGTCAAGGTGCTTGTTACTACTGTACCAGTACCTTTGTATCTTTATTTTCTTGCATTGTTGTGCCAAGTAAAGTCTTTGATAGGAAGTTGATACTAGATTTGGATTTCTGCGCAGAAACAGATTTTTAGCTGTCAGGAATTTGAGCTTTTCTCTCTGTAGAAAACTCTTAAAATCCTGAAAAAAATCATGCGTAATCCTCAGATATGTACGCAACTTTCGTTCAACTGGAGCTTTTTCATCTGAGCATGTTAAGTACCTCGACAAAATTCGTATTTACGGACTGTTCTGTTTTGACAGATTCTGCCTTTTATTTCGCATTGCCTCTTTTACTGTGTTTGAGTGGATTTCTTTGCTCCATTAAATTTCAGTAGTCTTGGGTAATGTCCAGAAGTGTTGGGAATGATTGTGTCCTTGCTGAACATGTGAATTTTTGATTATGCACTAACCCTTTAATGAGATTGCTTTGAGTTTGGTGTGAAGGAAGTTTTCAAAGATCAAGAGAGGAGGATGATATAATAAGATCAAGAAGAGTGAAAAGTCTAAGCTTGGGGATGCCCCGTGGTTCATCCCTGCATATTTCAAGAAGACTCAAGCGTCTAAGCTTGGGGATGCCCAAGGCATCCCCTTCTTCATCGACAACTTATCAGGTCACCTCTAGTGAAACTATATTTTAATTCCGTCACATCTTATGTGCTTTACTTGGAGCATCTGTGTGCTTTTATTCTCGTTTGTTATTTTAAGTTTTCTTAATAAATAGGATCCTAACATGCTTGTGTGGGAGAGAGACACGCTCCGCTTTTTCATTTGAACACTTGTGTTCTTCGTTTTATTTTTCATGTTCATGGCGAAAGCTGAAAGCCGCAGCACTTATTGTTATTTGGTTGGAAACAGAAAATGCTTCATGTGGTAATTGGTATATTGTCTTGAATAATTTGATACTTGGCAATTGTTTTGAGCTCTCAAGTAGATCATGTTTAAGCTCTTGCATCATGTAGTTTAAACCTATTAGTGGAGAACTACCGTAGAGCTTGTTGAAATTTGGTTTGCATGATTGGTCTCTCTAAGGTCTAGATATTTTCTGGTAAAAGTGTTTGAGCAACAAGGAAGACAGTGTAGAGTCTTATAATGCTTGCAATATGTTCTTATGTGAGTTTTGTTGTACCGGTTTATACTTGTGTTTGGTTCAAACAACCTTGCTAGCCAAAGCCTTGTACTGAGAGGGAATGCTTCTCGTGCACCCAAAACCTTGAGCCAAAAACTATGCCATTTGTGTCCACCATAACTACCTACTATGTGGTATTTTTCTGCCATTCCAAGTAAATACTTCATGTGCTACCTTTAAACAATTCAAAACTTTATTACTCCTTATTTGTGTCAATATTTTATAGCTCATGAGGAAGTATGTGGTGTTTCATCTTTCAATCTTGTTGGGCAGACTTTCACCAATGGACTAGTGGCATATACATCTGCTTATCCAATAATTTTGCAAAAAGAGCTGGCAACGGGGTGCCCAACCCCAATTAATTAACTTTCATTAATAATTCTCTTCACATGTTTTGCCCTGATTTATCAGTAAGCAACTTAATTTTGCAATAGACACTCCTCCATGGTATGTGAAATGTTGGAAGGCACCCGAGGATTCGGTTAGCCATGGTTTGTGAAAGCAAAAGGTTGGGAGGAGTGTCATCTATAAAACTAAAATACAAGTGTAAACAAAAGAGAAGAGGGATTATCTACCTTGCTGGTAGAGATAACGTCCTTCATGGGAGCCGCTCTTTGAAAATCTGTTTGACAAGGGGGTTAGAGTGCCCACTACCATTCGTTGACAACAACAAACACCTCTCAAAACTTTATCTTTATGCTCTCTATATGATTTCAAAACTTGAAAAGCTCTAGCACATGATTTAATCCCTGCTTCCCTCTGCGAAGGGCCTTTCTTTTACTTTATGTTGAGTCAGTTTACCTACTTCTTTCTATCTTAGAAGCAAACACTTGTGTCAACTGTGTGCATTGATTCTTACATGCTTGCTTATTGCATTTATTATATTACTTTGTGTTGACAATTATCCATGAGATATGCATGTTGAAAGTTGAAAGCAATTGCTGAAACTTAAATCTTCCTTTGTGTTGCTTCAAAACCTCTTATTAAGAATCTATTGCCTTATGAGTTAACTCTTATGCAAGACTTTTTGATGCTTGTCTTGAAAGTACTATTCATGAAAAGTTTTTGCTATATGATTCATTGTTTAGTCATTATCTTTTTGTTAGCAAACTATAGACCATTGCTTTGGGTCACTTCATTCATCTCATATGCTTTACAATAGTGTTGATCAAGATTATGTTGGTAGCATGTCACTTCAGAAATTATTCTTTTTAGCGTTTACCTACTCGAGGGCGAGTAGGAACTAAGCTTGGGGATGCTTGATACGTCTCCAACGTATCTATAATTTCTTATGTTCCATGCTAGTTTTCTGACAATACCTACATGTTTTATTCACACTTTATAATGTTCTTATGCATTTTCGGGACTAACCTATTAACAAGATGCCACAGTGCAGTTCTGTTTCTGCTTTTTTGATTCAGAAAAGTTAGTTTATGAATATTCTCGGAATTGGACGAAACAAAAGCCCACGGCCCTATTTTCCACGGAGTGTTCCGAAGACCGAAGAGTCGAGGAAGGCCGGGGGGCCCATACCATAGGGCGCCGCGGCAGTGGAGCCCCCCGCGCCGACATATGGGGAGGAAGCCCCCTGATACGTCTCCAACGTATCTATAATTTCTTATGTTCCATGCTAGTTTTATGACAATACCTACATGTTTTGTTCACACTTTATATCACTTTTATGCATTTTCCGGGACTAACCTATTAACAAGATTCCGAAGTGTCAGTTCCTGTTTTCTGCTGTTTTTGGTTTCAGAAATTCTACATAGGAAATATTCTCGGAATCGGACCCCACGAAGACATAAGTCAATATTTTACCGAGACGGACCCAGAGAGCCAGAGAAGGGGAGGGGGTCAAGGGGCCCCACACCATAGGGGGGCGCGGCTCGGCCACACCACCAGGTGGGGAGGGCACCCTGGGGCCCCTCCGAGGCCGCCCTTCCGCCTATATATTCTCCCAGATGCGAAAACCCTAAGGACATAAGTCATATTCCACGAAGAGTTCCGTAGCCGCCGCCATCACGAAGCCAAGTTCGGGGGACAGAAGTCTTTTGTTCCGGCACGCCACCGGGACGGGGAATTGCCCCCGGAATCCATCTCCATCGACTCCATCGCCATCTTCATCGCCGTTGCTGTCTCCCATGATGAGGAGGGAGTAGTTCTCCCCGAGGCTGAGGGCTCTACCGTAGCTATGTGGTTCATCTCTCTCCCATGGTGTGATCTTTATGTGATCATGAGCTTTGTGATCTAGTTGAATATGTAGATGTTACTCTTGTCTATTATGCACTTTAGAGGTTACTATAATATGAACTCCGGAGTTACTCTCCACGGTGTGATGGTGACAGTGTGCGCATCGTGTGTGATTCCTTTATGAAGTTGTGGAGCTTGTTTACTCCGGCTTGAGGTGTGCTTTTATAGCCCTACACAATGAATGGTGTTTGTTATCCAACAAGAGAGTGTTTGAGAGTAGCATTTATTTATTCAATTATGTGATCATTGTTGAGAGTGTCCACTAGTGAAAGTATGATCCCTAGGCCTTGTTTCTAAGCATTGAAACACCGTTTCCAACAAGTTCTGCTACATGTTCGCTTGCTGCCATTTTTATTTCAGATTGCAATTACTACTTATAATCATCCATATTACTTGTATTTCACTATCTCTTCGCCGAACTAGTGCACCTATACATCCGACAAGTGTATTAGGTGTGTTGGGGACACAAGAGACTTCTTGTATCTTAATTGCAGGGTTGCTTGAGAGGGATATCTTTGACCTCTACCTCCCGAGTTCGATAAACCTTGGGTGATTCACTTAAGGAAACTTGCTGCTGTTCTACAAACCTCTGCTCTTGGAGGCCCAACACTGTCTACAAGAATAGAACACATAGACATCAAGCTATTTTCTGGCGCCGTTGTCGGGAGGTAAGGTAAAAGGTATTCACATCCTCCAACTACTAAGCTATTTCCTAGCACTGTTGCCGGTGTGTGAGTGCTCGAAGGTATCTCATTTAGATTCTGCAATTTTATCTTTTTGTCTCTTGTTTTTATTTTCACTAGTTAGGTTTAATGGAAAACAACAAAAATATTAGAGATCTTTATAGTATTTATCTTGAGTTAGGACATGAGGTGTTTGAAGAGAAAATTAAAAAACCTATGGAACTTTATATGCATGCTAATGGCAATGTTATTAGTATGAATGCTTTGAACACCATTGTTGCTAATGCTATGGAAAATTCTAAGCTTGGGGAAGCTGGTTTTGATGAGCATGATATTTTTAGTCCCCCAAGCACGGAGGAGAAAATTTACTTTGATGATACTTTACCTCCTTTATATGATGAGTTACAATGATGACTATCATATTTTCAGTCCACCTACTATTGAGGAGAAAATTAATTATGATTACAATATGCCTCCTATATATGATGATTATGGTGATGAGAATAATAATGATAGCTATTTTATTGAATTTGCTCCCACTACAATTAATAGTAATGACTATGCTTATGTGGAGAGTAATAATTTTATGCATGTAGCTCATGATAAGAATGTTTCATGTGATAGTTATATTGTTGAGTTTGTTCATGATGCTACTGAAAATCTTTATGAGAGAGGACAATATGGTTGTAGGGATTTTCATGTTACTAAAACACCTCTCTTTTTGCTGAAAATCTTGAAGTTGCGCTTGTCTTGTTTTTCTATGCTTATTGCATTATGCTTACATGACTTGTTTATTTACAAGATTCCTTTTCATAGAAAGTGGGTTAGACTTAAAAGTGTTTCTTATTTGCTTTTGATGCTCTCTTTTGCTTCAACTCTTATTTCTTGCGAGAGCATCATTAAAATTGCTGAGCCCATCTTAATGGCTATAAAGAAAGCACTTCTTGGGAGATAACCCATGTTTTTATCTTGCTACTGTTTTTTGTGTCTTGGAAGTTGTTACTGCTGTAGCAAACTCTCCTTATCATGTTTATTTCGTTTTTGTGCCAACTAAAGTCTTTGATAGAAAGTTGATACTAGATTTGGATTTCTGCGCAGGAACAGATTTTTAGCTGTCACGAATTTGAGTTGATCTCTCTGTAGGAAACTCGTAAAATCTAAAAAATTCATGCGTAATCCAGATATGTACGCAACTTTGTTCAATGGAGCTTTTCCATCTGAGCATGTTAAGTACCTCGAAAAATTCGTCTTTACGGACTGTTCTGTTTTGAGATTCTGCATTTTATTTCGCATTGCCTCTTTTTTTGTGTTTGAGTGGATTTCTTTGCTCCATTAAATTTCAGTAGCCTTGGGTAATGTCCAGAAGTGTTGGGAATGATTGTGTCCTTGCTGAACATGTGAATTTTTGATTATGCACTAACCCTCTAATGAGATTGTTTTGAGTTTGGTGTGAAGGAAGTTTCAAGGATCAAGAGAGGAGGATGATATGATATGATCAAGAAGAGTGAAAAGTTTAACTTGGGGATGCCCCCATGGTTCATCCCTGCATATTTCAAGAAGACTCAAGCGTCTAAGCTTGGGGATGCCCAAGGCATCCCCTTCTTCATCAACAACTTATCAGGTCACCTCTAGTGAAACTATATTTTAATTCCGTCACATCTTATGTGCTTTACTTGGAGCGTCTGTGTGATTTTATTTTCATTTTGTTATTTTCATTCTCTGAATAAAATCGGATCCTAAACATCCTTGTGTGGGAGAGAGACACGCTCTGCTTTTTCATTTGAACACTTGTGTTCTTCGCTTTATTTTTCATGTTCATGGCGAAGAAAGCCGCTGCACTTATTGTTATTTTGTTGGAAACAGAAAATGCTTCGTGTGGTAATTGGTATATTGTCTTGAATAATTTGATACTTGGCAATTGTTTTGAGCTCTCAAGTAGATCATGTTTAAGCTCTTGCATCATGTAGTTTAAATCTATTAGTGGAGAACTACCGTAGAGCTTGTTGAAATTTGGTTTGCATGATTGGTCTCTTTAAGGTCTAGATATTTTCTAGTAAAAGTGTTTGAACAATAAGGAAGACAGTGTAGAGTCTTATAATGCTTGCAATATGTTCTTATGTAAGTTTTTCTGTACCGGTTTATACTTGTGTTTGCTTCAAACAACCTTGCTAGCCAAAGCCTTGTGAGAGGGAATACTTCTCGTGCATCCAAATCCTTGAGCCAAAACCTATGCCATTTGTGTCCACCATAACTACCTACTATGTGGTATTTTTCTGCCATTCCAAGTAAATTGCTTGTGTGCTACCTTTAAAACCTTTCAAAAATTCATTCTTTGTTTTTGCAATACATAGCTCATGGGAAAGTAGCCTAAAAACTATTGTGGTAAGGAATATGTTGCTTATGTATCTTAGTTCTTATAAGTTGCTTGTTGAGCGGTAACCATGTTTCTGGGGACGCCATCAACCTGTTACACCTTTGTTGAATATCATGTGAGTTGCTATGCATGTTCGTCTTGTCTGAAGTAAGGGAGATTTTCCATGAGTTAAATGGTTTGAGTATGCATATTGTTAGAGAAGAACATTGGGCCGCCAACCAAAGCCATGTATCATGGTGGAAGTTTCATCTTGGACATTAATCCTCAAATCTCTTATGAGAGTATTATCTGTTGTTGAATGCTTAAAGCATAAAAGAGGAGTCCATTATCTGTTTTCTATGTTGTCCCGGTATGGATGTCCTCAAGTTGAGATCTATCAAAATCGAGAAATCAAATGCGATTTATCTCCTTGGACCTTTGTACAGGTGGCATAGAGGTACCCCTTTGTGACACTTGGTTGAAACATATGTAATGCAATGATAATCCATGGAAGTCCGAGCTAATTAGGACAAGGTGCGGGCACTATTAGTATTCGATGCATGAGGCTTGCAACTTATAGGAGGTTTTATGCATAACACATATGAATTATTACTACCGTTGACACAATTGTTTCCATGTTTTCAAAATAAAAAGCTCTAGCACATGAGTAATCCCCGCTTCCCTCTGCGAAGGGCCTTTCTTTTACTTTATGTTGAGTCAGTTTACCTACTTCTTTCTATCTTAGAAGCAAACACTTGTGTCAACTGTGTGCATTGATTCTTACATGTTTACTTATTGCACTCATCATATTACTTTGTGTTGACAATTATCCATGAGATATACATGTTGAAAGTTGAAAGCAATTGCTGAAACTTAAATCTTCCTTTGTGTTGCTTCAAAGCCTCTTATTAAGAATCTATTGCTTTATGAGTTAACTCTTATGCAAGACTTTTTGATGCTTGTCTTGAAAGTACTATTCATGAAAAGTTTTTGCTATATGATTCATTGTTTAGTCATTATCTATTTGTTAGTAAACTATAGACCATTGCTTTGAGTCACTTCATTCATCTCATATGCTTTACAATAGTATTGATCAAGATCATGTTGGTAGCATGTCACTTCAGAAATTATTCTTTTTATCGTTTACCTACTCGAAGTAGGAACTAAGGGATGCTTGATACGTCTCCAACGTATCTATAATTTCTTATGTTCCATGCTAGTTTTATGACAATACCTACATGTTTTGTTCACACTTTATATCATTTTTATGCATTTTCCGGACTAACCTATTAACAAGATGCCGAAGTGCCGTTCCTATTTTGTTTTCTCAAATTCTACACAGAAATATTCTTGGACCCCACGAAGACAAGTCAATATTTTACCGAGACGGACCAGAGAGAGAGAAGGGCCGGAGGGGGCCAAGGGGCCCCCACACCATAGGGGGGCGCGGGCCCACTCCTGGCCGCGCCACCAGGTGGGGAGGGCACCCTGGGGCCCCTCCGAGGCCGCCCTTCCGCCTATATATTCTCCCAGATGCGAAAACCCTAAGGACATAAGTCATATTCCACGAAGAGTTCCGTAGCCACCGCCATCGCGAAGCCAAGTTCTGGGGACAGAAGTCTCTGTTCCGGCACGCCGCCGGGACGGGGAATTGCCCCCGGAATCCATCTCCATCGACTCCATCGTCATCTTCATCGTCGTTGTTGTCTCCCATGATGAGGAGGGAGTAGTTCTGAGGCCGAGGGCTCTACCGGTAGCTATGTGGTTCATCTCTCTCTCCCATGGTGTGATCTTTATGTGATCATGAGCTTTGTGATCTAGTTGAATATGTAGATGTTACTCTTGTCTATTATGCACTTTAGAGGTTACTTTAATATGAACTCCGGAGTTACTCTCCACGGTGTGATGGTGACAGTGTGCGCATCGTGTGTGATTCCTTTATGAAGTTGTGGAGCTTGTTTACTCCGGCTTGAGGTGTGCTTTTATAGCCCTACATAATGAATGGTGTTTGTTATCCAACAAGAGAGTGTTTGAGAGTAGCATTTATTTATTCAATTATGTGATCATTGTTGAGAGTGTCCACTAGTGAAAGTATGATCCCTAGGCCTTGTTTCTAAGCATTGAAACATCGTTTCCAACAAGTTCTGCTACATGTTCGATTGCTGCCATTTTTATTTCAGATTGCAATTACTACTTATAATCATCCATATTACTTGTATTTCACTATCTCTTCGCCGAACTAGTGCACCTATACATCTGACAAGTGTATTGGGGACACAAGAGACTTCTTGTATCTTAATTGCAGGGTTGCTTGAGAGGGATATCTTTGACCTCTACCTCCCTGAGTTCGATAAACCTTGGATGATTCACTTAAGGGAAACTTGCTGCTGTTCTACAAACCGCTGCTCTTGGAGGCCCAACACTGTCTACAAGAATAGAAGCACACGTAGACATCACCCCCTGGCTCCCCCGACTCTGCCCCTTCGCCTATTTATTCCTTCGTCCCTGAAAACCCTAGCACAGAGCCGAATACGAACAGTTCGGAGACGCCACCACCGTCAACCCTAACTCGGGGGTTTAGGAGATCTCCTCCGGCACCTGGAGAGGGGAATCATCACGGAGGACTCTACATCACCATGCCCGCCTCCGGACCGATGCGTGAGTAGTTCATCCTTGGACTATGGGTCCATAGTAGTAGCTAGATGGTTGTCTTCTCCTCTTGTGCTATCATGTTTAGATCTTGTGAGCTGCCTATCATGATCAAGATCATCTATTTGTAATGCTACATGTTGTGTTTGTTGGGATCCGATGAATATGGAATACTATGTCAAGTTAATTATTGATCTATCATATATGTTATTTATGATCTTGCATGCTCTCCGTTGCTAGTAGAGGCTCTGGCCAAGTTGATACTTGTAACTCTAAGAGGGAGTATTTATGCTAGATAGTGGGTTCATGTCTCCATTGAATCTGGGGGAGTGACAGCAACCCCTAAGGTTGTGGATGTGTTGCCACTAGGGATAAAACATCAATGCTTTGTCTAACGATATTTGTATTGTTTACATTACGCACAGTACTTAATGCAATTGTCTGTTGTTTGCAACTTAATACTGGAAGGTGCGGATGCTAACCCGAAGGTGGACTTTTTAGGCATAGATGCATGCTGGATGGCGGTCTATGTTCTTTGTCATAATGCCTAAGTAAATCTCATAGTAGTCATCATGATATGTATGTGCATTGTTATGCCCTCTCTATTTGTCAATTGCCCAACTGTAATTTGTTCACCCAACATGTTATTTATCTTATTGGAGAGACACCACTAGTGAACTGTGGACCCCGGTCCATTCTTTTACATCTGAAATACAATCTACTGCAATTATTGTTCTCTTTTGTTTACTGCAAGCAAACATCATTTTCCACACCATACGTTTAATCCATTGTTTTCAGCAAGCCGGTGAGATTGACAACCTCACTGTTAAGTTGGGGTAAAGTATTTTGATTGTGTTGTGCAGGTTCCACGTTGGCACCGGAATCCCTGGTGTTGCGCTGCACTACACTCCTTCACCAACAACCTTCACATGATCTTCATCTCCTACTAGTTCGATAACCTTGGTTTCTTTCTGAAGGAAAACTCGCTGCTGTACGCATCATACCTTCCTATTGGGGTTCCCAACGGACGTATGCTTTACCGTCACAAGTAGCGTGGCTCGGCAGGTTCCCATCCTCATCGGCAACAAGCACTTCTCCATCGACTGCGTCGGCATCAACTTGGGCTGCTACGACTTCATCCTCGGTGTCGACTTACTGTCCACACTCGCCCCCATCCTCTGGGACTTCGACACGCTGACCCTCATCTTCTGGCGCGAGGGCGGCCGCCGCGTCCAGTGGGCGGGCATCGTTACAGGGCCCGTGACCCCTCAACTCCAGATGATGGCGGCAGCGCTCGACGAGGCGCACCCCCTCCTGGCCGACCTCCTGCAGCAGCACAGTGACATCTTCGATGAGCCACAGTGCCTACCGCCGGCGCGCCCCTGTGACCACCACATCCACCTGCTGCCGGATACGGTGCCTGTCGCCGTGCGCCCGTACCGCTACCCCCAGCTGCAGAAGGACGAGCTCGAGCGTCAGGTGGCGGTCATGCTCGCACAGGGCATCATCCGGATTTCGACATTGCCGTTCTCCGCGTCGGTGCTCCTAGTGCGCAAGGCCGACGACACGTGGCGTTTCTGCATCGACTATCGCGCCCTCAACGCCAGGACGTCCAAGGAAAAATTCCCCATCCCCGTGGTGGACGAACTCTTGGACGAGCTACATGGGGCGCGTTTCTTCACCAAGCTCGACCTGCGCTACGGCTATCATCAGGTGCGGATGCATCCGGACGATATCGTGAAGACGGCGTTCCGGACTTCGAGTTCTTGGTGATGCCATTCGGACTCTCCAACGCGCCGGCGATGTTCCAGGCCCTGATGAACGACGTGCTCAGCCCCTACTTGCGCAACTTTGTTCTTGTTTTTTTTATGACATTCTTATCTACAGTTCATCATGGGCGGAGCACCTGCAGCACGTGGCCATCATCTTCAACGAGCTTCGAGCGCATCATCTTCACCTCAAGCGCTCGAAGTGCTCGTTCGACACGACCTCCATCACGTACCTGGGACACGTCATCTCGGCGGAGGGAGTCGCGATGGATGCTGACAAGGTCGCTGTCATTGCTGCGTGGCTGACCCCGAAGTCACCGCGGGCTCTTCGCGGCTTCTTGGGCCTCGCAGGCTACTACCGGAAGTAACTCCGGGACTTCGGCCTCATCGCCGCGCCACTGACCCGTCTTCTGCGCCGCGACGCCTTCTCTTGGGACGCGGAGGCGACTGAGGTGTTCCAGGCTCTCCAGCGGGCGCTCATGACGGGGCCCATGCTCTAGATGCTGGACTTCGATAGGCCGTTCGTGGTGGACTATGACGCCTCCGGCATCGGCTTCGGCGCCGTCCTACACCGGGGCGAAGGGCCACTGGCCTTCTTCAGCCGCCCGTTCGCTGCTCGTCATCACAAGCTCGCGGCGTACGAGCGCAAGCTCGTCAGGTTGGTCTAGGCCGTGCGCCATTGGTGACCCTATCTCTGGGGGCGGACTTTCCGTGTTCGCACGGATCACTACAGCCTGAAGTTCTTGCTGGAGTAGCGCCTCTCCACCGTTCCGTGGCACCAGTGGATCAACAAGCTCTTCGGCTTCGATCTCACCGTCGAGTACCGTCCGGGCCTTCTCAACACGGTCGTCGAAGCCCTCTCCCGTCGTGACACTGAGGAGGTTGCGGACGACGTCGCCGCCGCAGGCACTGTCATGTGCATCTGCTCCGGGCCGTCCTTCGCCTTCATCAATGACATCCGTCGGGCTACCTGCACTGCCGCGGATGCCCAGGATCTGCGCCAGCGCCTTGATGCGGGCGAGCTGGCGGCGCCCTGGCGCCAGGACGATGGGCTGCTCCTCCATGGGCGCCGCCTCTTCGTGCGAGACCATGGCGACCTTCGCCATCAGGTCCTTCTCTTGGCGCATTCTTCGGGACACGAGGGCGTGCAGAAGACACTCCACCGTCTCCGTGTTGATTTCTACATCCAGGGTGATAGTGCGCTGGTCCAAGACTGGGTGAGGTCGTGCGTGACGTGCCAGCGTAACAAGACGAAGACGCTGTGGTCTGCAGGTCTGCTACAGCCGCTGGCCGTGACCTCGCAGGTGTGGGCTGATATTTCCATGGACTTCATCGAGGGCCTCCACAAGGTGGGCGGCAAGTTCGTCATCCTCACGGTGGTCAACCGCTTCTCCAAGTATGCGCACTTCATCGCTCTCGGCCATCCGTATACAGCCGCATCCGTGGTGCGGGCCTTCTTCGACGGCATCGTCCTCTTCCCCCCTTCTGAAGGAGATATGCCCTAGAGGCAATAATAAAGTGGTTATTATTTATATCTTTATGTTTATGATAAATGTTTATATATCATGCTAGAATTGTATTAACCGAAACATTAGTACATGTGTGATATGTAGACAAACAAGAAGTCCCTAGTATGCCTCTTAAACTAGCTTGTTGATTAATGGATGATTAGTTTCATAATCATGAACATTGGATGTTATTAATAACAAGGTTATGTCATTGTGTGAATGATGTAATGGACACACCCAATTAAGCGTAGCATAAGATCTCGTCATTAAGTTATTTGCTATAAGCTTTCGATACATAGTTACCTAGTCCTTATGACCATGAGATCATGTAAATCACTTATACCGGAAAGGTACTTTGATTACACCAAACACCACTGCGTAAATGGGTGGCTATAAAGGTGGGATTAAGTATCCGGAAAGTATGAGTTGAGGCATATGGATCAACAGTGGGATTTGTCCATCCCGATGACGGATAGATATACTCTGGGCCCTCTCGGTGGAATGTCGTCTAATGTCTTGCAAGCATATGAATGAGTTCATAAGAGACCACATACCACGGTACGAGTAAAGAGTACTTGTCAGGAGACGAGGTTGAACAAGGTATAGAGTGATACCGAAGATCAAACCTCGGACAAGTAAAATATCGCGAGACAAAGGGAATTGGTAATATATGTGAATGGTTCATTCGATCACTAAAGTCATCGTTGAATATGTGGGAGACATTATGGATCTCCAGATCCCGCTATTGGTTATTGGTCGGAGTGAGTACTCAACCATGTCCGCATAGTTCTCGAACCGTAGGGTGACACACTTAAAGTTGGATGTTGAAATGGTAGTACTTGAATATGGAATGGAGTTCGAATATTTGTTCGGAGTCCCGGATGAGATCCCGGACATCACGAGGAGTTCCGGAATGGTCCGGAGAATAAGATTCATATATAGGATGTCATTTTATGTGAAATAAAATGTCGCGGAAGGTTCTATGGAAGGTTCTAGAAGGTTCTAGAAAAGTCCGGAAGAAACCACCAAGGAAGGTGGAGTCCACATGGGACTCCACCTCCATGGCCGGCCAGCCCTAGATGGGGAGGAGTCCCAAGTGGACTCCTCCATAGGGGGCCGGCCACCCCCCACATGGGAGGTGGAAATCCCACCTTTTGGTGGGAGTCCTAGTTGGGCTAGGTTTCCCCTCTTATGGAAGGTTTTTGGTTCGGGTCTTATTCGAAGACTTGGACACCAACACTTGGGGATCCACCTATATAATGAGGGGCCAAGGGAGGGGGCCGGCCACCCCAAGACCACAAGCTGGCCGCCCCCCTTGAGTGGCCGGCCACCCCCTCCCAAACCCTAGCCGCCCCTTCTCCTCCATATCTCCCGCGTAGCTTAGCGAAGCTCCGCCGGACTTCTTCACCGCCACCGACACCACGCCGTCGTGCTGTCGGATTCAAGAGGAGCTACTACTTCCGCTGCCCGCTGGAACGGGGAGGTGGACGTCGTCTTCATCAACAACCGAACGTGTGACCGAGTACGGAGGTGCTGCCCGTTCGTGGCGCCGGAACCGATCGTGATCAAGATCTTCTACGCGCTTTTGCAAGCGGCAAGTGATCGTCTACCGCAGCAACAAGAGCCTCATCTTGTAGGCTTTGGAATCTCTTCAAGGGTGAGACTCGATACCCCTCGTTGCTACCGTCTTCTAGATTGCATCTTGGCTTGGATTGCGTGTTCGCCGTAGGAAAATTTTTGTTTTTTATGCAACGTTATCCTACAGTGGTATCAGAGCCGTGTCTATGCATAGATGGTTGCACGAGTAGAACACAATGGTTTTGTGGGCGTTGATGCTCTTGTTATCTTTAGTTTGAGTACTTTGCATCTTTGTGGCATAGTGGGATGAAGCGGCTCGGACTAACTTTACATGACCGCGTTCATGAGACTTGTTCCTCGTTCGACATGCAACTTGTATTGCATAAGAGGCTTTGCGGGTGTCTGTCTCTCCTACTATAGTGAAGATTCAATTTACTCTTCTATTGAAAACATTAGTATCAACGTTGTGGTTCATGTTCGTAGGTAGATTAGATCTCTCTCGAAAACCCTAAACCACGTAAAATATGCAAACCAAATTAGAGACGTCTAACTTGTTTTTGCAGGGTTTGGTGATGTGATATGGCCATGATATGATGATGAATATGTATGAGATGATCATTATTGTATTGTGGCAACCGGCAGGAGCCTTATGGTTGTCTTTAATTTTCATGTTGAGTAGTATTTCAAAGTAGTTGTAATAGTTGTTACATGAGGTGAACAACCATGAAGACGGCGCCATGAACCTTGACGCTACGCCGACGATGATGGAGATCATGCCCGTTGATGATGGAGATCATGTCCATGCTTTGGAGATGAAGATCGAAGGCGCAAAGATAAAAGGGCCATATCATATCACATATGAACTGCATGTGATGTTAATCCTTTATGCATCTTATTTTGCTTAGATCGCGACGGTAGCATTATAAGATGATCCCTCACATTAATATCAAGATAATAAAGTGTTCTCCCCTCGTATGCACCGTTGTAATAGTTCGTCGTTTCGAAGCATCTCGTGATGATCGGATGTGATAGATTCAACGATTCACATACAACGGGTGTAAGCCATGTTGCACACGCGGAATACTTGGGTTTGCTTGACGAGCCTAGCATGTACAGACATGGCCTCGGGACAACGGAAACCGAAAGGTTGAACACGAGTCATATGGATGATATGATCAACATGTTGATGTTCACCATTGAAGCTACATCATCTCACGTGATGATCGGTTTTGGTGTAGTGAATTTGGATCGTGTACCACTTAACAACTATGAGGGATGTTGTATTAAGTGGGAGTTCATTAGTAATTAGATTAAACCATGAACTAATTATCTTAAACATAGTCTGAGTAGTATTTTGAATTAATTTTGTAGTATTGGCATCCGTTTACTACCATGCGCTAGTCTTGTAATTGAGATAGAAATACTGTTAAAATCTGACAAGAAACTTTACGGTTTGGTACCGTATTGTTAAAGAATCAAGAATTAATTAAGTCCTATTGCAAACTTTTAGTAAACCTCACATTGTTGATTCAAAGAGCTATGGTTTCAATTAGTACCTAAAGTTATCTTGTCTCCGTGAAACTTGAAGTTCAAATCTGTTTGAAAAATAAGGAGCTGAAAATTTAGTTTTCAGAAATAATCAAGGTATGAGATATATGTGATATCTAAGACCTTATTGCAAGATGATAGAATATAATTTGGTGAGACTACATGAACTCATAAGTTTTATGGGAATGTACGAAGGTTGAAGACGCAAGGCGTCACAATCCTCCAACTATTGGGGCACTAAGAATATTCGCATATCCATGAAGTGACCATCCTTAATATGCACCGTTGCTAAGACTCGTAGTTTCGAAGCATCACGTGATGATCGGGTGTGATAGATTCTACGTGTGCATACAACGGGTGCAAGCTAGATTTGCACATGCAAATACCAAGGTTAAAACTTTACGAGCCTAGCATGTACAGACATGGTCTCGGAAAGTTGTCATGAATTGATGGATAAAATTATGAGTGAAATTGTTCATCATATTACAAAGTTACTAATAGTGAAAACTGGAACACTTGTCATATGATGATCGACTTCAAAGTAAGAACCTCAAGGTGATTGGTATTTGACCAACAAACCTAGAAGTTATTAATGTTGAAGTGTTTTTCTGAATAATGAGGAAAGCTAAAAGAGAAACTGCAAAAGATATTTTGGCAGAAAGAAAGAAAAGACTAGAAAGTCTAGCTCAGGTGTATATAAATGATATACATGTTATGGTTGTATTCCTAGTTAGGTCACAATATGAAATTCTTGGGTATTAGTACTATATTGGTTGGTATGAAGTGTCATACAAAACAACACAATACAAGAATACAATGGCCTAAGTGACTGACAAGGAATATGATAAGAATGCACGTCTGGAACAAAAATAAAGTGTTATTATGTTCGTCGTTGGCATTCTATCTAGCCCTTAGAATTTATAATAAAGAACTTAATAATTGTTATTTTGCTCTGGTCAAATGAAAACAATGAGTTGTTCAAATTATGACATTACTCCATATACGATGGATAAGTTATTATAAATCTTAATGGTGAAACACACATACATAACACTGACGCTAAAATGCCATAAGGCAAATGATTTGAATTCCACTTATTTGTGGAACCGCCATTTAGGTCATGTTAGAAAGGAACGCATGAAGGAACTCCATGCAAATGGATTTTTGGAGTCATTTGATTTTTGAATCATTTGGCGCTTGCAAACCTTTTCTAAAGAGAATGATTAAAATACCGTTCATAGGCCAAAAGTTGAACGGGCAACTAACTTAGTGAAAAAATACATGATGATGTATGTGGTTCACTGGGCATAGTTGTGTGCGGGAGATTCTTCTACTTCATGAAAACTTTCAACAATGAATTGAGTATATGTGGATATATTCGATAAGGAAGAAGTTTGAAACATTTGAATAGCTTCAAATAAATTTCAGCATGAAGTGGAAATCATCGTAATAGAAAAG
This sequence comes from Lolium multiflorum, assembly GCA_030979885.1. NCBI lineage: Eukaryota > Viridiplantae > Streptophyta > Magnoliopsida > Poales > Poaceae > Lolium > Lolium multiflorum. Next base: position 179,414,319 of record CM061752.1, read on the forward strand.
TCAAATATCTATGATTAGATCATGGTGGAAATATTTGAATTACGAGTTTTAGCGAACATCTAAGAGAGTTATGAAATTGTTCTACAACTCACATTTCTTGGAGTATCATAATGATGATATAGTATCCGAGAGATGTATCCAAACCTTGTTGGATTAATGATGAGATAAAATATTATGACGCCATTATATTTTTTGTGGATTATGCTTTAGTGACTACCGCTTTTACACTAAATAGAGCATCATCATGATCCGTTGAAATGACACCATACGAGTTATGGCATGGGTATAAACCCTAATAGTCCTTTCTTTAAATTTTGGTCTAAGAGTTTACAACCAAAATCGGATGAATGTCTTTGTTGGTTATCCCAAAGTATTAATTGGGAATTCTTTCCACTATGAAGTAAACGACAAAAGTGTTTGTTAATATTACTTGCTTATTTCCAAGAAATTGTTTTCTAGTGAAGTATTTGAGTGGGAGGACAATATAATTTGATAAGGTTTATGAACCTGAGCATAATGATCAGAGTAGCGCAGCATCGGAATTGGTTTCGGAAGCGGCCACGACGATCATGGCTCCCGTGACTACAAAGTGTTTTAGCCATGGAGATCGAAGTACATATTGAACCTTGTAGGTATGGTTTACTTTGTGATCAAATAAATGATTTGTGGACAAAGGATTGATTTTGAACAATGATAAACCAACTACAAACAAAGAAGTTATGATGGGCCCTGACTCCGTTAAAATGGCCATGCGCCTTGAAATCCATAATAGATGAATACTTTTTGAAAGTAAATGGATCTATAGACTTGGATGAAATATCCTTGAAGAAAGCTCGACTTGTTGAAAAATAGTTTACAACAAAGTTCAAAGAGTTGACTACGATAAGATTAGATCTTCCGTAGCAATGCTTATAGTCTATGTGGATTATTCTAGTAATCACTACATATTTCTTTTAGGAGATATGCTAGTAGGATGGCAAAATACATTACTTATCAGAAGTATGTATTAAAGGTGTATACAAGATACAACCAAGAGTTTTGCTGGTCCGTGGAATACTAGATAGGTATACGAACTTCAATTGGATGAAGTAAGTATTGCGGAGTTGGAATCTTCACCAGATGAAATAGTCAAAGAGTTTTTTGATTTCATCAAAGACGATGAAGAAGCTTGCATTTGCAAGAAATTAAGTGGGAGCGCTGAGACATATTTATAATACTTTATGTAGATGACATATAGTTGGTTATAAATAAAGTAATTATATACTTGATTAAAATGTTTCATTGAAAATTAACTTCAATGAAAGGATATGGATTAAAACATATTTAGTGTCAAGATCTATGAAGATAGATTGAAACACATAATAAGTTTAAGTCAAAGTACATAGAATGGATATTGAAATAGTTCAATATAGAAATATTAAGAAAATGTTCTTGTCATGTGAAGGTTTAACAAGACTTGAGTGTATCTGACACTCGATGAGTAAAAACACATGAGTGATTTTAGATCACGAATAATATGTACAAAATCAGATATCTTGTGCTCTAAAATGTTATGAGCATATACCGGAATGATTCATAAGATGATCATGGGACGACAGTAAGAATATCCTTGAGTACTTTAGAAGAACTAAGGATATATATATTTTTGTATGAAGAAATGACAAACAAATCGCTGTAAGGTGTTACACCGATATTGGTTTTGTCACATATAAAATATAATTTCAATCTCAAATTAGACTAAGTGTTGTTTAAAAGGTAGCACAATGAGCTAGAAGTTGTCTATGCTAGATTTAGAAGAGTTCTAAATATTGTGATGGATTCTACAAAAGAAGGCAGAGTATGTCATTGTTTTGACAATGACAAAGAATGTTAAGTCAAGAGGTTCTTTGAGAACTTGGTGTAGTTCGACAGAGTCAGAACTTTGAAGCTATATTGTGTGTGACAATATAAGTGACATATTTCAGACAGCGGAATTAAGGTTCCACCAGAAGATCAAACATATTTAATGCCAACTCATTTGGAAATGAGTGATGTGTTGAGACGCAAATGAATTACAAAATACATACGTTTCTGAGCGTGTCAGATCCGTTGACTAAAACCTCTCCCGTGAGCAATACATGATAAAGCACCGAAGGCCAAGGTGTTATATCTTTACAAATGTAAACTAGATTATTGACTCTAGTGCAAGTGGGAGACTGAAGGAGATATGCCCTAGAGGCAATAATAAAGTGGTTATTATTTATATCTTTATGTTTATGATAAATGTTTATATATCATGCTAGAATTGTATTAACCGAAACATTAGTACATGTGTGATATGTAGACAAACAAGAAGTCCCTAGTATGCCTCTTAAACTAGCTTGTTGATTAATGGATGATTAGTTTCATAATCATGAACATTGGATGTTATTAATAACAAGGTTATGTCATTGTGTGAATGATGTAATGGACACACCCAATTAAGCGTAGCATAAGATCTCGTCATTAAGTTATTTGCTATAAGCTTTCGATACATAGTTACCTAGTCCTTATGACCATGAGATCATGTAAATCACTTATACCGGAAAGGTACTTTGATTACACCAAACACCACTGCGTAAATGGGTGGCTATAAAGGTGGGATTAAGTATCCGGAAAGTATGAGTTGAGGCATATGGATCATGGGATTTGTCCATCCCGATGACGGATAGATATACTCTGGCCCTCTCGGTGGAATGTCGTCTAATGTCTTGCAAGCATATGAATGAGTTCATAAGAGACCACATACCACGGTACGAGTAAAGAGTACTTGTCAGGAGACGAGGTTGAACAAGGTATAGAGTGATACCGAAGATCAAACCTCGGACAAGTAAAATATCGCGAGACAAAGGGAATTGGTAATATATGTGAATGGTTCATTCGATCACTAAAGTCATCGTTGAATATGTGGGAGCCATTATGGATCTCCGATCCCGCTATTGGTTATTGGTCGGAGTGAGTACTCAACCATGTCCGCATAGTTCTCGAACCGTAGGGTGACACACTTAAAGTTGGATGTTGAAATGGTAGTACTTGAATATGGAATGGAGTTCGAATATTTGTTCGGAGTCCCGGATGAGATCCCGGACATCACGAGGAGTTCCGGAATGGTCCGGAGAATAAGATTCATATATAGGATGTCATTTTATGTGAAATAAAATGTCGCGGAAGGTTCTATGGAAGGTTCTAGAAGGTTCTAGAAAAGTCCGGAAGAAACCACCAAGGAAGGTGGAGTCCACATGGGACTCCACCTCCATGGCCGGCCAGCCCTAGATGGGGAGGAGTCCCAAGTGGACTCCTCCGGCCACCCCCACATGGGAGGTGGAAATCCCACCTTTGGTGGGAGTCCTAGTTGGGCTAGGTTTCCCTCTTATGGAAGGTTTTGGTTCGGGTCTTATTCGAAGACTTGGACACCAACACTTGGGGATCCACCTATATAATGAGGGGCCAAGGGAGGGGGCCGGCCACCCCAAGACCACAAGCTGGCCGCCCCCCTGAGTGGCCGGCCACCCCCTCCCAAACCCTAGCCGCCCCTTCTCCTCCATATCTCCCGCGTAGCTTAGCGAAGCTCCGCGGACTTCTTCACCGCCACCGACACCACGCCGTCGTGCCGGATTCAAGAGGAGCTACTACTTCCGCTGCCCGCTGGAACGGGGAGGTGGACGTCGTCTTCATCAACAACCGAACGTGTGACCGAGTACGGAGGTGCTGCCCGTTCGTGGCGCCGGAACCGATCGTGATCAAGATCTTCTACGCGCTTGCAAGCGGCAAGTGATCGTCTACCGCAGCAACAAGAGCCTCATCTTGTAGGCTTTGGAATCTCTTCAAGGGTGAGACTCGATACCCCTCGTTGCTACCGTCTTCTAGATTGCATCTTGGCTTGGATTGCGTGTTCGCCGTAGGAAAATTTTTGTTTTTTATGCAACGTTATCCTACACCTTCGTCCATCGTCAGCGATCGTGATCCCGTGTTCACTGGTCACGTCTTGCGTGATCTCTTTCGGCTGGCTGGCGTGAAGCTTCGCCTGAGCATGGCGTTCCACCCGCAGACGGACGGCCAATCCGAGGTGGTTAACAAGGTGATTGCCATGTACTTGCGCTGTGTTACAGGAGATCGTCCACGAGCTTGGGTGGATTGGTTGGCATGGGCGGAGTACTGCTACAACACCTCCTATCATTCCGCCCTGCATACCACGCCTTTCGAGGTGGTTTATGGGCGTCCACCTCCGACGATGTTGCCTTACGAGCCTGGGACACCCGCGACGAGATCCTGGCTGGGCGCGCCAGCGTCTTATCCAAACACAGCAGCTGGCCAGGAAGTACTATGACACTCATCATCGCGAGGCGGAGTTCGCGGTGGGTGACTGGGTCTGGCTGTGCCTCCTTCACAGGACGACGTAGTCCCTAGACCCGCGCGCCAAGCACAAGTTGGGCCCTCGTTATGCAGGCCCCTTTCGAGTGCTAGAGCATGTCGGCACGCTCGCGTACCGCCTGGAGCTGCCGGCTGGCTCTCGCATTCACGACGTTTTCCATGTGGGGTACTAAAGGCCTACCGGGGGGATCCTCCGGCAGCGACGCCTACACTTCCTCCTACTTCTGATGGCCGCCTTCTGCCGGGACCCGAGAAGGTGTTGAAGGCGCAGCAACATCGCGAAATCTGGCATTTACTGGTGCAGTGGGCTAGCCTGTCTGAGGAAGAAGCTACATGGGAGAAGCTCGACGAGTTTCGCCAGGAGTTTCCAGATGTTCAGCTCGAGGACGAGCTGTTTGAGAAGGCGGAGGAAAGATGTTATGGTCAGGCTCCAGTATGCACGGAAGAGGCCCAATAGTGGACCGAATTAAGGGCTTAGCCCAAGTTATCTAGGGTTTCGAGTAGCTAGCCTATTATATAAACACATGTACCCCTTCGTTTTATGACAAGCAATAAACATATTTGTTGCCGTCTCCCTCAGGAGACGGGATCCCTAAACCCTAGCCGCCGCCTCCAGCGCACCGCCGCCTTCCTCCTCACGCGCGGCCACGGCGCCGAGTCGCCGACGTCCGCGCCTCCAGCCTCGCCACCCTCCCTTCCACCCATACAACCTCCGCCCTAGACCTGGTAGAACCCTAGCGTCTACCAACTTATGTGTGTCTTGTGGGTGGTGGTGGTGGGTGGGTGTGTGGGGGGGGGGGGGAGGGGAACTATGTTGCCCTCAATTTTCTGAAGAGTTATATAAGTTATACTTAGTGAGCCATAATTACTTCTGAACTTACCTTTGTACTATACAACTAAGAACTTCTGTTTTTCATGGTTGAAGAATGTAATATAAGTAGTTTACAACATATGCATGATCTCCGCGTTAGGGAAACATCATAATTTTGGATATGAATTTTTGCATTAGGGAAACATCCTTACATATGTGAGAACATGTTTCAATACACATATATTAATATCAGTTTGATATTGTCCATGTCGGTAGTTTTTTCTATACTTACAGATGAACCTAAAAATATTTGATCTGCGCAAACTCTGAAACTACTTAGATTACATGCTATTTTTGTCGAGCAGCTATCAGCGGGGATATTGTTATTTTTTTACGAACCTCCTGAGAGTGCGGGGATCCTCCGACAATTTTTCGAACAAGAAGAAAACTGATCAAGTTCATAAGAAGAATGGGGCAGAAAACCAGACAACACTCGGTTATTTAGGGGACTGATAGATCACTACCTTGTGTTGGTTTGGCTGCGGAATAGTTCAGAAGTTCTCTTTGAAATTACCTTACTTTCTAAGCTTCCACCAACAATATGATATGAATGCCCGAGTCGTGAATTGGTCCAGCATATATATCCCGCTAGTATTGCACCAACACTATGATATGAGTGCTGACAAGAATATAGAGTGAATCACAGAAAAATATACACATGGACATCCGCTAAGTTGGGCTGAACTTACCAGGATCTTCTTCCACTGAATTCGTGAGAGGTAAGAGTCTTAGAGTAGTACTATTGTAGAAATGTTGATTCCTCGAAAAGAACACAAGTAGCGCTGTACATAGATTTCGTTTAAGTCAATGTTGCTTACTGATAGATCTCTCTTAATCTTCATAACTTGTGTTGCTTTGCCTGCAGAATAGTTCAGCGGTTCTCTTGGAAATTACCTTTTTTTTTCTAAGCTCCCACTGAAAGCAGTGTCTGGTTTCAAATTTTCAAACGCTTAATTAACTCGCAGCTAAACCAAAAGGACCTGTGTCTGTTTATTTTAGACATGGCCTATAAACAAAGGTATTGCGGCACATTAGAGATCTTGCGCAATCAAAAGAAGGAAACGGCAATGGGGTCACCACAGAGCCAAGAAATCATGCCGTCACATTTGAGCCTACTTTTCCTAAGCACAAGTAGGAGTAACAGCTAGCTTCCTAGTTAGCCAGATTTCTTAAGACAACGACAGCGTTGATTGGCGATGGCTGCCGCTCGCTACTTACTAAGTTACTATAGGTTGAACTTGAGCCATTTCAAGCACTAGACTCAAACCATTCAACTAGTGGACTCAAAGTTCGATCATACCCATAATAATTGATCGAGTCCAGAAGAGACTAATCAATGGAGGATGGGATGGATACACTTCTCTCCCACTAAGACAAATAAAGAGCTGCTACTACTGATTTTCAAATTAAGAGATAATGAAGGGTGGATTCATATCGAAACAAATAAAAAATCACTTTAATCCTCCTAACAAAAAGAAAGCGCAATCATTTCTAATTTCCTCAACCACTCCAAAAGGTTGTCTCGAACTTTTGGGGTGCAAAAAAGCACTGCAGAAATCATCATCCCGATTTAGTGATTTTTAAGCAAGTAGTATACGTGTGAGCTCACTCAGTGTATGTGCTACCAACAGGACAGGATGAGTCGCACTTCGTGATTAACAACAGCACAGCGAAGCGAGTAGACCCTGCAAAGCATGATCTATCGATCTGAGAGAAAAGCTGAGCCACGAAGGGATCGCCGGCCGGCCCCAGAAGAAGCTGGAGGGAGGGAGGTAGTACATTTTGCTATCCTGGGACAGGGGTTTCAGGTTTGGTAGGTAAACGCAATAGTCTGGGAGGTAGGAGGTAGGCCCTCGCAACTGCTGGGCTTGTCACCAGTACCACAGTGCATATATATATCTGTGCCGGCCACTGATCCTCTGCCTCGTCCAAACAAACACTTCCTGCACTTGGCAGTGTTAGCAAATCAAGGTCGAGTGGTGAGGTGAGGTGCTATGGGGCGAGGCAGGGCACCGTGCTGCGCCAAGGTGGGGCTGAACAGGGGCTCGTGGACGCCGCAGGAGGACATGCGCCTCGTCGCCTACATTCAGAAGCACGGCCACTCGAACTGGCGCGCCCTCCCCAGGCAAGCAGGCCTTCTCCGGTGCGGGAAGAGCTGCCGGCTGCGGTGGATCAACTACCTGCGCCCGGACCTCAGGCGCGGCAACTTCACCCCCGACGAGGAGGAGACCGTCATCAAGCTGCACGCCTCGCTCGGCAACAAGTAAGCTTTGCATGGCGTGATTTGGAAGGGATTCATCTCTGCAGATTGTTGGGTCCAGGAGAGTCTGGTGTTCTGACCAAACTTCCAATCTGATTCAGGTGGTCAAGGATCGCGGCGTGCCTGCCCGGGAGGACGGACAACGAGATCAAGAACGTCTGGAACACGCACCTCAAGAAGAAGGCGTCGCAGTCGCAGACGGAGCAGAAGCCAGCCACTGACAAGAACAACCGCGAGGCGGCCAACGGAGACTCCAACGACGCGCCGGTCCCTTCGCTGTCTTCTGGGTCCTCATCGACGGCGATAACGACGACGAGCAACGGCTCAAGCGGCAGCGACACGGAGGCCGGCGAGCAGTGCGAGACGACCAACGAGCCCGAGATGACCGATATGCTACCCCCACTCGAACTCGAGCTCGAGCCAGACATCGACATATTGGACATGCTGGTCGACGCGCCAGAGGAGGCGTGCCCGGCCGCTGCGCCAATGCTACCATCTTCGTGCTCGACTTCCTCCTTGACGCCGTCCGTCGGCGGGCTGGAGGAGCTGCTCGAGCTGCCAGAGATCGACATGGACACCGACATCTGGAGCATCATCGATGACGATTTCGCGCGAGTGCCATGTAGTACGACAAACGCCAGTCAACAAGAGGCGGCAAAGGAGTGGTGGTTGGAGGATTTGGAGAGGGAGCTCGGCCTGTGGGGGCCCACGGAGGAATCCCAGCCGCAAGTGGACCCACACGACCAGATAGGCTGCGACAACGTGTGCTCCTAATTCTAGTCCAGGCCCACCACCCCTGCCTCCAGCAGATCGGATCACCAGAGGCGTGTCCGATTCTGAATACAGTACGTAGAAGGTTGAGTATCACAGTTTCACACTGAACTCAGCGGAGAGATCATACAACTTGGAGAAGTTTCCAACGAAACGTTTGGACTTGTTTATTTGGTTTCGGTATTTGGAACAAACTGAAGAGCTAGGTTCATTACTTAGAAAGAATGCACATACTACAAATTAAGGGAATGAAGTTCAGGTCAATACTAGGCCAGTAATGAAGAACACAAGTTCCCTATGTTACTCGTCAGTTAATCAAATGTACTTTGAATATATGGATGCGACGGTGCTCTATTGATGATGAGTCGATGCGAAGTGCTATATGTATATACCTCTGGCCTTGGTTAACTTGTTGTTTGTAATATGTGTTCTTGCGACTCATTTGTACTAGCTTGTAATTTTGTAGCTGCATATATATTGCATAGCGTCATGGTGTCGTAAGCACTGGATCATTCAGTGGCCTACCACTACTACCAGCTATCATATATGACTTTTGAAGAATCATCACCGGCTTTGATTATGCCTTCTAAAGCATTTTGCTTTTGCTAATGCGATGTAACCTTTTCTCCTCCCTTTCACTTGCCTTTGTTTGCTTATTTTCTTTCTTTACATTTTGCCAGGGATGGGCAGCATCGATCACATGTATCTTGATGATAGAGAAGTAGGTCACTTAAGCAATGAAATAGGAGCATGGGAATGTGACCGTAGTTTTTATATGTTTGTGCATTTGAGATAACATACACATGTGCCATGTGGTGCATGTGAGTGGGACCGTATTTAGCTGGTGAAGTATGAGTTTTAAAGGGCCCATTTTCCTTTCCAAAAACACCTTACAGATTACTACTCATTGTCCATGTTGGCTCTTTTACTTGGAGTTTTTTGTTAGGGAAATTGACAGGGATACGTTAATCATATATCAGGGTATATGAACACAATTACCCTATTATACGTGGCGTTCAATGACCAAAGCTAACGATTCTTGGCCAGATTGTGAATTTTATATTTTCTTATTTCCTTTCATGGTCGTTGGACTTGATATCATCAAATACCTTTGACTATTTTTCTCCTTTTTAAACAAACCACACAATAGTTGAGATTCTGATTAACCATGCATAGTTCTCATACATATTATGCATATTTTATCAAGAATACATGTTTTGTCGTAGAATTACATAGGGAAAAAGATCACTTGATAGCTGCTATAACTATGTTTGTGTTCAGAAATAGCTAGTGGAACATATTTGAGAAAATTTGAGAAAAATGCCATTGAAAAGTTTCAAAAAAATTAAAAATAATTTTTTGCGCATACATATTTTCTTGATGCTTACTCGTGTCAATTCTCAAAGAAAAATACGATTTTATGTGACCTACATAAAATGACAAAATGTGCAAATGACACTATAACGATGGAATATATACCATTTAAAGAAATAAAAATTTCAATTTTCTCTTTTTCGTGTAGGCCACATATGATTTCGACTTGAAAACTGGCACTAGTAAGTATTAAGATAATATGTACATGCAAAAATATTATTTTAATTTTTTCTAAAACTTTAAAATGATATTTTTATTTTTTTAAAACTGTTACACCTACACCCATGTCCACCAAATTCTTGTCGTGTTTGTGTTGCCTTTATTGCACTGCGGTTTGGATGTCCCGTCTTCTGATATGCTCCATGCCTCTATCACTGCATCCTTTGTCATGTCTCCATGCGTCCAGATGTCTGCACTGAGTCCATGTTTCGTCCTACCTTGTGTCACACTGCATTGGGATGTTCTGCTTTTCTTTTTTTGTCATGTCTAGAGTGCATGTTTTACAACGTGTTTGAATTTTCTCCCTTTGTATGGCCTTGAGTCATTGCGTGCATGTTTTTGCAGTACGTTATTATCCTAATTTTATTAGTAGCAATGTCTTTTTATGTCCACAAATGAAGCTGCTCCCTCCCGTGACGGAACTCCCTCCCCGCTCGATCCCCCTCTCCTTCCCGGGTCGCTCCCCCTCAGGCGGCTCCGGAGGAGATCCATCTACCCCGATCCCGTCCCTCTCCACGTCTGCCCCGGCCATGCCGCTGCCGTCACCGGCGCTGGCGGCAGCGGCGGCGCCCGACCCGCCAAACGGTGCAGGGCAGAGGAGGCGGCAAGTCCGGCGGCGCATCTGAGCGGGGAGGTGCGGCGGCGGGTGAGCTTGGCGTGGCGGAGGAGGCAGCAAGGCGACGGGATGTGGGACGCCGGCGGTTGGGCGGCGGCGCGACGATATGGTGGCGGCGCGGGTCTGATCTGGGCGGGCTAGCCTAGAGGTTGGCCGTTCTCTCCGACCATGCTGGCCGGGTTCCACCTGCAACCTGTCTTCTTCTCTGCAGTCACCATGGGCTTGGCGGCGACGGCTTAGCGAGGCATACCTCCTTCGTCGTCGGGCGGCGAAGAGAGGCGTGGGGGGATGTTCGTCCGCTTCGAAGAATAAAGGTGGTGGTTCTAGGATTCTTCTCGGACCAAGTTTGAAGATCTGTCGGATGCTTGTTCCAACCAGTCTGGGTGGATTGTCGTGTTCCGAAAGTCCCTGCCGGCGAAATTTTTATTGTGCGATCAATGCCTGAAGATTGCTGGATTGGGTGGTTTCGGTCGTGCGCACCCATGTTTTTTATCTGGCCGTTTGGTTTCACAAGGGACACTTCTAAACTCTGCTGGCTATTAATATCATGGAGCTCGTTTTATTTCCATGGTGCTAGCGGAGAAGGTCATCAAGCCGAGATCGGTGGAATAGTTATGATGGTCGGATCTTGGTGCTGGGGTGGAATTGGCTTGGTGATTCATGACTTGTAACAGCGACTGGTATGTGGGGGCGACTGCACAGGAGAAGTTCGGAGTCTTATCTTTCAGGGTGAAAATCCAATGTCTGGCCTTAATTGGTTGTGCCTGGCAATGTTCTGGTTTCAGCATTGTTTTGAGAGAGAAGACTTTCTTCAGGGTGAAAACCTAAGATCTATGATCGGACGATGACAACGCTTGTGCACTGTTTTCTTCTTGGAGGCGTCGCTTATAGAGAAGCTGTGCTTCTGGTGTTGTCTTGGTGGTGTCTGTGTTGCTGTTTCAAGTTATGGATCTCTGTAGCGGGACCTTTCTTTTCTGTAATTCCTTTTCTCTTTTTTGGTTGTGTGCATCCTTTATGTTATTAGGGCATGATGTTGTTGTAGAGGCTGGGTGTAATTGGTATCTCCGCGATATTAAAATATGCTCTTTATCGGAAAAAAACATGTCTCGAGAACTGGTAGAAGACCAGACCAAAATCAATAACCAACAAAAAAAACCAGAGGGAAGTCAGCTTCCACGGTTATGGCATGTACTATGCAAACCGCTTAGAGATGTTGCTAAAAAAAGAGATGATGCTAAAGTAGATAATCTGAATTTTTTTAAGCACTAAATATTTGTTTTTTAGGGGATTAATCACTAAATATTTCTATAGGACTTATGCATGTTTAGACACAATAAATCCCGTATAGATATAATTAAGCATGGGTGCCGCTAATTCTTTTCTCAGTCACGTGATGTCATTGAATCTCGGTTACAATCCACGTTGCAATTCATGATTAGCATAAATCTTAAATCAATCCAACGGTCTAAAGAACATTTTCAAGTATACTTAGGCCACATCCAATGGGCCACCACATTTTGGACACGAAATCGATTCATTTTAGTCCGTTTCCGGTGTCCATGGACATGAAAAGATCTTCAATACGTATGTGGTTGTCGGCGGGCCCGGTGATCACAAACCGAAAAAAATTGCCATAAAAAGGCATAAATATAATTTACATAATTTGGGGCCCACAAGTCCATGGTTTACAATTAAAAAGATATGAAAAACATACAGATAATGCCGGCGGTGGCTTCTAGTCCTCCTCACATACAAGTTCTAGTCCTCCTCTCCAAGGTCGATGAAGACCTGCGGCGGTGGCCACAGATTGGCCGACGGAGGAGGAGAGGGCGCTCTGGTGCTGGCGGAGGCGGCGCCGCCGCGGCCTACTGTCGTGACAATTCAATGGCCTCCTAGAGGCCATCCCACATCGTGAGCTCATCCTACTCGGAAAGATCAATGGCACAAGTAATGGTAGCATCCTCTGTGATCTCCTCGTCATTTATGGTCTCGTAGTCAAGATCCTCGTCCTCAGGAGGGTCCTCGGCAGTGCCCTCGTAGAATGGCTCGTGGGGAACTGCTAGCAACCATGACTGTGGCTCGATGTACTTTGTGTTAGCGCCACGGTACTGCAGCTATTCTGGGTGGCCTGTGATCTCCTCGTGATCAATGGCACAAGTAATGGTAGCATCCTCTGTGATCTCCTAGTCGTTTATGGTCTCGTAGTCGAGATCCTCGTCCTTAGGAGGGTCCTCGGCAGTGCCCTCGTAGAATGGCTCGTGGGGAACTGCTAGCAACCATGACTGTGGCTCGATGTACTTTGTGTTAGCGCCACGATACTGCGGCTATTCTGGGTGGCCTGGCCGCGGAGTGTGATATGTCCATTTTGCATCACTATTTTATATCATAATTTACTGTTATTCATTGATATATTTCATATTTAGAGATGATACTTATGTTATTTCACCTATTTTGCATGTTTCATGATTATTGGAGAATTACTCAACGGAGTCAGGATTCTGCTGGAAAAGCACCGTCACGATACAATATTTCTGAAGATCAACAATTGACGGAAAATATACATAAGGTCTTATTTCTCCAGAAGAAGGAGCCAACCAAAAGGAGAGGCTGAGGAGGGCCGCCATGGCCCCCCATAGGCCGGCGCGGGCTCCACCCTAGCTGCGCCGCCTTGTGGGGAGGGGGCCCACGACCCCCTCGGCCGTCTCTCTTTCGCGTACTTCATCTACCCGAAACCCTAAGGTGCAGGGGATCATCGCGAAGAGACACAGCCGCCTCTGGGCGGAAACACGAGAGAAAAGAGCTCTCCGAGCTGAAATCCGTTGGGGAAATTCCCTCCGGAGGGAAATCGTCGCCATCGTCACCGTCATCGAGCTGGACTTCATTGGGATCATCATCATCATCTCCACCACCGTCACCGTCATCTCCACCGCTGCACCTCGTCTCCGCTGTAACATCTAGGGTTGAATCTTGATTATTTCATAGGGAAACTCTCCCGGTGTTGATTACTTCTTGTTATTGATGCTATTGAGTGAAACCATTGAATTAAGGTTTATGTTCAGATTGTTATCCATCATCATATCACCTCTGATCATGTTCCATATGATGTCTTGTGAGTAGTTCGTTTAGTTCTTGAGGACATATGGGTGAAGTCTAAATATTAGTAGTGAACTATGTTGAGTAATATTTAATGGTTTGATATTTAAGTTGTGGTGTTATTCTTCTAGTGGTGTCATGTGAACGTCGAATACATGATACTTCACCTTTATGGGCCTAGGGGAATGCATCTTGTATTCGTTTGCTAAGGGTTGCGGAGTGACAGCAACCTGAACCCCGTTGGTATATCGATGCGGGAGGGATAGCAGGATCTCGAGTTTAAGGTTGTGGTTAGATTTATCTTAATTACTTTCTTGTATTTGCGGATGCTTGCAAGGGTTTAATCACAAGTATGTATTAGTCCTAGGAAGGGCGGTGTATTAGCATAGGTTCACCCACACAACACTTATCAAAACAATGAAGATTAATCAACTATATGAAGCGAAAGCACTAGACTAAATTCCCGTGTGTCCTCAAGAACGTTTGGTCATCATAAGTAAACAAACCGGCTTGTCCTTTGTGCTAAAAAGGATTGGGCCACTCGCTGCAACTATTACTCTTGCATTTTACTTACTTGTATTTTATTTATCTGCTATATCAAAACTCCCTGAATACTTGTCTGTGAGCATTTACAGTGAATCCTTCATCGAAACCGCTTGTCAACACCTTCTGCTCCTTGTTGGGTTCGACACTCTTATTTATCGAAAGTACTACGATACACCCCCTATACTTGTGGGTCATCAAGACTATTTTCTGGCGCCGGGAGAAGCGCTATTGGTAAGTGGAATTGGTAAGAAAAACTTTTACTGTACGTGTTGTTTTTATTTCTGCCTGCTGCTATAATTCATTATGGAGAGATCTTCTCTTGAATTCCTATTTGGAAAATCTAGTACTACTGCAAAGGTAGTGGATGAGGCGCCAGGTGAGAAAGAGGTTCCATATAAAATACCTATGAAAATTATTGAACGTGTTGTGGATAACCGCTATGAAGGGGATGGAACTGTCCGTCGTGGAGATCATTTACTGTTTTTACATGAATTATGCGGGTTATTCAAGTGTGCAGGTATTTCTATGGATGAAGTTAGGAAGAAATTATTCTCTATATCGATGTCTGGTAAAGCGGCGCATGGGTATAAACTGATGAAGAATGGGCATTCTCTTGATTGGAAGGATATTGTGCCTCTATTTTATTCTAAATTCTATCCTCCAACTGAAATTCACAAAGACCAAAACCGCATATATAATTTCTGGCCTCATGGTGGAGAGAGTATTGCCCAAGCATGGGGGAGATTGAAGTCTTTAATGCTCAAATGCCCCATTCATGAGCTTCCTGGTAATATCATTATTGATAATTTCTATGCAAGACTTTCTTTTCAAGATAAAACCTTGCTGGATACTACTTGTTCTGGATCATTCACACGCAACAAAGAAGAGTTTAAATGGAACCTTCTTGATCGGATTCAGGAGAATACTGAAGGATGGGAGAACGACAAAGATAGAGAGTCAGGTATAAATTATGATTATGAATGCATTGAAACTTTTATGGATACCTGATAAATTTCGTAATATGAGTGCTACTTATGGTCTTGACTCTCAAGTTGTTGCAAACTTTTATAAAGCTTTTGCCTCTCATTTTGAATTGCCTAGGAAGAATTTTAATAAGTATCATGAACCCTACAAAGATAAAATTGATTCACCTATAGGTAAATGTGTTGAAATTAAAACTGTTGATCATATTCTTCTTGAAGCTTATATTGAAAAACTCCTTTCCCTGCTAAAATGAAGGAGTATTCGTTATAACTAGTGTGGTTAATAAAAGTGCAAAGAAACCTATAGAACCTGAAGAGCAAATAAAGGTTGAACCTGCTATTGCAATAGTTAAAGATCTTGTGACTGAAAATGTAGAAGATGGTCATATCATTTTCTGTGAAGATGCTTCTAATATTGTTTCACATCCTAATAAGTCTAGGAAAGCCAGTGTTCCTATGCTCTCTGTTAGAATTGGTGGTCATTGTTATTATGGTTTATGCGATATTGGTGCAAGTATTAGTGCCATTCCCTATGAGCTTTACGAAGAGATCATGCATGAAATTGGTTCTTGTGAACTTGAAGATATTGATGTGGTTATTCGGCTAGCTAACAGAGAAACTATCTCCCCTATTGGTATTGTTCGAGATGTGGAAGTTCTATGTGGTAAGATTAAATATCCTGCTGACTTTTTGGTACTTGGTTCTGCTGCTAGTAAGACTTGTCCTATCATTTTTGGTAGACCTTTTCTAAATACTTGTGGAGCTATTATAGATTGCAAGAAGGAGAAAATTGTGACTAAACTTGCTGGTGAATCTTATGAATTTACTTTCTCTAAATTTGCCAAAGTTCCTTATAAAGCTGAATTGCCTAATAATGATTTTAGAGTTGAACAGTGTGCATCTATTGCTCTTGCTCCTAATGATCCTTTGCAGCAACATTTGGAGGATAGTGAGAGTGAAGTCTTTAGGGAAGAAAGGAATGAGCTTGATGAAATTTTCCTTCGTCAACATATTCTTAAACATGACTTACCGGTTGAAGATCTAGGTACAACACTACCACCAAAGGAAGATCATGTTTTTGATTTGAAACCATTGCCTGATAATCTTAAGTATGCTTATATTGATGATAAGAAAACATATCATGTTATTATTAGTGCTAAGCTTTTAGACTTTGAGGAAGAAAGGTTATTGGAAATATTGAAGAAACACCGAGGAGCTATTGGCTACACTCTTGATGACTTGAAGGGGATTTCTCCCTCTATTTGCCAACATGCCATCAACATGGAAGATGATGCAAAGCTGTTGTTAAGCGTCGTCTAATTCCTAAAATGAAGGATGTGGTAAGGAATGAGGTATTAAAACTTCTTGAAGTGGTATTATATATCCTATTGCTGATAGTAGATGGGTTAGTCCTGTGCATTGTGTTCCTAAGAAAGGAGGAATAACTGTTGTACCTAATGATAATGATGAGCTCATCCCTCAAAGAGTAGTTGTAGGGTATAGAATGTGCATTGATTATCGAAAAGTTAATAAAGTTACTAAGAAAGATCATTACCCTTTATCTTTTATTGATCAAATGTTAGAAAGGTTGTCTAAAAATACTCATTTCTGTTTTCTTGATGGTTATTCTGGGTTCTCACAAATTGCTGTTAAAACTAAAGATCAAGAGAAAACTACTTTCACTTGTCCCTATGGAACTTATGCTTATAGGCGTATGCCTTTTGGTTTATGTAATGCTCCTCCTACTTTTCAAAGATGCATGTCTGCTATTTTTCATGGCTTTTGTGAAAAGATTTTAGAGGTATTCATGGATGATTTTTCTGTCTCTGGGAATTCTTTTGATAATTGCTTGCGAAACCTTGATAAAGTTTTGCAGAGATGTGAAAAAACTAACCTTGTTCTTAATTGGGAGAAATGCCACTTTATGGTTAATGAAGGAATTGTATTGGGACATAAAATTTCCGAGAGAGGTATTGAAGTTGATAGAGCTAAAGTTGAAGCAATTGAGAAGATGCCCTATCCTAGGGATGTTAAAGGTATTCGTAGTGTTCTTGGTCATGCTGGTTTTTATAGAAGATTTATTAAAGATTTCTCTAAAATTTCAAAGCCTCTTACTAATCTTCTTCAAAAATATGTACCTTTTGTTTTTGATGATTGTAAGGAAGCTTTTGAAACTCTAAAGAAAGCCTTGACAACTACTCCTGTAGTTGAACCTCCTGATTGGAATTTACCTTTTGAAATTATGTGGTGCTAGTGATTTTGTTGTAGGTGCTGTTCTTGGACAGCGAGTAGATAAAAAATTGAATGTTATTCATTATGCTAGTAAAACTCTTGATGCTGCTCAAAGAAATTATGCTACAACTGAAAAAAATTATTAGTTGTAGTTTTTGCTTGCGACAAGTTTAGACCTTATATTGTTGATTCAAAAGTCACAATTCATATTGATCAAGCTGCAATTAGGTACCTTATGGAAAAGAAAGATGCTAAGCCAAGGCTTATTAGATGGGTGCTTCTTTTGCAAGAATTTGATTTACATATAATAGATATGAAAGGTGCTAATAATCTTGTTGCTGATAATTTGTCTAGATTGGAAAATATTGCTTATGATCCTGTTCCTGTTAATGATAGTTTTCCAAATGAACAATTGGCTGTAATAAAGGTGAGCTCGCGAGATAGTCCTTGGTATGCTGATTATGCTAACTTTATTGTTTCGAAGTACTTGCTTCCAACCTTTTCAGCTCAGCAAAGGAGGAAATTCTTTTATGACATGAGGCATTATTTTTTTGGATGACCCACACTTATATAAAGAAGGAGTGGATGGTATTATGCGAAGATGTGTTCCCGAATATGAACAACAAGAGATATTGAGTAAGTGTCATGGTAGTGTTTATGGAGGACATCACGCGGAGATAGAACCGCGCAAAAGGTTCTACAATCAGGTTTTTATTGGCCAACTCTCTTTAAAGATGCAAGAAAGTTTATTTTATCTTGTGATGAATGTCAAAGAGTTGGTAATATCTCTAGACGCAATGAAATGCCTATGAATTATACTCTTGTTATTGAACCATTCGATTGTTGGGGATTTGACTTCATGGGTCCTTTCCCTTCTTCAGAAGGTAACACTCATATACTTGTTGTTGATTATGTTACTAAATGGGTGGAAGCCATACCCACAAAAAGTGCTGATGGTGAGACCTCTTTAAGAATGCTTTTAGATATTATTTTTCCTAGGTTTGCAATACCTAGATATCTTATGACTGATGGAGGTTCTCATTTTATTCATGGTGGTTTTAGAAAAACTCTTGCTAAATATGGTATTAATCATAGGATTGCTTCCGCTTATCATCCCCAAACTAGTGGACAAGTAGAATTATCAAATAGAGAAATTAAATCTATCTTGCAAAAGACTGTTAATAAATCTAGGAAAAATTGGGCTAGTAAGTTGAAGGAAGCACTATGGGCTTATAGAACTGCTTATAAAAATCCTATGGGTATGTCTCCTTATAAAATGGTTTATGGAAAAGCTTGTCATTTACCCTTAGAACTAGAGCACAAAGCTTATTGGGCTGTAAGAGAACTTAATAAAGATCCTAAACTTGCCGGTAAGAAAAGATTGCTACAATTGAGTTCTTTAGATGAGTGGAGAAGTGAAGCTTATGAAAATGCTAAACTTTTTAAGGAGAAAGTTAAGAAATGGCATGATAGAAGAATTATCAAAAGAGAATTTAATGTTGGAGATAAAGTCCTATCGTATCGGTCTCGTCTCAGATTTTTTGCAGGGAAATTACTCTCGAAATGGGAAGGACCATATGTCGTCATGGAGGTGTATTGTTCAGGGGCAATTAAAATTTGTTCTCCGAAAGGTGATGCTACACAAGTGGTGAATGGACAAAGACTGAAGCATTATATTTCTGGAGATTCTTATAATGAAGATGTTGATGTTATTCGAGTGGTGACTCCGGAAGCTTTCATCAAAGATCAAATTGATAGTTCTGCAGAGTTCGATTTCGAATAGGTAACAGTTCTGGTAATAAAAAGTCCGCGTTTAACTTTCCGAACAATTTTTTTTGCTATTTTTAGAAAATATGAAAGATTACGAGATCGAATCGGAGCGGAGGAGACGCACGAGGGCGTGTCCCCATAGGCCGGCGCGGGTCCCACCCTGGCCGTGCCGCCATACGGGGACAGCCCCTCGGAGTCCCTCTCCCACTCTGGTTCGACCTGGTACTTTCCTTCTGTCGTGAATTTTTTTGCTATATAATCCCCGGACCCCGAGGTCCGTATATCGTTTTCTCGTTGTGTTCTGTTTCGAGCTGTTTTCTGCCAGGATCTGTTTTTGATCTAGAAGCACCATGGTCTCTAACAACAAGTGCAAGGGGCCTTTTGAGGAAGACATTCAAGACCTCGAGTTGAAAGAAGAAGTCGAGAGTGTCAAGGAAGAAGTGAAGAAGATGTCATCAATAAAAACAGAGCGACAAGTTGTTGGGAGTAAGCAAATCTTGGTGGGATCGGTTAACACTCGACGTTCTTTTTTCTCATAACTTGCAGGGACCCTTACCACCTGCTCCTAGCCTCAACTCTTTCCCTTCTTTGGAGGAAGCTTTACGGGTTACCGATGAGTTTTGTGATCAATACCGTGCTCTGAGAAGGGAAGTGGAGATACTTCAGGAGGAGAATAACCGACTTCTAGAGCGGTTCCTCACTCCCATCAGGGTCGTCCCACCATCACCGTCGAAGGAGTAATTCATCATTGGTATTGGCATCCCCTTGGTTTGTTCCAAGCTTGGGGGAGTGCCGCGGTATCACATCATCACTATCTTTTACCTTTTTACTATCAAGTAGTGTCATATCATGAGTAGGGAAGTTATCATATAAGATGGTTGCAGATGGAAGTATCTCTCTTTAGTTGGTTATCTATGTATCCCTTGGTGTGAGTTATCGTTATGGAATATTAATGAGAAGTTTTATCATTTACATATTGCACACCTTATTTTAGTTTTCAATCTATGTTATATGATTGATCTTGTTGTTAGTATTGGTATCACTTTGGGAGCATTGAGTAAATCTATTTGGTTTTGGCAAACTTAGCATTGGTCAATAGCAACAATACTTTGAGGTTTAAGTAGAAAAGAGGAAATACATGTAGATATATTATTTCATTATCTTTCTTTCTTGTTAGCTAATGAGCTTAGTATTCTGAAGTTAAAAGTGTTTGTGCTTACAAGGAAGATGCATAATTGTTTCTATCACATGTATATTTGTTTGTTTCCCTCAACTCTTATACTTGCTAACCAACCTTGCTAGCCAAAGACCTATACTGAGAGGGAATACTTCTCGTGCATCCAAAACTTTAAACCAAACATATGCCATCAGTGTCCACCATAACTACCTACTATGTGGTATTTTCCTGCCACTCCAAGTAAATACTTCATGTGTTACCTTTAAACAATTCAAAAAGTTAGTATCTCTTATTTGTGTCAATGTTTTATAGCTCATGAGGAAGTATGTGGTGTTTTATCTTTCAAATCTTGTTGGGCAGACTTTCACCAATGGACTAGTGGCACATCCGCTTATCCAATAATTTTGCAAAAAGAGCTGGCAACGGGGTTCCCAGCCCCAATTAATTAACTTTTATTAATAATTCTCTTCACATGTTTTGCCGTGATTCATCAGTAAGCAACTTAAGTTTGAAATAGACACTCCTCCATGGTATGTGAAATGTTGGAAGGCACACGAGGTTTCGGTTATCCATGGCTTGTGAAAGCAAAGGTTGGGAGGAGTGTCATCCCTAAATAAACTAAAGTACATGTGTAAACAAAAGAGAAGAGGGATGATCTACCTTGCTGGTAGAGATAACGCCCTTCATGGGAGCCGCTCTTTGGAAGTCTGATTGGCAAGGGGGTTAGAGTGCCCACTACCATTCGTCGACAACAACAAACACCTCTCAAACTTTACTTTTATGCTCTCTATATGATTTTAAACTTAAAAAAGCTCTAGCACATGATTTAATCCCTGCTTCCCTCTGCGAAGGGCCTATCTTTTACTTTTATGTTGAGTCAGTAAACCTATTTCCCTCTATCTTAAGCAAGCAATTGAGTTGTTGCGATCCAACCATTTATATTGTGATCTATTTAATCATGTCCTTTATTCCTCCTTGTTTAGTACAAGTTTTATCTGAATGAATATGGCTTTGAAGGTTATCAATGATTATGAGGAGATTGGTATGATTGAGCATGTAAGATCTGCCATATAAGCTTTAATATAAGGGCTCTGCTCGAAAGATAAGTACAATCTGTTAATTGTTCTTTGACCAAGAACGAAGTTTGCCATCACCAACTATGATTTCTTATGCACCCTTATTTGTGATTTCCCTTTACTTGTTTCAAGTTGAGTTATATGAGGAAGTTGTTCACTAGAATGTCTTGTGTGAATTAATGTGATGCTTCTCGTCCGTATTTTATTTATCAACTCTTCACTCCATAAACATGTGGTCTTGTTTACCGAGTTCAGTTTCGCTTGGGGACAAGCGAGGTCTAAGCTTGGGGGAGTTGATACGTCCATTTTGCATCACTATTTTATATCATAATTTACTGTTATTCATTGATATATTTCATATTTAGAGATGATACTTATGTTATTTCACCTATTTTGCATGTTTCATGATTATTGGAGAATTACTCACCGGGGTCAGGATTCTGCTGGAAAAAGCACCGTCAGGATACAATATTTCTGAAGATCAACAATTGACGGAAAATATACGAAGGTCTTATTTCTCCAGAAGAAGGAGCCAACCAAAAGGAGAGGCTGAGGAGGGCCGCCATGGCCCCCCCCCATAGGTCGGCGCGGGCTCCACCCTAGCCGCGCCGCCTTGTGGGGAGGGGGCCCACGACCCCCTCGGCCGTCTCTCTTTCGCGTACTTCATCTACCCGAAACCCTAAGGTGCAGGGGATCATCGCGAATAGACACAACCGCCTCGCGCGGAAAACACCAGAGAGAAAAGAGCTCTCCCGCAGGCTGAAATCCGTCGGGAAATTCCCTCCCGGAGGGGGAAATCGTCGCCATCGTCACCGTCATCGAGCTGGACTTCATTGGGATCATCATCTCCACCACCGTCACCGTCATCTCCACCGCTGCACCTCGTCTCTGTAACATCTAGGGTTGAATCTTGATTATTTCATAGGGGAAACTCTCCCGGTGTTGATTACTTCTTGTTATTGATGCTATTGAGTGAAACCATTGAATTAAGGTTTATGTTCAGATTGTTATCCATCATCATATCACCTCTGATCATGTTCCATATGATGTCTTGTGAGTAGTTCGTTTAGTTCTTGAGGACATGGGTGAAGTCTAAATGTTAGTAGTGAACTATGTTGAGTAATATTTAATGGTTTGATATTTAAGTTGTGGTGTTATTCTTCTAGTGGTGTCATGTGAACGTCGACTACATGATACTTCACCTTTATGGGCCTAGGGAATGCATCTTGTATTCGTTTGCTAATTGTGGGGTTGCCGGAGTGACAGCAACCTGAACCCCGTTGGTATATCGATGCGGGAGGGATAGCAGGATCTCGAGTTTAAGGCTGTGGTTAGATTTATCTTAATTACTTTCTTGTATTTGCGGATGCTTGCAAGGGGTTTAATCACAAGTATGTATTAGTCCTAGGAAGGGCAGTGCATTAGCATAGGTTCACCCACACAACACTTATCAAAACAATGAAGATTAATCAACTATATGAAGCGAAAGCACTAGACTAAATTCCCGTGTGTCCTCAAAAATGTTTGGTCATCATAAGTAAACAAACCGGCTTGTCCTTTGTGCTAAAAACGATTGGGCCACTCGCTACAATTATTACTCTCGCATTTTACTTACTTGTATTTTATTTATCTGCTATATCAAAACTCCGTGAATACTTGTCTGTGAGCATTTATAGTGAATCCTTCATCGAAACTGCGTGTCAACACCTTCTACTCCTCGTTGGGTTCGACACTCTTATTTGTCGAAAGTACTACGACACACCCCCTATACTTGTGGGTCATCAGAGTGTTGAAGATGTACCTGGGCCACTCATCCGACGGGACCTCCTCCTCCTGGACGGGCGCCACCTAGGGCACGTCATAGTTAATGTCATCGTCCTTAAGGCCCTCTAAGTGGGCCTCGATGCTCTGGCACCAAGCGTCATGCTCGGCCTCGAACCAGCGTGTCCAAAGAGGCGAATCACGATGTATGCTAGGTCACATCGCAGATCCAACGACACGAAGGCCCGCCTACGCAGGATCTCCCGGCTGCAAGCTGGGCCGCGAGTGGGAATGGCGGGAACAAAAACCCTCGCCTGGTTCAGATGCTACCCGTGAGGGAGGTGGCCATCTGGCCACGGCAAGGGCATGCCGGCTTCGGCATACTGGCAGGCCGTCTCAATCTCGATGTACACGCACCGCGAACACGACACGTGAGGTGGCCACACCACGAAGGGTGCAGGGACGCGGAAGAGCCTGCGACTGCCATTGCCACGGCCGCTCGACCTACTCGCCTCGTATTTTTTGCAGCCAGGGAAGAACCACCTATGCCGTGGCCAAGGGCTTCGAGCTCTCTAGGGTTTGGGAAGCTTCGAACGGCGGGTGGACTGCGAGGTGACGCCTTGGGAATGATGGGGCTGATACGTCTCCAACGTATCTATAATTTCTTATGTTCCATGCTACTTTATTGATGATACTCACATGTTTTATACATACTTTATGTAATATTTATGCATTTTCCGGCACTAACCTATTAACAAGATGCCGAAGAGCCGCTGCTGTTTTCTGTTTTGGTTTCAGAAATCCTAGTAAGGAAATATTCTCAATTGGACGAAATCAACGCCCAGGGTCTTATTTTTCCACGAAGCTTCCGAAGACCGAAAGGGAAACTAAGTGGGGACGAGGCGCGACACGCCACGGCGTTGTCGTGTGGCCCCTCGTCGCCCCGACCTACCCTTCCGCCTACATATATCCTTCGTCGAGAAAACCCCATTACCGAGAGCCATGATACGAAAACCTTCCGAGACGCCGCCGCCGCCAATCCCATCTCGGGATTCAGAGATCGCCTCACCTCGCCTGAGAGGGGAATCATCTCCCGGAGGACTCTTCATTGCCATGATCGCCTCCGAGTGATGTGTGAGTAGTTCATCCTGGACTATGGGTCCATAGCGGTAGCTAGATGGTTGTCTTCTCCTCATTGTGCTATCATTGTTCGATCTTGTGAGCTGCCTAACATGATCAAGATCATCTATTTGTAATGCTACATGTTGCGTTTGTTGGGATCCGATGAATATGGAATACTATGTTATGTTGATTATCAATCTATCATCTATGTGTTGTTTATGATCTTGCATGCTCTCCGTTGCTAGTAGAGGCTCTGGCCAAGTCGTTACTTGTAACTCCAAGAGGGAGTATTTATGCTCGATAGTGGGTTCATGCCTCCATTAAATCTGGGACAGTGACAGAAAGTTCTAAGGTTGTGGATGTGTTGTTGCCACTAGGGATAAAACATCAATGCTATGTCTAAGGATATTTGTGTTGATTACATTACGCACCATACTTAATGCAATTGTCTCTGTTTGCAACTTAATACTGAAGGGGTGCGGATGCTAACCAAGGTGGACTTTTTAGGCATAGATGCTGGATAGCGGTCTATGTACTTTGTCGTAATGCCAAATTAAATCTCACACTACTCATCATAATATGTATGTGCATTGTCATGCCATCTCTATTTGTCAATTGCCCAACTGTAATTTGTTCACCCAACATGCTATTTCCCATTGGAGAAACACCACTAGTGAATTGTGGACCCCGGTCCATTCTTTACATCGAATACAATCTACTGCAAACATTGTTCTTACTGTTCTCTGCAAACATCATTTTCCACACTATACATCTAATCCTTTGTTACAGCAAGCCGTTGAGATTGACAACCTCACTGTCACATTGGGGCAAAGTATTTTGGTTGTGTTGTGCAGGTTCCACGTTACCCTGGTGTTGCGCCGCACTACACTCCGCCGCCGTCAACCTTCAACGTGCTTCTTGGCTCCTACTGGTTCGATAAACCTTGGTTTCTTAATGAGGGAAACTTGCCGCTGTACGCATCACACCTTCCTCTTGGGGTTCCCAACGGACGCGTGTTGTACGCGTGTCAAGGCTAAATTTCTGGCGCCGTTGCCGGGGAGATCAAGACACGCTGCAAGGGGAGTCTCCTACTTCCAATCTCTTTACTTTGTTTTTGTCTTGCTTTACTTTATTTACTTCTTTGTTTGCTGCATTATATCAAAATACAAAAAAATTAGTTACTTGTTTTACTTTATTTACTATCTTGTTTGCGTTCTCCATATTAAAAAACACAAAAAAATTAGTTACTTGCATTTACTTTATCTAGTTTGCTTTATTGCTAAAATGAGTAATCCTGAAGTTGAAGTTCGTTCGTTTAAGCAACAAGGGGGAGAATGATTAAAAGATGCTTGGTATAGAATTAGTGATGCTCACAATAGGTGCACTAAGAAACACTCCACCACTATCCTACTCAGGAATTTTTATGTTGGTATTTCTAGCTGGAATAGGTATGTTCTTGATTGTCTCGCGGGAGGTAATTTCCTAGGCACTCCTGCTTTAGAAGCTAGTTGCATTATTGAGAGTCTATTTGGAATACCACCTGTTAATGAAGTTAAAACTGAAATCTCTCTTGAAGATGTCATGAAAAAGTTGGAGACCATAGAGCAAAATCTTCCAAGTATTGAGACTAAATTGGGAGTATTACTTAATAGCACTGATAAACTTGATAAATCTCTAGGTGGAATTAATGAGAAAATTGCCATCTTAGAAGCTTGTGCTATTCATGATAATCAAACCCATAGGATTAGTGAACTTGAAGAAGCTATGGGAACCTTGGGTTCAACTTTTTCTCTTAAGTTTAAGGAGAAAGCTTATGTGGGTAAGGAGCAAAAGTTCATGTATGTCTCTAAAGTGCCTAAACCAAAAAACTATTATAGGCCTAAAATTGACAAAGCCCTTAATACCACTATAGATAATGGAGCATCTAAGATACCTACTGTGACAAGTTGTGAAAATTATGATGTTGATGTTTGATCTCTTGATAATACTTGATTCACACTTTCTGCGCCTGAAAGAAGAAAGCGCTTATGGGAGACAACCCATGATTTTACTGCACTTTTGTTTTATATTTGAGTCTTGGAAGTTGTTACTACAGTAGCAACCTCTCCTTATCTTTATTTTATTGCATTGTTGTGCCAAGTAAAGTCTTTGATAGTAAGGTTCATACTAGATTTGGATTACTGCGCAGAAACAGATTTCTTGCTATCACGAATTTGAGTAGTATTCTCCGTAGGTAACTTAGAAAAATCTGCCAATTTACGTGAGTAATCCTCAGATATGTACGCAACTTTCATTCAATTTGAGAATTTTTATTTGAGCAAGTATAGTGCCTCTGAAAAATTCGTCTTTACGAACTGTTCTGTTTTGACAGATTCTGCCTTTTATTTCGCATTGCCTGTTTTGCTATGATTGATGGAGTTCGTTATTCCATTAATTTTCAGTAGCTTTGTGCAATGTCCAGAAGTGTTAAGAATGATTATGTCACCTCTGAACATGTGAATTTTTGATTATGCACTAACCCTCTAATGAGTTTGTTTTGAGTTTGGTGTGGAGGAAGTTTTCAAGGATCAAGAGAGGAGGATGATACAATATGATCAAGGAGAGTGAAAGCTCTAAGCTTGGGGATGCCCCGTGGTTAATCCCTGCATATTTCAAGAATACTCAAACATCTAAGCTTGGGGATGCCCAAGGCATCCCCTTCTTCATCGACAACATTATCAGGTTCCTCTAGTGAAACTATATTTTTATTCCGTCACATCTTATGTGCTTTACTTGGAGCGTATGTATGTTCTTGTTTTTGTTTGTTTGAATAAAATTAGATCCTAGCATTCATTGTGTGGGAGAAAGACACGCTCTGCTGTTGCATATGAACACATATGTTCTTAGCTTTATTCTTAATGTTCATGGCGAATGTTGAAACTACTTCGTTAATTGTTATATGGTTGGAAACAGAAAATGCTACATGTGGTAATTGGTATAATATCTTGAATAATGTGATACTTGGCAATTGTTGATAGATCATGTTTAAGCTCTTGCATCATATACTTTGCACCTATTAGTGAAGAAATACCTAGAGCTTGCTAAAATTTGGTTTGCGTGATTGGTCTCTCTAGAGTCTAGATATTTTCTGGTAAGGGTTTGAGCAACAAGGAGGACGGTGTAGAGTCTTATAATGCGCAATATGTTCTTATGTGAGTTTTGTTGTGGTTCATACTTGTGTTTGCTTCAAACAACCTTACTAGCCTAAGCCTTGTATTGAGAGGGATTACTTCTCGTGCATCCAAAATCCTTGAGCCAAAAACTATGTCATTTGTGTCCACCATACCTACCTATTACATGGTATTTCTCTGCCATTCCAAGTAAATTGCTTGAGTGCTACCTTTAAAATTCCATTCTTTATCTTTGCAATATATAGCTCATGGGAAAAATAGCTTAAAAACTATTGTGGTATTGAATATGTACTTATGTATCTTATTTCTTGATAAGTTGCTTGTTGTGCGATAACCATGTTCCTGGGGACGCCATCAACTATTTCACCTTTGTTGAATATAATGTGAGTTGCTATGCATGTTCGTCTTGTCTGAAGTAAGGGTGATTTATCATGAGTTGAATGGTTTGAGCATGCATATTGTTAGAGAAGAACATTGGGCCGCTAACTAAAGCCATGATCCATGGTTGAAGTTTCAGTTTGGACAACAATCCTCAATCTCTTATGAGAATATTATCTGTTGTTGAATGCTTATGCATTAAAGGGGAGTCCATTATCTGTTGTCTATGTTGTCCCGGTATGGATGTCTAAGTTGAGAATAATCAAAAGCGAGAAATCCAATGCGAACTTTCTCCTTAGACCTTTGTACAGGCGGCATAGAGGTACCCCTTTGTGATACTTGGTTAAAACATATGTTATGCAATGATAATCCATGTAAATCCAAGCTAATTAGGATAAGGTGCGGGCACTATTGGTATACTATGCATGAGGCTTGCAACTTATAGGATATCTTATACATAACACATATGCTTTATTACTACCGTTGACAAAATTGTTTCTATGTTTTCAAAATAAAATCTCTAGCACAAATATAGCAATCCATGCTTCCCTCTTCGAAGGGCCATTCCTCTACTTTTATGTTGAGTCAGTTTACCTACTTCTTTCTATCTTAGAAGCAAATACTTGTGTTAACTGTGCATTGATTCTTACATGCTTGCATATTTTGATTCATCATATTACTTTGCATTGACAACTATCCATGAGATATACATGTTACAAGTTGAAAGCAACCGCTGAAACTTATATCTTCCTTTGTGTTGCTTCAATGCCTTTACTTTGAATCTATTGCTTTATGAGTTAACTCTTATGCAAGACTTATTGATGCTTGTCTTGAAAGTACTATTCATGACAAGTCTTTGCTATATGATTCAGTTGTTTAACCATTATCTTTACCATTGCTTTGGATCGCTGCATTCATTACATATGCTTACAATAGTATTGATCAAGATTATGATAGCATGTCACTTCAGAAATTATCTTTGTTATCGTTTACCTACTCGAGGACGAGTAGGAACTAAGCTTGGGGATGCTGATACGTCTCCAACGTATCTATAATTTCTTATGTTCTATGCTACTTTATTGATGATACTCACATGTTTTATACATACTTTATGTCATATTTATGCATTTTCCGGCACTAACCTATTAACAAGATGCCGAAGAGCCAGTTGTTGTTTTCTGCTGTTTTTGGTTTCAGAAATCCTAGTAAGGAAATATTCTGAATTGGACGAAATCAACGCCCGGGGTCTTATTTTTCCACGAAGCTTCCAAACCGAAAGGAAACGAAGTGGGGCGACGAGGCGGCGACATGCCAGGGCGGCGCGGCCCAGGCCCTGGCCGCGCGGCCCTGTCGTGTGGGCCCCTCTTGTCGCCCCTGACCTACCCTTCCGCCTACATTTAGCCTTCGTCGAGAAAACTCCAGTACCGAGAGCCACGATACGGAAAACCTTCCGAGACGCCGCCAGCCAATCCCATCTCGGAGGATTCGGAGATCACCTCCGCACCGCCGAGAGGGGAATCATCTCCGGAGGACTCTTCATCGCCATGATCGCTCCGAGTGATGTGTGAGTAGTTCATCCCTGGACTATGGGTCCATAGCAGTAGCTAGATGGTTGTCTTCTCCTCATTGTGCTATCATTGTTCGATTTTGTGAGCTGCCTAACATGATCAAGATCATCTATTTGTAATGCTACATGTTGCGTTTGTTGGGATCCGATGAATATGGAATACTATGTTATGTTGATTATCAATCTATCATCTATGTGTTGTTTATGATCTTGCATGCTCTCCGTTGCTAGTAGAGGCTCTGGCCAAGTTGTTACTTGTAACTCCAAGAGGGAGTATTTATGCTCGATAGTGGGTTCATGCCTCCATTAAATCTGGGACAGTGACAGAAAGTTCTAAGGTTGTGGATGTGTTGTTGCCACTAGGGATAAAACATCAATGCTATGTCTAAGGATATTTGTGTTGATTACATTACGCACCATACTTAATGCAATTGTCTGTTGTTTGCAACTTAATACTGGAAGGGGTGCGGATGCTAACCTGAAGGTGGACTTTTTAGGCATAGATGCATGTTGGATAGCGGTCTATGTACTTTGTCGTAATGCCCAATTAAATCTCACACTACTCATCATAATATGTATGTGCATTGTCATGCCATCTCTATTTGTCAATTGCCCAACTGTAATTCGTTCACCCAACATGCTATTTCCCATTGGAGAGACACCACTAGTGAATTGTGGACCCCGGTCCATTCTTTACATCGAATACAATGTACTGCAAACATTGTTCTTACTGTTCTCTGCAAACATCATCTTCCACACTATACATCTAATCCTTTGTTACAGCAAGCCGGTGAGAATGACAACCTCACTATCACGTTGGGGCAAAGTATTTTGGTTGTGTTGTGCAGGTTCCACGTTGGCGCCGGAATCCCTGGTGTTGCGTCGCACTACACTCCGCCGCCATCAACCTTCAACGTGCTTCTTGGCTCCTACTGGTTCGATAAACCTTGGTTTCTTACTGAGGGAAACTTGCCGCTGTACGCATCACACCTTCCTCTTGGGGTTCCCAACGGACGCGTGTTGTACGCGTGTCAGGGGCATGCGGAGAACACGAGTCTCCATTAGTAAGGACCGCGTGCGGGGGGACCGCGTAGACCCGCTTTCTCCTTGCCTCCCTTGGTCGCTGACACGCATGCCCAACAAAATCTATGAAGGAGCTGTCCATGGTCACCGTAAATCCAACCCAAATTTAGGTTAAAATTACGGTCCGGACAAAAGCGAGATGGTCTGTTTGCAGTTGCCTGCTAAGCTTTATTTTTAGATTGCGGACACGAACGGATATAAAGTGTTCGTTTACGTTGACTCGTTGAAGATGAACTTATTTGATTGAGTGCACGAAGGCTCGCTGAGACGTAATCGGGAGGTGCTATATGCCGACCGGGTCGGCGCGAACCTGGTGCCCCACACCCCTCTGACCCGGTGGCTATTAATTAGGCCACATGCCATCACGTAAACATTTTTAATATTTTTTTCTGTTTACAATTATATTTTAAAAATCTACCGTTTTTCTGTTTCTAAAATTTGTTCAACACTTTCTGTATATAGATCTTATAAATGTATGATTTTACTTTTTCAAAAAATTGAAAATTGTTCAAAATTCAAAAAATTCAAAAAAATGAAAACCGTTAAAAAAATCAAAATCTGTTCGAAAATTCAGAAATTGTTCAAATTTCGAAAATTCGTTCAAAACTCAAAAAAATTCAAATTTTGAAATCCGTTCAAAAATCAAAATTTGTTCAAATTTTGAAATTCGTTCAAAACTCAAAATTTGTTCAAACTTTGAAATTCGTTCAAATTTTAAAATTGTTCGAATCTCATAATTCGTTCAACTTTCAAATATGAACAATTTTCAAACTTGAACATTTTTTAAATTTGAAATTTTTTGAATATTATTTTTGAACAGAAAATAAAATGAGAAAAAATGATCACAGAAAAAGAAAAGAAAAAAGAAAAAACGAAACCGAATAGAAAAACCACAAAAAACCAGGAGAAACTGGAAAAGGCGAAAAATCGCATCAAACGGAAAAACCAAAATGATATATGGGCCTTGCCCATGCTCGGGGGAGGGTGTGCGGCGATCCGTATACACCGACCTGGTCGGCGCGAACGGGGTGCCGCACACCCCTCTGACCTGGCGGCTATTAATTAACATTTTTTCTATTTTCTATTTTTTCTTTTTTTGTTTACAATTCTATGTAAAAAATCTAACGTTTTTCTGTTTCTAAAATTTGTTCAAAATGTTTTGTATATAGATCTGATGAATGTACGATTTTATTTTTTAAGAAAATCAAAAATCGTTCAAATTTCAAAATTTTAATTTGAAAATCATTTTAAAAATCAAAATTTGTTCGAAAATTCAGAAATTGTTCAAATCTCAAAATTTGTTCAAATTTTGAAATTCGTTCAAAACTCAAAATTTGTTCAAACTTCGAAATTCATTCAATTTTTAAAATTATTCGAATTTCGAAATCCGTTCAACTTTCAAATATGACCATTTTTTAAACTTGAACATTTTTAAATTGAAAATTTTCAAAAATTATTTTTAAACAAAAAATAAAACGAGAAATAATAAACACAGAAAATGCAAACAAAAAAAGAAAAACCGAAAATAAAAACCGCAAAAAACCAGCAGAAACTGGAAAAGCGAAAAACCGCAGGAAACGGAAAAACCAAAGTAATATATGGGCCTGGCCCATGCTCGGGGATGGTGCGCGGCGATCTGTATACACCGACCATTTGCCGATGTAATCCGCCCGCTCGTTCCGAAACCCACACTGATGGCGAACGGCCGTAGCCCACGTAAAGCCGTGGACCGCCGCGCCGCCGCGAAGCTCCTCGCGGCCCGTTGTCAACCGGCCACATCCTCCCAATAGCTTTGTTGTTTTCTGCGGCTGGAATCATGGGAGGCTTCAGCTGTCTATCCCCAAGAAACACCAGTCAGTTTCAGGCTTGTGCTCAGTGGCGACGAACTCCGTCGGTTACGATGCTGAAGGCTCTTCCCGCGCGCTTCCTCCCCTCTCCCGGGCCTGGTGGATGGCGCCAGCGGATTCGCCGACGATTTCCGCAGCCGGTTTCCGCGGCGCTGATGACCGACCCGGCGTACTTCGAGGTGGGCAGATTATTGGGCAGCTATGGCTTCATGAACGTCACAAGGTCAGCTTCTGGGTCCACGGCCCCTTTCTGTTCTCCTTCAGAACTAGGAGATGTTCTTACGTTGCGATTTGATTCAAAACTTGGGATGGCACAGCTGTGTGCACGCGTGCTGGAGTGGAATTAATTTTAGCATTCCTACTGTTTTCTACATGCTGCTTAGGTTAGGTTAATTTAGTTGTTTGGAGCAGAAATCAATGAAAAGAGCCAATTAGTGTGTGTGTTTCCTTGCGGTGAAACCTTGTTCAGGAGACATTGTTAGGAGTGTCATTTATGAGAATTTTTCGATAAAGAAAATATATTAATATCAAAAGATACCAATTACATCCAGCCTCTGCAACACCCTAATGACATTACAGATGCACGCAGTCAAAAAAGAGAAAAGAAAACTAAGAAATAAAAGTCCAGCCGGCCCCCATGCCACCCCCATGGTTGGGAACCGCGGTCCATCTTCCTCCTCCAACCCGGCCGGTGGAGGCCGGCAGCTGTGGGGATAGCGGCTACGCACGCCCACGACGCGGAGACGGCCGGCTGCTGCCTGCCAGAAAAGCCTAGCTGAGCCTCATTGCCGCCGCCTCGCGACCATGTATTTGCCGTTGCTGCCCGATCTGACGATGCCACCCTTCTTCCCCGCCGAGTTCCGCCACACCACCGCGTCCCCCGCCATGATCTAGGTGATGGAGCCAAAGGCTACCGCCACCAGACCCGCCGCCCACCGCCGCCGCCCCTGAAAGACCCCGCCTCCGCACGAAGGGGAGTCCATGGGCGCGCCACCACCGCCCCCCTGCCTTTGGCAACCGGGCGTGCCAGGAGGAGGGAGATCGGCCGCCTTTCTAGGGTTTGGGTCGTCGCCTGGAGCCGCCTCGCGCGAGACGACCCGGGGGCGTTTTTTATGAGAATATGGTGAAATTATCAAGGATGCTTAGTTAGGTTATGACACTTCAGTTTTCGCAAAAAAAGAGAGGTTATGACACTTCAGGTAAATTCAATATACATGGCCAGTAGTATCATATAACAGGTAGGAGTATATACTGCGGTCATTTTTGGAGATATGTAATGTGGTCCCCAGATGATGTTCATGTTACTGATCACTTACCAGAAAAATTCCCAAAAATATTTGTATCAGATCATGTCATCAAACTATGGACACTGCATCTAATATTTCTGTTACATCTTATTTATCGAGTTGTTACAAGGATCACCTGATATTGTCTGGCCTTAGAGAACATAAGATGATTCCCGAGTATTCGTCGCCATTTCCAACACTCTGTCATGTGAAACAGTTATTCATCTTCTCAATCTGGAGGGCTTCCAAATGTTGCTGGCATTCAAGACCTTAGCCTTGGGTATTCACAAGAAGAGATTGAGCGACTAAGAGTCCAAAATGTTGGAGAAGGAGAAGTGAAGATTAGGTTATTTCCATCTATCTCAGATGTTGTTTCTATATTTCACTTTTTAGAAAATGTTTGCTGATACTATTCATCTATCATAGTCTATTGCAGACTCTACGAGGGAAGAGTGGTTCAAGGTCCATTGAAAGGCATAGAAACTGTATTTAAGGTATAGCACATATTTTCAATCTACAAGTCTATGACTAATAAGTGGAGTGGATAAGGATCTTCCATGCGTTGATAAACTGTACATGTTCATAATATTTTAATTGTATGGCATGGCACATAGTTATAGTAAGGCCAGTCTTCTGTTATGATAGGCCGATAGCACCCTTTGATTCAACACTAGCTTCACAAGATAATTTGTGGTAGGCCCAATACCTCGAATTCGAGCCTTTCAATTTGTCTTTTTTAGCTGGAAGAGCGTTTCAATTTGTTGGTTTATCTGATAGTGTTAGTTGCTACCTTTCCCAGATGTATGAACCCCTTTACGATCTTATATGTGCTAAGACATGGCTTTTGAAACAAGGTATACCCTGGAGCCATTGCTGGTGCTTCTGAAGCTAATTTGATGGCATTGAATGAGCTGAGGACTCATGCTTTTCTTCAGGTTAGGAAAATCGTGAAATGACGACATAAATTGAACTTGCAGATCTTAATAAGTATGTCCGACATGACAATTCCAATTTTTTGTTTGTTTTCCTTGTCTTCTACTTACAGAAAGATAAAAGGGATATCTGTGAGAACATTCAGTTTCTGTTAGGAGCATTTGAGACTGCTACTGGAGAGCAGGTCTACCAAATAACTTTATCAGCTTATAGGTTATCCCACATAATGCTGTGAGACTGATATAATTTTTCTATAGTGGCTTGCCTTCCGTGATGATGGGAGATATAGTGCTGCAGACTATGCAAAAATAACCAGTGAAATTCTGTTGAAGGAGCGACCTAATTACTGGAATCCCTATGATCGTGCATACAAAATGGAATTTAGGAGATATTTTGTCCTTAGGCTGCTTAATGGAGCTATGTGTGGCCTTGCCCACATGCACAAGCATGATAGACTGCACCAAAGCATTGGCCCTTCTTCTGTTGTTCTCAAGTATTCTGCATGTTCCTTCTTTACTGCTCATGCTTCAGTTTATTACTCATTCTGAATTCATTTTGTACCTGCTGTAACTTTCTATTATTTAGCACTGTTGCAGAGAAAAATGGATATTATTTACTTCCACAGCTCCGTGATTTGGCATTTTCTGTAGATGTCGGGTACATGCTCAGTCCATTCTAGATTTTCTTCTACCGATGAGAAAGCATTTAAGGGAACAGATATACTTTTTTTTTTTACATTAACAGAGATACTTTTACAATGGTAGGTCTTCGTCTCTTGGGGTTGGAACATTATCGGACAGTCTGTGGCGTCGAGCATCTGCTGCCGGAGCATCAACACCTTTTGAGAAGCGAGCTTTTGGAGTAGCTGATGACATGTAAGTATTGATTTTTTCCTTGTTGAGTTACAAAATGCTAGTCCCTGACATATACTTGTGATTGGAAAAAAAAAACAGATATGGAGCTGGGTTGCTTGTTGCATACATGTCATTTATTCCGTTTTGTAAAGCAGGCATCATGGATGGCATTTCCTTGCAGGTTATTGATTATAGTTTAGCTTTGAGTTCATAAGTGAAATGTTGTTTTTCTTTTGCACCGTTATATCCAACAAAGTACTATTCTGTTTGCAGAGACTTTTGGAGAACACCTTCCGTCTCGACATTTATGCTGCAAGAGAGTACGAATAGCTAAAAAAAAACATTACTTACATGGTTTAAACTTTCAATAGTTGAAAATTATGTGCTTCAAATTCAGTTGATAAAATTCGTTTTTGCTTATTTTTATCTATTTTTACGAATCCACATAGGTATTGTCTGGAAGATGATCAATTGTTGGAAGCTGTATTATTTCTAGATTTAGGTGATCGTGCCGGCTGGGAATTGCTGCAGGTTTGCCTCTACCATGAGTAGTTAAAATTTATCTGTTCACAAACCTTCTCCTGCTGCAGATTATGCATGTAACTGGACTACATTAATTATGTGTGCTTAGTGTATAAAATGTGGATTTCTTAAATCTAATTTCGTTTCCCTACATCTTCAGCAAGGATACTGACTCTGATTTCTTGTCTGTAGGCAATGCTTAACCCGGATTACCGTAAACGACCAACTGCCGAGGCTGTACTGAACCATAGGTTCATTACTGGGGCCGTATTATAGAAATAATCATCACCTG
Organism: Lolium multiflorum; assembly: GCA_030979885.1. Classification (NCBI taxonomy): domain Eukaryota; kingdom Viridiplantae; phylum Streptophyta; class Magnoliopsida; order Poales; family Poaceae; genus Lolium; species Lolium multiflorum. The sequence goes on from CM061752.1 coordinate 179,450,511, forward strand.
GATTTCGCTTGACCATAGACAGTAGACCATATTCCTGTTTGTGTGGAAATATGTCCAAAGTTAACAGTGTACCCAAGCTAGAGGAATGTTGTATATATGTACGCAGATCTTTCTTGCGAATTCCGCTACACATGTTCTTGAGTTCTAACAGACTTTGAATGATTACTGGCCTAGTGGTATCTTAGAGACTACACTTGCTCAAAAGAAGCCGTGGAACATGCTGCCCTGTCCTGCCTGTTGTGGACAGTGCATTGAGTTTTGCAGATTTAACTTGAACCCAAGACATCTGCTCGATTACCATGTTAAGTTTCATATTCTAACTAGTAGAACCAAACGTCTGGACTGATAGGAAAGAATGTGGGATCCACACATACCGTAACACCCCCTCTCGCTTGTGACTCAATGATGCTAATAGGCTTTACGGGGACTATTGACATTGACCAAGACCGCTCTCAATGTTTATGTGTTGGTTCGTTTTTCTTCTGGTTGCCACATTTAGCGATTTTCTTGACTCTTCGTTGGTTGTGCCTCATAAAAATGGTTTGCCTCACAACCGTAAGGTGTTCTCGCTGGCAACTAGTGGTCATCTAGATACCTAATCAGCCACAACTCGCTAGGTTAGTGATACTTTTTCATTTAGCTCTACATGGAAATGGAAATGTAATTTTTCATAGGACAATTTCATCCCCTAAGTGCCTTTTGATGTTGACAACAAGTGATTGAGAGACTTAACGTGTTTATGAGTTGTATGAATAGGTTTTACTGTCGTGTTAAGTATGCAAAGGATTAAGGGAAAAGATGATGACATGTTCAAATTTATGTAATTCTTTTACTTAAATTGCCACATCTTGCAAGGTTAGCGATACTAGTTCACTCATGGCTATCTCTACAAGAAAATGAAATGAAAATTGTGAAAGGAAATCTTCAACCCTAAGTGGGTTTTCGTGCTGTCGACAAGTGATTAGAGGACTAACCATCTTGATGGGTTATATAAATAGGCTTTAGTCTCGTTGAACATAACCGAAGGAAATGCAAAAATATGATGAGACATTTAAATTTATGTGATACTTTTATTTACTTGAGCCATAATCCGCACCATTAAGATGGGATAGGCTTTGGACACTTGTGGAGATTTTTTTTTGCCAAGTTAATACCTTATCTAGAAAAATCTCAAGAGAGGAGAAACCTAAATGCATTGGAAATGTTGATAATACATCTTAAAAGTGTTCACCTCTAACTTTAGAAAAAGGATCATTGAGGTTTCAATCATAAAGTTGTGGATAACATCACCAACGTTGAAGGAACGAAGGAGGACAACTCAATGTTCAAGCATACAACATGCTTCAAAAAGGTAGTGTCTCTAGAGATCTACCTGTCCATCACCCATTCTGAGACCACCAAATATATTTGGGAGGAGCTCGAAATTAATGATGTGCTGTGGAGAGTTGGGGCAACCAGTGTGGATGATACATGTGTTGTGGTCAAGTTTCTTGAAGCAATCTTCTCGGCCTATCCATATAAACGCACGCATAGGCCTACGTTTATTAGTACCTTTAATAAAATTATTTTTAACCATTCAATTATTCAATTATAGGTTGGTTCTCTACAAGTTTTCGCTTTGGAGGTGAAGAAGCCAATAGTAATAAACCGTGAGTGCCTGCGAGCGAACCGTACCCCTTCGCTCGTGAGGGGATCCTCGGGCGATTAGGGTTCCTCTGCCTCCTTTCAGCGTCCGCCTCCGATCTGGCCGCCTCTGTGGCCTTCAGGCGATGGGGGTGCAGCGGATCGCGGCTCTCGTCAATGGGAGGGCTCCGTTTCCCAGTTTTGGGGTTTTCGTTCCCCGTCTTTAGGGTTTATATTTGTAGGGGCGACTCTCAGGTGGTGATGACGGCGTCTCGTGCAATAAGGTTTCTCTGGCTTCAACCCCATCTCAACGGCGACGTCGGGAAGCTTGTGGATGTGGTGTGGTCTTCGAGGATTTCGTATGGGTGTGGGGATCTTCGGATCGTCAAGGAGCTTTATCGGCAGTTCATCCTACTTCTTCGTCTCCGAGACGGATGTGGTATTTTCGATCCGTTCGGCAACTTCTCATCCGTAACTAACAACGTCATGTCGACTCACGGATGAGCGGCAGCGGCGGCGCGCCGTCGTGACGGTCTGGAAGTTAAAGATGAAGCCTTCTCAAAATCTCGTCGTAATTTTAAAATCTCGTCGTAATTTTTATTTTTCTTAAGTCGTACTCAACCATGGTTAGCTTCCACTAAATCAAGCCGATTAGCCTCCCTCTGTCTCCTTCTCACTTTCCTCCTCCCGGTCACCGCCGCTCGTACACAGGCCCCTCCCCGGTCTCCCCCTCCCGCCGGCCAGCGGCGCGCTCGATCCGGCCTCTCGTCCCCTCTACTCTTCTCTCCGTTCCACTCTTTCACAGCGATCGATCTCTGAGGCTGCGCCGCCTCCTCCCCTCTTTCCATCACGCCGCTGTCAGCAAAGGCTGCTGCGATTCGCCGTAGCGCGCGCTCGAAGCGCGCCGACGAGTTGCCACGTCTCGACGCCGGGCTCTCCCTCCGGCGCCCTGGGCCTCCTGGCGAATAACCTGGTGTCCCGTCGTCACCGGAGCTTCTCATGTTGGACCCGAGATCCGAAATTTACCCCTCCATAGAGTATCGCCCTATCCAGCCCTCCGACCTCGAGGTTCTTGAGAAGATTCATCTCGCGCTGTTCCCCATAAGGTGCTTGCAAGTTTACTTCTGCAGTTTGTTGCGACCGACTGAAGATTTCCCCATTATTATCCCCGCTAATCATCATCCCCGTTTCTTTTATTTTTGATTAGGTACGAGCGAGAGTTCTTCTTGAATGTTGTCAATGGCCATGGCATCATTTCCTGGGGTGCTGTGGACACCAGCAGATCCGACGAAGGCAGGGATGAGCTCATAGGCTTTGTAACCACGAGGATGATTGCGGCGAAAGATAGCGAGGTACGATATAGTCAGCCCCTGAAAATCTAGCTAGTGATCTCAGTGGAGCTAGCTAACCATTTGAATCTGCAGATTGAGGATTTATTTAGGTACAACAACTCACACAAAGATCTAACACTTCTTTATATCTTAACTCTGGGCGTCGTGGATAGCTACAGAAACCTCGGCATAGGTTGTTTCCTCGTCTCCTCATCTTAGCTTCGCAGTTTGTAAGCGGTGTTTCAGTCGATTCTCACATGAATTCACACTTGCAGCATCTTCACTGGTCCGAGAGGTGATTAAACATGCTGCGAGCGTATCAAATTGCAGGGGTGTTTATTTACATGTCATTTCATATAACCAGCCTGCTATTAACTTTTACAAGAAGATGCTATTTAAGCTTGTCAGAAGACTTCCGATGTTCTACTACATAAGAGGACAGCATTATGACTCGTACTTATTTGTGTACTATGTCAATGGAGGTCGTACGCCTTGTTCTCCACTGTAAGTATTCGTGTTTCCTTATTCTGGAGTAGTTATTATCCAGTGGTATGTTTTGATATAGTTATTCAGTTTCATGTTTTGGTGTGATTTTCTATCTGCAACTCTCAGTTTCTTGTTATCTCAAAAAAAAAAAAAAAAAAACTCTCAGTTTCTTGTTAGGATAATATGCAAACATCACTGCCCCATGAAGTCTTTCATGCTTGTTGCAACGAATTATGTGAACTTTGTACTGTGCTTCGTTTTGTTGATGGATTTAGAACTGTTGATGTCTGACCTGATCCTGTCCTTACACGTGTACAAACCTGAACCTGTCCACATTGGGGAGCCTGCAAATGTTGTTCCTCTTCCAAGGAATAGTCTTTGTGAAATCAAATTATAGTCCCTCTTTCTCATCTTGCCCAAGCTTCCTATAATTTTACGTTCCATTTGGACCGTTACCTGTTGCAGCTTAGCTTGCACAAGTTTGTTAATGGGTTGCTGCAATACGAATCTGCAATGTGACTACTCTTGTGTGTGCATACACCTTAGGTTCCTTTTTCCTAGGTCAACTTGAACCTAAATTAAAACAGCAACACATGAACCTTGTATGATTGTATCCTAATGTTTTCAATACATTGACCTTGACTGAGGAGACAACCTTACTTTTTTCAGATTACAATTGCATTGTGGACATTTGGCTCCTTATGGAACCTTTGGTGTTGCCTCTCGTGAATGCCTTATTAGGTACTACCACAATTGCGGCGAAATTTACCATTTTATACCACTTTATGTTTGCGCGACAGAAATCTACCACTATACAGCAAGTTTTAGCATAAAACACACCCACCGTGATTGACCATTTGTGTGAATTGCAAAAAACTTGCCGTAGGCAACAGAGAGTTCACTTCAAATAACACAGAACTTTAGAGTACTTAGCATAAAACTACCACAATTTGCTGCAAAATTTACCCTAGGGTGGTAGATTTCAGTCGCGCGAATGTGAAGTGATATGAAATGGTAAATTTCGCCGCAATTGTGGTAGTTTTATGCTAAATACTCTCAAGTTCTGAGTTATTTGAAGTGAACTCTCTGTAGCCTTCTGTTATTGTCTTTATGCATTTCCAATGGGTTGCATGAAACCAGATATAAGTTTTGGTCAAACAGTATCATGACACACAAGTAACTGTCTAGCATCTCCAAGCTCCCTCCCAACTCCCTGCTAACTTATACTATCTCCATCCCAAAGCTTAAGGCTTATATATTTTTTAAAAAGTCAAACCAAGTAAAGTTTGACCAAACTTTTAGAACAATCAATCAACAAATATAATATTTTGTAGACACCATACGAAAATATATTTCATTATCTATTTAATGATATTAATTTTGTACTTCTGCATGTTAATGATTTTTTCTAAAAACTTAGTCAAACTTGACATAGTTTGACTTTCTAAAAATAATATAAGCCTTAAGCTTTGGGATGGAGGTAGTATGTTTCTAGTGCTAGAATTCTTTAGAGAGCGGCATGCACAGATCAACAATAGTTGGTACCTGTTAGCTCTAAGAGGCTTCAATTTGAATGAAATTGTTTGAATATAAGGTCATTCAACCTCAGTACACAACTTTTAGTTGAAATAGAAACAAGATTGTTGAGTGGATGGTATTTTACAAATAATGTGTCAGTTCAAAATTATTATGTTTCCTGTTTCAACACCTTATCTCAACCCTGATCAGTCAGGTGAGTGTGACATCTGTCCTTCCTTGCCTCCCCTGGTCAAAGAAACGGGAGAGCTACAGTTATAGGGAGTTCCCACCCACTATAGAATCTTCCCCAATCTTACAATCATATTCGTGTGGTACACACTACTCCATGTACATGACCGCTCAACTTCCACAAGGCCTTGTATCGCACTGTCCATATTTTGGTTTCTTTTCTGCCTTTTGTGAACTCTAGTCCGGAGGCTAAAACATGACTTGCGTAGGGAACTAACATTGCTCAAGCACCACTTCACTTCAATTGCTATCGCTCCTGTTGGTTATTCTTCTATATCTGATATGTTGATATTTTGAATTCTGGCACCAGCCACCAGGTACTTGACAAAACTAAGGTCAATACACTGCCTGCTTCAATCGTCAAATATGAACCTATATGAGTTTCCTGTTAAACTAAGCTTTTATTCTTGTGTTTCTACTCCTGATCCTAAATATATGTAGTTTTGGCCATTCATAGTCTTCAAAATTACAGTTTGACCGTCTATTTCTTTTTAAAATACATTGCTTCAAATAAAAATGAGTATGTATGGAAGTATATTTCAGAATTGGTAGTGTCAATTGGATCTTGTTGATGTTTCTAATTCAATCTGTGTTGACGGTCCGTCAAACCTAGAACTGTTTGTCTGGGACAGATTCCAGAAGAACTGCTTATATTTGGGATCAGAGTGTGTAATTTGAACTTTTATGACAAATACTTTTAAAGTCTATGTATGGTCTTAGTAATATGTATGTACTCAATGACGTTCTGTTAGTTAGGGAATGATCAGCGTAGGATCTCTGTTTTGTGGGCACTACTTTTGCCTCGAACGCTGAAACTTTAATGTGGATGCTTAAGCTAACATCAATCTTTGAGTATTCAGTTCGAGAGGTATAATTTGTTCCATATATATCCTATAATGGCCTGTCGTAATAGTCTGTATGAGCTCTCTTGTTTTGTTAGCATCGATCAAATACAAATATTGTAATAAAATGACATCAACTTGTGACCGGTTCAGATGAATTTATTTTTATTTACTTTGTAGATGTTTTCTGTCTCCATAGCATCTCAAGGTTGTAGTAACATCATCGTGCCGTGTGTCAAATTAGTGACTTGTAATAACGCATGGCAATCTTGTGCAGGGAGATTGTAACTTCATTTGTTGTTGACTTCAGGGGTTTCCTAAAGATGCTGGTTGCTAAGTTCTGGAGCAAAGAGGAAAAGAGTATTCCAAGATGGTCCCGTTGTAAGGAATCGAGCACTCTATTGGCCTCACAGAATAATAATAAAAGAATTATCAGTGGTGAAGATACAAGAAGTCATGTGTAATTTTAGGTGGAATGGCGGTGGTGTTTTCTACTTGTTTTCGTGGAAACAACAATTTCTTTTGGAAACCACCTCTTGCAATGTTGTTGTACCTTTCTGATACGATAGAAAACCAGGTATATAATAATTTGTCTGATAGTCATAGCCATGTGCATTATTCTTGTAAAGAGAGGACAATAAAAGAAGAAAATAAATGTCAACTGCTTGCTTCTTGCTATACTGGACTACTGATAGCCATATTCATGTACATGTACAATCATGCGGAATTGAGGCCCATCTGTTCTGGCCTTTTCTTTATTGGTAAAATCAACCTGAGGCATTCTTTTCAGAAAGGTTACCAGTATTATTTACTCCCACCGATCTATAATCAGTATCAGGGATTTAGTATAAAGTTGTATATCTTGACAGTTATTATGGATTGAAGGGAGTACTACATCTGGAGAAAGATTCAGTTTATCTTAACAGAAGAAAGACCGGATGATGCAGGGAAGAAACGAAAAGATAGACCACGTGAGTAGTAATTAAGAGCATCTCCAACAGACGCGCTAAAAGCTCCGCGCGGCAAAAAAAACTGCCGGTTTGCCGTGCGCGGGCGCTGCCGCGCTGCTCCAGCGGAGGCGGGAAAAAGGCGCGCGCAAAATTGCCGCCCGCGCGCTTTCGCGCTATCCCGCGCGGGAAACTTATCGCGTGCGCTGCCGCGCGCGCTATAAACTCGCCACGCGCGAACGCGGCCAACTGCCACTTCCTCCACGCGTCCGTCTCCCTCCTCGCCTCTCTCCCTCCCGCGCCGCTCCGCCGCCTCCGCGAGATGCCTCCGCGCCGCCACCCCTCCTCCGGCTACCCGGTCCGGCGCGCCGAGCGGCGGTTCGACGCGGAAATCCGCTCCGGCGAGAGCGGATCCGCCTGACGTTCGACACCGCGCACGAGGCGGCGCGGGCGTACGACGCCGTCGCCTCGGGCGCTCGCGGCGGACGATGAACTTCCACGACGTCTTCACGCGGGAGCAAGCCGAGATGCCGCGCCGCCGCCGCCGATGATCACGCGCGAACAGCAGCGCCGCCATCGGGAGCTGGAGCAGCGCCTCCTCATCGCCGAGCGCGACGAGGCGCCGCCTCGAATGGGCGCGCCGCTTCCCGAGGACGTCGCCGCCACGGAGGCCTTCTACGCGCAGAAGGAGGAGGAGAAGGCGGCGATGAAGGCGAAGAAAAGGCGAGCCGCGAGAAGCGCCGCGCCGAGTCCGCGCGAGGAAGAAGGCGAGGGCCGAGGCGGCGGCGAGGAGGAGGGAGGAAAGAAGAACGGCGCAGGCCGATCGTCCTCTCCTCCTCCTCCTCCGACTTCCGGACGACGACGTCGACGCCGGTGTCGGACACGACGCTGAGCAGCTCCGACTTCGACTGGGAGTCCGACGACGAGGAGTAGTTTATTTTAGTATTTTCGTTTAAATGTCGCATTGTATCGTTGCACTTTTTAAATATATTCGTATTTTCGATCATATTTTCATAGTATGTTTGATGAATTTTCAAAAAAAAAAAAAACGGTCGGATAGCAGTTTGTGACGCGCGCGCGCTGCTGCAAAATAGAGCCTCTGCCGGAGGTGCGTTCGCACACCAACGCGCGCTGCAAAATAGAGCCTCTGCCGGGGGCAAATTCGCTATGCCGCGCGCCAGCGGTATACAGCGCGCCCAATCGCCGGTATAGCGCGCCGCGATTTAGCGCGTCTGTTGGAGATGCTCTAAGAACAGAGGTTTGAACCTAGAACCGTATTTCTTTCATACGAGTCCAACAACAGATGGCACTTCGTGATTAAGGTGAACTGCCATACTGAGTAAAACAAGCAGCGTTTGCTTCATATGTTGATGGTGGACCTGGCCTGATGGCATCTCTTTCACCTTCTATCAGCATTTCTAGGATGTTATTGTAGTCAATATATAGGTTAAGTTTTGCTCTTCTTACTTTGATCCTTAAGAGCAAGTTCAATAATAGAGCGAGCAACTGATTATAAGCAAAATGTCATGTCATCTACATCAAACATATAGCTAACATGTACAATAGTTAGCTATATAAATGTACATTTCACTCTCACAGAGTGGTTAGGAACACGTGCTATAGCCGACTCTTGCACGAGAGCCAACTTACATTCTCTCCTCCTTCTCTCCCTACAACAAAACACAAATATTATATTTAAATTCTTATAGCCTGCCGATTAAGCCTTTTTGTGCTTGCTCTAAAGAAGCAATTGCAACCACTATGAGAAAAAGGCTTAGTCGGCAGGCACAATCAGCGCTTCAAGATTTCTCTTGATGAGTGCTCCGACGCCTCTTACTCCCTCTATCGTATCATACTCTCCGGTGTACAAGTACACCAGGTGTAGTATGAATATATTCTATATCTAAATTTATATGTATATATATACACTAAAACATGTTTAGATACATGTATATCTACACAAATCTTCGACAAATTTTCCAGATGAAGATAGCATATTTTGTTGAGTTGTGGGAGAGAAAAGAGAAGAGAGAGAAGAGAAGAGGCCATAGATTATGAGTCAGATGCATGGTTCTAGGCACTTAGTGAGAGTGTAAGGTATGCCCTACATCAATAATCCCGTTTTTTCTTTACTTTGCGTTTTGGGTTTAGCCGTTTAGTCAAACTCAAACTTCGTAAATTTTTACTAGAAATAGATGAACAAATATCAACATTTATAATACAAAAACATATAATATGAAAAATAATTTATGACAATTCTATACATTGGATTTTATATTGTAGATGCTGATTTTTTTTCATAAACATTTTGGTCAAACTTTACAAGGTTTAACTTTAACTGAACTTAAAACGTGAAGTGTATAAAAAAGGAATAGCTAACTATTATACTCCCTCGTACCCAAAATATGTTGCATATAAAGTTTGGTCAAAGTCAAACGTTATGAAGTTTGACAATGTATATAGATAAAAGTATAAACATATATAATGAAAAATTAATATTTTTGGATGAATTATCATAAAATATATTTTCATATTATATTCATTTGGTATAGAATTATCAAAAAGAAAAGCCTTTCATTACTGTAGGAAAGCGCTTGGTGGATTAAGTAAATAATCACTTTCATCTGCTATGAATCTAACAATGACGATGGACCTCTGCGTGTATTTCTCTTGATGAGTGCTCCGACGCCATCCCCTTTTCTCCTCGCCAGAAAGGCGATTATTTTGAAGTAGAACAACATGTCGATGGCGGAGTACATGACAGAGCAGATCCCAAATTTGCATGGGTTAATCTTCCCTCCCCATTACTCTGCTGATCGTTTCCGGAAGGGGGTACTGTTGGAGTCGACTGCCGGTGGTGGAAGAGCCGCTAGTGGAGAATGGGGGATGATGAGGGATCCTAGCGGCAATCATCAGGGATGCAGCCAGGACATTTTCGGGGCCCTACGTTGACACGACACTAAGAACCCCTTTGTTCACAGTGGCGGAGCTTCCGTGCAGGCAAGGGGGCCATTCCCCCCCCTAAAATTCCTTAAATATATGTACATTATTTATGCGACCGAATTCCTATAAGAAAACTAGCAGGTACCCAAAGAGAGTTGAGAATGACTGGATGGGCAGATGGTTAGCTCGAATTGGTGCCTACCCCACAACCCGGGTCCGAATCTCCTCAAAGCAGATTTGTTGCTCTAGATTCTTCTATAAGAATATGCCATGGGTGCTAGTGCCCATGGATCTCGTTTTTTAGGTACCCAGAGTGAGTTGTAAAGAAGATCCAATGGTGCAGGTACTCACCGGCGCTAGTTCGCCTTGATCTCCTCCGCTGATTCCCCTTTGTCGTCGCTTCGTTACACTCAGGTACGTAAAGTGGAATGATCGGAGCGTGTGCGGGAGCAAGTACATGTTATAGCTAACATGTTAGCTCTCCTATTAAACTCGTTAAAGTATAAAAGAAAACCGAATGAGTAGAGGAAAGAAACTGAAAGGAGAGGAATTGAAGGCCGAGTAAATTGAGCATTAAAGATTAAAGAAGGTGCGCTTTCTACTCTCCGCGGTAGAATTTACTCCACGATTTACTACCTCCGATTTGATGAATAAGACGCACGCGCATTTTAAGATGAACTTGACAAAAAAAAAAGGCAATCAAATCTTGATTATATTGTATGTAATTAGCACCGATAGATTCGCATTGAGAAACACTTTATAATGATGCTTATTTTATATCAACAATTTATATATATTTTTGAGTAATTCTTAGTTAAAGAAAAAAAATATACTCCCTTCGTTCACTAATAGATGTTCGATGGTTCATCTAAATTCGGATGTATCTATGCATTAAAATGTGTCTAGATACATTTGAATTTAGACAAACTTTTGACATCAAAAAATAGACAGAGGTAGTATAAAACGAGGGCGTCTTATTCATTGGAACATAGGGAGTACATATGCAACTGCTAGAAGTAAATAACGAGCAGGTACGGAGAGTGAGAATTGTAAAGAAGATCCGAGGTCTGAACCCCAGCATTGGAATTGCGATGATTTCAAACTAGCCCAACAGCAAAGGTCGGTTCGTGATCCGGGTGGAATACCGAACCCAAAACCACGTCCAAACCCGGGGCACGCACGGGGAAAACCCGCACCTCACGCCTCCACGTCCCGCACTTCCCCGCACGCGTCCAGCTCCAACTGGATACCCCCCACGCGGAAACCGAGCCGGAAACCCCACCGGATTTTGGCGATTTCTTCGAATCGCGCTCGCCTCCACGGCTGCGACGCCACGCCAGCCGGCAGGCCATTCGAATCGGGGTCGCCTCCACGGCACGCCGGCCGTGACGGCGGCCTTCGTTTCCGAGAAAACCTCTTTCCGAATCACCCTGTAGGTCGCACCCGCGGGAGACACGGCCATTAAAACCACCCTGTAGGTCGCCTCGATCGATCCCACCGTTTACGCCGCCGCCTTCGTTTCCGAGAAAACCTCTTTCCGAATCGCGGCCGGCGGCGGAACGGCGCCGCCATGCGCACCAAGCACCTGATACCCAACCACGCCGCGGGGCTCACCTACGCGAACGCCCACGCCGGCGCCCGCGAGGGCCACAACCACCACGCCGCCGATCGCGCCGCCGCCGACCCGTTCGAGGGGTTCCCGGACGCGGTGCTGGGCCTGATCGTCTCCAAGCTGCCCTTCCGCTCCGCCGTCGCGGCCTCCTCCATCTCGCGCCGCTGGCGCGGCGCGCTGGCCGCCGCGCCAGCCCTGGACATCGACTTCGCGGCGGCCTTCCCCGCCGCGCCGCGCCGCCGAACAGCCTTCGCGGCGGCCGCCACCGCCGCGCTCGCACCCCCACCCCCACACCACCACCCGCTCCGCCGCCTCCGCCTCGCGCTCGACGGCTTCTTCGACCAGCTCTTCGCCGCCTCCGCCGCCGCCCACCTCGCCGCCTGGCTCGCCGCCGCCGCCGCCCGCGGCGTCAGCCACCTCGACCTCCACCTCCCCCGCTCCCGCCTCGCCGTGCTCCCGCCCTCCCTCCTCGCCTGCACGGGCCTCACGTCCCTCACGCTCCGCCTCGACCGCTACGCCCTCCCGCTCCCGCCCCTCGGCCGTCTAACCCGCCTCTCCCGCCTCCACCTCGCCTCCGTCCACCTCCCTGGCCGCGACGACTTCTTCCACGACCTCTTCTCGCAATGCACGCTGCTCGCCTCCCTGACCCTCGAGCAATGCCACATCGGCGCGCTCCGGCTGGCCGGCGCGCCAAGGCTTCGCTCGCTCGACATCGCCAACTGCTCCTGGGAGCAACAGTCGTGCATCGCCATTGCCGAGATGCCCTCATTGCGCGCGCTCCGCTACTCAGGTGCGATGGCAAGCAGGCACATCGTTACTGACGCTTATTCTCTGGACGAGGTCGTTCTGGCCACTGAGAAGCCACAGGTCAAGCTCCAGGGGCCTAATCTCAGAGAGCTCCTCCCCTTGGTCGGAAACGCGCGGAGCCTAGTGCTCTCGCCCTGGTGCATTGAGGTATATCACTTCATCTTCTGAAGAAATATACTGTATGTTTCAGGAGTCTAATTTTTGGGCTGTGAATAACTTGAAGCAATTTGCGCGTCCTGAGGAGTGGTCGAAGGTGCGGCTAAATAAAGTGACACGATTGGCGTGCATAATAGAGAGGAGGGAAGAAGGTGCTCTGTCCATTGCTCCACTGCTTACGAGCTGCCCCAACGTGCAAGAGCTTTCCGTGTCTGTCGTGGTGAGATATACATCCTTCACTTCTTTCACTGCTCTGGTAACTCTTCTGCAATACAATGATCTCTAATGCTAATTATGTGATTGCTCGTTGTCACAGCCATCGCAGTCCAAGCGGAGACGGTGCAGCGGCGATGAAGTTCAGTATGATGTTGTATGTGGTAGAGGGGTGACTGTGAGGAACCTCAGGGCAATTAGGATGGAGTACATCGATGAGAGCAAGAGTGGACTGGAGCTGGTTAAGCTTCTGCTCAAGAATGCGCAGGTGCTGGAGACGATGACGATTGTGCCTTCCATGGATGGCCTCGAGCAGGCCATGTTCAGGCGCAGGGTGTTGAAGTTCAGGAAAGCCTCCAAGAATGCCAGCATCCAGTTTTGTGCCAGTGCATGATGATTCGATTGTGTCTTAAAGTCTGATGATGCAGTCCTTCAAGGAAGAAGTGGCTTTGGCTGTCATCAGTGAGGCTCCTCCGGTCCTGTCCTCAACTTGCTATGGAGCTGCTGATTGTCATCTTAATTAGTCGCCAAGCTACATTTAGCTTGAGTCCCCTATTAAGTTCGAAAAGTTCCCGATTCTTTCATGAACTAAACCATCTTTCACATTAGTAGAACTTTATGTTTGTAGGATACACATAGAAAGTTCTATGAGCTAAATTGCCTGTAAAGTTAAATACGAAGAAACATGTACTGCTCTTAGCCAATTATACAAACTCTATGGATATTTTGGCTATGTTTGGCCTAGATGAGCATTATGTAATTGTCTTATTATTGGGACCATGTAATCCAATAAAAGTGTTCAGTAGATAGCTCTGAGAGCCACCGATGTGGCGATGTATACAAACTTGCAACGTTTTGTAAGATGCTCCATACCACGTCCAACCAGCGGTATGTTCTGTACCAACGTGGGGGCCTTTAGTAACGTAGATGTTTCGCAAAGTTAATTTGTACTAAGCCAATTATTATTCATATGTACTTGGGTGTTGAAAGACATTCAGTAGTGATAAGAGAACTTCGGATTGAGCTTTGATGACATTAGCTGGTGTCCCCAAAACTATATCAGCTCGAGAAATGTCGGTCCGGCTATAAATGGCTGGTTGTGAAATATGTCAGACTTGATACCGGAATTGATTTCTTGTATATTTTTACCTTTTCATGCTACGTGATATGGTTGTTCAGTGTTCATGGAAAGGCCATGTGAGAATCGTCCCGAACCGATTTGCATCACTGACATCTCTGGCTCTTTGCAGACTTATAACTCTTCCTACCTACACTGTCTTGAAACCAGTGGCAACAGATGTTATAGGTGCTTGAGGGGTGATTGTGAGGAATCTCAGGGAAGTTAGGATGGAGTACACGATGAGAGAAGAGTGGATTGGAGCTGGTTAAGCTTCTGCTCAAGAACGTGCAGGTGTTGGAGACAATGACAATTGCGCCTTCAATGGATGGCCTTGATCAGGCCAAGTTCAGGCGCACGGTGTTGAAGTTGCGGAAAGCTTCCAGGAATTCCAGCATCCAGTTTTGTGCCAGTGCATGATGATCCCATTTTGTGTTAATTGGTTGTCTGATGATGCAGTCCCTGAAGGAAGAAGTGGCTTGCCTGTCATCAATGAGGCTTCTCCACCAGTCCTGTTCTGGGTGCTAACTTGTTAAAGGAGCTAATGATTGTCATTTTAATTCATCGCCAAGCTACATTTAGCTTGAGTTACATATTAAGTTTGAAATCTTCCTGATTCTTTAGTGAACCAAACCACCTTTCAAATAAAGAGAGACTTTATATTTTTGTAGGATATACATACCAGGTTCTGTAAGTTTAATTGCCTGAAAAGTTAAATTCAAAGAAGCATGTACTACTATTGGCCAGTTATACAAGCTCTATGGATCTGTTTGGCCTAGATGAGTGTAATATAATGGGTCTATTATTTTACTTCTATTTCTCTAATTTTTGGGACCATGTGATCCAATAAAACTGTTTAGGAGATGGCTCTGAGTGCACCTGTGTACATCAAACTTGCAAGGTTTTGTAAAATGCTCCATACCATCTCCAAGCAGCAGCATGCTCTGTTCCAACATGGTGGTCTTCAGTAACCTAGATTCCCCTTTCCAAAGTTAGAGTTTATTCACATGTACTAAGTGACTAGGCAATCTTCATATGTACTTAAGTTTTGAAAGCCATTCAGAGACGATAAGAGCACTTCCGGTTGAGCTTTGATGACATTAGCTGGTGTCCTAAAACTATGTCAGCTCCAGAAAATGTCGGTCCAACTATAAATGGCTGATAGTGATATCCGCAAACTTGATACCTGTATTCATTTCTTATACTTCCTCCGTCCTAAATTAAGTGACTCAGATTTGTCTAGATTCTCTCTGAATTAATTTAGGACGGAGCGAGTACTATATATTTTTTACCTTTGCATGTTAGTACATGATATGATTTTACAGTGTACATTGAGAATTGTCCCGAACCGATTTGAACCTCTGATATCTGGGCAAACTTAGAACTCTTCCTTACCTACACCCTGTCTCAAACCATCGGCAACAACACTGTTCCTGCAGAAGAGATTGTCATATGCAAAAGGGAAACCGAGAAGAGTAGCAGCAAGTAGTAACTGTATAAAATGGATATGGATCTTGTTTCTCGACTCTGAGTTGAGTTATATTTTGGGTTCAGCCTGTCAACTCTAGTCCTGGTTTGGTGCGAGAATGTTTTGCACTTCTGCGGCCTGTAGTACCTTGATTAGAAAATCTCCTCAAACTGCTCGGTGAAAGCTACTCCGTCACAAAACCTTGATCTGTCAAAACAAATCTTATGCATCTTAAGATCTAATGGTTAGTCATGATATGTCTCTGCTCTGCGATGCAAGTGGTCCTGCAAAGCAACATGTAACACCCATTCGAAAAATTTGTCCGTTGAATAGCATGGTAGGCTATGTGTGTATACTGTATGCAAAGGCCAGGGATAATGAGAGTTTCTATTTCTTAAAAAGTTTGGTAGTTCTAAATTCCTCAACAACTGAAAGTACTACTCCCTCCGGTCAATAAGTGTCGGGGCTTTAGTTTAAATTGACTCAAATTGGAACTAAACCTCCGACACTCGACATGGAAGGGATATAACTCAGCGGTAGTGTCACCTTTACGTGGTAGAAGTTATCAATTCGAGCCTGATTATCCTTAAACCTGATGTGAGTTTTTTTTCTATTCTGACTTACCACCCCGCCACGAGCGAACGAGAATGGATAAGAGGCTTGTGGGATCGACATGTTAAGATAGGGTTGGCTATACTTAAAGATTGTTTGGATTTGATACAGCTACTTGCAATCATTTTACGATTAAGAAACAATATCTTCTAATACGGATTGTGTATTAATTTACTAGACTAGATGATATACATCGTGTTGTTGCGGTAGAAGATGTGTGCACACTGAAGAAAAAAGGAAATTAACAAACCAAATGGGCATGATCCTCATCCACTTTGCTATTGGAACAACCAATCTACTCGTCATCAAACATTGCTTCATATTGCTCAACATAATCTATAATCCTTAAGCAAGACTGCAAGAGTAGCGGTAAATTGGAACGTGCAAACTGTCACGATTAGCTGTACATGATGGAGAAGCACACATATTGCAGGTACAAGTGTTTCAAACCGGAAATTCAATTTGGCTCCCAGGTGTGTATGCTCCCTCTAGAAGAAAATATATTTCGAAGTGTCCAAAAAATTTAACAAAAAATTCTACATGTACATCTCCACAATATATGAGTTCGTCAAGTTTCGAGAAAAAACCGATATTTTTTGTGTTCTATATAAAAAATAGAAAATTTACGTTGTGACAAGTTTTATTTTTAGCACCGGTTTTTTTTTACACAGGCCACAGGACAAGTCGAATTTCCAAGATGTACCTGCGAATTTTTTATTTCAATTTTTTAATGTTTCAAAATATATCTAAGATGCATTTCAAAATAGGGTTTTCTGTTCTCATGCTCCTGGTTCGTTAGTTGTACTCAGTTTTCCCCAACCGCTTAACTTTTCCTCAGTTTCCCCCTCCCTCTATTTTGAAACCCCTCGCAGACGCTCGGATGGGAGGGTTGCCGTCTGGTGAGAGGCCTTGACCGTTACCGGTGACGGCTAGGGAGCCGCGGTGGTTTTGAATTGACCGTTGCTTTCAAATTGTGTTGACTGTTGACTGGAGGAGCTGATCCAAAGCTTTCCCCTCCGCCCGAGACTGGAGGAGCTCACACACCGCCCCTCCGCCGCCACGCCGTCCTGCCCACCTACCTTATGGCGTCGTCCGCCGCCAAGCCGCCGCCCCCACCACCCCCGGGAGGCGGAGAGGGCTCCGCCTCCACCAGATCTAGATCTACCCCTGTCCCCTTTGTATGTCCGTCTGGTGTGCCGCCTCTTCCCGTCAGCCGCGGAGAAGATTAGGAATCGGAGGGATCTAACGCATGGATTCCATCTGGGTAAGCATCGTCTGCCTATGTGAATTAACAGTAGGCAGTTTTTGAGCGCCAATCGTTGTTGCTCAACTAACTGCGTTGCTTTTCGAATAGGATTGATCCAGCGCTGGCTTTTCGGCTGGTGGTTAGGCTGGATTCTAGCTTTACGCGTGATTCTAAACACTATAAGAATGGGTTTTACTTCCCTATGGTGGTTGCAATAACCATCTCGTTGAGGGATTTGAAAGCTAACATCTACGATAAGTACACCTGGAGCTCTCGCGATGCAGTTCATTTCGAATATTTCAACAGCACGGAGCGAAGATTTGTTCCACTAATTTACGACGATGATCTGGGAATTCTTTTTGCTTTGAATGCTTCTTGCCGGTTCGGTAAAATTCGTATCCATGTGGACAGGGGCGGGCATCATCTGGTGCTGGGGCATCATCGGGTGGTCGGGCATCATGTCTCTCTCTGCTTGCTAATAGTGTGTGCCGCGGCGCTCCTTGTAGGTCCACAACAGCACCATCTGTCCCTAGTTCTAGTGGTAGCCAGATCGTTCCTGCGGTCGATGTGGAGGACGATGCAGAGATTGGGGATCAGTCTCCTCAAGATGATGAGGATGAGTTGATGTTTCCTGAATTGGTAGATCGATGCAGTAAGCAGGCAATGGAGGATCAATACAGGGAAGATATTGCTTTTGGTGCCAGATTTGATGACACTGATGATGAAGAGAAGAATGAGAACAATGACAGCCTCGTTTTAGCCGATTACGATGGTGATGACTTGCCAACAATTGAGTGGAACAGGGAGGATCCTCAGCTTGCAGCAGGCACCGTATTTCAAACGATGATGAACTGCCGTAATGCAATTGCTACATATTGCCTTCTCTCTAAGAATATTTATGAGGTTATTAAAAGTGAGCCAGGTAGGTTCACAGTTAAATGCCCATACAAGAGGTCTAGGTGGAGGCTGCATGCGTCCACAATGCGCAGAAGCACCTTGGTTCAGGTATTACGCCAACCAGTTGTGTATTTAGATCATGATGTAAAATTTGTTAACTGTTACTGACATCCCTTATCATTTTGTTTCAGATAAAGAAGAATGAGGAGGTCCATAGGTGTCCACCTCGAGGGGGAGAGCCAGAGGTGAAAACAAAGCTAGCAAAAACTAGGTGGTTGGCAGATATAATCCTAGATTGGCTGAGAGAAACTCCTTCACTTGGTCCAACAGCACTCAAGAAAAAGATGCTTGAGAAGTTTCAAATAATAGTACCTTACATGAGGATGTTCTATGCAAAGGAAATGGCTCTTGACAAGATCAATGGTCCATGGAATGAAAGCTTTCAATTGCTTTACACTTCCAAAGCTGAAGTGGAGATGGCTAGTCCAAGCAGTATTGTAGCGATAGACAAGCATACAATTCCCTACAAATTTAAAAGCGGGAAGGTAATGCACAAGAAATGTTTTAGAAGGGCTTTTGTTTGTTTCAAAGCTTGCTGGAAAGGCTTTCTGGACGGTTGCAGGCCTTATTTGGCCGTGGATGCAATAGCTTTTCATGGCAGGTTTAAAGGACAGCTAGTTGTTGCTACTGCAGTTGATGGACACAGTTGGATGTTCCATGTTGCTTATGGAGTTTTGGAGGTTGAGTCAGAGGAAAGTTGGACTTGGTTTCTGCCGAATTTGCGCGACCTTATAGGTCATCCAACAGGACTTGTTATCCACACAGACGCTTGCAAAGGTTTGGAGAGTGCGGTAGAAGCAGTATTTCCTGGAGTGGAGCATAGGGAATGTATGCGACACTTGGTACATAATTTTACAAAGAAATTCAAGGGTAAAGTTTTTGCTGACAACCTATGGCCAGCTTCATACACATGCAGCTCTAGGAAGCATCTGTTTCATTTGGATGTGTTGTATAAACAAAAACCTGGGGTGAAGGAGTACTTGGATGAACATCATGGTAGGGTGTGGTCAAGAAGCCAATTCAATGAAATTTGCAAGGTAGACTATGTAACAAGTAACCTTGCGGAGAGTTTCAATTCAAAGGTCAAGTCATTGAAAGGGCTTATGCTGTGGCAAATATTTGATAAGATTAGGTAGATGATCATGATAAAGATCGATCTGCATCAAAGAATTGCATCCACAAAATATGCTAGCCATCTCATGCTCCCATCTTTGATTAAGTCTTTACATGTCAGGGCAAAACAATTGAAGATGCAATGCGTCAGAAAAGGAATGGAGGCTGAGGTAACCTACACTGACAGTAAAAGCATGCAGTGGAGGTATCCAGTGAGTTTGGTTGATAGGAAATGCCATTGTAGGGGATGGTAGATCCGTGGGATACCCTGCATACACGCATTGTTTTTTATGAGTGTTATAGTGGGTGAAGCAGGTGAAGTTGATCAGTATGTGTCAGATTATTTCTCTGTTTTCAAATTTAGGGCTGCATATGCTACGAATGTTCCTACCTTGTTGGGAAAAGACCAACGGATGAAAGTCAATCCAGGCTTCAAACTGTACTCTCCAATTTTGACTAGACCGGCAGGTAGGCCGAGGAAGAATAGGATCAGAGCTAGTGCAGAGGGTGGTGCACCGATTTGAAGACGTAAGTGCAAGCGTTGTGGAATCCCTGGACACATTGCTAGGCTTTGTAAAAGTGATGTTGACCCAGCTTTTGGAATGGAAGATCAGGCGGGAGCAGCAAATGTAGAGGAGAATGAAGCAACAATTCAACATGAGGAGATTAAAGCAGCAATTCAACATGAGGAGATTGAAGCAGCAATTCAGCACGAGGAGATTGAAGCAGCAATTCAACATGAGGAGATTGAAGCAGCAATTCAACATGAGGAGATTGAACCGATGGATCGAGAGCTGCTTGAACCGATGGATCTAGAGCTGCTTGACCCGATGGATCGAGAGCAGAGGGAACAGATGGATCGAGAGCTGCTTGAACCGATGAGTCTAGAGGAGAGGGAACAGATTCAGAGAGATTGCTTGGAATTTAATATGGCCCAGCTGAGTGCTAACTTCGAAGAGCAGATTGCAGAAGAAAAAGCACAAGCTTCGCAGAAGAAGAAGAACAAGAAAGAGGGCAAAAGGAAGGTAGACACAGGTAATATCCCTGGTAGGGTTACCCGGAGTAAGGTGGTGGCCCCAGCGAGTCACACCAAGAACAAGAGAAAGTTTTTTATTCTGAACAACTAATTTTAATTTGTATGAACAATTTGAATTTGTATGATCCTTTGTATTGGGGATCCCTTTGTATTGAACAATTTGAATGTAGGGATCCCTTGAATGTATGTGTTAAGCCACATTTAAGCATTTATCATTTTCTCTAGGGTTTAGGGTTTTAGGGTTTATGGTTTATAGTTTAATTCAAAATAATTCAAAACATGGTGGAACCTTCCCATGGAGTCTTGTTATGTTACCTACAACCTAGAGAAATAATAATAGAAAAGGAAATATAGAGATATGAATTTTTTATGCCAAAAACTTCAAAACCACTTCCTAGTCCATGAGCTACTAGCTATGAAGATGGAGGGCTTTCTACTCAACACACCTCCCAAATACCCACTATGCTTACAAACTTTGTCCAATTGAGTCCAAATTCGTCACACTTGTGTATCTTTGAATTGCAAACAATATCACGTCGGCCAAAATGTACTATACTGTTCAAATAACACAATTTTACAATTTTTATGCCAAAAGCTTCAATTTCTCTTAGTCCCTTTATTATTTGGGTGCCCCTGTTTTACTTAGTGTTACTCAGTTTTCCCCCTCCGGGCCCACTTCTTTTACTCAGTCCTACTCAGTTTTGCACTTTTGATAAACATTTTCTCACTTTCCCCCCTCTTAGTTCTACTTAGTTTTCCTCACTTGTACTCACTAGCTGATCTCTGATTGGTCGAGATGTATGTCACATGGATCTTGGTTGGTTGAAAGCTCAACGAACGCTTGCACCGTTCGATCATTTATGATCGAACGGCCTGTATATCTCTCTCTACCACGATGGACACATACGGAGAGAAGAGCTGAGCACATACCTACCAACCCTGGCATTCGCATATTCCAGTCGCATCTTCCTCTCTCCTAGTTCCTCTCTTACTCCGGCGGTCGCGGCGGCACGGATCTAACCGTGCGTGTGGCGGCGCGGATTTAACCGTGCGGCGGCGTGGATCTAAGAGTGCCGGTGAGGATCTAACCCTCAGAAATAGTTGAAATGTATCTCTGTCTCACTTTTGTTTCTCTTCTTAGATCTGTTGATGATGAAGAACACCAAGACGGCGGCCGTGCCGACAGTGGTCATCGATGGCAAGATCATTGAAGCCATCACCTACAACATCGCTTCGACGGCGCAGATCCAACATTCAATGTCGAAGCCTGTTGATGTCTCACTTCCGTTGCCCTCCTCAGATCCGTTGCTGATGAAGGACACCAAGACGGCGACCGTGCTGACAGTGGTCATCGATGCCATGAACATTGAAGCCATCGCCTACAACATCGCTTCGACGGCGCAGATCTAGCCTTCAATGTCGGAGCCTGTTGATGTCTCACTTCCGGTGCCGAGAGTGCGAATCGATGCCAAGACGATTGAAGCCATCGTCTACAACCACGCTCCGAAGCCGCCGATCCAGCCCTCCGCAGATCTGTCGCTGATGAAGTACACCAAGACAGTGGTGGTGCCGACAATGGTATTCGATGCCACGAACATTGAAGCCATCGCCTACAACATCGCTTCGACGGCGGATGGCGCAGATGACCACCCCTCAGCCGCCCGTCGTTCCGGCCCTTCATGCCCATCGCTGCGCGGCCGTGTTCGACACCGCAAATTGGGATAAATTATGATAAATTTGTATTTTTCAATTTCAAATTGGGATAAAATTGTTCGAACTACTACCTCCGTCTAAAAAAAACTTCTCCATGTTCTTGATGTGTCCATGTACATCTGTATATATGATTTGAATTCTATCCCAACATGATTGGGAAGATTGACATGTATTTGATCCGAGAGGCTGATACATGCTAAAATTATAGCGCACATTACTTAGCACAACTAGGAAATTGTACGCCAAAATACAGTGGTTAGAGCCACAACAAAATACAGTGGTTAGAGCCATCTACTGAATAACAATTCTATACTATCTAAATCGTCTACCACAACCACATAACTGCTAGGACAGGGATGACACCTAATAAAACTGCCCAGATGAATCTACTTTTCTCCTCTCCCATCACTTGAAGTTCATGTTCTAGATTTTCTACCACTTGATCAAATACGGCAAGATCTATCTCAACTCTCAACTTCTCCTTGCGAATAAGCTCTGAATTCTTCTTCTTTCCTCCACAATACGCTTCAGCTCGAATATCATCAGGTTTTACGGGCCAATTCATCACCTAAATTGGCCACCTTCTCCTCCAAATCCATCCTCTGGCTACACCACTGGGTTGATTCATCTTGGTATGCAATGTACCATGGATCATCGGCTTGCCTGGCTAACTGTAACAATAATGGAAAAAAGAACAACTGAAATCACTCCAACAGGCCATGGCGGCACTTCAAATTCAACGGTAGTACAGAGAGCAGAAGCTAGATACCTGCACTTCCGACGAGGTAGGAGAAGTAGAACGTGGCCACGACATTATCGAATCCCCACCCACGCCGGTGTACCCGCTACGACCAGACATTGAGGACTATTTCGCACCTGCAAACTCCAATAAATTACGGGAACTGAATCGATTAGGAGGCGGGGAGGCAGAAGCGGAGGTCTTACCAAGCTATACTACCAATTGGTGCGCGGAACAAACCCGTCGTCGTGGGCGGCGGATCCTTTGCGGACTTTCCTGTGGTGGGTACAATGCGTACGGACGAAACAAGTGCTGGAGCCGTGGTTGACGTGCACCGCCGCTGTCCCTCCGACGCCGCCGGGGGACAGAGCCGGCGGCGCGACGAAGCGCCGGCGATGGCTGCTCCGTCCGAGGGTGGGGAACGAGATGCCAGCGGTTCTCCGGTGACTAATGAGATACACAACACTAGGTTCCAGCCATGTTTAGCATAAAATTCACTTTAGATTAAGGCGAAAATAGTCACCTGATGGGTCTAGCTTAAGAAAAATTAATTAGCGAACTTGTTGCTTCTCTCTATGATATTCTCTAAATAAAAGACAGTCATATCAGAGCGGCAATATATGATTTTCTATAAATAAATAGACGACCCCACTGGTCATTGGCTGCGGCAGCCCCACAGAGCGGCAATATATGTCTTCCTGAAAATAGACGACCCCATGGTCATTGGCTGCGGAGGCCCCACAGAGCGGCAATATATGATTTTCTATAAATAAATAGACGACCCCACTGGTCATTGGCGGCAGCCCCACAGAGCGGCAATATATGTCTTTTCCTGAAAAATAGATGACCCCACTGGTCATTGGATGCGGAGGCCCCATAGAGCGGCAATATATGATTTTCTATAAATAAATAGACGACCCCACTGGTCATTGGCTCCGGCAGCCCCACAGAGCGGCAATATATGTCTTTTACTGAAAAATAGACCCCCACTGGTCATTGGCTGTGGCAGCCCTATAGAGCGGCCCCATTTGTCATTGGCAGCACCGCCTATAAAATCATGAAATAAAACGGCCCACACATCAGCGATAGATGGATGGCTGCTCCGACGTGTCTCCTGACCCTACCCGTCAGCACGAGACGATCGGGAGGAGCTGCCCTGTGCGCCCCACCCGTCGGACTAACGGTCAAGGCCTCAGACCTGACGGCTACCGGCCGTTCCAGCACTTGTGAGTGTTTCAAACTAGAGGCGGGGAAAACTGAGGAAAAGTTAAGGAGCTGGGGAAAACTGAGTACAACTAAGGACCTGAGGGCATGAAAATAGAAATCCCTTCAAAATAAAGGGATCATATGATCTCACGTGCCAAAATACCACTCTCCAACTATCTGCCATGAAAAAATAGATACACTGTAGTATAGCAAGTCGATAAACCAACGGAAAATTCCGAGCCAAATTGGTACTTTGGTATAGGAAGCATCACAAATTTAGTGGAAAGAAAAGTGCGTTTAGTCAGGAGCAGAAGTATCTTACTTGTAGAAGGGAACCGATCTGGTTTAGAGTATCTCCACCGGTGGTCAGCGGCACCAATAGCGATTTGGGGGATGGCGTTGTTTTTGGGCATACACCGGTGCATCTAATAAAGCTTCGGCACGGTGTCGAGCCCAATAGAAGCATCGGCAACCCCGTACCGACCCCTTTGCAAACGGTACGGATCGGGGGCGCTGGCACCATCGTCCATGTAGGAAAGCACCCGCAGGGCCCTTCTGCCAGCCAGACGCGCCGGTTCCCCCCTCCTCCCATGCCCGCCCGAGCTGGCTTCCACCCATCGCCTCCGCCGCGTCCCCCGTGCTTGCCTTCCACCCTGCCTGTCCAGAAACCGCCAGCCATCGACACTGCCGCCACTCCCTAGACCGGCCACCACTCTTTCGGCCAGCATAGAGGTCGCCACCACCGCCGCCCAACCGCCCCACTCGCAAGGTGTTCGTTCATATTGCCGCAATGGACAGCGACGGCGAGATGTTGGTGCAGTTGTTCATGAAGGAGGAGAACACTGCCGCTGTCCGGCGGCGGCAGCTGTCGTCGTGGTGAACAGACAGATGCCATAGGATGGCTTAAGTTGGGGCCGAGTTGGACGCTAGAGGATTCGGGGGAGGGTTTTGGATCAGGTAGGATGAACTTCCGGGTGCTTTCCTCAAGAACTTGGCCAAGGCCAGAGGTAGAAGAAGAAAGACACAAGGATGAACTTCGCTCTAGATCTTCTCTATTCCATGAACAATGTTACAGGAAGTTTTCATACACGTCTCTCGTTGTCTATATTCCACGCCCGTAAAGGAGACTGCCCCCTCTCCTTATATAGGGGAGAAGGTGGCTTACAAGGGAAGAAACCCTAATGGCATCTTTGAACAGACAAACTACTTTACAAAGCTATACTTTAATCATAGATGGCCGTATCCTCTTTAATCGGGAGGTGATGTCCTCCTAGCTTCTTTGGGCGTCATCCTTGCCTTTTACGTCATGGCTTCGTTTAAAGCCACTTTGCTTAGCTCATCTTTGTCTTCTAGCTCCCGAGAGAATCTTTGACCAGCTTTGCTTATACCGGGATCTTGTATTCTTAGCTCATTCCCATGTCCCTCTTTGGGCATACCGGTATAGACTTCCTTAGCCAAAAACCTGAACTCATGGCCCGGAATGACTATCAAACCGGTATCTTGAGGGCTCAAACCATCCGGTTTGGCATGCCTTTGGCACCGGGGTCATCCCCCAACATTAGTCCGAAGCTGGTATAGTCCGGTGGATTTTATCCGACGGTCCATGCCAGGTTCTTATCTCACAAGGTACCGGTTTGATCCTTCCGGTACCTGTTCAGAGATGCCGGCTTCCTTGCCTTAGCTGTTTTCTATTATCTTCCGGATCTTTCCGGTATCTTACGTCATGTTTTCACGTCGCTTCCTTTGTAAGGTGTCTCCGGTGTCTTTTCCTCCGGTATCATTGACATTTACTCCCTCCTCGGCGAAGTCGAGAATTTCTTGGGTACCGTGCCTGTCAGAGACATGCGCACTGTTACTGCCGTGTCAGTGTCAGTGGTCACTTCGGTTCGGCCTGCGCCAGCATTTAATGTGCCACACCGGATCCTTTTGGCCATTCCGGATCCGTGCGGCGACCCTGTGGCCTCTTAGTTCTGTGCGTGTATCTTTGCGCCACGTGGCGCCCACGAGGCGAACCGCCACGGCCCGACAGTTTCCGGCCCATTTCCACTTCTCCCTTTATAAGGGCGGAGCAGTTCATCTTCTTCCCCTTCTTCGCATTTGCCCCCGTTCCTGAGCACTTCAAGCCCTTCGCCCCTTGTATCCTCATCGCCGCCGGTCACCGCCAGAGCTTGCTCCGACGAACCTGCACCGTTCTCCTTGCTGCGGTGAAGCTTTCCACCGCGCCAAGTTCCTGCGGTGCTCCTTCTCCGCCGCTGCTTCAAGCTTTCTCCGGCGGACCTTGCTGCTCTCTGTCGCCGGCCTTCGTCAACGGTTAGGCCTTCGCCATTTCTCCAGCGAACCTTTCCTTCACGTCTCCCGCAGCCTCGGGTGAGCCCCAATGCCTATTTGCTCTCTTTCTCTTGCTTTCCAGATCTCGAGTTGGTAGTGTATTTACTTCGTCTTTTCTTTTGCTTTTTCTCTTACTCATAGATCTTCGCGCGGGGGTAGATCGTGGGATTCTTGTTTCTCTTCATCAAATTTCATGTCTAGTGAGGAATCTTCCTCCTCCTCTTCTTCTGCCTCTTCTTCCGCTAGCCGGCGTAGCAAATCCTCCGACGGATTAACCGCTGACCTTGTCCAGATGGAGACTGATTCCGGTAGCAACCAAGAAACCGGTAGCTCTACCGAAGCTTCCGGCGTAGATTCCGCCGGTATCACACGCGGGGCCTAGATGGGCTCCAACGTTAGCCAGTACGAAATCGACTGGCTTTACCGGTCCAGGAGGAATCCGGAAGGAGTATCCTGCCGGCTCCCTCGCGATGAGATTGAACCGGTGCCTGAACCCGGTGAACGCGTTGTCTTTCTCGATCACTTTGAGCGCGGCTTCGGCCTTCCCGTCTCTGATTTCTTTCGGCGTTTCCTTGATTTTTATCAACTTCAACCTCACCATCTTCCCGGCAACGCCATTTTTTTATCTCTCTTGCTATGCCACCTTTATGGAGGCTTATATCGGCATTCGTCCCACTCGCGAGACGTTTGCCCGTTTCTTTGCTCTTCGGATCAACTCCGTTCAGGGCAAGGAAATTCCTAAACCCAAACCCCCCGTACAATGCGGGTCTTGCATCATCGGCTCCCACCAAGGGAGCCCTTTTTTCAAGTTTTCCGATCTCGAGTCATGCCGGCTATGGCAAGGGACCTTCTTCTACGTGAAGAACAACGGCGCGGCGGACCTCATCGACCTGCCGCCTTTCAATGGGCGCCCACGAAAATAACCGGAGCTACAATCCGAAGGAGTCTCACATAGAGACCAACCGGATTATACGCTTCATGAAGCGATGAAGGACACCAACATCTCGCCCGATGATATCATCCGCGCTTTATCTTGCGCCGGTGCTTCCTCTTAAGCGCCGCATGCATAAGATGAGCGAGATGTATGGTCCCGTGATCCTACCAAGATCACCGAATCCTCTCGCAAGAAGGATGTCCTCAAGGCTAGGCGATCTCGCGCTGCCATACGGAAGATTGGGAATGGGGCCTTCGCCTCTCTCCACTAACCCCCGACCCAAGAAGTAAGAAATTACGCAACTCGGGTCGGTATACCGGTAACTTTTGCATTGTGACTAACCCTTTTTTCTCTTTTGCTTTTCAAGCCAAGGACCGCTTCCCCGGCATTGACTCAGACCGGCGAGGTCCTTGCCGGAAGCGGGCTCTGGACAAATTCGACCCGGACCCCGTTATTCATTGGCAGGATCTCAAGATGGGCCGGACTCCAGCTTCGCGCCTCGGCAAATCCCCACCGGAACCATCCGGTTCGTCCGACGACCTGACCTTGCTTGAGGTATTTCTTCTTTTTGATCTCTCATATTCTGTTATTGTTCCTCTGTAGATGTTCCCTCAGCCAACATCAACCCACAGGTTCATGAGCACGTCACCCCCCTGCAGGCCGAGTTCTGGACAAACTCCAAGGAGCAAGAAAAACAAGGCCCCGGCGACAAATGCCGGTTCAAGCCAAGCCCCTCCTGCCAAACGCTCCCGGACGCAAGTCCTTGGGGGTAAAGAAGTAGGCAAGAGGCGCTACAAGGGAAAAACCCTGCCGGTTTCTTCCGGGTAAGTTTTGTGTTTCTTTGTTCGCTTGGTTTCACAGATTTTTCTTTCTGGTTGCTTTTTCTTATCTTTTTTCTCTTTGCTTTCCTTCAGTCCCGCGCTTTCGCTCTCCAAGGGCACTGCCGGTTCAAAGCTGGCGAGCTCTGAGGGGAAGAACAGGACTTCACCTCCTCCTCATTCGAGCCCGGTACCTTCTGGTACCGGTAATCCTTCCGCCTCCCCTCTGGGAGGCACAACAAGTGCGGGGCGCGCGGCCCCTACAACTCCTGATCACCGCGCGGAGGATGACTTTGTCTCCCCTCCTGACATGCAAGACACCGGCGCCAGCAACATCGGCGCCGATCCTGAAGCTGCCGGGCGGGCGGAACCTCAAGTTCCTCCCGTCCAGAAGGAAAAGAAGAAGAAGAAGAGTTCACGCTCTTCTCCCTCCAAGGCCGTGCCGGAAACTTCCGTGCCGGCAAGCACTACGTCAGCGCCAGAAGCTCCAATCCCTGAGCAGGCTGACGCCACACCGCCGCCGCCGCCGGAAACCCCTGCTCCTGAGGCAACCGGGGCCACGCCAACACCTCCGCCGGAAGCTCCTACCGCCAAGCCCACCGGGGACGTGCCGACGCCGCCGCCAGCTCAAGGACCTTCTGCGGCCAAGCCAACGCCGCCGCCAGCAGGCACCAAGCTCCGCACGTCTGAACCCTTCAAGGGAAAAGGCGCAGCTTCCGCTCCGCGGTCCCTGGTGCTGCATACCGGCCCCGCCGCCGTTGTGGCTGGAGAGCAAGCTACCGGCCTGCTGGGCCGGATTACCGAGCTGAAGCGCGAGGGCCGCGAGTGGGCACTTGCTTGATTACGCTGAGAAGTGGAATCAGGCAGATGTGTCCGCGGCTACGCGCGGTGTGGGAAAGGACCGGCTTCCCATCGTTGACCCAGCCGGCCCCAAGTGCACTGAAGGGCACTTCATCCGGCTGAAGCGCGCCGTGCGGGAGTTTGACAACGCCTGGCATGACGCTACCAGCAACGTGGTGGTAAGTTTCACCAATCTCTGCAACTCTTCTATTGATGCCGGTTTTATTCTTTCCGGATTTATATATATATCCTCCCAGTCCCCGAGTTTTGGGTTGAGAGCGCAGCTCTTAGCGCAAAACTTTCCTTAAAGAGTTTTCGAAACCGGCATCTTTTTCACAATTGTTTTCGTTCGAACAGAGCACGGCGGACGCCCGGAAGCAGCTCTTCGAGGAGCTTCTTTGGGAGCACCGGGACCTCTCTGAGGCACATAGCAAATGCCAAGGTGAGTCTTTTTTGCCTCCGGCATCTTCCTACCGGCATCTTTTTCTTCTTTCTTTGTTATTTACAAGTTTTTCGCATAACAGCTATCCCGGAAGCCTCCATTGAGGCCCTCAAGGTCCAGGTTGCCGCACTTCAAGGTATCCTTTCCCTTTTTTGGTTGACTTGTCTCTTTGTGTTTCATCTGTTTGCGTTTTCGTTAACATCTGCTTCTCCGGCCTCCAGATGAAAAGGACCAGCTCATCCGGAAGCACAAGGAGGCCTTGAACGCCCAGAAGGACATCTCTAGGGAGCTTAAGGATCAGGCTATGCAGGCCGGAGTCCGGCATGCCCAGGAGCTGAAGGACGCCAAGGCGGCAGCCGAGGCCGGCTGGCGGAGGTCGTGGATGATTCCGCGAACTCCACTGCTGTGCTGAGGGCAGAGCTGGAGGAAGAAAGGAAAGCGCGCAAAGCGGCAGAGCTGCAGCTGGAGGAGGAGACGAAGGCGCGGAAAGCGGCGGAGCATCACATTCAGCTTATGACCACCGATCATAAGGAATATGATCGGTTGGTCATGCAGACTGACGCGCTGGCTCTCAGTAAGCTTCTGTCTCTTCTTTTGCTTATAAGCTTTTGTCTTTCTCGAAAGCATATCTGTGTGCTTTTTTCCTTCCGGCAGATTCTTTTCCGGTGTCTTATCTTTATGTTTTTTCCCTTCTTTCTGTAGAGCATTTTCCGAATTCCCAGCCGCACGCCGTAAAAAAGGTGATGGAGGACCGGGTGGCGCGAAAGTTCCCCAACATGGACGCGCACTGGGATGGGTACGACTACCTGGTCGCCCTTTCCGCCCGAGTCCAGCACATGCGCTCAGTGGACCGGCACCTTGCCGATCTGCCGGACGTCGCCATCCTCGTTTTCAAGGTGTTGTGGCCTGAGGAAGCAATGCCAGCCAACGTCACGCTCACCGCCGACCGGCTTAAGGAGGCAGGGCGCCGTATTCACGAGTGGCAATGCTCCGCGGCTCGTGCCGGAGCCGATACCGCGCTGCGCGTCGCGTGCTCTTGGTACCCGGATTTGGATCTGGTTGCTCTTCAAGGTGTGCGTGAAAACGCACCCACCGATACGGATCCGATTCTCACCGCGAAGCGGTAGGATCGTGCCTATCGGCTTGCTGAGTATGCGCCGGCTCGCACCTTCATCCCCCCTCCCGAAGGCGTCAAGGACTACCTCAGCGATGAGGAAGAAGAGGAGGAGGGAGATGAAGACGAAGGTGCCGGCGACGGCGACGGCGATGCCGCTCCGGAAGGTCCAGAGGCCGGTGACGCTCCTCCAGAAGCCCCTGCTGCTTAAAATTTTAGCGTGATATGCTTATCTGTCTCAAAAACAATGGTTGTTAAATTCTACCCCGGTATGCCGGGGTCTTATGATGTAACATAACACTTATCGTTTTGGTTGTGGTACAACTTTGTGCCGGTATCTTGCATACCGGTAACTTATT
This sequence comes from Lolium multiflorum, assembly GCA_030979885.1. Classification (NCBI taxonomy): domain Eukaryota; kingdom Viridiplantae; phylum Streptophyta; class Magnoliopsida; order Poales; family Poaceae; genus Lolium; species Lolium multiflorum. The sequence continues at coordinate 179,481,280 of CM061752.1, forward strand.
AAGTTATGTTGGTTGGTTAACTTAGCATGTTGCCTTTGTCGTTTGCTTTTATCTTGCACTGCGAAGATTCCGGAATCGTTTCCGCATCCAATTTGATGCACACTTGGTTCTTTCCCTTTGCCTCTGCCTACCTCTTTTGGGTGTTTTGGTGTATGAGTTACAAAGTTCTTTTGCCAAGCGAACACTTCCTTGAACTTAGGAAAAATTCGAAATTTTGGGTTAGTTAAGCTTTTCCGGATTACTTGTTCCCACTTCCTCTTTCCGCAGTTCACGTGCTTAATTCCTACCGGTTTATCTTGCTTGCCATGAAGCCGGTTTGGACAACAGCAGAGTCGAAGACTCCGGTAGGTTTAGCACGTTACTAAACCGGAAAGAAAAATGTTCAAGAAGCAACGGCAAACTGAAAAAATAAACAGATTACATGCAAGTTTGATAGAGACAGTCCCCGAGAAACATTCGAGGTGCCGGAGTCCTTTATTCATAGCATAAGGTAAAAAGGAACTTCTTACAGTACAACTTCATGAGTAGAAAGGGCGCAACAACGCTATGTTCCAAGGACGCTTGGTCTCTGATGTGTGTAGTTGACACGTCCGTTGGGAACCCCAAGAGGAAGGTGTGATGCGCACAGCGGCAAGTTTCCCTCAGTAAGAAACCAAGGTTTAATCGAACCAAGAGGAGTCAAGAAGCACGTTGAAGGTTGATGGCGGCGGGATGTAGTGCGCGCAACACCAGAGATTCCGGCGCCAACGTGGAACCCGCACAACACAACCAAAGTACTTTGCCCCAACGAAACAGTGAGGTTGTCAATCTCACCGGCTTGCTGTAACAGGAGTAACCGTATTGTGTGGAAGATGATTGTTCGCAGAAAACAGTACAAGAGATTGTATGCGATGTAAAGAATAGGACCGGGGTCCACAGTTCACTAGAGGTGTCTCTCCCATAAGATAAAAGCATGTTGGGTGAACAAATTACGCTGGCAATTGACAAATAGAGAAGGCATAACAATGCACATACATGTCATGATAAATATAGTGAGATTTAATTGGGCATTACGACAAAGTACATAGACCGCTATCCAGCATGCATCTATGCCTAAAAAGTCCACCTTCGGTTATCATCCGAACCCCTTCCAGTATTAAGTTGCAAAACAACAGACAATTGCATTAAGTATGGTGCGTAATGTAATCAATAACTACATCCTTAGACATAGCATCAATGTTTTATCCCTAGTAGCAACAGCATCCACAACCTTAGAACTTTCTCTCACTGTCCCAGATTCAATGGAGGCATGAACCCACTATCGAGCATAAATACTCCCTCTTGGAGTTAAGAGCAAAAACTTGGCCGAGCCCTCTACTAATAACGGAGAGCATGCAAGATCATAAACAACACATAGGTAATAACTTTATAATTAACATAACATAGTATTCTCTATCCATCGGATCCCGACAAACACAACATATAGTATTACAGATAGATGATCTTGATCATGTTAGGCAGCTCACAAGATCCAACAATGAAGCACAATGAGGAGAAGACAACCATCTAGCTACTGCTATGGACCCATAGTCCAGGGGTGAACTACTCACTCATCACTCCGAGGCGACCATGGCGGTGAAGAGTCCTCCGGAGATGAATCCTCTCCGGCAGTGCCGGAGGAGATCCGTAATCCCCGAGGGATTGGCGGCGGCGGCGGCCTCGGGGGTTTCCGTATCGTGGCTCTCATCGGGGTTTCGCGACGGAGGCTATTTGTAGGCGAAGGGCGGTAAGGCGCACGAGGGGCCCACACCATAGGTCGGCACGGCCAGGGCTAGGCCGCGCCGCCCTGGTGTTTCGCCACCTCGTGGCCCCACTTCGACCGGTCTTCTCGGAAGCTTCGGCAAAGGACCCCGGCGTTGATTTCGTCCGATTCCGAGAATATTTCGTTACTAGGATTTCTGAAACCAAAAACAGCAGAAACAAAGAACTGGCTCTTCGGCATCTTGTTAATAGGTTAGTTCAAAAAAATGCGAATATGACATAAAGTGTGCATAAAACATGTAGATATCATCAATGTGGCATGGAACACAAGAAATTATCGATACGTCGGAGACGTATCGCATCCCCAAGCTTAGTTCCTCGTCCCGAGCAGTAAAACGATAACAAAGATAATTTCTGGAGTGACATGCCATCATAACCTTGATCATACTATTTGTATACATATGTAATGAATGCAGCGATCAAAACAATGGAAATGACATGAGTAAACAAGTGAATCATAAAGCAAAGACTTTTCATGAATAGTACTTCAAGACAAGCATCAATAAATCTTGCATAAGAGTTAACTCATAAAGCAATAAATCAAAGTAAAGGTATTGAAGCAACACAAAGGAAGATTAAGTTTCAGCGGTTGCTTTCAACTTATAACATTTATATCTCATGGATAATAGTCAATATAGAGTAATATAATAAGTGCAATATGCAAGTATGTAGGAATCAATGCACAGTTCACACAAGTGTTTGCTTCTTGGGGTGGAGAGAAATAGGTGAAATGACTCAACATAAAAGTAAAAAGAATGGTCCTTCAAAGAGGAAAGCATCGATTGCTATATTTGTGCTAGAGCTTTTATTTTGAAAACATGAAACAATTTTGTCAACGGTAGTAATAAAGCATATGAGTTATGTAAATTATATCTTACAAGTTGCAAGCCTCATGCATAGTATACTAATAGTGCCCGCACCTTGTCTAATAGATTGGATGGATCATCGCAATACACGTGTTTTAACCAAGTGTCACAATGGGTACCTCCATGCCTTTGTACAAAGGTCTAAGGAGAAAGCTCACATTTTGGATTTCTCGCTTTTGATTATTCTCAACTTAGACATCCATACCGGACAACATGGACAAAGAGATAATGGACTCCTCTTAATGCATAAGCATGTGGCAACAATTATTATTCTCATATGAGATTGAGGATATATGTCCAAAACTGAAACTTTCACCATGAATCATGGCTTTAGTTAGCGGCCCAATGTTCTTCTCTAACAATATGTATGCTCCAACCATTAAGGTGGTAGATCTTCTTACTTCGACAAGACGGACATGCATAGCAACTCACATGATATTCAACAAAGAATAGTTGATGGCGTCCCCGAAACATGGTTATCGCACAACAAGCAACTTAATAAGAGATAAAGTGCATAAGTACATTCAATACCACAATAGTTTTTAAGTTATTTGTCCCATGAGCTATATATTGCAAGGCGAATGATGGAATTTAAAGGTAGCACTCAAGCAATTTACTTTGGAATGGGGAGAAATACCATGTAGTAGGTAGGTATGGTGGACACAAATGGCATAGTGGTTGGCTCAAGGATTTTGGATGCATGAGAAGTATTCCCTCTCGATACAAGGTTTAGGCTAGCAAGGTTATTTGAAACAAACACAAGGATGAACCGGTGCAGAAAAACTCACATAAAAGACATATTGTAAACATTATAAGAATCTACACCATCTTCCTTGTTGTTCAAAACTCAATACTAGATATTATCTAGACTTTAGAGAGACCAAATATGCAAACCAAATTAGCAAGCTCTAGGTGTTTCTTCATTAATGGGTGCAAAGTATATGATGCAAGAGCTTAAACATGAGCACAACAACCCAAGTATCAAATTATTCAAGATATTTTAGAATTACTACATGTAGCATTTTCCAATTCCAACCATATAACAATTTAACGAAGAAGAAACTCGCCATGAATACTATGAGTAAAGCCTACATATTTGTCCATATGCAACAATGAGCGTGTCTCTCTCCCATACAAAGAATGCTAGGATCCATTTATTCAAGCAAAAACAAAAAACAAAAACAAACCGACTCTCCAAGCAAAGCACATAAGATGTGACGGAATAAAAATATAGTTTCAGGGGAGGAACCTGATAATGTTGTCGATGAAGAAGGGGATGCCTTGGGCATCCCAAGCTTAGACACGCTTGAGTCTTCTTAGAATATGCAGGGTGAACCACCGGGGCATCCCCAAGCTTAGAGCTTTCACTCTCCTTGATCATATTGCATCATACTCCTCTCTTGATCCTTGAAAACTTCCTCCACACCAAACTCGAAACAACTCATTAGAGGGTTAGTGGACAATAAAAATTAACATGTTCAGAGGTGACACAATCATTCTTAACACTTCTGGACATTGCATAAAGCTACTGGACATTAATGGATCAAAGAAATTCATCCAACATAGCAAAAGAGGCAATGCGAAATAAAAGGCAGAATCTGTCAAAACAGAACAGTCCGTAAAGATGGATTTTATTGAGGCACCAGACTTGCTCAAATGAAAATGCCCAAATTTAATGAAAGTTACATATCTGAGGATCACGCACGTAAATTGGCTTAATTTTCTGAGCTACCTACAGGGAGGCAGGTCGAAATTCGTGACAGCAAAGAAATCTGAAACTGCGCAGTAATCCAAATCTAGTATGAACTTTACTATCAAAGACTTTACTTGGCACAACAAAACACAAAACTAAGATAAGGAGAGGTTGCTACAGTAGTAAAAAACTTCCAAGACTCAAATATAAAACAAAAATACTGTAGTAAAAATATGGGTTGTCTCCCATAAGCGCTTTTCTTTAACGCCTTCAGCTAGGCAGAAAGTGTATATCAAGTATTATCGAGAGATGAAGCATCGACATTACCTTGGGCTTTACCCTTACCTTTCTTGTCCTTTTTCTTACTCTTTGGCTTAGGGAATATATGGCTACCCCGGGTGTAGAGGTGAATTTTAGGGTGCCTTCTCTCATGTCTATGACTGCTCCCAATAGTTTCAGCAGGATCTTCCGAGTGTGATTTGTCCTGTTCCTGCGCATTCAATGACAAGATAATCAATGGATATTGTTCTCCCAAGAATGGTTGTATGCACACCCGCAGCTATCCCTTTAGGAATTATAACAGAGTTATCAATAAGAGTTATTCCTTCTCCCCCTTCAGCGAATTCCCAAAGTTTCAAAGATTTATGAATACTCTTAGGCATTAGGCAAAATTCAGTCATAATATCACAATTAGCATGAAGAGTTTGGTCACCTATGACAATTTTAATAGTTGGATCCCACAATGAAGGTTCAGAGTTCACTAAAACTTGATCAAGACGGTTACGAATATATCCATAATTTTCATTTAAGCGAGATGCACTTGTCTCAAGAGTGTTTAATCTATTATAAATGCTAATAAGGGCTGAATCAAAGTTATTAGCTGAATCATGTGATGCAACCAACTTCTTTTATGGCATTAAAAGCTTGATCCCCATTACAATGAAGGAAATCTCCTCCCACTAGAGCATCCAAGGCATATCTATAGCGAATCATAAGACCAAAATAAAAATTACTAAGGAGCAAACTTAGAGTCATTTGAGGTTCAGTTTTACGATAAGAAGTAAAAATCCTAGACCAAGCATCTTTAAAACTTTCCTCATCCCCTTGTTTAAAAGTAAAAACTAATTCCTAGGTGAAGAAGTAACAGGTACGAGCTAGACATGATAACAAAAGTAAACTAAATGCAAGTAACTAATTTTTTTGTGTTTTTGATATAGAGTGCAAGACAAGAAATAAAGTAAAGCTAGCAACTAATTTTTTTGTGTTTTGATATAATGCAGCAAACAAAGTAGTAAATAAAATAAAGCAAGACAAAACAAAGTAAAGAGATTGGGAAGTGGAGACTCCCCTTGCAGCGTGTCTTGGATCTCCCGCAACGGCGCCAGAAATTTGCTTGATGCATGTAGTTGACACGTCCGTTGGGAACCCCAAGAGGAAGGTGTGAGCACAGCGGTTCCCTCCGCAAGAAACCAAGGTTTAATCGAACAGGGGGAGTCAAGAAGCACGTTGAAGGTTGATGGCGGCGGGATGTGCGGCGCAACACCAGAGATTCCAACGTGGAACCTGCACAACACAATCAAAGTACTTTGTTCAACGAAACAAAGAGGTTGTCAATCTCACCGGCTTGTGTAACAAAGGATTAACCGTATTGTGTGGAAGATGATTGTTTAGAAGAAGTAAAACAAGTATTGCAGATTGTATGCGATGTAAAGAATAGGACCGGGTCCACGGTTCACTAGAGGCTCTCCCATAAGATAAAAGCATGTTGGGTGAACAAATTACGTCGGGCAATTGACAAATAGAGAGGGCATAACAATGCACATACATGTCATGATAAATATAGTGAGATTTAATTGGGCATTACGACAAAGTACATAGACCGCTATCCAGCATGCATCTATGCCTAAAAAGTCCACCTTCTGTTATCATCCCCCTTCCGTATTAAGTTGCAAAACAAAGACAATTGCATTAAGTATGGTGCGTAATGTAATCAATAACTACATCCTTAGACATAGCATCAATGTTTTATCCCTAGTAGCAACAGCACATCCACAACCTTAGAACTTTCTGTCACCGTCCCGATTCAATGGAGGCATGAACCCACTATCGAGCATAAATACTCCCTCTTGGAGTTAAGAGCAAAAACTTGGCCGAGCCTCTACTAATAACGGAGAGCATGCAAGATCATAAACAACACATAGGTAATAACTTGATAATTAACATAACATAGTATTCTCTATCCATCGGATCCCGACAAACACAACATATAGTATTACAGATAGATGATCTTGATCATGTTAGGCAGCTCACAAGATCCAACAATGAAGCACAATGAGGAGAAGACAACCATCTAGCTACCGCTATGGACCCATAGTCCAGGGTGAACTACTCACTCATCACTCCGGAGGCGACCATGGCGGTGAAGAGTCCTCCGGGAGATGAATCCCTCTCCGCGTCGGAGGAGATCTCCAGAATCCCCGAGATGGGATTGGCGGCGGCGTCTCTGGAAGTTTTCCGTATCGTGGCTCTCAGTGTGGGGGTTTCGCGACGGAGGCTATTTGTAGGCGGAAGGGCAGGTAAAGAGGCGGCACGAGGGGCCCACACCATAGGTCGGCGCGGCCAGGGCCTGGGCCGCGCCGCCCTGGTGTTTCGCCACCTCGTGGCCCCACTTCGACTCTCCTTCGGTCTTCTGGAAGCTTCGTGGCAAAATAGGACCCTGGGCGTTGATTTCGTCCAATTCGAGAATATTTCGTTACTAGGATTTCTGAAACCAAAAACAGCAGAAAACAGCAACTGGCTCTTCGGCATCTTGTTAATAGGTTAGTTTCAGAAAATGCACGAATATGACATAAAGTGTGCATAAAACATGTAGATATCATCAATAATGTGGCATGGAACACAAGAAATTATCGATACGTCGGAGACGTATCAGTCTCATCTCCGGATTTGTCCGCCTTTCCTTTTTTCCATTCCTGTGCGTCAATCAGGTAATAGGCATCATTGTGCAGTGCTTTGCTTACAATGAAGGGTCCCTCCCAAGGAGGTGAGAGCTTGTGCCGTCCTTCTGTGCGTTGCACTAAGCGTAACACCAAGTCTCCCTCCCGGAAAACTCTCGGGTTAACCTTCCGGCTGTGATAGCGTCGAGGTTTTGTTGGTAAATGGCTGTTCTTGCCAAGGCCAGTTCTCTTGCTTCTTCTAGCAAGTCCACATCGTTTTCTCGGGCCTCTTTTACCTCTTGTTCGGTATAGAGTTGCACCCTTGGTGAGTCATGGAGAATGTCGGTTGGTATGACCGCTTCTGCTCCGTAAACCATGAAGAATGGAGTGTATCCGGTAGACCGGTTTGGAGTTGTTCTTATGCTCCATAGCACTGCCGGCAGCTCATCAAGCCAGCAGCCTGGTGTCTTTTCTAGTGGCTCAATTAGCCTTGGTTTTATACCGGAAAGCACCAGCGCGTTGATTCTTTCGACTTGGCCATTGCCTTGTGGGTGCGCCACTGAGCACAAATCTAACCGGATGTTTTTGTCTTCACAGAATCGCTTGAATTCTCCTTGGGCAAAGTTTGAGCCATTGTCAGTTATGATACTGTGTGGGTATCCATACCGCAGGATCACATCTTTTAGGAACTTCACCATTTGTGTGGCCGTCGCACTTTGCGATGGGCTTCACTTCCAACCACTTGGTGAACTTATCCACCATTAGGATGTGGGTCATGTTTCCCCTTGCGGTTTTGAACGGTCCAACCATGTCCGGGCACCAAACAACAAATGGCCATGTTAGCGGTATGGTTTCGGCCGGAAGGCGGTATGATTTTGTTTGGCGTACCTCTGGCAACCATTGCATTTTCTTACTAGATCCTCAGCATTGTCCAAAGCCGTTGGCCAGTAGAACCTATGCCGGAATACTTTTGCTACCAGCGCCCTTGATGAAGCGTGGTGTCCACACTCTCCTTGGTGAATCTCCTTGAGCATCTCTTTTCCTTCTTCCGGTTCCACACATCTTTGAAGGACACCGGTGACACTTCTCTTGTATACCTCACCATTAATGAAGGTGTATGCTTTGGCTCTCCGTTGGATCCTTCTTGATTCAGTTTCGTCAACCGGCAAGGTGCCGTTGATCAGGAATTCCTTAATAGGTTTAACCCAAGATGGTGTTTCTCTAACCACAAACACCGGCACATCTATATCCATGCTGTCCACAAGCATTGCCTCTTCCGGTATGGGCGTCGCAGTCCCCGAGCTTACCGGCGCAGCCCCGAGTTTGCGGGCAGTCCCCGGGATTTTGCCGGGCTTGAGTCCCGAGTTTCCTTCGTCGATGTCCATTGGCACCACATGTGATTCCGGTACGAAAATTGATTCCGATTCCGGACTTGGCTTGATTGATGGAACTCTTAGGTGTGCCAAGGCTATCCCGGGAGGAATTTCTTGCCTGGACGAACCTAGCTTGGATAAAGCATCCGCGGCATCATTCTCAGCCCGCGGCACATGGTGAAACTCACATCCTTCGAAGAACCCGGCAATCTTTTGCACATGAAACCGGTATGAGGCCATGTTGGCATCTTTTGCGTCCCAATCTCCGACACTGTACCACAAGATCTGAATCGCCATAGCAAATGATCCAGAGCGCCGATTTCTTTTGCGACTTTGAGCCCATGTATCAGAGCTTCGTACTCAGCAACATTGTTTGATGCCCTGAAGTGCACTTGCAAAACATACCGGAGATGATCTCTTTTGGCGAGGTAAGTACCACACCAGCACTAGACCCTCCTTGAGCTTGGATCCGTCAAAATGCATCTTTTATTCTATTTTGTGTTCCGGCGGTTTGTATTGCATATCCAATCGACCAGGAAATCAGCCAAAGCTTGTGATTTTATGGCATCTCTTCTTTCGTATACCGGCACGTATGGTGACAATTGAATTGCCCATTTTGCAATCCGGCCGCTGGCATCCTTGTTGCCCATGATATCTGAAATGGGTGCTTCACTTACCACCTTCATGGGGTGCTCCTCGAAATAGTGCTTGAGCTTAGTGGCGGCCATGAACACGCCATAGGTCATTTTTTGGAAATGAGGGTAGTTTTGTTTTGAGGAGGAGAGCACCTCGCTCAAGTAGTATACCGGCCTCTGCACGGTTTTTCCTTCCTCTCTTTCTACCACAACCACAACACTCACAACCCGGTTGGTTGCCGCTATGTACAACAACATGGGCTCCCTTTCCAAAGGCGAAGCCAATAGAGGAGCGGTGGCTAGCATTGTTTTCAGCTCTTTGAACGCTGCGTCTGCCTGTGGGGTCCAGACAAAAGTATCCGATTTTTTCATTAAGGCATAGAGCGGCAAAGCCTTTTCTCCTAGTGACATAGGCATCCCAAATGGGCCTGCCGAAGATAGTACCCGGGGTTTACTGAAGGCCCAAATACCCGAAGAATAAGAAGATTCGGGAGCCCAAGATATATTAAGGAAAGTTAGAGTTGTAATAGGAAGTGTTATTTGTAAATCTGGCGGGATGAGTTGGAAACCGTCCCGAACTCTGTAACTTGTACAAAACGAAACCCTCGGCTCCGCCTCCTATATAAAGGGGGAGTCGAGGAACGAAGAAATCGAATCATTGTTACGAACCCTAGTTTTCATAATCGTCGAGTACTTTTCGGCTGAAACCTTCGAGATCTACTTGCCCTCTACTTCTAAACTAAACCCTAGCCTACAATCCATAGGCATTGACAAGTTGATACCTTGTCAATTGGCGCCGTCTGTGGGAACTAGAGGCGTAAGGATCTGATCTCGATGGCACGTTCAAGATCTTCGACATCGTCAACCGCAAGCAACACAATGGATCGAGGTAAACAGATCGCTGCTGGTCTTGTCGATTTTGTTCCTCACCCACCCTCCCGTTTGGATGCATATGCGTATCTGGCGGAGCCCATGGAGATGACGTTCGGAAGGTTTCACTTTCGCGTCGAGAAGGAAGGATCGTATCGTGTCGAGATTCCGATTTTGTCGGGATCGTCGGCAGTCGATTCCGATTTTTCAAGCTATGCATCGTCAACCGAGTCAGGAGAAGAAGAAACTTCGTCGACACACTACGTCAGCACCAGAGCAAGAGAGAAACTCGCCAAGATCTTCAACGACATGTCGTTTGAGTCATCTGCGGACTCATATATAAGCGATGGCTCAAGCGATGTCGACAGTTACGACTTCATCGACAAATCTATCACAGTGGGCAAGGTCTTCATCAATCTCAACGATGATGTCACCAAACCCAACATAGATCTGAATACAAAATATCATCAGATTTATGCCATTGAGGATCAAGAGGAAACATCTGAGGCTTTCGACGATCTGGGAAATCCATACGTCGATCCCTCCAATCTGCGACAAGGCCTGGGCAACAAATACGTCGGGCCAGAGCCGCGAGATAGAGTTCAACTTTCACAAGCAGCGTGGGACAGAGCCGCGAGAGCTATGAACGGTACAGAACCAATGGCTACCACAGCCACACCAGAGGAATTACAAGCATATCAATATAGGCTCGCACGAGCTGCAAGAATTGGAAAAACAGACCTGAGTTAAACAGGAGAAAGGAGCTTCGCATCCAGCAGGAGAAGGGCAGATCTAAGTCGACAATCTAGAACTTCGGGTGATAGCCACAGGGAGGCTCGGAACAGAGCAAGATCAAGGTTGCAACATATACCCGAGGCAGAAAGAGAGCACTTGGTCCAAAACCTCGACATGTCCTTCATGTCGATAGATACAAGAGGAAATATCATCCCTAAGACACCAGAAGCTGGGTATATGGCGACACATGCTTTTATCCTTGCATCTAAACCACCTCCAGGTGATCCAAGGGAAACACTATACAATATGGCGGTAGCAGGAGTTGGAGCTATGGGGACAGCGTTTGTATCAACGCCTCCCGAAGGAGCGGCAAGGCAAAATAGTCCACGACCTGCAGCAGCAACGGCAGCAGCTCCTGAAGGACCAAGTGGAGCAAGAGACACAGCAGCACAAGCAAGGGTCGACAGAGCGCGGCAAAGCAGAAGGGATCATTGGCAATCTCCGGAGCTTAATGACGAAGATATGTGCGGCTTACCATGCTTCACGAGGCGAAAAACTCGAGTCCCCTCAGGATTCAAGTTACCCGACAACTTCAAGAAATTCGACGGCCTTCAAGATCCAGAGGATTGGCTAGTTGATTATCTCGAGGCAGTGAAGCTCAGGAGGAACCGGGGCAACAGCTATGCAAAGCATCCCAGGTGCATTTGAGTGGAGCCGCACGATCTTGGATAAAGAAACTCACTCCAGGATCTATCGACAGCTGGGAAAGTTTCGAGGACGTGTTCGTCAAGAATTTCAGATCCACGTGCAAAAAAACTGCGTCGTTAGAGGAGTTAAGAGCATGTCGACAAAAACCAGATGAGCCAATGAGAAAGTACATCCAAAGGTGGAATATCATCAAAAACTCGGCAGAAAATATATCTGATGAGAGAGCAATAGATGCGTTTGTCGCGGGAATCAGGCGTGGGATTTGTCGAGGACTTAGGAAGGACCAATCCAAAGACAGTATCAGCGTTAATGGAGATAGCAAACAGATGGGCAGATGGAGAAGACGCTGTCCACAACAAACGGCACAGGTCGCCAGAGGAGGACCGTGGTCGAAATTATCAACCGAGGCGACGATTTCCTCGGCAGTACCCGAACTATGACGCTCCAGGACAAATTTCGGCAGGTTTTCGGACAAATACAGGAGGAAGCAACAGAGATGATTACCAGAGAAGCAGTGAACAGCGAGGTGATAACAGGGATGATTCACGCAACAAGGCAAAATAGCGGGCCTAGGTTCCCAAGGCCTTTCGTGTCCCCTGAAGAGATGATGAATGGGCCGTGTCAAATGCACTTTTTCCTCGACAGCAACGGTAAAAGACAGTCAGGGCACCTGCAGAAAGACTGTCGAAATTTTCAGGCAATGCTAAGATATGCAGAAGCTAACGCGCAACACAGAGAAATCCTCGAGAACCCAGAAGCGAGATTCACTTGCCGCCTCCTCCCGCGATTACAGACGACAATCGGCATCAGCTCAGAATAGCGGCAGCACCTCCACCACCACCTTATGTTGATCCTAACTCCAACGGAGCGGTGTCGATGATTCAGAAGGGAAGGCCGTCCAATAGAGCTCAGAAAGTAATCTCGACGGGTGTTTATGGCAGAAAAATGCCTCCACCAACGTTGAGTATCTTAATTGGTCAGGGCAAGATATTGGCTTCACCATAGCGGATCATCCGCAGCAAGTTCCTCGACCAGGGCAGTCAGCACTTATTCTGCCAGCAGTTATCGCGGGATTCGATGTCTCCCGAGTGTTCATAGACGGCGGCAGCAACCTAAACCTTATGTATGCGATACATTGAGGAAGATGAGACATATCCTTAGCAAACTTGAAGCCAACGAGACACAAGGTTCCACGGCATCACAGGAGAAACCAAGTTATCCATTGGGGAAGATCAATCTCGACGCTCGTTTGGGACCGAGAAAATTATAGAATCGAGAGGCTGGAATTTGAAGTCGTGGATTTTCCGTCACATACCACGCTTTGTTGGGACGACCAGCATATGCTAGATTTATGGCGGTGCCACACTATACATACCTGTTGTGGAGATTGCCTGGACCAAAGGGACCAATCACGGTTAAAGGAAGCTTTGCCTTAGCCGATAAATGCGACAAGGATTTTCATCGGCTATCAGAAACTTTCGGGATGCAAGCTGAGTATTTGGCGTCAAAAAGCATGACGATTAGACGTACTGCCAGACATTGGAAGGCCAAATAAAGAATCAACTTTCAATACCAAGAAAAATTCTAAGGAGGTGCAGGTTCACCAAACAGACGAAAAAGACGACATCTATCGCAAACGACATGGATATCGCATAGGAAACGCTCGTCGAGTTCCTCCGTGAGCCCGGAAAATCTTCGCATGGTGTCCAGCTGACATGCCGGGAGTACCCGGGGAACTTGCCAACACCACCTAAACTTGGATCCATTAGCGAGACCAATCAAACAACCTCGGCGTTTCGGAACCCAACCGCAAAGCTATGCTATCAGTAAATCGACTTGAGGAAGCTAGTTTTATCAAAGAGATATCTACAGAAGCCACATGGGTAGCTAACCCGGTGATGGTGCCGAAGAAACACACGAAGTCCTTCGCATGTGCGTCGACTTTACGTGTCTCAATAAACATTGTCCAAAGGATCACTTTCCCCTCCCGAGGATCGATCAAATCACGACTGGATGTGAACGTCTTTCCTTCCTGGACGCTTATTCTGGTTATAACCAGATCAGATTGAAAGAAGAAGACGAGGCCAAAACAGCGTTCATAACACCTTACGGCGTGTTTTGTTACAGAACAATGCCTTTCGGTTTAAAAAACGCGGGAGCAACATATCAGAGGATGATGCAGAAGTGTTTGGCGACACAGATCGGGAAAAACGTGCAAGTATACATCGACGATGTCGTCATAACGTCAAAAGAGGGGGCAACACTGATTGAGGATCTCAAGGAAACCTTCGACAACCTCAACAAATTCTGCCTCAAGCTGAACCCGACGAAGTGTTCCTTTGGCGTCCCAGCAGGAGAACTTCTGGGATTTCTAGTCTCAGCAAGAGGGATTGAAGCAAATCCCGATAAAATACAAGCTATCGTAACAATGAGAAGCCAACAAAGTTGAAAGAAATACAACAGCTAATGGGCGAGTCGCAGCTTTGAGCAGATTCGTCGCCAGGTTGGGAGAAAAAGATTACCATTTTACGCTCTAATAAAGCAAGGAGATAAATTCCAGTGGAACGAAGAGGCCGATAGAGCCTTCGAGGACTTGAGCGCGTCTGACACCACCAATTCTGGTGGCGCCGAAGGAAAAGGAACCTCTCTTGTTATATATTGCAGCCCGCCCCAAGTGGTGAGCACGGTGCTAGTTGTCGAAAGAGAAGAAGAAGGAAAACTTCACGGCGTGCAGAGGCCAGTATACTTCGTCAGTGAAGTTTTATCGCCCTCAAAACAAAGGTACCTCGTACCAAAAGCTAGCATATGGAGTGTTCACAACAGCACGAAAATTGCGCCATTCGGCACACTCGATCATAGTGGTCAATGAAGCTCCCTTGTCAAATATACTAAACAATCCAGAAGCTACGGGTCGTGTCTCCCTTTGGGGAATAGAACTTTCCCCTCGGGACATCACGTATGAAAAAAGAAAAGCAATCAAGTCGCAAGTTCTGCCGGACTTCATCGCAGAGTGGATGGAGTTGCAAAACACAGGACCTCCAGACGAGAACCTGGACCATGAACTTTGATGGGTCCAAAAGACTAGAAGGGGCTGGCGCAGGAGTAGTACTCATATCACCTGAAGGCGACAAGTTGAAGTACATCCTTCGGATGACGTTCCCTAACGCATCTAACAATGAAGCAGAATATGAGGCTCTCATACACGGGATGAAGATGGCGAAAGCTTGCGGTGCAACTCGACTAAAAATCTTTGGCGACTCACAATTGGTGGCTCAGCAAGTTATGAACCAATGTGACGCAGTCAATGATAGCATGATGGCATACAAGGAGGTGTACAACGAGCTCGAGAAGTTGTTCGATGGATGCGAAGTAAATCATATTAGCAGATTGAGCAACGACGAAGCCGACGTTCTTGCAAACATCGGGTCGCAATGCCTTGCAGTCCCGCCAGGTGTATTCTGGGAAGAGATAACAGAGAGATCCACCAAATCGACAAAATCAAAAAAGAAGGAGAAGAAACCCTCGGGGGCTACCAAGGAAAAGCAAGAGAGAAGAAGAAGAAGATCAGGACCTGGTCATGGTGATACAGATACCATGGATGCAGACGTACATATCATACATCCTCAGGAAAGAAATACCCGATGATCCAGTTGAGAGGCGAGTAATTCGACGCTCCAAAGCTTTCACGGTGGTCAAAGGAGAATTGTACAAGCGAAGTATTTCAGGCGTCTTGCAAAGGTGCGTCACACCCGAAGAAGGAAGAATAATTTTGAAGGATGTACACGAAGGAATATGTGGCCACCACGCAAGTAGTCGAGCTATTGCAGCCAAGGTTTTTCGGGCAGGATTCTACTGGTTGACAGCAATCGAGGACGCCAAGGAAATAGTAAGAACTTGCGACGCGTGTCAAAGGTTTGCCGCAAAACCTCACTCTCCAGCAGCAGAACTAACACCAATACCATTGTCATGGCCCTTTGCCCAATGGGGACTTGATATGGTGGGCAAGTTACACAAATCCTGGCCAGGAGGAAAGGAGTACATGCTAGTAGCTGTCGACAAATTTACAAAGTGGATAGAAGCGAAGCCGATAAATTCACCAGATGGAGCATCCGCAGTAAAATTCATAAAAGGACTCGTCTTCAGATTTGGAGTGCCCCACAGCATCGTCACAGACAATGGCAGTAACTTCACATCCCACGAATTCAAAGATTATTGCGAAGAAGTGGGTATCAAGTTACACTTTGCGTCAGTTGCGCACCCACAGACCAATGGCCAAGTCGAGAAAGCTAATGGAATCATCTGCAACGGCATTAAGAAACGCTTATTAGCACCACTGGAAAAAGCTCGACACACCTGGCCAGAGGAGCTGCCCAGTGTATTATGGAGCATACGAACAACACCAAACACAGCGACACAAGAAACTCCGTTCTTCTTGGTCCATGGAGCAGAAGCAGTAGCCAATGATAGAGCCGACTCCCGAGTCATAAATATAATGAAGAAACTTCCAGATAGTGGAAGGACGTCGGCCTTTCGGAAGCTCGAGACGAAGTACTATCAAGGGTAACCAAATCCAACAGGACTTGAAGAATTACCACAATCGACGTTTGCGGCCAAGATCCTTTCAGGTGGGAGACCTAGTTCTTTGGCTCGCATAAAAAAGTCATGAAAAACTCGAGTCACCATGGCTTGGCCCTTACATTGTCACGGAAGTAATCGGAGGAGGAGCATACAGGATAAAGGACAAGAAGACAGGGGTGGAGGAGCAAAACCCCTGGAACGTGGCGCAACTCAGGCGGTTCTACGCCTAGAGTCGAAATATAGTCCTTGTAAAACTTCAATGTACTGAAACACCCGCGAGTTTTCAGACGCACTCTTTTCCTTTTTCGGGGCACCGAGTGGGGCCGGGAAAGGTTTTTAATGAGGCGGGCTCGCGGTGCTGCAATATAATAAAGATAGTGTCAATATAACTTTTCTTTATCGACATGCTCAAAGTCTCTAACCCGACGAATTTCAATATAGTTCATCGAAAAAGAAAAGCCTTGCCTTGGTATTAAAAATACCTCGTGAGTCAATCAAAATACAAAATAGTACTCAATAAAGAAGCTCGGGGGCTGATATTCGCCATAAATACATATTAAATAAATGCCTTGGTTCAAAACCTCGCAATATACAAATACAGTAAATAGCCACCGAAACACTCGGGGGCTAGACAAATATAGAAATATAATGATTGCTTCACAATATAATCACAGTCATGGGTTACAAAGAAGAGTTATCTACAAAAGGAAAATAATTAATCATGATTCAGTATATCATCAAGGGTAATTCTGTTTTCTTCAGGAGCAGCGCCAAGAAAGTCAGCATAATGACCATCGGCAAAAAAGTCGGCATCCATCCGAAGAAGGTCTTCAATCATTTCTTCGGCTACAGGCGAAACCTTCGTGTTAATTCGGTCGACACCAACTCTTCGGCGCTTTACCTTCTGATGGACTTTCGCAACAACTTGGGTCAGGTCAAGATTTGAGTGGCAGATCTGAAGCATGATAAGAGCAAATCTGGCGCCAGCTACCAGTTGAGCTTTGACAAAATCATGAATCCTGTGGGCATCCTTGAATTTCTCCATTAACTCGGGAAGAGTTTTTGGTTGAACGTTCCGAGGAAACATGGAATTATAAACCATGGACAGGGTCTTGGTACAGAAGTCAAGGAAATCGCGAGTTTGAGAGGCGCGATCCTGAAATCTGACAATCTGGCGGGTCCTCTCCGGGGTAGCCCAAAACAGAGAACCATGATCAAGGGAAAGGTTAACAAGGAGGTTCGTCCTAGTATTTACCCTCTCTTCTTCGGCAACAGCATCAGTAAAGGAACCTATTAAAACAACGGAGCAGAAACTTTAAGAAGACGTAGCATGAAGACGGAAGATATTGAGGATGAAACAAGCATACCCGACATATCCGCACTGGCTTCATTCATCAACTCGAGCATGAAATTCTCTCGGGTAGTCGCCTTTTCAGCTTCGGAAGCAGCGATTTCCTTAGCAGCCACGGCCTCGCGAGCTTGCTGAAGTGCAATTTTTTCGGCTTCAGATGACTTACGAGATTTTTCCATCATCACAATTTGCTTCTTTGCATACTGAAGTTGCTGCCGAAGTTCATCCAATTCTCGCGGCAAGGAATCTTCGACAGGTGTAGCATCAGCAAGAGTTCTCTTTGAGCGAGAAGAAGAAGGCGAAACATTGGAAGGAGCGGAAGATGGAGTGTAGTTATCAAATACCAACTGAAATTTAAAAGACAACATCAATCAACAAGCAAAAGATAGAGTTTTCATTAATCTTTCGGAATAATTACAAAGGCCTTACAGTGGAGCTAACGAAGTACGTGTCGCCAAATAACTACTTTGGCGACAAGAGCAAAAGAAACAGAGAAAGAAAAACAAGGAGGCATGCAACTAGACCTCCGGCCTTGATGAGCTAGGAGTCGAAGCTGGTTTGATCCCGAGATAAGCCAAGATTTTCTTCGTGTTGGGCTTGGCTGCCTTAATCAGGGACCTCCATCTTGTTTGCTCTATCTGATCGGTGTCGCCAACTTTTGTCCAATCAACAGTCTGTTGGCTGTCAGAGCAACAGTGCTTTCGACAGCAATCTTCATGTTTTCTTGACGCATCTTCAGTCCAAGGTCTTCTGATGAATTGAAGCTCTTGGCAAGGGTAAGGAAAGTCGGGGGCTCCTCTTTCTTCGGGAAGAAGTAGGGGAACAGTGCCGACAATCCTGCATTCGCATTTGCCACGCCTTCACGAATTTCGGACCCATGAAGCTCCAGATAAGTAAGTGCGTCAAGGAGAGGGTCATTGACGGGATTCTCCAGATCAAAATCTTGGTTTGTTTGGGCTGCCAAGGAAACAAAACGTTGGTCAACAACAAGAAACAGCGGTTCTCATAAAAATAGAAGGGATCAATAATATTACTGTGAGTGCGTCGACTTTGTGATTTCAGGCGCTTGAGGATCCCCTGTTCACGAGAAGCTTGTGCAGCTTTGTGCTCGTTTAAGGCAGATTCAGCATCCTCAAGTCTTTTCTGCAGTTCCTCGACACTAGCAGCTTTTGCTTTGGCTTCATCAGCCTCGGCTTTAGCTTCGCTAGCAACAAGTTCGGCTTTCTTGCGAGCCGCCTCACTTTGCTCAAGTTTTTGAGCAAGTGCGTCGGCACGTTTGTTGGCCTCTGCAAGTTTCTCTGTCGAGATATAAAAAAAAGAAGAAAGATCAAAAACCGCGACAAGCAACAGGAGCAAAAAGTCAAGAAAAAATGGCAAGTATAAAAGTTGTTACCTTCGGCTCTGCTAGCATATTCACGGTACCCAATAAATTGGGATCCGATGCGGAGAAGCTCTTTGATCATGGGCTGTTAAAGAAGAACACAGCAAGAGAAACATCGGCATGAAAAAGAAAGTGAAGGCGTGAAAAAGCAAAATAGGGGAGTATAGATATCGACAAACTTACATCATCTAAGAGCAGAGTCGACGAGCTGCCCAATTGAGGGGCAGGTTCAACAATCGTTTCAATCCTTGTCCTTTTTGGTGAAGGAGCAAGGGGGCTTGCTGGCGGAGTTGTGGTGACGACGTTTTGTTGAGGAGGCGAGGATTCTTCTCCTTCAACTAGCGTGTCTGAGGCAAGTACAGTATGTGACGTGCTTGTCCGAGGAGCCACGTCAACAGTTGGTACTTCTTCCTCGTCATCACTGTTGATCAAAAATAGCATAAAAAGCAAGACAAGATAAACACCTCGAGTACAGAAAAAGGGAGAAATAAAGGTGACTTACGAGCTGACGAGGGATTCAATATAAGGATCATAAGCTGCCTTCGGATGAGAAGGAACAACTTTTTCAGCCTTAGAAGTGCCAGAATCCTCGGCATCATTCCTTTTCCTTTTGTTCCTTGGGGAAACAGCAGGAGGAAGGGATTGCCTCACTGGCTTCAGATTCAACTTCTTTTTCATGGGAAGCCGCAGATTTGTGAGAACCTGCGACTTCACTTTCAGGAATAGAAGAACCTTGGGTGTCTTCGGCAACGATAGCCTGTTCTTCGACTTCTCCATCCTCAGGAAGAGGAGGAAGGGAAGCCATAGTAGGATGGTTCTGCAGAAAATAGCGACAAAAGAAAAATTAGAGAGATACCAATACAATGAGATGCAGGGAAAGTTCGGAACAAGACAGAAACTCGAGAAGACAAAATACCTCGGGGAGAGGATTGGCGGAGCTGTATGGTTCCACGCGACAAGAGGAGGGAATAGGATCCTTCTTGGCCAGGCGGGAAACTCTTCGAATCAATTTCTCCAAGTCCTTTGCAGAAAGATCACTGGAGATTCTATTGGCGTCGTTTTCACCAGAATACGTCCAAAGGGGATTTTTGCGAGCCTGAAGAGGCTGCACTCTAATCCTAAGGAAGTAGGCAGTGATTTGAACACCGGATAGTTCTTTGCCTCGAGTATTTTGAAGCTGATGAATACGAGACATAAGTGCTTCTGTCGCCTTTTTCTCTTCTTCGGAAGCTTCAGCAACGGCGGCGCTGAATTTTGGCACTTCCGTCGAAAGGGATTATGTTGTGTTCCACAGAGTTGGCACTTTCTTCGTGAATGTAGAGCCATCTTTTGCGCCATCCTTGGACAGAATCAGGAAACTTGACGTCGAAATAATCAACGTCAGTTCGGACACAGATAACAACGCCGCCTATGTTATAGGTGGCGTTGTGGGAGCCATTGCGGCGGAGGCAGAAAATGCGTTTCCACAGAGCCCAATTAGGAGGGATTCCAAGGAAGCATTCGCACAGTGTGATAAAAATGGAAATGTGAAGGATGGAATTGGGGGTCAACTGGTGCAGTTGAATCCCGTAAACAAAAAGAAGGCCGCGGAGGAAATCGTGAATTGGGGCAGAAAGGCCGCGGATGAGGTGATCAACGAAACTAACCCGGTACTCCATTGGAGGGTTGGGGTAGCTTTCTTCGCTAGGAAAGCGGATGGCGTCTTCTTTCTTCATCAGGCCAAGCCTCTTCAGCGTGTTGACATCCTGGTTGGAGATTTTAGATCTCTCCCACTCAAGATCTTCAGCGGCCATCTTGGACTCTGGAGTGCTGTGGCGAGTGAGTCGCGTGCGCGGTGGCATCAACGGCAATGGAAAAAGCAATGTTCGTGAGTGCGGAAGATCAGAGAGAGTTGGGCGCAGGGGAAGTTTTTGCAAAGAGGAACAGATGTGCGGCGCAAGCGAAGGAGTGAACGGAGGTTGAAGAAAGGTTTATATAAGAATCGGGCGAAGCAATGCACCGTTGGATGAAGAAATCGTGTGGTGAAAAAAGATCTTCTAGATAAAAGGGTAAAAAGGTATTTTTACTGAGATAGGCGTTACCGTACGTGCGCCAGAAGCGGAGGACGTGTGTCCCCCACTTGCACGACGTGTCAACGTGGTGGAAACAATGGACCCACAAGGCAGAAAAATCACGACTATTAACAGAGATGAAGTAAATTTGACTAAGGGAAGCATGCCGACAAGAAAAATAAAAAGAAGATTGGCGACAGGAGAAGTTATTAAATACTTCGGGAGCCTTTGATCAAATACAAGTTTTTGCCCAAATGCTCGGGGGCTACTTCGATAAAAAGTAAAATTTCGAGTATGGCAATATAGAAATTGCGGGAGCCTACAACCAAGCACAAGTCCTTGGCTGTAGCCTCGGGAGCTACTCCCATCGGGAACGCTGTTCGCGCACCCGAGAGATAAAAAAAAAGAAGAGAGATCATATTGGGAAATAATGACAATATAGCGACAAGGTGGACTAAATGTTGAGCCTACAACCAAGCACAAGTTCTTGGTTGTAGCCTTAACTACTCCATCGGGAACGCTGTTGCGTGCCCATTAACAAAGAAAGATGGAGTTATAATTAACTCTCAATATATAGTCATATTTGACTCGATAAAATGTGCCATTCCAACAGCCGGAAAAGCACTCGACAATATATTCTCGGACGCCAAAGTTGCGATCAATTTCTGAATGCCGCAAATTTGCGAAGGTAAGACCCAGATCCGTTCTGCTGGGCGTGGCATCGCCGAAGACTGCGCTCTGCTACTTTTATCCGTATCAACAGATACGAAGAAAAATCCTAACGGACGCGTTAGGTACTCGATAAATTTGACGGACTCGACAGAATGGTAAGACCTTAGCGGCACTGTCGAAGTTTACAGTATCCCGAGATCATGTCCGGGGCGTGGTCTTGAAGTAGGTTTTGCGGATTGCCACTAGAGCAGTTAACTAGTACCTGATCCGTCAGATGAACTAGCCCCAACTACCATTATCCCTGTACAATATAGAATTTTATGTGAAGAAATATAAAAAAGTTGAAGCTGTTGAATAAAAATAAACAGTGGAGATTTTCCCTGACTCTACGATTCAAGCAAAATCTCGGGGGCTACTGACATAGGCATCCCAAATGGGCCTGCCGAAGATAGTACCCGGGGTTTACTGAAGGCCCAAATACCCGAAGAATAAGAAGATTCGGGAGCCCAAGATATATTAAGGAAAGTTAGAGTTGTAATAGGAAGTGTTATTTGTAAATCTGGCGGGATGAGTTAGAAACCGTCCCGAACTCGTAACTTGTACAAAACGAAACCTCGGCTCCGCCTCCTATATAAAGGGGAGTCGAGGGACAAAGAGGATCGAATCACTGTTACATAACCCTAGTTTCATAATCGTCGAGTACTTTTCGCTGAAACCTTCGAGATCTACTTGCCCTCTACTTCTAAATTTTTTCATCAATCCATAGGCATTGACAAGTTGATACCTTTTCTCCTAGCCTGCTTATGAACCTGCTTAGCGATGCCATCGGTAAACTTTTGCATATCTTTTAGTTCCCGTGGGACAGTCATTCTTTCTATTGCCCGGATTTTTACCGGATTAACTTCAATGCCCCGGCTTGACACCAGAAAGCCAAGCAGCTTACCGGCAGGGACACCAAAGGTGCATTTTGCCGGATTGAGTTTCATCCGGAACCATCTTAGGTTGTCAAACGTTTGCCGGATGTCATTGATTAAGGTGTATTTTACTTTGGTTTTATCACAATATCATCCACATAGACTTGCACATTTTCCAATTTGATCAAACAAGCATTTTTGCATACACGCTGGTACGTTGCACCAGCGTTGCGCAAACTAAAAGGCATAGTAACATAGCAATAAGCCCCGTGCGGGGTAATGCAGTTTTTATTTGATCTTCTTTTTCCAAGGGGATTTGGTGGAAACCGGAATACGCATCCAGAAAAGACAACAACTCACACCCAGCAGTTGAATCAATCACTTGATCGATCCGTGGCAGAGGGAAAGGATCTCTTGGGCAAGCCTTGTTGAGGTTGGTGTAGTCGATGCACATGCGCCACACCTTTGGAGCTTTTGCCTCCAGGTTCTCATCTTTTTTCTTTTCGACCATTACCGGATTGGCCAGCCACTCTGTGTGCGTGACCTCCACAATGAATCCGGCAACAAGCAGCTTGGTTACCTCCTCTCCGATAATCTTCCTCCTATCTTCAGCGAACCGGCGCAAAGGCTGTTGCACCGGCTTGGCATCTTTTCGGACGTTTAGAGAGTGCTCAGCCAGCTCCCTCGGAACACCCACCAAGTCATCTGTAGACCAGGCAAAGATATTCCGATTCTCACGGAGGACGCTTTTCTATGCTTGACTGAGGCCGGCACCGATACGAACGGTGCGCTCTGGGTAAGCCGGATCTAGCACAATGTCCTTTGTTTCATTTGTCGGCTTGAATGCCGGTGAGCCCAAGTTTCCACTCATTGCCGCTAAGCTCAACTGTGAGGACTGAGCCAGCGCAACTGCGGTTTGCATCCTTCTTTTTTCCTCCGCGATCACCAGCGATTCCGCTAGGTTTGATCCGGCAGATGCTGTTTCCAGTGAGACTTTGTAGTTTCCACCACAGTTAAGGGTCCACGAGGTGCCGGCATCTTCATCTTGAGGTAAGCCGTATGAGTTGAGGCCATGAAAGCTGCCAATGCCGGTCTCCCTAGCAGTGCATGGTAGGGACTGTCTAAGTCCACCACCTCAAACAGAATGTTTTCCACCCGGCAGTTGTCACGTCCTCCGAAAGACACATCCACCCGGACTTTTTCTACCGGTGCGCAGGACAAGCCCGGAACGATTCCATGGAAAGTTGTGTGAGTTGGCTGCAGCATGTTTTCAGTTATGCCCAGTGTACGCATTGTATGCTTGTACATGATGTTTATGCTACTGCCGTTGTCTATCAGCACTTTGCTGAATTTCACTCGAGTTTCCGGCCTTTCATGATTGGGTCCACAACGAGAGCGTATCCACCCGGATTCGGCATGATTACGGAATGATCCTTGAACGACCGGGTGATTTCTGATCTGACCACGGCATGTGCCCAGATGCTGCTTAGGCATCACGGCGTTTACTTCCATGGAACGGCGATGCACACTTTGCCTGTCGGTTGGCTCGGTGACAAAGACAACACAGCACAAATGCGGGTCCTCGTAAACATTCCGGCCTAAAGGTGGTGCCGGTGGAGGCGGTTGATCATTATTTTTGCTCCGCCGGTTAACTGCGGTGTTGTTGTACCGGTATGGTGTTGGCTCCGGTAAGAGGTGGTGGTGGTGGTAATGGTGTTGGTGCAGCATGTCGTGCGAGGCGGTAGTATTGTGGCACAGCCATACGCTGGCATCTTTGCCACTCCTGAAGCATCATGTGCTTGATCCATGAGCAGTCTTTGTCAAATGGTTTCTTGGCCGATGGGTGTGGGGTGTGAAGCTTGCATGGCATGTCCATTGCCGCTTCCATGGTGTACCTCATGTGCTCTTGCAATCTTTTTTCTGTCCCCACTTTTCTTTTTCTACCCATTTCTTTTTAGGACCCGCCCGGCTGCGATCCGATTTTTACGCCTACGGTTTCCGCCGGGGCGAAGATCTTCTGCGCGGCTACTTCTTGTGGACCATACCGCCCGATAAAATCTTCCCTTCTTTTGTTATGCCGGTTATCCCGGTGTTGATCTTGCCGGGGTTGGTTTGACTGCGCCGGTTCAGCTTGCACAGCCGGTTGCAATGGGTCTCCCAACGCATAGTTTTCCGCCACTCTCATCATCTCAGCCAATGTGCTTGGCATGTTTCTCTGCAGCCTTTGCCACAGTGGTGATCCTCTCCGGCATCCCTGACTGAACCAAGCAATTGCTTGTGCTTCAATCACTCCTTCACAGGTGTTTCTTGTTGAGTTCCACCGGGTAGAAGAATTAATCCGTCTGTTTCACCTGCAAACTCTTTGGCATCGCGACTCTGTTGGGGCCGGTTTGGCCTCTTGTAAGTGCTACTGAAGTTGTTCACGAAGGCTTCCTCAAAGTCCAGCCATCCGTTAATGCTTCCTGCCGGCAAGTTGTTAAGCCAAATCCGTGCAGGGCCTACCAGGTAGGACGGTATGATTCTCACCGCCCAACGCCGGTTTACTCCACCACCAGCTACATAAACAGCTGTGACATAGTCCGCCAGCCAATCTTCCGGCTTGGTCGTGCCATCATATGTTGTGTCCCGGGGCAATTGGAAATTGCGTACCGGTGGCTCTTCTCCCATGATTCGCGGGCCAAAGCACTTTGGGCCAGGAGGACCCTCGGATTCGATCATTTCGGAAAGATGCACTCTGTCCAGCCTGTGCCTCGCATCCTGGCCTGGCAAGCATCTTTCCCCCACGCGTTCCCCCAAAGGGTTCCGGTAGGCTCTAACTCGTTCCACCTCGGAATCTCCTTCTTCATATCTTTCCGGTTCCGCGGCGGCTCTTGCCTGCCGGTACCTTGGTGGTGGCATTTCCTCATACGCTGCCCTTGCAGCTCGATAATTTTGCCCGGTTTCGTGTCTACCGGCATGATTGTTTCCGGCATAGCCATTTCCGGCTAACCGCGACCTGCTCCATAGCTTTTTCTTCCGGCATCATGTGGCCCGGCTTTTGTTTTCCGGCAAACCGGATCATACACGATCATGCACGTAGCGTTCATTTCTCTTTTTCTCTTCTTTTATCCGGATGGGGGGACGATGCCTGCCCATGGGATTTGCTTCCGGCAACTTTTGTCGACCGGGCTGATTTTGACTCGAGCGCTGCTTTGTTCATTCTAGCAAGCTCATCATTTTGTGCCTGTATGGTGTCAAGCAGCTCTCTAACTCTATCTTGCTGCTTTGCCAGAGCCTCACCGGATAACGAATCACACATCTCCATAGCGGCCTTAGCAGCTTTTATAGTTTTATCCGGACTACTGTACTTAGGTTTCTCTCGATGCTCGCAGATGGGAGTACTTTTGCGACATGGGGAATTTCGCTACAGCAAATCCTGATCTAGATGCGAGCCTTAAGCGGTTTTCGGCATCTAGCAGCATAGGCAGCTAAGCGAGAAGCAAAGCCATGGGCAGCGTTATACTCACGTAGGGTCAGGTTCAGCTCAATTGCCTTTGAAGGATCTTAGCAGAAAGCGAAATCTGCATCTCAACTAACAGCCGGAAAAAGCGCGGGACCAGTCTCAAAGATATGACGTGCAATGATCCGCCACTGATGACGATTTGGGTGATATCTGAAGTGCTCATGACATTTGTCAGCCTCCGTGATGGACGAACGATGAGATCTCAGTCTGCGCGTGAGATATCTCTGATGTCTTATGGCGTGACCGCCAATATCAGCCTCCATGCTTGCCATTGTGACTGTGCAGCATCTTGGTGATCAATTCGATGTGGAGAGCATACGTGCGAGACCGATGCCGGAAGGTATCATGAGCGCTGAAGCTCCAGTCAGTCGATGGTGTGGCGGTTACGTTGGCGAAGCAGCCAGCGTTGTACGTTGATGAAGTCCCATGTATCGTAGATGCGCTGCAAGCGCGGACACCGTGCGCTCGCCGTCGACGTCGAGGAGGCCCGCCCGAATATGAACTCCAGCAAGCGCCGCTGCTGGCCCCAGCGTCGTTGTGATGAACGGGAGACATATGCTATAGGATGGCTTAAGTTGGGGCCGAGTTGGACGCTAGAGGATTCGGGGAGGGTTTTGGATCAGGTAGGATGAACTTCCGGATGCTTTCTCAAGAACTTGGCCAAGGCCAGAGGTAGAAGAAAGACACAAGGATGAACTTAAATACAGATCTTCTACATTCCATGAACAATGTTACGAGGAGGTTTTCATACACGATCTCTCGTTGTCTATATTCCGCGCCACGTAAGGAGACTGCCCCTCATATAGGGGAGAGGGTGGCTTACAAGGGGAAGAAACCCTAATGGCATCTTTGAACAGACAAACTACTTTACAAAGCTACTTTATAAAGCTACTTTAATCATAGATGACGCCGGTATCTTCTTTAATCAGGGAGGCTGATGTCCTCCGGCTGCTTTGGGCGTCATCCTTGCCTTTTACGTCATGGCTTCGTTTAAAGCTACTTTGCTTAGGTCATCTTTGTCTTCTAGCTTCTGAGAGAATCTTTGACCAGCTTTGCTCATACCTTCTTAGCTTATTCCGGCATGTCCCTCTTTGGGCATACCGGTATAGACTTCCTTAGCCAAAAACCTGAACTCATGGCCCGGAATGACTATCAAACCGGTATCTTGAGGGCTCAAACCATCCGGTTTGGCATGCCTTGGCATGCGGGGTCATCCCCCAATAGCAACGACATGGTGATTAAGAGCCTCCTCTGCGTTCGCTAGCCCTTGCTGGTTGTGCCTCGACGTAGCGGTTCAAGGCCAGGAAAGAGGAATAATGCCAACCGGCATCATCAAGTCGGTGCCATGCTGTTTGAGTGCGATGTTGGAGATATGCCCAAGAGGCAATAATAAAATGGTTATTATAATATATCTTTGTGTTTATGATAATGTTTACATACCATGCTATAATTGTATTAACCGAAACATTGATACATGTGTGTTATGTGAACAACAAGGAGTCCCTAGTAAGCCTCTTGTATAACTAGCTTGGTGATTAATAGATGATCATGGTTTCGTGATCATGAACATTGGATGTTATTAATAACAAGATTATGTCATTATATGAATGATGTAATGGACACACCCAATTAAGCGTAGCATAAGATCACGTCATTAAATTATTTGCTATAAGCTTTCGATACATAGTTACCTAGTCCTTTCGACCATGAGATCATGTAAATCACTTATACCGGAAAGGTACTTTGATTACATCAAACACCACTGCGTAAATGGGTGGTTATAAAGGTGGGATTAAGTATCCGGAAAGTATGAGTTGAGACATATGGATCAACAGTGGGATTTGTCCATCCCGATGACGGATAGATATACTCCGGGCCCTCTCGGTGGAATGTCGTCTAATGTCTTGCAAGCATATGAATAAGTTCATAAGAGACCACATACCACGGTGCGAGTAAAGAGTACTTCAGGAGACGAGTTTGAACAAGGTATAGAGTGATACCGATGATCAAACCTCGGACAAGTAAAATATCGCGTGACAAAGGGGTGGTATCGTATGTGAATGGTTCATTCGATCACTAAGTCATCGTTGAATATGTGGGAGCCATTATGGATCTCCAGAGCCCGCTATTGGTTATTGGTCGGAGAGAAGTCTCAACCATGTCTACATAGTTCGCGAACCGTAGGGTGACACACTTAAGGTTTGATGTTGTAATAGTAGAACTTGAATATGGAATGGAGTTCGAAGTATTGTTCGAAGTCTCGGATGGGATCTCGGACATCACGAGGAGTTCCGGAATGGTCCGGAGAATAAGATTCATATATAGGAAGTCATATTCCAAGTTTGGAAATGATCCGGTGCATTTATGGAAGGTTCTAGAAGGTTCTAGAAAAGTCCGGAAGAAATCACTAAGGAAGGAAGAGTCCCGGAGGGACTCCACCTCCCCATGGCCGGCCAACCCTGAGGGGGAGTCCAGGTGGATAGGGAGCCACCCCCCCACATGGAAGGGTGGGAATCCCACTTGGGTGGGAGTCCCACCTTGAGTTGGTTTCCCTACTACATGGAAGGTTCTTGTGTTGGGTCTTATTCGAAGACTTGTAGTCCAACTCTTGGGGTTCCACCTATATAATAAGGGCATAGGGGAGGGGGCCGGCCACCACAAAGCCACAAGGCGGCCGCACCTTGAGGCCGGCAACCCTGCAAACCCTGGCAGCCCTCTCCTCCACCTCTCGCCTGCTGGCAGAAGCTCCGCCGAGTTCTCCATCGCCACCGCCACCACGCCGTCGTGCTGCCGGAGTCAAGGAGGACCTACTACTTCCGCTCCCCGCTGGAACGGGGAGCCCGATACGTGGCTGCAGTGATCAAGATCTTCTACGCGCTTTTGCAAGCGGCAAGTGATCGTCTACGCGGCAACCAGAGCCTCATCTTGTAGGCTTTAGAATCAAGGGTGAGTCTCGATCATCTCCTCGTTGCTCCCGTCTTCTAGAGTGCATCTTGGCTTGGATTGCGTTCTCGGTAGGAAATTTTGTTTTCTATGCAACGTTATCCTACAGTGGTATCCGAGCCGTGTCTATGCATAGATGGTTGCACGAGTAGAACACAATTGTTTTGTGGGCGTTGATGCTTTGTTGTCTTTAGTTTGGAGTACTTTGCATCTTTGTGGCATGGTGGGATGAAGCGGCTCGGGCTAACTTTACATGACCGCATTCATGAGACTTGCTCCACGTTCGACATGCAACTTGTATTGCATAAGTGGCTTTGCGGAGTGTCTGTCTCTCCCACCATAGTGAAGATTCAATTTACTCTTTCTATTGACAACACTAGTATCACCGTTGTGGTTCATGTTCGTAGGTAGATTAGATCTTGCTCGAAAACCCTAAACCACGTAAAATATGCAAACCAAATTAGAGACGTCTAACTTGTTTTTGCAGGGGTTTGGTGATGTGATATGGCCATGATGTGATGATGAATATGTATGAGATGATCATTATTGTATTGTAGCAACCGGCAGGAACCTTATGGTTGTCTTTAAATTTCATGTTGAGTAGTATTTCAAGTAGTTGTAATAGTTGCTACATGGGGTGAACAACCATGAAAGACGGCGCCATGGACCTTGTCTGTAGATGATGATGGAGATGATGATGATGAATGGAGATCATGTTCGTGCTTTGGAGATGAAGATCGAAGGCGCAAAGACCAAAGGGCCATATCATATCACATATGAATTGCATGTGATGTTAATCCTTTATGCATCTTATTTTGCTTAAATCGCGACGGTAGCATTATAAGATGATCCCTCACATTAATATCAAGATAATAAAGTGTTCTCCCCTCGTATGCACCGTTGATATAGTTCGTCGTTTCGAAACATCTCGTGATGATCGGATGTGATAGACTCAACGTTCACATACAACGGGTGTAAGCCATGTTGCACACGCGGAATACTTGTTTGCTTGACGAACCTAGCATATAGACATGGCCTCGGGACAACGAAAACCGAAAGGTTGAACGAGTCATATGGATGATATGATCAACATGTTGATGTTCACCATTGAAGCTGCATCATCTCACGTGATGATCGGTTTTGATGTAGTGGATTTGGATCGTGTACCACTTAACAACTATGAGGGATGTTGTGTATTAAGTGGGAGTTCATTAGTAATTAGATTAAAACATGAACTAATTATCATAAACATAGTCAGAGTAGTATTTTGAATTAATTTTGTAGTATTGGCATCCGTTTTCTACCATGCGCTAGTCTTGTTATTGAGATAGAAATATTGTTAAAATCTGAAGAAACTTTACAGATTGGTACCGTATTGTTAAAGAATCAAGAAATGATTAAGTCCTATTGCAAACTTTTAGTAAAACTCACATTGTTGATTCAAAGAGCTATGGTTTCAATTAGACCTAAAGTTATCTTGTCTCCGTGAAACTTGAAGTTCAAATTTGTTTGAAAAGTAAGGAGCTGAAAATTTAGTTTTCAGAAATAATCAAGGTATGAGATATATGTGATATCTAAGACCTTATTGCAAGATGATTGTTATCACCAGAATTTGACCGAGTCAGAGGTGGGCCGCGATCAAGATGGATTTGAAGAATATATATATGGAAGAAATACGTGAATCGGCCTGTTATGCAAAGTGTGGGCTAGTTGGCCCGTGTATCTGTAATATAGTAGGATGCGTGTCGGTTAGGTAGAGTTTGTCTCGTGCACGGTGGGGATTAGTCCCACGTTAGAAAGTCCTTTGGACTATAAATATGCTATCTAGAGTTTATGAAATAAAACAACAACCAACGTTCACCACAAATCAATCTCGGCGCATCGCCAACTCCTTCGTCTCGAGGGTTTCTACCGGTAAGCATCATGCTGCCTAGATCGCATCTTGCGATCTAGGCAGCCTCTTTCTTTGTTGTTCATGCGTGCTCGTCTTGGAAAACCTTTTTGATGGCGAAGCACGTAGTTATCTTAGATGTGTTAGGGTTAGCATTGTTCTTCGTATCATATGTTGTCGTAGTGCAACCCTTATACATCTAGCCGCCCTTACACCTATCTTAGGTGTAGGGGCGGCACCCCTTTGATCATTATTTAGTAGATCCGATCAGTTACGGTTGCTCCTTGTTCTTCAAGGATTAGTTTTAATATCTGCAATAGTTAGGCCTTACAAAGGGTTGGAGGATCCAGCGACGCGCAGGGTGTCGTTTGCTAGCCCTAGACAGGATGTTCCGAGGATCAACCTCGTGTTGGTTTTTAGGCCTTGTCTAGGACCGGCTTACGATCACCGTACGTGACCGCGAGGCCCAATCGTGAGTAGGATGATCCGATTATGCGGTGAAAACCCTAAATAGTCGTAGATTAGCCTTATCTTGATCAAGCAGGACCACCATATATTCGTGCACCTCGTGCCGAATCATGGGTGGATCGGCTCTTTGAGCCGATTCACGGGGATAACCGAGAAGAACCGATCGAGGCTCGTATTTAATGTTTACGTGTATGCCATCGAAACTAAGCGAGGCATCTCCATCACCTTCCCGACCAGGTATAGGTCAGGTGGCACGCACTTGCACCAGCATCGGACGTGCGTGCCGAGGCTTTGAGCCGTCGCTCGGAGGGACCAGGGCCAGCCGCAGCCCTAAGTTGTTCCCGGCTCTCTTTGTGTTGCCCGTCGCTGCTCGCCGGTGGGTTTCGGACGCAACAAATTGGCACGCCCGGTGGGACAAGCTTCGTCATCAACCACATCGCCATCTACATCGGAGATGGCGGACACGAGGAGCTCACCGGCGAGCTCAAGAAGAAGTATGACGAGGTCAAAGCAATCCTCGAAGCCGACCTCATCGGCTCTTTTCACGAACCCGTTCACATGGCATCGGGTGGAAGGGGTTCTCGCTGATGAAGTACGCTCGATGGGATAGACTGTCTGCCGTGACTTTCAGTCCCCTAACATCGAGATTAACTACATGGTGGCTCACTCGCTGCACCGCCACTCCGAGAGCCCGGTGAACACTTTGGAGCGTGTCGCTCTTCGGGTGATCCAGGAGATCAAGCATCAGTACTCTCCGTCGGGACCAGCTCTAGGGACTCACCAAGGAGAGATGCCACTCCAGTCCCATCCACCGCTGCCATTTGCGTTGGCAGCACCAGAGGTGCCGAATCACCGGCATACGTCGTCTTCAAGATCGGTGGTGACCCTAGTGATGCCAGTTCTTGCATGAGGCGCCTAAAGGAAGTCCTCACGAGTACATGTGCACGTATGTACCGGACCCCTGCGACTGAGCTCTAAACCAAGCCGCAGCAGCGGGACTTACGGAAAAACGGGAGACGTCGACGGATCTTGAGAAACGGCGTGGCTAGCTAAATATGCCACCCCGACGAACCTCCAGAGCCCGCTCCTGCGGTTGGCTCAGAGCTGGAAAAGCTCGCCATGGCTGTCGTACGCCACCCGGCGAATCTTCAGAGTTCGACTCCTGCAGCCAGCACCGTGGATCAGATCAGCACGATCCTGAGGGACCAGTTCGGCATGGTGCCGAAAAGGAGGACAATCGGCTATTCCAAGCCGTACCCCGATGAATACGAGTTGGTCCCGCTACCACCCAAGTATCGGCTCCCTGACTTCTCCAAGTTCAGTGGATCGGATGGTTCCAGCTCCATCGAGCATGTGAGCCGATATTTGGCACAGCTGGGCACGATCTCAGCATCAGATGAGCTACGTGTGAGGTTCTTCGCACAGTCCCTCACAGGATCGGCTTTCGGGTGGTACACATCGCTGCCACCGGACTCAATCCGGACTTGGAAGCAGTTGGAAGAACAGTTCCACATGCAGTTTCACTCAGAGGCTTCCGAGGCCGGCATTGCCGATCTAGCTCAAATACGTCAGAAGCGTGGAGAAACCGTGGCAGAATACATCCAGCGCTTCAGAAATCTAAGGAACCGATGTTATTCGGCTCGTGTGACTGAAAAAGAAGCAGTCGAGTTGGCAGTGGTGGGCCTTGCCTCACAAATCAAGGATATGGCCTCCCAAGCAGACTACCCTTCACTGGCGCACATGGTTCAGAAACTGTCGGCATATGAACAGCGCCATCCGGACTTGTACCAGGACAAATTCAAGCGTGCGGTAGTCCTGGTTGAGGCAGATGAAGACGAAGGCTCTGCGGGAGATCAAGAGGTAGCAGTGGCTGAATGGACTCGGGGGGCAAACCCCGTGTCCTGCAAATGGGTAAAGCCACCAGGTCCGCCCAGAGGGTTCGATTTTGACGTGACCAAAACTGAGCAAATCTTCGACCTCTTACTCAAGGAGAAGCAGTTGAAGATACCCGAAGGCCTCAAAATCCCCACGGTACAGGAGCTGAACGGAAAGCCATACTGCAAATGGCATAACTCGGTCTCCCATGCCACCAACGACTGCAGGGTGTGGCGTCAGCACATCCAAGCGGCGATAGAAAAAGGGCGTCTGATTTTCAATCAGTACGCCATGAAGGTCGACACCCAACCCTTCCCCGCCGTTAACATGGTAGAATGCACTTACCCTGAAGGTTGCCAGCCAGGATCCTCGTTCAGCATCAACATGGTAGGACCTGGGCACCACTCTGGCAAGGATGGAGACGAGGGCAGCTGCTCTCGTAGCAAGGACACAGAGGAGGCCGCTCCACGCGATCGGCTCCGTCACGATGGCAAGCGCTACGTCACGGAGGGAGAAGTAAAGAACATAAGATATCAGCGACCTCTCTCTGATCACCTCCTCAACAAGTATGTGAGTCAATATAGCCAACGCCGACGATCCAGCGACGATGATGATAGAGACCGTACGGCTAGGGGCCGCCGAGACATCGTCGGCACATGATCGCGATGAGGAGGGTACGGCCGCCGTGCCAAGGGAAAAGTCGAGGAGACGGGACCCGAATAGAGCCTTTGGGACTGCCCCTTTTGAGACAACTGGGATTCGAGGTCGACGATTGCCTACAATCGGCAGGTATAGAATGTAACAGAAGAAGAAGGAGGCAGCCAACGTGTCCGTGTTCACGCTTAGGGCCTCTCCCGCCTCGAAGCAAACGCGGCGCTGAGTCCCCTCGGATGGAAGATCTCGAGGATGCGGAGGCGAGGAGAAGAGAAAGAAAGGAAACCCGGTACCACCGGCCAGGTGGTGCTGCGATGGTTTCAGCCGTTCCCAAAAGCGTAGGGTTCAGCGATTGCGCGGCTTGGAAGAAGCCGAAAGGTTATATCTGCACACGCTAAGGAAGGCCGGCCTGATCTGGCCGCGAAAATTCAGCGAACCCTGGATGAAGAGGGTCGACCACGAAAAATGGAGTGGCGCCCCAAGCAAAGGAAAGCCGATGATGAGACATCGGCTGGCACAAACATGGTGCTCGTCCTTCCGACGGAGTTTAGTGCTCCAGGATTACACGAGGCACCCAATTTTGACGACTGCGAGCACATCAACGTGACGAAGGGCAGGGTTAGGCTAGTAACGTGGCGAGGCCGATCCTTGGGATCGGCCCCAAAGATCTATGAAGGAACATTACAAAACCTTCATTGAGCGCTTCGATCAATATGGAGGCCGATTCCAGCAATCGGCCAAAATTATCCTCACCACATGTTCTGCTTGTGTTCAGCATCAATCTACTTGGCAGCGGTTTTACGTCGGCTGATGAGTTAAGAAGAATCAACATTGGTCCTACCAGAGCCGACGTGCAAATGCGGTGCCTTGGCTAAACTACAGAGCCGATATCTGCAGTTACCTGACAGATTCGGCTCGGGGGGCACCTAATCAGATGAACATGTGCAGATGAACATGTGCAGATAAACATGTGCAGACATGCGTGCAGTGGATGAACATGTGCGAGATGAACATGTGTGCGATGAAACATTGGGGGCCGATTAAGAAAAATCGGCCAAATAAAAAAATCAGCATCACGATATACAGCCGATGCAAGGACATCGACTTTAGAACTAAGAGACAAAGCCGATGCACAGCCATCGACTCTAGTATAACTACGCAGGATCTACTGGCTATGTGTTCAAAGCGCGGATCTTCACCAAGTCCAGTTCAGCTGTGGGGCCTTCTGCTTCCTCGAGGGAGTAAAACAATGAGAGCTTCCTCAGCTGCCTTGAGCCGATTCTGGTGCCTGAACCTTCTCGTGTTGGGTTTTCAACCCTTTGTGCCAGTTCAGCAGTGCTGTCAGAAGAAATATATCGGCTTTCGAGGGAAGAAAGGTGATCGGCTTTGGTGCATCCTCACCGATATTCTCGCCTTGAGTAAGGCTCGGGGGGCAGCAGGCCTGGTAGATGCTCTGTTTAGGAGCCGATTGGGATACCTCCCGGCTGATCCTTCGATCGCAACCTTCTTCACAAAATGATGAGTGCTTGAAGAAGACCATTGGGCCTGGTTGGAGGAATTCAAAGGCTCTCTTGAAGACTCTACATTGTCCACCAGATCTCAAGGTCATCAGTTGAAGAATTGAAGGATGAATTGTAAAGGACCGATGTGTTGCTATCGGCTCATTAAGCATTGGCTAAGGGGACAAATCGGCAAAATCAGTATGAGGGGAAATCGGCTAAATTGACTCAAGGGAAATCGGCAAAATCAAATTGGGGAAATTCTTCATTGATAAGCAAGATTTCTTACATAAAGAGCTGATTGCTCTCAAAAGGAGTACTAGGGGATACATTGCCCCGTCTACTACTACTGATCCTATGCTAATGGTCCTAATCTATGGGCCGTCGCTGCCCTCGTCGTCGCCGTCGTCGCCGCTGTCGGCGCTACTCCCGGCGGGCTCGTCGTCGCTGCTCCAGTGGCCGCCGGCCGGGCCCTCATTGTCCTCATCCTCCTCGTCAGCGTCGTCGTCGTCGCTGTCGAAGTCGCTGAGGTTCCCCGGCCAGGGGCAGAACCGTTTGGCCGGCGGCTCGTCGGAGGAGGTGTCGTCCTCCTCCTCTTCCTCCTCCTTCTCCTCCTCCTCCTCCTCGGGGGAGGTGAAGTCATCGCAGGAGAAGCGATCGTCGTCGCTCTCCTCCTCCGTTTCCCCATCGGCGAGGTCGTCTTCTCCGTCGGTCAAGGACTTGTCGTCCTCGGACCAGACGGAGAAGTCGGGCTAGACTCCTCCCGGCTCAATGGCGCGGCGGGTGTTCGCGTGACCTCCTCTGTCGGCTCCGCGTGCGGCTCGCGGGAAGAGGAGGACGGGGTGGAAAGATCCGATGAGGGCAAAGAGGAGGAAGAAGACATGGTGGCGCGGGAGGGCTTTTGGAGTGCTAATGCGAAATGCGAAGTAACTGTTCGGAGCGGTTAAATAAAAGGGGATATAGTGGAAATTCAATGCCACAGCAGTTTCGAGGAAGTGGTGCCTAAAAAAAAACTGCCAGGTCACGCGGAGAAGAAGGCAAGGCATCATGATGAAGGATACTGCGACGGTTCTGCCACGACATGACCCGACGAAGAAAGAGCAGAGTGATTTTGGAATTATCAATTCCAAAACCAGGGGGGCATGTGTTATCACCAGAATTTGACCGAGTCAGAGGTGGGCCGCGATCAAGATGGATTTGAAGAATATATATATGGAAGAAATACGTGAATCGGCCTATTATGCAAAGTTTGGATTGGCCGTGTATCTGTAATATAGTAGGATACGTGTCGGTTAGTTAGAGTTTGTCTCGTGCACGGTGGGGATTATTCCCACGTTAGAAAGTCCCCTGGACTATAAATATGTATCTAGGGTTTATGAAATAAACAACAACCAACGTTCACCACAAATCAATCTCGGCGCATCGCCAACTCCTTCGTCTCGAGGGTTTCTGGTAAGCATCATGTTGCCTAGATCGCATCTTGCGATCTAGGCAGCATAAGCTTATGTTGTTCATGCGTTGCTCGTACTGAAGCCTTTTGATGGCGAGCAACGTAGTTATCTTAGATGTGTTAGGTTAGCATTGTTCTTCGTATCATATGCTGTCGTAGTGCAACCCTTATACATCTAGCCGCCCTTACACCTATCTTAGGTGTAGGGCGGCACCCCGCTTGATCATTATTTAGTAGAT
The DNA here is from genome assembly GCA_030979885.1 of Lolium multiflorum. Lineage (NCBI taxonomy): Eukaryota > Viridiplantae > Streptophyta > Magnoliopsida > Poales > Poaceae > Lolium > Lolium multiflorum. The sequence goes on from CM061752.1 coordinate 179,518,364, forward strand.
CCGATCTGTTACGGTTGCTCCTTGTTCTTCAAGGATTAGTTTAATATCTGCAATAGTTAGGCTTTACAAAGGGTTGGAGGATCCGGCGCGCAGGGTGTCGTTTGCTAGCCCTAGACAGGATGTTCCGAGGATCAACCTCGTGTTGGTTTTTAGGCCTTGTCTAGGACCGGCTCACGATCACCGTACGTGACCGCGAGGCCCAATCGTGAGTAGGATGATCCGGTTATGCGGTGAAAACCCTAAATCGTCGTAGATCGCTTTAGCTTTATCTTGATCAAGCAGGACCACCATATATTCGTGCACCTCGTGCGAATCATGGGTGGATCGGCTCTTTGAGCCGATTCACAGATACCTGAGAGCCGATCGAGGCTCGTATTTAATGTTACGTGTATGCCATGCAGGAAACTAAGCGAGGCATCTCCATCACCTTCCTGACAGGTATCAGTCGGGTGGCACGCCTGCACCAGCATCGGACGTGCGTGCCGAAGGCTTTGCGGGCCGTCGCCGGAGGGACCAGGGCCGTCAGCAGCCCTAAGTTGTTCCGCCATCGTGTTGCCTTCGCTGCTCGCCAGTGGGTTTCTGACCGCAACAATGATAGAATATAATTTGGTGAGACTACATAAACTCATAAGTTTTATGGGAATGTAGGAAGGTTGAAGACGCAAGGCGTCCCAATCCTCCAACTATTGGGGAACTAATGATATTCGCATATCCATGAAGTGATCGTCCTTAGTATGCACTGTTGCTAAGACTCATAGTTTCGTAGCATCACGTGATGATCGGGTGTTATAGATTCACGTGTGCATACAACGGGTGCAAGCCAGTTTTGCACATGCGAATACTGAGGTTAAACTTTACGAGCCTAGCATGTACAGACATGGTCTCGGAAAGTCGTCATGATGGATAAAATTATGAGTGAAATTGTTCATCATATTACAAAGTTACTAATAGTGAAATCTGGAACACTTGTCATATGATGATCAACTTCAAAATAAGAACCTCAAGGTTATTGGTATTTGACCAACAAACCTAGAAGTTATTAAAGGTGAAGTGTTTTCTGAGAATGAGGAAAGCTAAAAGAGAAACTACAAAAGATATTTTGGCAGAAAGAAAGAAAAGACTAGAAAGTCTAGCTCATGTGTATATAAATGATATACATGTTATGGTTGTATTCCTAGTTTGGTCACACAATGAAATTCTTGGGTATTTGTACCATATTGGTTGGTATGAAGTGTCATACAAAACAACGCAATACAAGAATACAATGGCCTAAGTGACTGACAAGGAATATGAGGAATGCACATCTGGAACAAAAATAAAGTATTATTATGTTCGTCGTTAGCATTCTATCTAGCCCTTAGAATTTATAATAAAGAACTTAATAATTGTTATTTTGCTCTGGTCAAATGAAAGCAATGAGTTGTTCAAATTATGACATTACTCCATGTACGATGGATAAGTTATTATAAATCTTAATGGTGAAACACACATACATAACACTGACGCTAAAATTCCATAAGGCAAATGATTTGAATTCCACTTATTTGTGGAACCGCCATTTAGGTCATGTTAGAAAGGAACGCATGAATGAACTCCATGCAAATGGATTTTTGGAGTCATTCGATTTTTGAATCGTTTGGCGCTTGCAAATTTTTTCTAAAGAGAATGACTGAAATACCGTTCATAGGCCAAGAGTTGAACGGGCAACTAACTTAGTGGAAACATACATGATGATGTATGTGGTTCACTGGGCATAGTTGTGTGCGGGAGATTCTTCTACTTCATGAAAACTTCCAACAATGAATTGAGTATATATGTGGATATATTCGATAAGGAAGGATTTTGAAACATTTGAATGGATTCAAATAAATTTCAGCATGAAGTGGAAATCATCGTAATAGAAAAGTCAAATATCTATGATTGGATCATGGGGGAAATATTTGAATTACGAGTTTTAGCGAACATCTAAGAGAGTTATGAAATTGTTCTACAACTCACATTTCTTGGAGTATCATAATGATGATGGAGTATCCGAGAGATGTATCCAAACCTTGTTGGATCAATGATGAGATAAAATATTGATGCCATTATATTTTGTGGATTATGCTTTAGAGACTACCGCTTTTACACTGAATAGAGCATCATCATGATCCGTTGAAATGACACCATACGAGTTATGGCATGGGTATGAACCCTAATAGTCCTTTCTTAAATTTTGGAATGCATAGCATAAAGTAAATAAGTTTACAACCAAAATCGGATGCATGTCTTTGTTGGTTATCCCAGAGAACTGATTGGGAATTCTTTCCACTATGGAGACAAAGACAAAAGTGTTTGTCAATGTTTCTTATTTCCAAGAAATTGTTTCTAGAAGTATGTGAGTGGGAGGACAATAGAACTTGATAAGGTTTATGAACCTGAGCATAATGATCGAGTAGCGCAGCATCGGAATTGGTTCCGGAAGCGGCCACGACGATCATGGCTCCCATGTCTACAAAATGTTATAGTCATGGAGATCGAAGTACTTATTGAACCTTGTAGGTATGGTTTACTTTGTGGTCAAATAAATGATTTTTGAACAAAGGGTTGTTTTTGAACAATGATAAACCAACTACATGCAAAGAAGTTATGATGGGCCCTGACTCCGTTAAAATGGCTATACGCCATGAAATCCAAGATAGATGAATACTTTTGAAAGTAAATGGATCTATAAAATTGATGGACTTGAATGGAATATCCTTGAATAAGCTCGACTTGTCGAAAAGTTGACAAAGTTCAAAGAGTTGACTATGATAAGATTAGATCTTCCGTAGCAATGCTTATAGTCTATGTGGATTATTCTAGTAATCGCTACATATTTCTTTCATGAGATATGATAGTAGGATGGCAAAATACATTACTTAACAAAAGTGTGTATTAAAGGTTTATACAAGATACAACCAATTGTTTTGCTAGTCCGTGGAATACTAGATAGGTATACGAACTTCAATTGGATGAAGTGAGTATCGCGGAAGTTGGAATCTTCACCGGATGAAATAGTCAAAGAGTTTTGGATTTCATCGAAACGATGAAGATGCTTGCATTTGCAAGAAATTAAGTGGGAGCGCTGGGACATATTTATAATACTTTATGTAGATGACATATAGTTGGTTATAAATGATGTAATTATATACTTGATTATAAAAGGTTTCATTGAGAATTAACTTCAATGAAAGGATATGGACTGAAAATATTTAGTGTCAAGATCTATGAAGATAGATTGAAACACATAATAAGTTTAAGTCAAAGTACATAGAATGGATATTGAAGTAGTTCAATATAGAAATATTAAGAAGGTGTTCTTTTCATGTGAAGGTTTAACAAGACTTGAGTGTATCTGACACTCAATGAGTAAAAACACATGAGTGATTATGGATCACAAATAATATGTACACAATCAGATGTCCTGTGCTCTAAAATGTTATGAGCATATACCAGAATGATTCATGTGATGATCATTGGACGACATTAAGAATATCCTTGAGTACTTTAGAAGAACCAAGGATATATATATAATTTTATATGGGGTAATGTCAAACAAATCGCTGTAAGGTGTTGCACCGATATTTGTTTGGTCACATATAAAAATGAAATTCAAATCTCAATTAGGCTAAGTATTGTTTAAAAGGTAACACAATGCTAGATTTAGAAGAGTTCTAAATATTGTGACGGATTCTACAAACATAGGCAAAGCATGACATTGTTTTGACAATGACTGAGGATGTTGAGTCGAGAAGTTCTTTGAGAACTTGGTGTAGTTCCGATAGTGTCAGAACTTTAAAGCTATATTGTATGTAACAATATTAGTGACATATTTCAGACCGCGGAATTAAGGTTCCACCAGAAGACCAAACATAATTAATGCCGACTCATTTAGAAAATGAGTGATGCGTTGAGACGCAAATGAATTGCAAAATACATACGTTTCGCATGTCAGATCCGTTGACTAAAACTTCTCCGTGAGCAAAACATGATAAAACACCGGAAGGCCAAGGTGTTATATCTTTACAAATGTAAACTAGATTATTGACTCTAGTGCAAGTGGGAGACTGTTGGAGATATGCCCAAGAGGCAATAATAAAATGGTTATTATAATATATCTTTGTGTTTATGATAATGTTTACATACCATGCTATAAATTGTATTAACCGAAACATTGATACATGTGTGTTATGTGAACAACAAAGAGTCCCTAGTAAGTCTCTTGTATAACTAGCTTGTTGATTAATAGATAATCATGGTTTCGTGATCATGAACATTGGATGTTATTAATAACAAGATTATGTCATTATATGAATGATGTAATGGACACACCCAATTAAGCGTAGCATAAGATCACGTCATTAAGTTATTTGCTATAAGCTTTCGATACATAGTTACCTAGTCCTTTCGACCATGAGATCATGTAAATCACTTATACCGGAAAGGTACTTTGATTACATCAAACGTCACTGCGTAAATGGGTGGTTATAAAGGTGGGATTAAGTATCCGGAAAGTATGAGTTGAGGCATATGGATCAACGGTGGGATTTGTCCATCCCGATGACGGATAGATATACTACTGGGCCCTCTCGGTGGAATGTCGTCTAATGTCTTGCAAGCATATGAATAATTTCATAAGAGACCACATACCACGGTACGAGAAAAGAGTACTTGTCAGGAGACGAGGTTGAACAAGGTATAGAGTGATACCGATGATCAAACCTCGGACAAGTAAAATATCGCGTGACAAAGGGAATTGGTATCGTATGTGAATGGTTCATTCGATCACTAAGTCATCGTTGAATATGTGGGAGCCATTATGGATCTCCAGATCCCGCTATTGGTTATTGGTCGGAGAGAGATCTCAACCATGTCTACATAGTTCGCGAACCGTAGGGTGACACACTTAAGGTTTGATGTTGTAATAGTAGAACTTGAATATGGAATGGAGTTCAAGTATTGTTCGAAGTCTCGGATGGGATCTCGGACATCATGAGGAGTTCCGGAATGGTCCGGAGAATAAGATTCATATATAGGAAGTCATATTCCAAGTTTGGAAATGATCCGGTGCATTTATGGAAGGTTCTAGAAGGTTCTAGAAAAGTCCGGAAGAAATCACTAAGGAAGGAAGAGTCCCGGAGGGACTCCACCTCCCATGGCCGGCCAACCCTAGAGGGGAGTCCAAGGTGGACTCCACCAAGGGGGACCCCCCCTCATGGAAGGGTGGGAATCCCACTTGGGTGGGAGTCCCACCTTGGGTAGGTTTCCCTACTACATGGAAGGTTCTTGAGTTGGGGTCTTATTCGAAGACTTGTAGTCCAACTCTTGGGGTTCCACCTATATAATGAGGGGCATAGGGGAGGGGGCCGGCCACCACAAAGCCACAAGCTGGCCGCACCCCTTGAGGCCGGCCAACCCCTCTCCCAAACCCTAGCCTTCTCTCTCCTCCACCTCTCCCGCACGCTTAGCGAAGCTCCGCCGGAGTTCTCCATCGCCACCGCCACCACGCCGTCGTGCTGCCGGAGTCAAGGAGGAGCTACTACTTCCGCTGCCCGCTGGAACGGGGAGAAGGACGTCGTCTTCATCAACACCGAACGTGTGACCGAGTACGGAGGTGCTGCCCGATCGTGGCACCATGATCAAGATCTTCTACGCGCTTTTGCAAGCGGCAAGTGATCGTCTACCGCAGAAACAAGAGCCTCATCTTGTAGGCTTTGGAAATCTTCAAGGGTGAGTCCCGATCATCTCCTCGTTGCTCCCGTCTTCTAGATTGCATCTTGGCTTGGATTGCGTTCTCGCGGTAGGAAATTTTTTGTTTTCTATGCAACGAATCCCTACATGCGACTACTTCACCGACGATGTTACTCATACGCCGAAGGAATTTTGGTGCCGGTTTAGGATGAGCAAGGATCTGTTCATGAAGATTGTCTTCGGTGTCAGGGAGTACGACAACTACTTCATGAGCAAGCAAGATTGCAAAAGTTTGTGGGGCTTCTCCTCAATTCAAAAATGCACTGTTGCAATGCCCTGTCTTGCATACGGAGCTCCTCCAGATACAGCCCATGACTACCTGCGCATGGCAGAGTCGACATGTTCAAAGACTGCCTACAGGTTTTGCCGAGCCGTCATAGCACTAGTAGAAAAAGGCTCTTCTGTGGTGCACCATTTTGGAATTCTGTGGCGCACGGAGGGTGCGCCACAGAATTCACGCCACAATAATTTGAATTATATGGTGCACGGACCCATGCGCCACAGAAAAGTGACATTTCTGTGGCGCACCACGCAGGCATGCGCCACAGAAAACTTTCTGTGGCGCATCCAGCGGTGGTGCGCCACAAAAAAAATTGAATTTTAAAAAATGGCAGCCAGATCTAGATCTGTGGCCACCAGAATTTCACCGGATTTTTTTTGAAATTTTCTAGAGGTCGCCAGAGGTGGGTGGTTGGGTGGGGTGGGTGGAGGAGGAGGAGCTCGGCCAGAGGTTGTTGGTGGGTGATGGAGGAGGAGGAGGAGGCCGGCCGGAGGTGGGCAGGAGAGGGTCGCCGGAGGAGGAGGAGGTGGTGGTGGTGGTCGCCGGAGGAGTAGGAGGAGGAGGTAGTGGTCGCCGGAGGAGAAGGAGGTTGGTGGAGGAGGAGAAGGTGGTCACCGGAGGAGGAGGAGGAGGAGAAGGGGAAGTGGGAAGGAGGAGAGGAGGAGAAGGGAAAGTAGAAGTGGAGGAGAGGAGGAGGTGGAGAAAAGAGAGAGGGAGATGGGTGCCACCGAAATTCAAATTTCAGCTTAAAAATTCTGTGACGCGTGTGCATTTGGTGTGCCACAAAAGAATAAAATCAAATTTTTATTTTTGCAGGAAAAAATCTTGACTTTTGACCAAACTTTTTACTCTTTTTGAATTTGCTGATTCTGTAAATTTCAGAACGGTCGTAGGTCGTTAAATTTGGATGTACAATTTTCTCATAGTCATTTTGATATATTATGCTTTTTTCGAGTTCGTATGCAGCCAGAAATCCAGTTTAAATATTTCATGACCCATTTTTTCAAAATCCATCGAAATCCACGTTTTCCAATTTTCCCTACAGGTATACCATTTAGTATAAGTACAGTTCAAAGGAAATTTCTTTAAAGTTTTTAAAATTTTCTGTGATTTTTTGAACATTGAAAAGGCGATCTGGGGGGTGCGTGGAAGGTTGGATCCATGCGCCACAGAAATGATGCTTTCTGTGGCGCATTGAGTACATGCGCACAGAAAACGATATTACGTGGCGCATCCTGCTCCATGCGCCACAGAAATACTCAGAATTGGTCAACCCAATAATTGGCCGCGAGCCCCACCAGATTTCTGTGGCGCATGGAGAGTTGGTGCACCACAAAAATGCTAATATTTAGTGGCACATGTGCCTAGGTGCGCGACAAAATTTTGTTTAGTGGCGCATGGTTATTTGGTGCGCCACAAAAAGACATTCCACCTATAGCTAGTTTCCTACTAGTGTAGCGGTGTTTTGTGGGAATTATTTAAGAGTACCGTGGGCAGATGATACAGCTCGAATCCTGGAACAAAATGCATCTCGAGGGTTTCCTGGGATGCTCGGAAGCATCGACTCTATGCATTGGGTTGGAAGAAATGCCCTTTTTTCTTGGCAAGGGATCTACAAGGGGCATACCGGTGAGTACAGTGTCATTCTTGAGGCGGTGGCAAACTATGACCTGTGGATTTGGCATGCTTTCTTTGACATGGAAGGAACAAACAATGATATCAACGTGCTGCAGCGCTCTCCGGTGTTTTCTAGGCTAGTTGAGGGAGAGAAGCTCACCAACTTTGAGGTAAACAGTCACACATACAACAAGGGGTACAATCTAGCTGATGGTATCTATCCAACGTATGCTACATTTATGAAGACAATCCCAGATCTAGCTTCGGGGATAGACACTTATTTTGCGACATGCCAGGAAACAACTTGCAAGGATGTAGAGTGTGGTTTTAGGGTGCTTAGCAGCGTTTCGCTGTTGTCAGATACCCTATTCTCACTTGGTCTGAGTCTCAGATGTGGGAGGTGATGAACGTCTGTGTGAGTATGCACAACATGATCATTGAGAGCGAGCGCGAGGAATCTGTGCATGATGACCAACCATTTGATTATCAGGGGCCTCTTCCTAAAGTAGAGCATGTACCCCAATAATTTGCCGCTTTTCTTCACATTTACCAAGAAATTCGAGATGCAGGTGTCCATGTTCAACTTTAGGTAGATCTAGCTGAGCATTTGTGAGCGAGGAGAGGAGTCACCAACAACTCATGATTTAATTTGAATTATTGTACGAATAATTTTCTTTGTATTTATGTTAAACTATGTCAAAATATTGTATAAATAATTTTATGTGATTGAAATTTTGTTTCAAAATATTGTAAAAGAAAAATAAAAGATTTTAGGGACGCCGGTGTGGAAACCCGCCCCCAAATGAAGGAACGTCTGCCAACGCTCTCAATAGAGCACTGCCGGTGAACCTGCCAGTGTCTAGCGCAAACCAATGTAGAGGTTATTGATGTACAATTCCAACAGGAAATATATGCATCTAATAGCAGTTGAGGGACATGCATAACGCATTGCCAAGTACAGGTGAAAAGGAAACCAGAAGGTCGTGTACTAAGCAAATTTGACTCAAAAACAATGTACTAAGCAAATGACGGTAACGGATAAAAGGCGGTTCAGTCCTAGTCATGTATCGTTCCCGACTGCGCGTGCTTGGAAACGCAACCATCACACACACCGCAGGTCATCCAGCAAAAATTGAAGAGATCCTAAGATCAGCTGGAAAAGTAGTTGATCGTACAAATTTAAGTGTGGAGCGGGAGGTACTGTGTTCGATGTAACCAATCCCTCATGTTGAAAAAAATGTAGCCAATCCCTGAGACAGATAGTACAGAGACAGTAAGGATGATGGAGAGTAGGAAGCGGGATATTTCTGAACTAGGAAATCTTACTGTTTTTTTTTTTTTTTTTGCGTGGGAGGTAATCTCACCGTTGAAGCCAAATTCCTAGTGAACTCAGCCATGACTGGCGAGATCTGGTAGTTTAAAGAGCCATAGGACTCTATGGTTAGGGATTATATAATGGCACTACTATTTAATTAATAGTACAATTCTTTTACCCTGCAAAAAAATATGATACCATTGGCATAAGAGATTGCTTGAATCCAAATCTCCCATCCATTACATACAATCAAAAACGTGAGGACATAACTGCAAAGAAATATATAGGCATAGGGTTTAATAGTGTTTCCAGCAGTACCCTTAAACCCACCCTCAATCCCTAAAGACCGCCACTTTCTGTAAAAACGACTAAAAAAACATGCTCCGACAGAGTCCCTAGAGGCATGTGTATCCCTAAATTCTTTTTGGGAGTTGCATGCTTTGTGTCATTTGTTGTTGCAGAGATTGTTGTTCGTGTGTTGTTGTTTCCGTAGTTGTTGTTGTAGCTCGTCGTTGTTATATGGTTTTCAGGCCTGGTTTTTCTTATAAACCGAGCCATGTTTCTTCTTAATATCAATGAACTGTAGTATAGTCTGCTTTCGTTTAAAAAAAACACCTAAGCCGAGTTCGATCTATGGTTTTTCGTAACTTGCGTTAATTTGTTCAATATAGGACTTCTTGTGCCGCCTTATAAAGAGGACAACAAAGGGCTTACATGGTAACCTAGAATCGGTTCAGCTCTTACAATCCTAGTACTTTGGTGTCTTGGTCGTGGACTCCTCCTGGACTGACTTTACTATGAGCCAACCCAACTCGATTCTTCATTCTTGTGCAAGCCCATCTTTGGACACGGCCATAAGTCGGCTATGGGGCTCCCTTGTCATCCGGGGCCGTCTTCATCTTGGGACTACCCGTTTGATATTCTCATATCAATCACTAGATCCATCTTGGCATGTAGTTTCATGTGTATCAGTTTGATTTTTTCGATAAAGGATGCTTTATTACTTTTGAGGAAGCAATTACATCCAGCCTCTGCATAACCAGGATGCACACAACCATTTATAAATGTCAAGTCCAAAAAAGATGTCAAACTAAAAAACTAGGCGAAATACATATCGAAACGATGAATCGCAAAACGCCTAAGGTGTGGGTGGGGCTTCAATCCGTAGACTATGCTGCCACCCATGTAGGGAAAAAGTATCCCTCGCCGTAGCCTCCAATCGTGTACAGACCTCCGTAAATAAGTCTCAGTTCTCCATACGCTGAAGAGATAACCATGAACGAAGAATCCATGTACATTTGTAGATGACCTGCAACAAGGAGGAGTTAATGTCATTAAAAATCTTGTCATTTCTACTCAGCCATAGCGCCCAGATAACTGCTAGCGCCCCCACCCTAAGAAGCAACTTGAACCTTGAATCTATACCATGAAGCCAATTACCAAAGACATTGGCCACACTAGTGGGAGGATACAAGGTAGACGCTACTTGGATGACAGACCAAATAGATCTCGCAAACTGACACTGGAAGAAGAGGTGTTTAATAGTTTCATCATGATGACAAAAAACACATCGAGAGCTTCCTTGCCAATTCCGCTTAACAAGATTGTCTTTGGTGAGGATGACTCCTCGACGAAGGTACCATCCAAATATTTTTATTTTTAATGGTATCTTCATCTTCCAAATTTTCTTATTATTATCAACCGGTAAATCAGAATGGATTATGGCGGTGTATAAGGATTTTACCGAGAAAGAGCCATCTACATGTAAATTCCACCTAAATTCATCTGGTTCAGGCGATAGTTTAACATCCCCCAACCTATGAATTAAAGTGTTCCATGTCACTAGCCTTTGTCCTAGCAAAACACGTCGGAACGTCACATTCGGTGAAGAGGTAGCCATTACTGTGGCAATGGTATCTCCTTTGCGACGAAAGATACTATACAACGCAGGATACTGTTCACTTAAAGGTGCATTGTCTAACCAAGCATCTTCCCAGAAACGTATCTGTGTCCCATTCTTAATTGAGAAAGTACCATGACGAAAAAAGACATTTTTTGACGCCATTAGACCAGCCCAGAAGTGTGAATCTCCAGGTTTCCAAACCACCTGAGATAACGTCTTGGAACCAATATACTTTCTCCGGAGGATAGTTTGCCAAATCCCATCCTCGGTAAGGAGCTAAAAAGCCATTTACCCAGCAGGGCTGTATTCTTGACTTCCAGGTCATGAACACCAAGCCCGCCTTGATCTTTGGGACTACAAACTACACTCCATTTAACCAGTCGATATTTCTTTTTCTCGCTATCCCCTTGCCAAAAGAATCTGGATCGATAATAATCGAGTTTATGCAGAACTCCTTTTGGTAAAAGGAAGAATGATAACATATACAGTACCATATTTGTCAGTACCGAATTAATGAGTACCAATCTTCCTCCCAGGGATAGCAATTTGCCTTTCCAGCTACTAAGGCGCTTCTGTAATCTTTCTTCTACTATTTTCCATTCACGATGGTGAGTCTTCGGTAATGAATCGGAATACCCAAATAGCGAATGGGAAATTGGCCTTGCCCGCAACCGAACAACTCTGTATAGAGAGCTGTATCATCTTGGGCATCACCGAAACAGAACAATTCACTTTTATGGAAATTGATTTTCAATCCCGACAACTGCTCAAAAGCCACCAAAATTAATTTCAGGTTTTGAGCTTTTTCGAGATCATGATCCATAAACAGAATTGTATCATCGGCATATTGAAGGATAGATAAACCACCATCAACCAGATGAGGAATCACTCCTTCAATTTGACCATCAGACTTGGCCCGCTCTATGAGTATAGCCAGCATATCCGCCACAATGTTAAATAACATCGGTGATAACGGATCCCCTTGGCGTAACCCTTTTCGTGTTTGGAAATAATGGCCAGTGTCAGCATTAACCCAAATTGCCACACTACCTCCATACACAAAATCATTAATTAAAGCACGCCATTCAGGAGAAAAACCTTTCATCCTGAGTGTCTGTTGTAGGAAAGACCACTTGACCTTGTCATAAGCCTTTTCAAAATCTAATTTTAAAATAACCCCATTTAATTTCTTAGTATGCATCTCATGTACCGTCTCATGCAAAACCGCCACTCCATCAATGATATTTCTTCCTTGCATGAAAGCGGTTTGAGATGGCCGAACTACATGATCTGCAACCGTATTAAGTCTAATGGTGGCCACTTTCGTGAAAATCTTGAAACTTACGTTTAAAAGGCAAATAGGTCTATATTGTTGAATCCTTTCTGCCTCATTAACTTTTGGTAACAAGATTACTTCACCAAAATTTAGACGAAATAATTCTAGTTGTCCAATATGCAAAGCACTGAACAAATCTAGAAGATCCACTTTAATAGTATCCCAGAAGGTTTGGTAAAACTCCGCTGGAAAACCATCAGGACCCGGTGCTTTGTTGCATTCCATTTGGAAAATAGCCTTCTGTACCTCTTCCTCTGAATAAGGTGCAGTAAGTAAGCCATTTTCCTCAATAGAAACTTGGGGTATGTCGGCTGTTAAGTCCTCATCTAGAGAAAAAGAGCTTTCATCTGGAGGACCAAACAAGCCTTTATAATAATTAGTAATGTAAGATTTGAGTTGCTCATGACCTTCAATCAACCCTTCATCTTGAATAAGAGAATGAATACGTTTTTTCCGATGTCTCCCATTGGCTATACCATGGAAATATCGCGTATTTGAGTCTCCTTCCAAAATGAATTGGGCCTTGGACCGTTGGTACCATTTGAGTTCCTCCTCGCGAAGTAGACTCGCCATCTGCGCATTGGACTGATTCTTAATTTCAATCTCTTGCGCAGTCAACGGTCTTACCTCAGCAAAAGCCTCAAGCTCATCAATCAAGGTTGATAAGCGAGCCTTTTCTTTCTTAAGAATGTCTGTCATATGGGTAGCCCAACCAGAGAGATGTATGCGCATTGCACGCATCTTATTATTCCATCTCAGGATTGGAGTACTACCACCAACTGGCCTTTCCCAAACCGTCTTAACCATCTCATGAAGCCCTTCTCTCTGTAACCAACCAAGTTCAAATTTGAAAGGCCGCTTACAAACAGGTCTAGGATTCCCAGTAGTTAAGAGGATAGGAGCATGGTCAGACAATTTTTCAATACGTTCTAGTGCACGGATAGACACCATGGGGTATTTATTCTCCCATTCGGTATCCATCAACACGCGATCTAGTTTTTCGTATGTGGGCTCAGGCAAGCTATTGGCCCAAGTAAACTGTCGACCGGACATAAACACCTCTCTCAAGTCAAGACTATCAATGACAGCGTTAAACAAGAAAGGCCAATGTCCAGCAAAGAGACCTTTACTTTTTTCATGAGGAAATCTTAGTAAATTAAAATCACCACCGATCAAAATCGGGTATGGATTATCTTTAGTAAGATTTACCAACTCACGTAAAAAGTCAGCCTTAAAAGCGTCTTGGGCAGCACCATACACAGCAACCAGACTCCACATGAACCCATCAGCTTTATTCTGAATGTCGAGCTTAATGTGATACTCGCCATCAGAACTAGCTAGAACAGTCATGGTGTCTATGCGGACGCCAAGTAAAATGCCCCCAGACCTACCACGAGGTGGGCGAGAAAACCACTGAAAGTTAATCCCGCCCGATAAACGGTCGAGAAAACTATGTGAGAAATTCCGCCTACCCGTCTCCGATATTGCAATAATATCTGAATCATACTCTCTACAACCATCGGCAATGTGAGAATACTTAGCCAAGTCACCAAGACCTCTGCTATTCCGAAACATGCCATTCATTGAGAATCTATTTTAGATTTAGACCTCTTGCAATATCTACGAGACTTCTTACCAGGTGACGACCTAGAACCACGTGCTGAAGCTTTTAGGTCATAAACTGAACTAAGCTCCGAGTGTTCTAAGTCGACCTCTGAGATGTTACCAATGATAGCCGAGAGAAGCTGACCATCTAGGATGTCATCCTCTTCCTCATCAGCTATGATGGAAGTTTCAGGCCCAGTGGAAACGTTCGAAACAACCGTTAAACGGTCAAGTTCCGTCTGTCTCAATGATGACCCACAAGTATAGGGGATCGCAACAGCCTTCGCGGGAAGTAAAACCCAATTTATTGATTCGACACAAGGGGAGACAAAGAATACTTGAAAGCCTTGGCGGAGTTGTCAATTCAGCTGCACCTGGAAACAGACTTGCTCGCAAGAGTTTATCAGTAGTAACAGTTTATAGCAGTAGGATAGTGAAATAACAGCGCAGTAACAAAGACAGCAGTAGTGATTATAGTAAACAGCAGGATTAAAATACTGGGCACAGGATGGATGAATGGGCGTTGCATGGATGAGAGAAACTCATGTAACAATCAAAGCAGGGCATTTGCAGATAATAATAAAGCGGTATCCAAGTACTAATCAATCAATAGGCATGTGTTCCATATATAGTCGTACGTGCTCGCAATGAGAAACTTGCACAACATCTTTTGTCCTACCAGCCGGTGGCAGCCGGGCCTCTAGGGAATCTACTGGAAATTAAGGTACTCCTTTTAATAGAGCACCGGAGCAAAGCATTAACACTCCGTGAACACATGTGATCCTCATATCACCGCCTTCCCCTTCGGTTGTCCCAATTTCTGTCACTTTGGGGCCTCGGGTTCCGACGGCAACATGTGTATACAACTTGCAGGTAAGATCATAAAACAATGCATATCATCATGAAACAATAACATGTTCAGATCTGAGATCATGGCACTCGGGCCCTAGTGACAAGCATTAAGCATAACAAGTTGCAACAATATCATAAAAGTACCAATTACGGATACTAGGCACTATGCCCTAACAATCTTATGCTATTACATGACCAATCTCATCCAATCCCTACCATCCCCTTCAGCCTATAGCGGGGGAATTACTCACACATGGATGGGGGAAACATGGCTGGTCGATGGAGAGGCGTCCGTGGTGATGATGGCGATGATCTCCTCCATTCCCGTCCGGAGTGCCGAAACGGAGTTTTGGTCCCGAGATGGAGTTTGCGATGGTGGCGGCGTCTTGGATGTCGGCGATTTCGTCTAACCCCCCGTGCATTTTTAGGTCGAAGACGTTAAGTAGTCTAGAGGAGGGCGTCGGGGGCCAGCCGAGGTGGCCACACAATAGGGCGGCGCGCCCCCTCCTGGGCCGCGCCGGCCTAGCGTGTGGGGCCTCGGCCTCCACCTGGCTTGTCCTTCTGGCTCCGTAATTGTTCTGGAAAAATAAGACCTTTGGTATAAATTCCGAGGATTTTCCTAAAAGTTGGATTTCTGCACAAAAACGAGACACCAGAGCAGTTCTGCTGAAAACAGCGTTAGTCCGTGTTAGTTGCATCCAAAATACACAAATTAGAGGCAAAACTATAGCAAAAGTGTTCGGGAAAGTAGATACGTTTTGGACGTATCAACTCCCCCCAAGCTTTATTGCTTGTCCTCAAGCAATTCGTTAACAACTGAGTGCGATAAAAGAACTTTCACGAACATATTTGTTCATATGATGTAAATATTCTCATGATATGGAAAGTACTTAAGCAATTCATAATAAGGTACATGCAAATAAAATCATCTAATAGCTATGTCAATCATGGAAAAGGTACCAACAAATTAATAATGAGCATCATGAATCATGTCTATAAGCAGGATTGCAATGTTCATAAAAGGATATGACAAAGTGGTATATCGCTTGCCCGTATTTGTACAGCAAAACATAAATGCTCGGGCACCTTTGAAGTTTGTGGAAAGACTGGAAGTAGAGATTATCAAAGATAAAAGCATCAAAGTTATACCACAATTAATCACATTTTGGGACAAGCATATTATACTAAGAATGAGTTGTGCTCTCAAGAAAGTGCTCAAAGAAAGGATGGAGACACAATAAAAGTAAAAGATTGACCCTTCGCAGAGGGAAGCAGGGATTAACATGTGCTAGAGCTTTTCATTTGTAAAATAGGAGTAAAATTATTTTGAGAGGTGTTTGTTGTTGTCAACGAATGATAGTGGGTACTCTAACTACCTCGTCAACCAGACTTTCAAGAGCGGCTCCCATGAAGGACGTTATCTCTACCAGCAAGGTAAATCATCCCTCTTCTCTTTTGTTTACACATATATTTTAGTTTCATTATGAATGACACTCCCCCAACCTTTGCTTACACAAGTCATGGCTAACCGAATCCTCGGGTGCCTTCCATCAATCACATACCATGGAGGAGTGTCTATTTGCAATTTAAGTTGCTTACTGATAAATCAGGGCAAAACATGTGAAGAGAATTATTAATGAAAGTTGATTAATTGGGGCTGGGAACCCCGTTGCCAGCTCTTTTTGCAAAATTATTGGATAAGCGGATGTGCCACTAGTCCATTATGAAAGTCTGTCAGGAGTAAATGACAAGATTGAAAGATAAACACCACATATTTCCTCATGAGCTATAAAACATTGACACAAATTGAGAAGCATTTTGAAGGTTTTAAAGGTAGCACATGAGAATTTACTTGGAATGGTTTGAAATGCCATGCATAGGTATTTATGGTGGACACTCTGGAATAACTTGGTTTTCAGGAGTTTGGAAGCACGAGCAGCGTTTCCGCTCAGTACAAGTGAAGGCTAGCAATAGACTGGGAAGCGACAATCAAGAGAGCAATAACGTCATAATCATGCTTGCGACAAAATAAATTAACGGAGGCATAAAAGTGATACAAGAACTCTGAGGTGAAGTAAATCATCGAGGCTTAATTGACTTTTGTTCAGTCATATGCATGCGTGAGCATGTGCCAAGTTGATTCAAGTGAATTATTCAGAGGAGGATACCACAATGTCATATCTATCTATGAATAAAACAATGCAAGCAAATATTTATGACATGCTACTCATATTAATAAATTGGAACTAATCATGAGAGATCATGAACTACTAGACTTTCTTAAGTGACATATACCTCACATGAACCAACTAAGCATGCTCACATGGATGAGTATATGTACAAAAATGAAAACAAATAGAGTTCATACCAGCCTCTCACCACAATCGGATTGTCGTAGATCGTCATTATTGCTTTTTCACTTGTGTAGCTTGAATAATATGGAATGAAAACCACGCTCCAGCCACCGAAGACCATCAAACTCATAATGAACTTTACAAAACCAAAGAAGAACAGCAAATATTTTTGGTGTTTTCGAACTTGGAAATAAGAACAAAAGGAAACAAGCAAACAAAGCAAAATCTTTTTGGGTTTTCTTATAGCAAACAAAGCAAAATAAAAGCAAGAAACCAAGGTAAACAAATGGTAAAGAGAAACATAAATGTTTTTGGTCTTTTTGTATTTTAGGAAAGAAACAAAGCAAAAACAAGAAAATGAAAACTAAAAGAAACACAGAAAAGCAGAATGGCAGAAATCTGCCAAAACTTGACAGCAGTACAGTAATCGATTTTTAAGAAATTCTTCCGCTGCTCAGCTCGAAAAGTGTTCAACTAATGAAAGTTAGATAACAACCTGTGGAACATGCACAAAAATTAGAAGCTCAAAATGACGTTCTGGCTGCGCACAGGAATTTTTTTAGTAACAGCCCAGAATCTGTTTTTAGACAGCACTTCCCCAAATATCATCTCCCTCTCATTAGAAACCACTTTAAGAAGCTAAACAAGTATATACATGTATCCAGCAACCATAATATGCAAAGAATGAGTGATGCCGGTATACCTCCCCCAAGCTTAGGCTTTTGGACTAAGTGGAGATCAATCCCATGGTGCCCATGAAGTAGCACCTCCGTAGTACGACGAAGATGGATCCGGGTATGTGCTGGAAGAAGCACCCGGATACGTGACGGTGTAGTCGTAGGAGGGCTCGGCGTCCTCAGAGTCATGTTGCTGGTGGAAACCTTGTATATTCAGTTGCTCATCCACCTCCTCCTTAGAGCGCGACCATGGTTCCCTGTGAATACTGAACAAATCTGGCTGCGGCAATGGAACTTCCCTCTCTTCCCCGTCAGCAAACAACATTCTATAGACAATATTATCTAAACTAGAGTCAGCTGTAACAAATTGATGACTCTTCATAGCAGCAATATCAAGCCTTATAGGAGTTATTTTCACATCAGTAGGGTCAAGAGGAAGCTCTAGATGTGCTAAAATGCGCGATGCAATAATTCCTCCATAAATAGGCCCCTTGTTAGACAAGCGGCGAGCAACAAGAGCACCAAGATGATAAGGTGCCTCTCCAGTGAGTGCATCAATTAAGAAAGCAATATGGTAACTAGAAATATTGCCAGTGTTCTCCCTACCAAGAATGCTAGTAGCAAGGTAATAAGCAAAATACTTAATAGCAGGGAGTTGAATGTTTCTTATCTTCCCACGCTGAATGGTGCGACAATCATCATTGGTGATTCCTCGATAGAGCTCCAGCAATTCCTTGGGATTGCTCTCGATCCTCTTCGCTGTACCTACAGGGGCAATATCCAATGCAGTACAAAAATCCTTCAACTTCATAGTAATAGGATCATCATAAATCCTGAATGTAACTGATGGTTGGAAGTGTTTGTTGTTGAACTGAAAGCTCTCAACAAAGGTTTTAGTAAGCATGTAGTATTGATCCCTCTCATCCTCCATGTAGGCGGTTAAGCCCACATTACCAATGAGGACCAAGAAATCATCCAGCAACCCTGCATTACTCAAAAAGTCATAACATGGAAAAGATGAAGCGTTAGGGACTCCATTGTCCTCTTCGGCTTCGAAGCTCGGTGCGATGACATCCTCATTATAAGACCGCCTAATCCGAGTGGATGACCTTGAGGGCCTCCCCGTGCTTGTCGTCTCTCTTTCAAACACTTCTCCAAAGTTATGGTTATCCATCTTCCTTTTCTGAAATTTTTCAACAAACATTATAAAATTTGATTTGGTGACATATAATTGAGGGAAACTACTATAGGAACTTGCTAGAGTACTAATCATGCATTAAAACTAGTTTTTACCACTTAGAACAAGCATGCAAGCTCACTAAACATGTTACCTACAACAGCAAAATATTCAAGATATACTCAACCAAACAAAATTCTACTTGGATAATCGGAGGAGTCACATACCGGAGAGCAAATGTGCCAAATTTCAGACAGAAATCTGGGCTGAGCAAAGAGATCGAGAAATCTTGAGCTCTTGAGCAGAAACGCGAGTGAGAGAAAATGAGTACGAGTTTTTTCGGGAGAGAGAGTGCAATGAGTGAAAGAGATGAAGTGGTGGGGCAAGGAGGGGCCCTCACACCAGGGTGGCGCGCCCCCCTTGCTGGCCGCACCCCCTGGGGTGCCCCACTGGTCATCCCCAGGTGCTCCTAGGTGCCTCTTCGAAAAATAAGACCAATGGTATAATTTTTGTGAATTTTTGAAAACTTTGAAAAATGCACATTTCTGGGTGTCAAATTTATTATTACTGGGCAGAAAAAGATTTTTGAAATCTCTAATCAACTAAAGAACTTTGCAAAGCAAAAGTGCTACAGCAAGTAGAACAAGTGGAGGAAGAAAGAAATGTTGTTTAGCTCTTCTATGCATATAAAATGAATTTGTTAACAAGGTTGATCAAGTCTTGCCACCAAATAAATTTTACATAGCATAAGAAGAATTAAACCTCAAATCAATCATGTTACCTTGTATTGTATTGATATGGATCCAATCACAAGAGTTTGATATTCTTCTTTAGGCTCATATATAGGACAATCAATAGTTCCCACTTTGATAGTTCTCACATTAGAAATTGTATTAACTCCACATGCTTTCTCAATCCTCTTGGGAAAATAAACAGTATGCTCCTTTTCATCAATATTGAAAGTAACTTTTCCTTTATTGCAATCAATAAGCCCCTGGGTGTTAAGAAAAGGTCTCCCAAGAATAATAGACATATTATCATCTTCGCATTTCCAACACAACAAAATCAGTTAATATCAAGGTTATTAGTAACAACAGGAACATACTCACATATACCAACGAATAGCAGAGATTTATCAGCCATTTGCAAAGATATATCAGTTGGTATCAACTTATCTAAATAAAGTCTCTTATAAAGAGAAAAAGGCATAACACTAACACCCGCTCCCAAATCACATAGAGCAGTTCTAACATAATTATTTTTAATAGAACAAGGAATAGTTGGTATACCTGGGTCGCCAAGCTTCTTTGGAACCTTACCATTGAAAGAGTAATTAGCAAGCATAGTGGAAATCTCCTCATTAGGAATTTTCCTTTTGTTAGAGACAATATCTTTCATATACTTTGAATAAGGAGGCAATTTAATAGCATCAGTCAAAGGGATTTGCAGGAATAAAGGTTTCATCCAATCACAAAATTTATTATAGTGTTCTTCTTCCTTTGATTTTAGTTTCTTAGCAGGAAAAGGCATTTGCTTTTGAACCCAAGGTTCTCTTTCATTACCATGTTTCTTAGCAATAAAATCTTCTTTGGTATACTTTTTATTTTTAGCATGCTTTTCAGGTTCTTCTTCAACCTCTTCTTTATCAGAAGCATCATTCTTATCGTTATCTTTATCATGTTCATTACCACTTTCAGTTTCAGCATCAGAAATAGAAATACTATTAGGATCATTAACAGGTTCAGAGGATTCTACAACAGTTTTATGTTTCTTTTTCTTTTTCTTAGATGGAGCACTAGTTTCAGTTCGTTGAGAATCTTGTTCAACTCTTTTGGGATGCCCTTCAGGATATAGAGGATCCTGGGTAGAAACACCGCCTCTAGTTGTTACTTCATAAGCATGTTTTTCTTTAGAATTATTTTTTAACAAGTCATTTTGCACTTTAGTGAGTTGATCAATTTGAGTTTGAACCATATGAAAGTGTTTAACAAGCATCTTAACATCATTGGAGGTTCTCTCCACAATACCATGCAATTCACTAATAGCTTGAGAATTTTCCATTAAATGATTCTCTATTCTCATATTAAAATTTTCTTGCTTAACAATATAATTATCAAACTCATCTAAGCATTGAGCAGGAGGTTTTGAATACGGAATATCTTCCCTAGTAAAGCGTTCAAGAGAGTGTACCTCAATCATGGATGAAGGGGGAGTTATCTTGCATAAATCTTCTATGGGAGGTAGATTCTTCACATCTTCGGATTTAATACCTTTCTCCTTAAGAGACTTCTTGGCTTCCCTCATATCTTCATCATTTAATTTAATCATACCCCTCTTCTTCAATATTGGTGTCGGGGTTGGTTCAGGTGTAGACCAATCATCATGATTCCGGCCTATTCTCGCCAATAATTCTTCAGCGTCGTCTGGAGTTCTTTTCCTGAAAACACAACCAGCACAACTATCTAGGTATGCCCTAGACTCAATGGTTAGTCCACTATAAAATATATCAAGTAAATCATGCTTTTCTAGATCATGTCCAGGCCGAGCTCTGATAAGAGAGCAAAATCTAGCCCAAGCCTCAGGCAATTTCTCTTCATCTGTAGGGATTCGTTGCATAGAAAACAAAAAATTTCCTACCGCGAGAACGCAATCCAAGCCAAGATGCAATCTAGAAGACGGGAGCAACGAGGAGATCATCGAGACTCACCCTTGAAGATTTCCAAAGCCTACAAGATGAGGCTCTTGTTGCTGCGATAGACGATCACTTGCCGCTTGCAAAAGCGCGTAGAAGATCTTGATCATGCCACGATCGGGCAGCACCTCCGTACTCGGTCACACGTTCGGTGTTGATGAAGACGACATCCTTCTCCCCGTTCCAGCGGGCAGCGGAAGTAGTAGCTCCTCCTTGAATCCGGCAGCACGACGGCGTGGTGGCGGTGGCGATGGAGATCTCCGGCGGAGCTTCGCTAAGCGTGCGGGAGAGGTGGAGGAGAGGGGGGGCTAGGGTTTGGGAGAGGGGGTGGCCGGCCACTAAGGGGTGCGGCCAAGCTATGGCTTGAGGTGGCCGGCCCCCTCCCCTTGGCCCTCATTATATAGGTGGAACACCCAAGAGTTGGTCTACAAGTCTTCGAATAAGACCCCAAACCAAAACCTTCCATATGACATGAAACCTACCCAAGGTGGGATTCCCACTTGAGGTGGGATTCCCACCTTTCCTTGGGAGGGGGTGGCCGGCCACCTTTGGTGGAGTCCACCTGGGACTCCACCCTCTAGGGTTGGCCGGCCATGGTGGTGGAGTCCCTCCGGGACTCCGCCTTCCAAAGTGATTTCTTCCGTACTTTTCTAGAACCTTCTAGAACCTTCCATAAATGCACCGGATCATTTTCAAACTTATAAAATGACTTCCTATATATGAATCTTATTCTCCGGACCATTCCGGAACTCCTCGTGATGTCGGGATCCCATCCGAGACTTCGAACAATACTTCGAACTCCATTCCATTTTCAAGTTCTACTATTACAACATCAAACCTTAAGTGTGTCACCTTACGGTTCGCGAACTATGTAGACATGGTTGAGATCTCTCTCCGACCAATAACCAATAGCGGGATCTGGAGATCCATAATGGCTCACACATATTCAACGATGACTTAGTGATCGAATGAACCATTCACGTACGATACCAATTCCTTTTGTCACGCGATTTTTTACTTGTCCGAGGTTTGATCATCGGTATCATTCTATACCTTGTTCAACCTCGTCTCCGACAAGTACTCTTTACTCGTACATGGTATGTGGTCTCTTATGAACTTATTCATATGCTTGCAAGACATTAGACGACATTCCACCGAGAGGGCCCAGAGTATATCTATCCGTCATCGGGATGGACAAATCCCACTGTTGATCCATATGCCTCAACTCATACTTTCCGGATACTTAATCCCACCTTTATAACCACCCATTTACGCAGTGGCGTTTGATGTAATCAAAGTACCTTTCCAGTATAAGTGATTTACATGATCTCATGGTCATAAGGACTAGGTAACTATGTATCGAAAGCTTATAGCAAATAACTTAATGACGTGATCTTATGCTACGCTTAATTGGGTGTGTCCATTACATCATTCATACAATGATATAACCTTGTTATTAATAACATCCAATGTTCATGATTATGAAACTAATCATCTATTAATCAACAAGCTAGTTAAGAGGCTTACTAGGGACTCATTGTTGTTTACATAACACACATGTATCAATGTTTTGGTTAATACAATTATAGCATGGTATATAAACATTTATCATAAACATAAAGATATATAATAACCACTTTTATTATTGCCTCTTGGGCATATCTCCAACAGTCTCCCACTTGCACTAGAGTCAATAATCTAGATTACATTGTAAGGTACCTAACACCCATGGCATTCTGGTGTTGGTCATGCTTTGCCCTAGGGAGAGCTTTAGTCAACGGATCTGCTACATTCAGATCAGTGTGTACTTTGCAAATCTTTACTTCTCCATCTTCGATGTACTCGCGAATCGAATGATAACGCAGCTTGATATGCTTCAGCCTCTTGTGTGACCTTGGTTCTTGTGCATTAGCGATGGCACCCATGTTGTCACAGTAGATGACTAATGGGTCCAATGCACTAGGAACCACACCGAGCTCTACAATGAACCTCTTCATCCATACCGCTTCTGATGAAGCCTCGAAGCCGCTATGTACTCGATTCTGTTGATGACTTCGCCACCGTGCACTGCTTCGAGCTTGCCCAGCTTACTGCAGCACCATTCAATATAAACACGTACCTAGACTGTGACTTAGAGTCATCAGGATCAGTGTTCCAACTTGCATCGGTGTAACTTGTTACAACGAGCTCTTGGTCACCTCCATAACAAAGAAACATATCCTTAGTTCTTTTCAAGTACTTCAGGATATTCTTGACCGCTGTCCAGTGTTCCATTCCTGGATCACTTTGATATCTGCTAGTCAAACTAACAGCATGTGCTATATCCGGTCTAGTACATAGCATGGCATACATGATAGAGCCTACTGCCGAGGCATAGGGGATCTGACTCATCCTTTCTCTTTCTTCTGCCGTAGCCGGACCTTGAGTCTTACTCAAGACCTTGCCTGGTAACATAGGTAAGAATCCTTTCTTACTTTCGTCCATTCTAAACTTCTTTAGAATCTTGTCCATGTATGTACTCTGTGATAGCCCTATTAGACGTCTTGATCTATCTCTATAAATCTTGATGCCTAATATATACGATGCTTCACCAAGGTCTTTCATTGAAAAACTATTATTCAAATAACCCTTTACACTGCTTAATAGTTCTATATCATTCCCAATTAATAATATGTCATCTACATATAATATCAGGAATGCTACAGAGCTCCCACTCACTTTCTTGTAAATACAGGCCTCTCCATGACATTGTATAAACCCGAAGTCTTTGATCACCTTATCAAAGCGTCGGTTCCAACTTCTTGATGCTTGCTTCAGTCCATAAATTGAACGCTGAAGTTTGCATACTTTGTCAGCATTTTTAGGATCGACAAAACCTTTGGGTTGTACCATATACAACTCTTCCTCAATGTCTCCATTAAGGAACGCCGTTTTGACATCCATCTGCCAAATCTCATAATCGAAAAATGCAGCTATTGCTAACAAAATCCTCACAGATTTTAGCTTCGCTACAGGTGAGAAAGTCTCATCGTAGTCAACACCTTGAATTTGTCGGAAACCCTTTGCGACAAGTCGAGCTTTATAGACAGTAATATTACCATCAGCATCTGTTTTTCTTTTGAAGATCCATTTATTCTCGACAGCCTTGCGGCTATCAGGTAAGTCTACCAAAGTCCACACTTTGTTATCATACATGGATCCCATTTCGGATTTCATGGCTTCTTGCCATTTGTTGGAATCTGGGCTCATCATCGCTTCTTCATACGTCGCAGGGTCTTCATCATTGTTGTCCACAATCATGACATTTAGACAAGGATCATACCAATCAGGAGTGGCACGTTCCCTTGTCGATCTGCGAGGTTCAGTAGCTATCTCGTTTGAAGTTTCATGATCATCATCATTAGCTTCCTCTGTTGACGATGTAGGCGGCACAGGAACATTTTCCGGTACTGCGCTACTCTGATCAATGAGTGAAGATTCATCAATCTCATCGAGTTCTACTTTTCTTCGAGTCACTTCTTTAGTGAGAAATTCTTTCTCAAGAAAGGTTCCGTTCTTAGCAACAAAGATCTTGCCTTCGGATCTGTGATAGAAATACCCTATAGTTTCCTTAGGGTATCCTATGAAGACACATTTCTCCGCTTTGGGTTCTAGCTTGTCCGGTTGTAACTTTTTTACATAGGCTTCGCAACCCCAAACTTTTAGGAACGACATCTTAGGTTTCTTATTAAACCATAATTCATACGGTGTCATTTCAACGGATTTTGATGGTGCTCTATTTAAAGTGAATGCGGCTGTCTCTAATGCATAACTCCAAAATGATAACGGCAAATCGGTAAGAGACATCATAGAACGAACCATATCTAAGAGAGTTCGATTACGACGTTCGGACACACCGTTTCGTTGTGGTGTTCCCGCGGTGTCAATTGTGAAAGTATTCCGCATTTCTTTAAATGCATGCCAAACTCATAACTCAGATATTCACCTCCGCGATCAGATCGTAGAAATTTAATCTTCTTGTTACGTTGATTTTCTACTTCACTTTGGAATTCCTTAAACTTCTCAAAAGTTTCGGATTTATGTTTCATGAAATAGATATACCCATATCTACTCAGATCATCTGTGAAGGTTAGAACATAACGATAACCACCGCGCGATGCTACACTCATTGGTCCGCACACATCGGTATGTATGATTTCCAATAAGTCAGTAGCTCGCTCCATAATACCAGAGAATGGAGTCTTAGTCATTTTTCCCATTAGACATGCTTCGCATCTATCAAGTGACTCAAAGTCAAGTGATTCAAGTAATCCATCGGTATGGAGTTTCTTCATGCGTTTCACTCCAATATGACCAAGACGACAGTGCCACATATAAGTAGAATTATCATTCAATTTAATTCGCTTAGCATCAATGTTATGTATATGTGTATCACTACTATCGAGATCTAATAGAAATAAGCCATTCTTTTGTGGTGCTCGACCATAAAAGATATTATTCATAAAAATAGAACAACCATTATTCTCAGACTTGAATGAATAACCGTCTTGCATTAAACAAGATCCAGATATAATGTTCATGCTCAACGCGGGTACAAAATAACAATTATTGAGGCTTAAAACTAATCCCGAAGGTAGATGTAGAGGAAGTGTGCCGACAGCGATCACATCGACTTTGGATCCATTTCCAACGCGCATCGTCACTTCATCCTTTAGTAGTCTTCGTTTATTCTTTAGTTCCTGTTTTGAGTTACAAATATGAGCAACCGAACCAGTATCAAATACCCAGGTACTAGTGCGAGAATCAGTAAGATAAACATCTATAACATGTATATCAGATATACCTTCTTTCTTCTTCTTTTTGACAAGGCCGCTCTTCAGATCCGCCAAATACTTGGAGCAATTACGCTTCCAGTGTCCCTTCTCCTTGCAGTAATAGCACTCAGCATCAGGCTTAGGGCCCTTAGGTTTCACAGGAGGCGTGGCAGCTTTCTTGCCACCCTTCTTGAATTTTCCTTTAGACTGTTTCTTGAAACTGGTGGTCTTGTTGACCATCAACACTTGGTGCTCTTTCTTGATCTCAATCTCAGCAGATTTCAGCATGGAGAAGAGTTCAGGTAACTCTTTGTTCATGTTCTGCATATTGTAGTTCATCACAAAGTTCTTGTAACTAGGTGGCAGTGATTGAAGGACACGATTAATCCCCAGTCTGTTAGGAATCACTATTCCCAAGTCATTGAGTTTCTTCGCATGCCCGGTCATGGCGAGCATGTGCTCACTAACGGAGCTGCCTTCTTCCATCATGCAACTGAAGAAGTGTTTCGATGCTTCATAGCATTCCACGGCCGCATGAGTTTCAAAGATAGTTTTCAACTCATTGATTAACTCATGTGGATCGTGGTGCTCAAAACGTTTTTGAAGATCGGCTTCCAGACTGCACAGGATGGCACACTGAACTTGAGAGTACCGAGTTTTCCGAGTCTCGTAAACATTCTTTACTTCATCGGTTTCAGTTTCTGCAGGAGGGTCACCTAGCGGTGCATCAAGCACATATTGCAGATTTCCACCATTGAGGAAGATCCTCACATGACGGAACCAGTCGGTGAAGTTGCTACCGTTGCTCTTAAGCTTTTCTTTCTCTAAGAACTGGTTAAAATTGATTGGGGATGCCATATCTACAACATATATTTGCAATAGTTTAGACTAATGTTTATGACAAATTGAGTTCAAATTTTAATTCAACATAATTAAAAACTAGGTGAACTCCCACTCAAAACAATATCCCTCGCATTGTCTTAGTGATCACACGAACCAAATCCATCACACCAAGTCCGATCATCACGAGACAAGATGTAATTTCAATGGCGAACACTCAAAATGTTCATCATATCAATCATATGATTCATGCTCTACCTTTCGGTATCACGTGTTCCGAGACCATGTCTGTAAATGCTAGGCTCGTCAAGGCACCTTAGTATCGCATGTGCAAATCTGGCTTGCACCCGTTGTATGCACTTGTTGAGTCTATCACACCCGACCATCACGAGATGCTTCAAACGACAAGTCTTGGCAACGGTGCTACTAAGGGAGAACACTTTATTATCTTGATATTTTAGTGAGAGGGATCATCTTATAATGCTACCGTCACGATCTAAGCAAAATAAGATGCATAAAGGATTAACATCACATGCAGTTCATATGTGATATGATATGGCCATTTTGTCTTTGCGCCTTTGATCTTCATCTCCAAAGCATGGACATGATCTTCATCATCAACGGGCATGATCTCCATCATCATCGGCGAAGCACCAAGGTCAATGGCGCCGTCTTCATGATTGTCCTCCATGTAGTAACAATTACAACTACTTTGAAATACTACTCAACATGAAATTTAAAGACAACCATAAGGCTCCTGCCGGGTGCCACAATACAATAATGATCATCTCATACATAGTCATCATCACATTATGGCCATATCACATCACCAAACCCTGCAAAAACAAGTTAGACGTTCTCTAATTTGGTTTGCATATTTTACGTGGTTTAGGGTTTTCGAGTGAGATCCAATCTACCTATGAACATGAACCACAACGGTGATACTAGTGTTGTCTATAGAAGAGTAAATTGAATCTTCACTATAGTAGGAGGGACAGACACCTAAAGCCACTTATGCAATACAAGTTGCATGTCGAGCGTGGAGCAAATCTCATGAACGCGGTCATGTAAAGTTAGCCCGAGCCGCTTCATCCCACTATGCCACAAAGATGCAAAGTACTCAAACTAAAGACAACATAAGCATCAAAGCCCACAAAACCATTGTGTTCTACTCGTGCAACCATCTATGCATAGACACGGCTCTGATACCACTGTAGGGATTCGTTGCAGAAAACAAAAAATTTCCTACCGCGAGAACGCAATCCAAGCCAAGATGCAATCTAGAAGACGGGAGCAACGAGGAGATCATCGAGACTCACCCTTGAAGATTTCCAAAGCCTACAAGATGAGGCTCTTGTTGCTGCGGTAGACGATCACTTGCCGCTTGCAAAAGCGCGTAGAAGATCTTGATCACGGCGCCACGATCGGGCAGCACCTCCGGTACTCGATCACACGTTCGGTGTTGATGAAGACGACGTCCTTCTCCCCATTCCAGCGGGCAGCGGAAGTAGTAGCTCTCCTTGAATCCGGCAGCACGACGGCGTGGTGGCGGTGGCGATGGAGCTTCGCTAGCGTTGCGGGAGGTGGAGGAGAGTGGGGCGAGGGTATGGAGAGGGGGTGGCGACCACCCTAAGGTGCGGCAGAAGCTGCGGCTTGAGGTGCGCCCCCTCCCCTTGGCCCTCATTATATAGGTGGAACCCCCAAGAGTTGGTCTACAAGTCTTCGAATAAGACCCCAACCCAAAACCTTCCATGTGTAGGGAAACCTACCCAAGGTGGGATTCCCACTTGAGGTGGGATTCCCACCTTTCCATGAGGGTGGCCGGCCGCTGGTGGGTCACTGGGGCTGCGCCCTGCAGGGTTGGCCGGCCATGGTGGTGGAGTCCCTCCGGGACCTTCCTTGGTGGATTCTTCCGGACTTTTCTAGAACCTTCTAGAACCTTCCATAAATGCACCGGATCATTTCAAACTTATAAGAATGACTTCCTATATATGAATCTTATTCTCCGGACCATTCCGGAACTCCTCGTGATGTCCAGGATCCCATCCGAGACTTCGAATACTTCGAACTCCATTCCATATTCAAGTTCTACTATTACAACATCAAACCTTAAGTGTGTCACCCTACGGTTCGTGAACTATGTGGACATGGTTGAGTACTCATCCCGACCAATAACCAATAGCGGGATCTGGAGATCCATAATGGCTCCCACATATTCAACGATGACTTAGTGATCGAATGAACCATTCATATACGATACCAATTCCCTTTGTCACGCGATATTTTACTTGTCCGAGGTTTGATCATCGGTATCATTCTATACCTTGTTCAACCTCGTCTCCTGACAAGTACTCTTTACTCATACCGTGGTATGTGGTCACTTATGAACTTATTCATATGCTTGGCAAGACATTAGACGACATTCCACCGAGAGGCCCAGAGTATATCTATCCGTCATCGGGATGGACAAATCCCACTTTTGATGACCCATATGCCTCAACTCATACTTTACGGATACTTAATCCCACCTTTATAACCACCATTTACGCGATGGCGTTTGATGTAATCAAGTACCTTTCCGGTATAAGTGATTTACATGATCTCATGGTCATAAGGACTAGGTAACTATGTATCGAAAGCTTATAGCAAATAACTTAATGGCGTGATCTTATGCTACGCTTAATTGGGTGTGTCCATTACATCATTCATACAATGATATAACCTTGTTATTAATAACATCAAATGTTCATGATTATGAAACTAATCATCATCTATTAATCAACAAGCTAGTTAAGAGGCTCACTAGGGACTCATTGTTGTTTACATAACACACATGTATCAATGTTTCGGTTAATACAATTATAGCATGGTATATAAACATTTATCATAAACATAAAGATATATAATAACCACTTTTATTATTGCCTCTTGGGCATATCTCCAACACCATCTTCCTGATCAAAATTATAAATTCTCTGCAAAGCAATATGTTGAGCACTAGCAGGAAAGTATTTCCGAAAGAAAAGATCAAGCAACTCTTTTGGACTATCAATAGAATTAGGTGGCAAACTATTGTACCAAGTTTTTAGCATCATCCTTTAATGAGAAAGAGGGAAAATTTTAGCAACAAAATAAGTACGCTTCTTAACATCATCAGAAAACAAGTTACTTAGAGTAGACAACTCAATCATGTGTTCTACAGCACTTTCTTTAAGTACCACAAAAAGGTGTTTTCTCAACAATAGATATATGAGACAAATCAAGAGAAAAATCATAATCCTTATCCTTAATGTTTATAGGAGATGTGGCAAATTTAGGATCAGGAGACAGATTATACAGTATGTTGTGCAAGCAACTTTTTAATTTTTCTTGCATCAGTAGTAGCATTGCATTTATCAATAAAATCATCATCAAGTTCTACATAGAGACGCGTCCTTCTCCCCATTCCAGCGGGCAGCGGGTATTGGCGCTCATCCCAGCGGCACGACGGCGTGGTGGCGATGGCGATGGAGATCTCCGGCGGAGCTTCGCTAAGCGTTGCGGGAGAGGTGGAGGAGGTGGGGCGGCTAGGGTTTGGGAGGGGGTGGCCGACCACTAAGGGGTTGTGGTGTTTGGGGTGGCCGGCCCCTCCCCTTGGCCCTCATTATATAGGTGGAACACCCAAGAGTTGGTCTACAAGTCTTCGAATAGAGACCCCAAACCAAAACCTTCCATATGACATGAAACCTACCCAAGGTGGGATTCCCACTTGAGGTGGGATTCCACCTTTCCTTGGGAGGGGGTGACGTACCTTTGGTGGAGTCCACACAGGACTCCCTCTAGGGTTGGCTGACCATGGTGGTGGAGTGCCTGCGGGACTCACGCCTTCAAGTAATTCTTGGGACTTTTCTAGAACCTTCTAGAACCTTCCGCGTCCAGATCATTTTCAAACTTATAAAATGACTTCATAAATCTTATTCTCGGACCATTCCGGGAACTCCTCGTGATGTCGGGACCCATCAGGGACTTGAACAATACTTGAGGAACTCCATTTCCATATTCAAGTTCTCTGACCACAACATCAAACCTTAAGTGTGTCCCCCTACGGTTCGTGAACTATGTGAACATGGTTGAGATCTCTCTCCGACCAATAACCAATGGCGGGATCTGGAGATTAATGGCTCCCACATATTTAACGATGACTTAGTGATCGAATGAACCATTCATATATCGATTCCTTTTGTCACGCGATATTTTACTTGTCAGAGGTTTGATCTTCGGTATCATTCTATACCTTGTTCAACCTCGTCTCAGACAAGTACTCTCGTATCTTGGTATGTGGTCTCTTATGAACTATTCCATATGCTTGCAGACATTAGAACGACATTCCAGGAAGACCCCGAGTATATCTATCACGTCATCGGGATGGACAAATCCCACTGATGAGGTCCATATGCCTCAACTCATAATTCGGATACTTAATCCCACCTTTAACCACCCATTTACGCAGTGGCGTTCCAGTGTAATCAAAGTACCTTTTCGGTGTAAGTGACTCATGGTCATAGGGACTAGGTAACTATGTATCGAAAGCTTATAGCAAATAACTTAATGACGTGATCTTATGCTACGCTTAATTGGGTGTGTCCATTTCATCATTCATATAATGATATAACCTTGTTATTAATAACATCAATGTTCATGATTATGAAACTAATCATCTATTAATCAACAAGCTAGTTAAGAGGCTTACTAAAGGGACTCATTGTTGTTTACATAACACACATGTATCAATGTTTAGGTTAATACAATTATAGCATGGTATATAAACATTTATCATAAACATAAAGATATATAATAACCACTTTTATTGTTGCCTCTTGGGCATATCTCCAACATCTCTTACTACCAAAACTTGCAAAACACTGCAAAGCAATATGTTGAGCACTAGCAGGAAAGTATTTACGAAAGAAAACATCAAGCAACTCTTTTGGACTATCAATGGAATTAGGTGGCAAACTATTGTACCAAGTTTTAGCATCATCCTTTAATGAAAGGAAAATTTTAGCAACAAAATAATAGTACGCTTCTTAATATCATCAAAACAAGTTACTGATGTAGACAACTCAATCATGTGTTCTACTGCACTTTCTTTTTCAGTACCACAAAAAGGTGTTTTCTCAACAATAGATATATGAGATAAATCAAAAGAAAAATCATAATCCTTATCCTTAATGTTTATAGGAGATGTGGCAAATTTAGGATCAGGAAATGGTTATATCTAACGGTATGTTGTGCAAACAACTTTTTAATTTTCTTGCATCATATTAGTAGCATTGCATTTATCAATAAAATCATCATCAAGTTCTACATCTCATTAAGATCATCACTAGAGTATTCAACAGTTTCGAGGTGAATTAACGAATTATGTGACATTTTCATTAGAATTTGATATTTTCAATTTAATGAACCTATGGTGTAGCATACAGAAAAGATCCTAATGAACCATCGATATCAGCTCATGACGAAGCATCATCCACAAAATTATAAGAGAATTTTCGAATTGACGATACCCGACATTTGAAACTTGTGGTCGTGAAACAAGTTTACTTATGATGGTGAATCAAGAGCAGCGGAGGTACTCGGAGTTGACCTTTTCTTGTAGTGGATTGTAATATGGCGACTTTAGTATCGCGTGAGGTTTACCCATGATGGAGAATTTGCAGAGAACAATATCAATCCAAATAAGCTATATCTCATTGTGGCTGAAAATAGTCTTGATGACCTACAAGTATAGGGGATCCAACGAGTCTTCGGCGGAAGTAAAACCAATTTATTGATTCGACACGGGGAGACCAAGAATACTTGAAAGCCTTAACAGCGGAGTTGTCAATTCAACTGCACCTGAAACGGACTTGCTCGCAAGAGTTTATCGGTAGTAACAGTTTTATAGCGGTAGCAGTAGTGAAATAACAGCAGAGTAACAAAGACAGCGGTAGTGATTATAGTAAACAGCAGGATTAAAATACTGTAGGCACGGGGATGGATGAACGGGCGTTGCTGGATGAGAGAAACTCATGTAACAATCAAAGCAAAGGCATTTGCAGATAATAATAAAATGGTATCAAGTACTAATCAATCAATGAGCAATTTCCATATATAGTCGTACGTGCGCGCAATGAGAAACTTGCACAACATCTTTTGTCCTACCGTCGTGTGACAAGACCTCTAAGGAATCTCTTGAAGTGGAGTACTCCTTTTAATCGTGCAGACAAAGCATTAACACTCGTGGGCTACTGTGATCCTCATATCACGCCTTCCCCTTCGGATTGTCCCAATTTACTGTCACTTTGGGGCCTCGGGTTCGGACGGCAACATGTGTATACAACTTACAGGTAAGATCATAAGACAATGCATATCATCATGAAACAATAACATGTTCAGATCTGAGATCATGGCACTTTCAGCCCTAGTGCCAAGCATTAAGCATAACAAGTTGCAACAATATCATAAAAGTGCCAAATCTACGGATACTGGGCACTATGCCCTAACAGTCTTATGCTATTACATGACCAATCTCATCAATCCCTACCATCCTTGATATGACGGGGGAATTGCGACACATGGATGGAAACATAGGTACAGTGGAGAGGCGTGGGTGGTGATGATGCGTGATCTTCTCAGTTCCGTCCGCGGAGTGCGGGGAAACGGAGTTTGCGGGTCGAGACGGTGTTTCGCGATGGTGGCGGCGTGCTGGCTTATGGCGATTTCGTCTAACCCCCGTGTGTTTTTAGGTCGAAGGGTCGTAATCCCGAGAGGAGGCGTCGAGGCCAGCCGGCGGCCACACAATAAGGCGCGCCCTGATACATCCCAACGTATCTATAATTCTTATGTTCCATGCTACTTTTTATGATGTTGATACTCACATGTTTTATACATTATATGTCATTATTATGCATTTTCGACACTAACCTATTGACGAGATGCAGAAGAGGCCAGTTCCTGTTTTGCTGTTTTTGGTTTTTTGAGAAATCCTAGTAAGGAAATATTCTCGGAATTGGACAAATCTTACCAGAGGTCCTATTTTTTGCAGAAGCTTCCGAGCCGAGAAGAGGAAGCAGTGGACACAGTGGCCACAAAACGAGGCGCTGGGCTGACCCACAGCCGCGCGGCCCACAGCGTGGGCCTCGTGACGCCTCTGACCTGCCCTTAGCCCTGCCAAAGCCTCCATCGTGAGCCCCGGTCTGAGAGCCACGTCCCGAAATCCTTCCGAGACGCCGCATGCCAATCCCATCTCGGGGTCGGAGATCGCCTCCGGCACCCTACCGGAGAGAATCATCTCCGGAGGTCTCTTCATCGCCACGATCGCCTCCGGATCGATGTGTGGTAGTTCACCCCACAGACCATGGGTCATAGCAGTAGCTAGATGGTCGTCTTCTCCTAATTGTGCTATCATGCTCGATCTTGTGTTTGCCTATCATGATCAAGATCGTTTCTTTGTAATCCTACATGTGTTGTGTTTGTTGGGATCGATGGATATTGAATACTATGTCAAGTTGATTATCAATCTATCATATATGTTGTTGTGTTCTTGCATGCTCTCCATTGCTAGTAGAGGCTCCGCTGAAGTTGATACTTGTGACTCAAGAGAGTATTTATGCTCGATAGTGGGTTCATGCCTCCATTAAATCGGGGACAGTGAATGAAAGTTCTAAGGTTGTGGATGTGTTGTTGCCACTAGAGATAAAACATGATGCTTTGTATAAGGATATTTGTGTTGATTATATTACGCACCATACTTTAATGCAATTGTACATTGCTTGCAACTTAATACGGAAGGGTTTCGGATGATAACCTGAAGGACTTTTTAGGCTTAGATGCATGCTGGATGGCGGTCTATGTACTTTATCGTAATGCCCCGATTAAATCTCATAGTACTCATCATGATATATGTATGTGCATTGTTATATCTTTATTTGTCAATTGCCCGACTGTAATTTGTTCACCCAACATGCTATTTATCTTATGGGAGAGACACCGCTAGTGAACTGTGGACCCCGGTCCATTCTTTACATCTGAAATACAATCTACTGCAATACTTGTTTTACTTTTCTTCGCAAACAATCATCTTCCACACAATACGGTTAATCCTTTGTTACAGCAAGTCGGTGAGATTGACAACCTCACCTGTTACGTTGGGGCAAAGTACTTTGTTGTGTAGGTTCCACGTTGGCGCCGGAATCCCTGGTGTTGCGCCGCACTACATTTCGCCGCCATCAACCTTCAACGTGCTTCTTGCTCCTCCTAGTTCGATAAACCTTGGTTTCTTTATGAGGAAAGCTACGCATGCATCACCTTCCTCTTGGGGTTCCCAACGACGTGTGTAAGTGCACGCATCAAGCTCTTTACAGCGGCAGTTAGGAACTGAAGAAAGCTACCACAAAGATTTCTAACTCACGTCCTTACACGCCAGAACTCTTTTTCAGCGCGTTACCGGGAGATCAAGACACACTGCAAGGGGATTCTCCACTTCCAATCTCTTACTTTGTTTTGTCTTGCTTTATTTTATTTACTACTTTGTTTGCTGCACTAAACAAAACACAAAAAAATTAGTTGCTAGCTTTACTTTATTTACTGTCTTGTTCTCCATATCAAAAACACAAAAAATTAGTTACTTGCATTTACTTTATCTAGTTTGCTTTATTTACTACTGCTAAAATGAGTAATCCTGAAGTTGAAGTTCGTTCGTTTAAACAACAAGGTGGAGAAAGTTTTAAAGATGCTTGGTATAGAATTAGTGATGCTCATCATAGGTGCACTAAGAAACACTCCACTATTATCCTACTTAGGAACTTTTATGTTGGTATATCTAGTTGGAATAGGTATGTTCTTGATACTCTTTCGGGGGGTAATTTCTAGGTACTCCTGCTTTAGAAGCTAGTTGCATCATTGAGAGTCTAGTTGGAATACCACCTGTTAATGAAGTTAAAATTGAAATCTCTCTTGAGGATGTTATGAAAAAATTGGAAACCTAGAGAGAAAAAATTTTCAAGTGTTGAAACTAAATTGGAAATGTTACTTGATAAAACTGATGAACTTGATAAATCCTTAGGAGGAATTGATGAAAGAATTAGTGTCCTAGGAACTTGTGTTGTCCATGATAATCAAATCAATAGGATTGGCGAACTTGAAAAAGCTATGGGAACCTTGGGTTCAACTTTTCTTTAAGTATAAGGAGAAAGCTTATGTGGGTAAAGATCAAAAATTCATGTATGTCTCTGGTGCCTAAACCAAAGAATTATTACAGGCCTAAATTGGTAAAACTCCCAACACCCTAGTAATAGTGTTGATGCTTCATCTTGATAACACTTGATACACACTTTCTGCGCCTAAGGCGTTAAGAAAAGCGCTTATGGGAGACAACCCATGTTTTTACTACAGTACATTTGTTTATATTTGAGTCTTGGAAGTTGTTTACTACTGTAGCAACCTCTCCTTATCTTTATTTTATTGCATTGTTGTGCCAAGTAAAGTCTTTGATAGTAAAGTCAATACTAGATTTGGATTACTGAAACAGATTTCTTGCTGTCACAAATCTGGGCAGAATTCTCTGTAGGTAACTCAGAAAAATCTGCCAATTTACGTGCGTGATCCTCAGATATGTACGCAACTTTCATTAAATTTGGGCATTTTCATCTGAGCAAGTCTGGTGCCATTTTAAAATTCGTCTTTACGGACTGTTCTGTTTTGACAGATTCTGCCTTTTATTTCGCATTGCTGTTTTGCTATGTTTGATGGATTTCTTTGTTCCATTAAATTTCAGTAGCTTTGTGCAATGTCCAGAAGTATAAAGAATGATTATGTCACCTCTGAATATATGAATTATGCACTGACCCTCTAATGAGTTTGTTTCGAGTTTGGTGTGGAGGAAGTTTTCAGGGTCAAGAGAGGAGGATGGTACAATATGATTAAGAAGAGTGAAAAGTCTAGCTTGGGGATGCACCCGTGGTTCATCCCTGCATATTTTAAGAAGACCCAAGCGTCTAAGCTTGGGGATGCCCAGGCATCCCCTTCTTCATCGACAACTTATCGGTTCCTCTAATGAAACTATATTTTTATTCCGTCACATCTTATGTGCTTTGCTTGGAGCGTCTGTTGTTTTATTTTTGTTTTGTTTGAATAAAGTCGGATCCACAATCCTTTATATTGGAGATATTACGCTCCATGTTTCGTATGACACATGTGTTCTTAGCTTTATCTTTAATGTTCATTGCGAAAGTTGGACTACCTCATTCATTGATATATGGTTGGAAACAATGCCCATGTGGTAAATGGTATAATGTCTTGAATAATGTGATACTTGGCAATTGTTGTGCTCATATAGATCTTGTTTAAGCTCTTGCATCATGTACCTTGTACCCATTAATGAATAACTATATAGAGCATGTTAAAATTTGGTTTGCATGATTGTTCTCTCTAAGTCTAGATATTTTCTGGTTGAAGTGTTTGAACAACAAGGAGACGATGTAAAGTCTTATAATGCTTACAATATGTTTATATGTGAGTCTTTCTGCACCTTTTATACTTGAGTTTGCTTCAACAACCTTGCTAGCCTAGCCTTGTATCGAGAGGAATTCTTCTCATGCATCCAAATCCTTGAGCCAATAACCATGCCATTTGTGTCCACCATACCTACCTACCACATGGTATTTCTCAGCCATTCCAAGTACATTACTTGAGTGCTACCTTTAAAATTCCATTCTTACCTTGCAATATATAGCTCATGGGACAAAATAGCTTAAAAACTATTGTGGTGAAGAATATGTACTTATGTGTCTTATTTCTTAGTAAGTTGCTTGTTGAGCGGTAACCATGGGGGACGGCATCAACTTTTACCTTTGTTGAATATCATGTGAGTTGCTATGCATGTTCGTCTTGTCAAGTAAGGCGGTTTTCACAATCAAATGGTTTGAGTATGCATACGTGAGAAGAACATTGGGCGCTAACTAAAGCCATGAATCATGGTGGAAGTTTCGTTTGGACATAAAACCTCAATCTCTTATGAAAATATTAACTGTTGTTGAATGCTTAAGCATTAAAAGAGGAGTCCATTATCTGTTGTCTATGTTGTCCCGGTATGGGTGTCTAAGTAGAGAATGATCAAAAGCGAGAAATCCAATGCGAACCTTCTCCTTAGACCCTTGTACGGGCGGCATAGAGGTACCCCTTTGTAACACTTAGTTGAAACATATGTCATACAATGATAATCCGTGTTAACCCAAGCTAATTAGGACAAGGTCCGGGCACTATTAGTATACTATGCATGAGGCTTGCAACTTATAAGATGTCTTATACATAACTCATATGCTTTATTACTACAGTTGACAAAATTGTTTCTTGTTTTCAAAATGAAAGCTCTAGCACAAAAATAGTAATCAATGCTTCCCTCAGCGAAGGGCCTTTCTTCTACTTTATTGTTGAGTCAGTTTGCCTATTCTTTCTATCTTAGAAGCAAACACTTGTGTAAACTGTGTGCATTGATTCTTACATGTTTACCTATTGCACTTGTTATATTACTTTGTGTTGACAATTATCCATGAGATATACATGTTGAAGTTGAAAGCAACCGCTGAAACTTATATCTTCCTTTGTGTTGTTTCAAAGCTTTTCTACTAAGAACTTATTGCTTATGAGTTAACTCTTATGCAAGTCTTATTGATGCTTGTCTTGAAAGTGCTATTCATGAAAAGTCTTTGCTATATGATTCATTTGTTTACTCATTATCTTCATCATTGCTTCGAATCGCTGCATTCATCTCATGTGCTTTACAATAGTATGATCAAGATTATACATCATTTTCTTTATCTTTGTTATCGTTTACCTAATGAGGTAGGAACTAAGCTTGAGATGCTTGATACGTCCCAAACGTATCTATAATTTCTTATGTTCCATGCTACTTTATGATAATACTCACATGATTTATACACATTATATGTCATTATTATGCTTTCCAGCACTAACCTATTGACGAGATCGAAGAGCGGTTGTTGTTTTTTTGCTGTTTTTGGTTTCAATCCTAGTAAGGAAATAGGAATTGGACGAAATCAACGCCAGGGTCCTATTTTTTTACCTGAAGCTTCCGGAAGACCGAAGAGGAAACGAAGTGGGGCCACGGGTGCCACACAACAGAGGCGGCCTTGCCCGGCCGCGCGACCCTAGCGTGTGAGCCCCCTCGTGACGCCTCGACCTGCCCTTCCGCCTACTTAAAGCCTCCATCGCGAAACCAGTACTGAGAGCCACGATACGGAAAACCTTCCCGAGACGCCGCCGCCGCCAATCCTATCTCGGGGGATTCAGATCCCCTCCGGCACTGCCGCAGAGGGGAATCATCTCCGGAGGTCTCTTCATATGATCGCCTCCGGATTGATGTGAGTAGTTCACCCCGGACCATGGGTCCATAGCGTGCTAGATGGTCGTCTTCTCCTAATTGTGCTATCATGCTCGATCTTGTGAGCTGCCTATCATGATCCAGATCGTTTCTTTGTAATCCTACATGTTGTGTTTGTTGGGATCCGATGGATATTGAATACTATGTCAAGTTGATTATCAATCTATCATATATGTTGTTTATGTTCTTGCATGCTCTCAATTTGCTAGTGAGGCTCTGGCCAGTTGATACTTGTGACTCCAGAGGAGTATTTATGCTCGATAGTGGGTTCATGCCTCCATTAAATCTGGGACAGTGACAGTTCTAAGGTTGTGGATGTCTGCTGCCACTAGGGATAAAACACTGATGCTTTGTCTAAGGATATTTGTGTTGATTATTACGCACCATACTTAATGCAATTGTCTTTTGTTTGCAACTTAATACCGGAAGGGGTTCGGATGATAACCCAAAGTGGACTTTTTAGGCACATCATTTGGATGGCGGTCTATGTACTTTGTCGTAATGCCCTGATTAAATCTCATAGTACTCATATGTATGTGCATTATTATGCCTTCTTTATTTGTCAATTGCCGTAATTTGTTCACCCAACATGCTATTTATCTTATGGGAGAGACACCGCTAGTGAACTGTGGACCCCGGTCTATTCTTTACATCTGAAATACAATCTACTGCAATACTTGTTCTTTGTTTTCTTCGTAAACAATCATCTTCCACAATACGGTTAATCCTTTGTTCACGGCAAGCCGGTGAGATTGACAACCTCCACATTACGTTGGGGCAAGTACTTTGGTTGTGTTGTGCGGGTTCACGTTGGCGCCGGAATCCCTGGTGTTGCGCCGCACCACATTTTGCCGCCATCAACGTGCTTCTTGGTTCCTCCTGGTTCGATAAACCTTGGTTTCTTTCTGAGGGAAACTGCTACTGTACGCATCACACCTTCCTCTTGGGGTTCCCAACGGACGTGTGTTAATTGCACGCATCCGCCCCCTCACGGGCCGCGGCCTGGCGTGTGGGGGCCTCGGCCTCCACACGGCTTGCCCTTAAACTCAAGTAATTCTTCTGGAAAAATAAGACATTGGCATAAATTCCGAGAATTTTCAAAGTTGGATTTCTGCACAAAACGAGACACCGAGCAGTTCTGCTGAAAACAGCGTTAGTCCGTGTTAGTTGCATCCAAAATACACAAATTAGAGGCAAAACAATAGCAAAAGTGTTCGGGAAAGTAGATACGTTTTGGACGTATCACTCAACACATTAGCCGAAACCGAGATCTCATCAGATGTAGTACCCAATGAGACCCCAAGACTACTCAAATTAGACGAAATACGTGAATCTGAAAAAGAAGTAAAAGACTTGGAAGGTTGTTTCATACCAGCCGTATCAAGGTTCATCTCCGCCTTGCGTCGCATGGCACGCTGCATGACGTCCTCGTCCGGCCCCCGATCCATCCTCCGCAAGTGCATGCCTCCTCCGCCTCACCATCGGCGGAACGATAGGAGGGGAGGAGGAGTAGGCTGCTGCAAGGTAGGTACCGCGACGATGTGCCGATCTCGACGAAGAGGCCGTCGAAGCGGATGAAGATCTCGGCGCAACAGGGGGGTGTCGGTGAAGCCCCTGAACCGACTCCACCCTCCGCGAACCCCTCTCCGGGCGACAACGGTGTAGACGAAAGCTCCTCCTCCGCCCGTGGGGGCGGCATCGCCCCGAGCAGACCATCCACCC
The DNA here is from genome assembly GCA_030979885.1 of Lolium multiflorum. NCBI lineage: Eukaryota > Viridiplantae > Streptophyta > Magnoliopsida > Poales > Poaceae > Lolium > Lolium multiflorum. Next base: position 179,559,744 of record CM061752.1, read on the forward strand.
GAGGTGGCAGAGCCACTGGCTCAGGCATCGTCTCCTCGAGGCCCTCGCTGGGTCGTCGCTGCAGCGAGCCGGACCCCGGCCGGCGCAGCAGACGGCGAAGTGCGTCGCCAGGCGCTGCGCAAGTGGCGCTAGGTGTGCTGCGGCAAGGCCACCTGGGCGTGCTGCGTCGTGGCCGCCTGGGCGTGCTGCGTCGTGGCCGCCTGGGCGAGCTGCGTCGTGGCCGCCTGGGCGCCCGCCTGGGCGTGCTGCGTCGTGGCCGCCTGGACGGGTGGCACCTTGGCCGCCTGGGCATGCAGCGGCATGACCGCCGGGGCGCACTGCAGCATAGACGGGGCTGGCTGCTGCCCCTGCTGGGGTCCCGTACCCATCACCGTGGCCGACTGCGGCGGAACCACCACAGGCGCCTGCGCTGGTTCCGTCGAGTCGGAGAAGAAGACGAAACGGCACCACCCGCGGCGAGCATGGCGACGTAGTCGTAGTAGTAGTAGATGAAACTGGACGAGTGCGACCCTGCATGAAAGTCCGTACCCTAGATGGAGAAGACGAACGAGAGAACACAGGCGGCGAGGCTACAAGGTGCGGAGACTCCACCCTCGCACGCTCCACAATCTGGCGCCCCTTGACCGTCACCGGCGAGTGGTTAAATGGAGTCAGAGCCACCTGCGCCATCGGCACCGCTGAAGCACCCTGTGACTGCGTCGATGGATGTCCATCTACCTCCATATTGGCCGCATCCGGCAAGCATCCGCCGCCGCATCATCCATCGCTCCTCCTCAAAACCATGGGAGCCGTCATCATCACCACCGTCCTTCCAGAAATAAGGGCGAAACCTGGCGTCTGGCTTAAACCCAGCTGCTTCCCGACGAAAGCGAAATTTGTAACCATTAAGCTGTAAAAGTGCGATCACTTGCAAGCATCCATTATCTTTCTCCAACGCCGAAGGGTCACGTATAGCCACAAGAATACAAATAATCCCCAAACTCCTAAGGAAACTAGATCAACATCCAAAGTGGTGCCAATAAGAGATCCCAGAGCCCAAAGACCTAAAGTGATGCACAGAATCAGGTACGCCGTCGACATGCACCCAAGCAGGCTCCATAACAAACTCGGATAACATCCTGGTGCACCCAAGAAGAGACAAGAGCATGTGCACTAATCTTGGGCACACTCATCTGCATCCCATCTATCCTCGACAGATCCTCGGCTATAGGTATACCAACAAGAAAAGCATCAACCCCATGTGGCACCGCCTCCCACTTCCATGAAAGATTCCCTGGACACATCCGGGCCATAAGATTCTGAATATCAGCAGCTGAAACTACACCCTCTCCAGACACCTGCACCAAAGCTGTAGGTGCTCCAGACGCCATCAACTTAGGCTTAAAACTGAGTCCGGGAGCTGAAGATCAAGCGTGGCATCATTGCCACAACCGACAAAAGAGCTCGTAGGTCTCGGCAGCTTTAGTATTGGACATCTAATGGTCGGGTGCGCCCCAGAATCACACACCAGAATCACACACCAGACAATAATGAATAGCCTTACAATTCTTGGTCGCATGCGTATCAACGGCGCACTTCCAACAGCGCCCCGCCTTCTTTTGCTTCACCACTGGTGCATCAGGAACTGTAGGCGCCTGTAAGGGAGCCATAAGAGCATCAGAATTTGCCACCAAAGGTGGCTGTACCATAGGCAGTGTCGCAGACTGTCCCAATGGAGGTATCGGCTGTCCCATAGGAGGCCCAGACTCTCCCACCGAAGGTACCGGCTGCGCCACCGTAGTGGCACTTTTCTTCTTCCTTCTCTTCTTCACTTGTCCAGGCTGCGGCGGTGTCTGCTGAGTGGCTGGACAGGCGGCTGCACCATACTCTGCTGACCAAGAATCGGGTACTGAAATTGCCCTTGGTACTGCGGATACGACGGCATGAATGGCATCTGAGGCATAGGCGGTCGAAACCCGAAAGGCGGCCGCGACGCAGGTGCAGCCGGCCGATGCGCAGATGCAACCGGCCGAGGAGGAGGCGCAGCCTGCGGCATAGGCATCCCTGCCGGCCAACCTTTGAACCCGGGGGGTCCCACATATGGGCCGGTAGGCGGAGCAGCTGCAGCCGAAGGCGGAGCCGACCCCGGCAAGGTTGATGTAGAGCCAGGCGTCGGCACCGGCACCCCAGGCGGAGCGGACGACCTCGACGGTCCGGCCATCTCCGCGATGGCGGAAACCCCGGCAACCACCTGAACGAAGGAGCGGCCGTGCAGCAAACTCTTCGAGGAAGCTGGGAAGGAGGACGAAACGGCGCAGGGCGAGATGGATGGAGCAGGAGCGGCGGCGGCGAAGGAACCAGGGAGAGGAGGCGTAGTACGTTGATCGATCACATGTGATCGTATGCGATCCTTGTACGCCCTCTGCATGGCCGACACGGCCCGCCCCAGTCCGGCCCAACGCGGAAGCGGCCCAGCAATAGCTGCCGAAAATCCCGCCTCGCCCTCCGCCCTCGTTCGAACGCCAACGGCGGCGAGCTCGCCGCAGAGACCGCCGCCGCCACCCTATCCGCCGACCTTGGCGACCGTAGACCCTCCCCCCGCCGCACGAGCCGACGAAACGGCTTCCCCAGCAGGAAAGAAGTCGGCAAGCACGGCCGGCGGTGTGATCCGCCTGGGAGGGAGCGGGCCTTTCCAAGCCTTCATCTTCACCGGCTGTTTAGGGAGACGGAAAACCGGCGGTGCTGACGCCGTTCTTCCACCCTCCGCCGCCATGGCCGATCTGACAGGAGATGAAGATCTTGCACGCTGCCCGAATGCTCCGTCGATCGGCTTCTTCTCCCACGTACGGGACTCCGGTGTAGGGAATCCGATCTTGGACCAGAACTCGTCGAGACGCTCGTCGTCTCCCCTATCACCAGCAACGTCGAGAGGCAACACTCGTGGGATATCATCGAGCCCACGCCAAGCGACTTCCTCGGCCACCGAGATCTCTTCTTCACCTTCGGGATCATCCTCGAAAGGGGCAAAACGCGATCCCGAGCCTTGGGGAACCTCAACTGGCGTGAGCACAGATCCGAACCGGCGAGAGAAACCGCCGCCGTCTCCGGCGACAAAGCTCCGGCGTGACCCACGGCGGCTCGGTCGCCATCGTTAGACCTACTTGGGAGTTTCCCAACATCGTGTTGGGCATGTGTGTATCAGTTTGATGCCATATATATTGCTACTCTTTTCAATAAAATTTGTAAAAGTTCATAAATTTTGAGTTATTAGTACAAAAGCTAGAAGTATACTTATCTGAGGACGGGGAGACAAAGTAACGTAAGAGAGTACTGTGCATCTTCTTCCATTGCCCCCACCGAAATGCGATCTAGCTTCCAAAGCGCCGTCGAATCACTCACGTTAGCGATGCTCCACGCGCCATGGCGGCAGCTAACTTGGCTTGCAGTTGCAGGCATTGATGTCGCCATGTCAAAGTTGGGTGTCCGCCGCCAATAATTCCATGGCGCAAGTTTTCCAATAGGCACAGTATCTGTATCTCAGACACGAACCAAAGCACATGTCTGCACCTGCGAAATTTAAACCTGTCCGAAGCGGGTAAATGCGCGAACAAAAGTAGAAGGGCCTCTCCAATCAGCAATGTGGTCACCCAGTTTTCGTTAACCTGTGTCTTGGAGCTGGGGCAACTGCTGCTTGCTTGGTTTTTTTTTTGAAAACCAATATATTAAGTCAGCAAGCCGCCTCATTAAAAACCTTCCAGTCCCCTTCGGTACCCTGGTAAGGAAAGAGTGCGTGCTTTTGCTGCTTCACAAATTTAGTACAGTTACATCGTTCAGCACATCTGTTAACACAGATGAAGGAGGGTTACTATCCCAAATACAAAAAATATTAGACTCAAAACTTAATCTAGCTTGATTATGCGCCGTCTTGTTTGCCTCTCTGGGACAATGCTGAAAAGATATCCTCCCTATTCTTCGAGCAATTTGAAAACAGTCTGCCAGTATTGCTGCATAAGGGCTCCATAGCTGGGGCAACTGCTGCTTGCTTGGTTGGTTGGTTATTCCGAGAGACACGAGGATCGTTCGTGGGTTTTGGACGGATCCCGTGGCGATTGATTCTTGGGAGAATGAGCAGAGATCTGGTTTTGATGGAATGTTGAAGCCTGACAGATCATGTCCGTCGTGTCCATCAAGGCCCCTTGTCCCCCCTGACCCCATTTTAGCTTGCTACAGTGAGAAACAACGTGTAGAGAACTTCAGGACCAGCGATCGTGGATGATACTTACATACTTTACCTGCTGATGAATTCGCTACGAACAAAGCCATGTTTCCATGCATTCCAGAGCTACGATTGCTTGCCGCACATGCACTTTTAGTTGTGCGCTTGTACTACGAGCAATGAATCACCATAACTTCATGCAACGCACTTTTCTGAAGGTGGTGTTTTGGCTCACAGGTTCATATGAACCAATCGTGAAAATTGCATAGAACAGATTTTAAAAATGTCAAAAAGAATCAGAATAAAATTTCGTGTGTGTATCCGAGCATTCTATGTTCACACACAAGTTTTCGGGAAAAATAACATTTTATGTGGCATGTGAAAAAAGACAAAAACAAATTGTTCATGTTGGAGCATCAAAAAAATTCTTTTCTACATGGGACACCAAAAATAATATTATTTTTCTCGAAAACCTCATATGCATCCGCAAGCCGAGTTGGATTTCTCACACTTTTCTCTCATTCCTTTCGATGTTCTTCCCCTTTTCTCCTTCACGAAAGCAGTGCATTCACTCAATCATACTAGTATTTGTCTGCCTTACCGGCATTCTTAGGTACATTATCGATGCCCGTCAACGAGGAGAGGGCACTGCTCATTTTCACAAGGCTAACATTCTTGTTTGAAGTTCCCTTTTTTTATACCCCCGAGGGGGTGGGGGCCCTAGCCGCCACCTTATACGTCCTCTCCCCAACGACTCGCCATCGCCAGAGGAAGCCGATGTGCAAAGGCCCGAGCGGCTGGTGGCGGTCACACGGATCCTTGTCTTTCTTTTTTGAATCACTACCTCCTTTCCTATGAATAAGGCGCATACACATTTCAAGATAAACCTTGACTAAACAAATTGAAAATTAGTGTCTTGATTATATAATACATAACTAATATTGTTAGCATCATATTGAAATACAATTTCTGATACCAATTTTAAATCAAATATTTATTATACGAATATATTTATTCTTGGTTGAAGATAAACACGAAAACGAGGATGCACTAGTGGAAAACGGGGCAATAGGCCCGGTCCATTTGGGCCTTTAGACCCGGTTCCCGAACCGGGACCAACTAGGCGGGACTAAAGGGGGTACCCTTTAGTCCCGGTTCAAAGATAAACCGGGCCTAAAGGCCTCGACACGTGGTGCGGCCAGGGAGCTCGCGGTAGAAGGGCTTTGGTCCCGGTTCGTGGTACGAACCGGGCCTATGTTCTCTCTGCCTATGTTCTCTGCCGCGGCAGAGAATTGCTATTTCTCTGCCGCGGCACAGATTTGGGCTGTACCAGCGTTTCTCTGCCGCGGCAGAGAAACAGGGCGTTTCTCTGCCGCGGCAGAGTTTCAGCAATGCATATATATATCATTCAAGAAACCACAAAAAATCGTCATGAATATATATAGACATCGTCAACAGTACACGACATAGTCAACACAGTACACGTAATGCATGCATATTTACAATACAACATGTCCTGAACGAATATCCTCCGCCGTCACGATCTTCCGATAGTGCTCTCCACCTGGGGTAAGGACCTCGGTAATAAAGAATCCCGCGATTTCCTCTTGAATTGCTTTTATTTGATCCACTGTTATGAGAGTGTCCCGCAGGCGTGTCATCTATATTTAAAAAAGGAGATCAATATATGAATGGAACTCAATACAATAGATGGTACTAATTAAGATTAATTGTGAAAATTTGTTATCGTACACGAGTGTGGTGTATTTGGGCATCCCCACCCTTGGGACAGGACATGTCACGCATGAAGGTGCAGACGTAGTATCCACATAAGTTATTCCCTTGTTCCTGCCTCATACACTTTACGAAAAAATAGTTCGATCAAACTAATAATCAAGCATCGTATTGAAAGTAAATATCATATATAAAGTTTCACGGACATAGCTATATATATAGTACTACTTACAGGGTAATCTCTAAATGTAAGCTCCGGTTTCCATTTACCCGAAACAGTATTGATGAACCGTTTCCAAGCCCTGCCCGGCAAAAAATAATGAGTAAATGAGTAATTGATTAGTTGATGATATCTTCGAATTAGAGCAGATGAAGATGCCAATACGAAATTGATTGAAACTACCTCTGGAGGATGGCAGCCATGTCCGCCCATTCCGCATATTCTTTACGTTTCGAGTCCATGACGTTTACGACTCCAAGGTGAAGATCAATGATTAGGAGAATAAAGTGGAATCTGCACAAGCATAGCTCAATGATTACGAGAATAAAGTGGAAGGTGCACAAGCATAATGTATGTTATATATAACACTCACTTGAAGTTGTAGGGAAAGAATATATCCTCTTTGTCTGCTTGCTTCTCTAAAAACATTACGATGTTGTCCTCTGTGTCCTTGGGGTACCGTCGAACCGTAACTTCATGAACTGTGTTTGGGTCTATGAACCCCAGCGGTAGGAGCTTGCCTCTTTTGTATTCCAGCTTCTTCATTATGCATAATTAAATGTATAGCGTACACAAAGAATATAATGAGGATAATTGTTAGTGCAAATGAATGAGCTACAAACTTAATTACACAAATAAATCACTTACAGGCAGTAGCAACTGATGACAGCTTTGTCGAGGGCGTCTTGATTGAATAACTGAAACAGTTCTTCTAACTCAAGGTTTATCTCGTCTTCCCCCGGAAGTAATGCTCATCTCTAAGATACACCGTGATGTAGCTTTCACATCTTCGACAGGCTTTCAGGTACCAGTCATGCAACCTTCGCATCTGAGTCCCTAGACGCGCGAGCTCGCCAGGTTTGATGAGATCAGATCCGTATCTATACTTGTTTACCACTTGAGCCGTTGGATAGTAATCTTCGTACTCAACTGATGCTCCCTGAGCTCTAGCCGCCCGTTCGATCATCGATGCCGTCTCTGGATCATGATATGGCTCCACGATGAAGTGGGGTGCGGCCTGAATGTCCTGCTGTCCAAGCTGGGCGACTTTTTTTGCTTCTTTGCTCGCTCTAGAGGACTGTCCAAGAGAGCGGTCATAATCAGCTCTCAGCTCAGGTCTCTTCATTCTCGTCTCGGCAAAGTGCTTCACTGTCTGCGGTGGAATAAACATCTTCTTCGGTGCAAGAAACGCCTTTCTCTTCAGTCTGCTCATGTGGCAACAACTCTGGAGTCTGTGCCCTCATTGGAGTTGATGATCTGTTCGGAGCTGTAGGAGGTGCCGCGGACCGCTTCCTCTTTTGCTTAGGTGGAGCGGCGAGTCTCCTGACGAGGAGGAGGGAGGCGGCGGAGTATTTTCACGCGGAGGAGACTGGTCATGGATAGGGGAATCATCATCGCGCAGAGGAGAATCATCACGCGGAGGAGGCGCACGCGGAGGAGGCGGAGGTGGCCTGCTTGTTGGCTTCTCACCTAGAAACACAATGTTCTCCTTCCGCCATTGCACGGTGGTTCTACGGGCTTCCCGTTCTTTGATTTCCCCATCTTCACCTGCAGGGTGCTCAAGCACCAACCCCTCATACTCTCTCAACACTTCATCCACCATCACAACAACAAAGTCGTCTTGGACCGGACGGCAATGGTAAGACCTTGTAGGTAAGGATGCCGACCGCCGCCTTGAAGGATAGGTTGAAAACTTTAACATGCAGCTCACAAGGACGGCTCTCAGTGAGATCATCCACGGGGGGTAGCGAGGAGGCTCGACCACCTGGTCATCATCATCATCATTATCCACCTGCTGAGAGGAAGCCACGCTGCTTTTCCGGTGTGGTTGAGATTGCAGCGGGGCGATGGCATTGAGCAGTGCAGGATCTACAGCCTGCCCCTGAGCCATCTGAGATGTAAGTACTTGGGTTACCATGGTTAATTGGGCTTGCATGGTGCTCATACCCTCCTCTAAGTTAGCCAGGCGGTCTGTTTCCCTTGCCTTCCTTCCTCCTCTCTTCCTTTCCGCAGGAAAGCCATACTTCCACGGAACGGAGCCTTCTGTGCCTCGTGTTCGTCCGCCGTGTTCTTTGTTCCCAAGGGCGCGTGTCAGCTCATCGTTCTCTCTTTCGGGCTGGAACAACCCCGCCTCCACGTCCCTATGTGCTTTTTCCAGGGCATCAATGGGAACCTTCAGATGAGCTTTCTTATAGATGCACTTCCCTGTTTCTGGATCCAACGTTCCCCAATCCCGTAGAACCACTCCTTGCACCGTTCGATCAACCGTGTGTCCCCTAATCTGAGTCCCTTTCTTGGTCAGTTCCGCCTCAGCTGCACTGCCACTTAGGACGGTTATCCCTGTATCCACCTGGACCCAGAATTTGGTGATATAGCTTCAACGCAGCATTTGCCTTATTTATTTCGACCTTCTCTTAAATTCTTCCGACTCCGTGTTGCTGTACGAATTCGTCCAGTGATTTTTTACCTTCTCACTGTCGGAGTCTTCTTTAACTTGATAAGGCGGCGCAATCTTTTCTTGTGGCTCTTGAATAGTTCGGCCATCTTCTTCTTGCCAAACTCGCGGAGGGCCTGCTCCATCTTGGCCTTCTCAGCGTCACCCCCCTCTTCGGGTACTATGTTGAAATGTGACATGAGCTTGTTCATAATGCTGTTTTTGGCTACATCATCGATATAAAGACCTTGAGCTTCTTCCTCTGCAGACAGCACTAGTCCCTTCGGCTTGTGCCATTCTCGAACGGTGATCGGGACGTGGTCCCTAACAAGCACTCCGCATTGAGCTATAAATGACTTTGCACCTTTCTCTGGAGCAATCGGTTTACCATCCTTCTCGATGTGGGTGATGTCGTGCCTAACACCGTCATCCAACTTTTTGGCCGGGCCTCGCTTCCTCGACTTTACAGAAGAAGTGCTCGATCCGGAGGGCTAAAAAAGAAATAGTTCATAGTCAGTACAATTTAATTAGTTAATGCATCTAGTCGATCAACAGCGGCTTAATTAATTTATATACCTCGGTGATAACTACAGTTTGGGAGCCATTATGATGATCTTGTTCCTCACCGGCGCCACTAGGATCTTCTTCCTCAATATCCTCCGCTCCCTCACTGGATTCATTCAAATAAGTTGCGGTGACATCGTCACCGCCATCATCTGGAATATCGTCGTCGCGATCATCCAGAGTACCGTTTGCTATGAGTTCCTCCATGAAATTTTCTTGAATTTCATCTCTCTCCATGCTTTCTACAACGACCTGCAAGCTATACATAGGAACCATCATATGATCAAATTAAGGATAATGCAGAAAACTGAAAATGGAGTTACATATGTGTAGTTCTTAACTAAGGATCGATAATATAGTGCTGAAAGCAGATACTGCAGTTACATGCATACATAGATCGGGTTCATGTTTATTTAACCCTAATACATATCAATCACACTACTACAACCACTCAACCACGCAGACCGGGTCCTAGAGGGCGCCGACCGGGTCCTGAGCCAGCTGGGTGTGCCCCCAAAGCCACGGAACAACAACGGGAGCATAGCTAACATGAGATCCCACATAACGCTCCATCGGTCTATACATGTTGTCTAACGCGTACATGTAACGGCGAACGTGCTGGTCCTCCTTCAATGCGCTGAGCTACCTCCTCCGGCGGGGCTGGCTCCCTCTGAAAGCAGTGGCCCATAAGACCTCCACCAAAGAATATCCGGGTCGACAACGGGACCCGGATTCCACACCAAGGTGCGCGACCGGAAGCTAAGACCTCCCCAGTGCCCCGGCGGAGCCAGTCCCGGACCTCCCCCATCTGCTCCATCTCCTCTAGAAGAGTCAGACCACGGCGCGGCGGCTGTCGCGGCATCGTAGCTACGAAAACAAATCATATATATATGTACCAACGTTAACATAAATTAAAAAATAACTTCACTATATGTTAGTCGGCGCCGGCACTACCATTTGGGGGGCGCCGGCACTACATACTCTATTCTGGGGGCGCCGGCAGGGGCGCCGGCACTACCGCGTAAGGGGGCACCGGCACAACATCTTCTATTTGGGGGCGCCGGCAAGAGCGTCAGCACACCACGTAAGGGGGCGCCGGCACAACATCCTCTATTTGGGGGGCGCCGGCACTACCGCGTAAGGGGGCGCCGGCGTACATCCTCTATTTGGGGGGCGCCGGCACTACCGCGTAAGGGGGCGCCGGCGTACATCTCTATTTGGGGGGCGCCGGCACTACCGCGTAAGGGGGGGCGGCGTACATCTCTATTTGGGGGGCGCCGGCGTACATCTCTATTTGGGGGGCGCCGGCGTTTTTGCGCGCTAACTATTTTACACTAACACACTAACTATTGTTTTAACTAAAGTTCTAACTATTTTTCACTAACACACTAACTAAATATTTTACTAACTAATTTTACTAATTAATTTTCTAACTATATTGTTTTAACTAATTTTTCTAACTTAACAAACTAATCTAATTTTTCTAACTAATTAACAAACTAAACTAATTTTTCTAACTTAACAAACTAAACTAATTTTTCTAACTTAACAAACTAATCTAATTTTTCTAACTAATTAACAAACTAAACTAATTTTTCTAACTTAACAAACTAATCTAATTTTTCTAACTAATTAACAAACTAATCTAAAAAAAAGACTAAAAAGAAAAAAAAAAAAAGACGGGTGGCCGTGGCCGGGCTCTCACCTTGATTGCTTGCCCGCGGCGAGGAGAGGAGGCGCGAGGGAGAGGCGCGGCGTGGAGAAGCGCGCCGGCGGTGGAAGGTAAATGCGGAAGAGCTGGGTACGGCGGGCGTCGAAACCAGCGACGCTGAGAAGAAAGCACGGCGATGGTGACGCGGGCGGCGGGGTGCGCGTGTGGCGTGTGGCTCAGCGGACAGCAACAGCAATGACAACTCTGACAGCCGTCGTATCGCGCGTGCGCTCGTTCGTCTCCGCGGGATTGATCTCCGCGGAGACGAAGGGGTAACTGTTATAGGGACCCCCTACCTGGTTTTGTATTACAACCGGGTCCAAAGCCTTGGTCCCGTTTGTAATACAAACCGGACTAAAAGGTCCGTTTTCGCTGCGCGCGCAAAAAGGCCTTTAGTCCCGGTTTGTAATACAAACTCCACACAAAAAATTCATTCCCGTATTTCAAATGAAAAAAGCACGCACGCCACACGTGTCCACGCGCCGTGTAGTGGCCACTGCCGCCACAGCACGGCCACCACCGTCACCGCCATGTACGGGCCACTGTCGCGCCACAGCGCCACCACCGCCACCGCACGTGTACTGCCCCACCGCCACCGCCACACGTGTCCCTTCCCCGTGCCACGTGTCGCCGCCGCTTCCACGTGCCTCGCCCCGCCGTCACCGCCATGTACGGGCCACCGCCGTGTACTGCCCACCACCGCCACCGCCATGTACTGGCCACCACCGCCACCGCCACACGTGTCCCTTCCGTGCCACGTGTCGCCGCTTCACGTGCCTCGCCCGCCGCCACCGCCGTGCGACGTGTAGATCCCGCTTCCACGTGCCACGCCCGCCGCTTCCCGCGCCACTGCCCGCCGCTTCCACGTGCCACGCCCGCCGCCCGCGCCACCTGTCGCCAAACTTGCCGCGTCGCTGTATAAAGCGCCGCGTGCGCGCAGAACCACACGTCGTCCGCCGCCTCCCGTTCATTCGTCGCCGGGATGCCGCCGCGCCGTCGCGGCTCGTCCGGTTCCCGTGCGCGCCGCCGAACGGTAGGTTCTACGCCGAGATGCGTGCCGGTGGCTTCCGGCTCACCCTCGGCACGTACAACACCCCGGGGCTGGCGGCGCGCGCTTACGACGCGGCCGCATGGCGATTTCGGCGGCCACGGTGCGACATGAACTTCCCAGACGTCGAATCGCTAGAGGAGGCGGAGTTCCTCGCGCCGACGCCGTGCCTCGTCGACGATGAGGACCGTCGCCGCCACCGCCAGGTGCAGCGCCGGATCGCAATCGCCGAGCACGACGAGGAGTTGATGCGCCAGTGGAGGGCGCAGTTCCCCAACGACGTCGACAACACCGCCGCGTTCTTCGCTGACCTCCGGGCACAACGCAGGTCCAACAGGCGCCATCGTCGGGCCGTCGCCGTGTTCGAGCTCGATAACCCGAATACAACTTGGGCCGACAACGACCCTCGGTGGGACGACATTTGGACCGAGACAACCTCCGACGACGAGTAGATCGACTAGACTAGTTGTTTATCTATTTTATTGTATTTTCAATAAAGTCGTTGTGGAGACTGATGATGAGAAAAGTTTCCCGCCAGATTGTGGAATTAAAGTACAGAACTCAACTGAAAATTAATTAAGATACATGGCCAGATAGTACTCGTGCCTAGCCCTATAGTACTCGTGCCTAGCTCAACTGAAATTAATTAAGATACATGGCCAAATTCGACTGTTCGAGTCATTCAGTCATACTCGTGCCTAGCCCTATAGTACTCGCCACTGTAGTCGTCGTAGTCACCGTCATCATCGTCGCTGGCAGGTAGTCAAACCTCGGCGTGAGAGCACGCGTGGGCTGGGACTGAGGGTAGCGCAGGCGGGGGCCACGGTGGGCCATGACGCCTGGAGAGTTCGGTCGCGCCGCCGACGGCGGCCTCGTTGAAGTTCGGGAGGCGGCCGCCGTCCTCGTGCCTGAGCGCCCTCTCACGCCGATTGATGAAGAAGCTCTCCCAAGTCGGGCTGTAGTCGGATGCCACTGGGGATTCCTTCTGGCGTGAGCTTGAAGTAGTAGTGGTTCGTGATGGCCATCTCGCGCGCCACACCTAGAGGGACGGAGGGACCGGTACCCTCCGACGCTCAGCAACCAGCCGAGGGAACGGTAGCCCGGCGGGCAGGGGTAGTTCGACGCGCAAAGCGCCTCCGCCTCCCGGAGGGTTAGAGATACGATGGAAGCCATGTGACCTGGTGATGAGGTTTGCAGATATGAGTCTAGATGTGATATGTAAATGGAGGCCAAGCCAACATATATATAGTGAAAAAATGGCGGGAGGACGGAGGCGGGAAGCAGTGGAAAGCGCGGGAAGAAAAATAGGCGGGAACGCAGTGGCGCCAAAAACGGTGGGATAAGGACGTGTGGGTAACCTTTAGTCCCGGCTGGTGGGTACAACCGGGACTAAAGATCCTTTTTGTGTCATCTAACAAAACTGTCGGTGGGATAAGGACGTGTGGGTAACCTTTAGTCCCGGCTGGTGGGTACAACCGGGACTAAAGATGTCGGCAGGATAAGAACGCATGGGGACGCACTGCTCGATGAGATAAAGCATGTAGCGCACGACGCCCTGTCGAAGGAACAAGACAAAGTAGAAGAGGTGCCGTGCCTATAAAAGGAGCATCGATACGCCTTGCCAAGCCCCTGAACGACTACATCTCATCTAACAGTGTTGGGGAAAGGGTTGGGAAATCTCCCGTGGCGCATCTCCACTTTTAATATCTTACATACAGTTACATGATTACACAAAAATAAATGGGAAATTGATTGCCATGTTGAGATACTCATTTGTGCCATGAACATTCTTCAATTAACTTGATGATGGAGCATCTTCATCATTTAATTAATCTTCTTCGGCCGTAACCATGGAGCATCTTCATCATTTAACTTGATGCTTGGATCAATGTTCACTCTGAAGGGTGGAATTTCATCAAACTGATTATAATCTTCTGACATGTCTGTCTTGTCCTCCACTCCCACGATGTTTCTTTTTCCAGAAAGAACTATGTGGCGCTTTGGCTCATCGTTTGATGTATTTGTTTCCTTATGTTTCCTTTTTCTTGGTTTGGTAGACATATCCTTCACATAGAAATGGGCCACATCCTTGGCTAGGACGAATGGTTCGTCTCTATACCCAAGATTGTTGAGATCCACTGTTGTCATTCCATACAACTTGTCTACCTGAACCCCGCCTCCTATTTTGTTGACCCATTTGCACCTAAACAAAGGGACCTTAAAAGAAGGTCCATAGTCAAGTTCCCATATATCCTCTATGTAACCATAATATGTGTCATTTGGGCCTTCATTCATTATTGCATCAAACCGGACACCACTGTTTTGGTTGCTATCTTGGGCGATCGTGTAAAATGTATTCCCATTTATCTCGTTGCCTTGGAAAGTCACTACAGTCGAAGATGGTGTGGGACGAGCAAGTACAACTGATCTTCAATATGTTTGTTATTCAGGAGATGTTTTTGCAACCAACCGCCGAAAGTCGACATGTGTTCACGTCTAATCCAATCGTTCGACTGCCCCGGGTTCTGGGAGCGTAGAAAGTTCTTGTGGTCACCGATATACGGAGCCACCAAGGTGGAACTTTGTAGGACTGTGTAGTGTGCTTGAGTCAAAGAAATCCCGTCCCTACATATCATTGATTTCCTTCCTAGCGTGCCTTTTCCACTTAGTCTCCCTTCATGCCGCGATTCAGGAACACCAATCGGCTTAAGGTCAGGAATAAAGTCAACACAGAATTCAATGACCTCCTCTGTTCCATAGCCCTTGGAGATGCTTCCTTCTGGCCTAGCACGGTTATGAACATATTTCTTCAAGACTCCCATGAACCTCTCGAAGGGGAACATATTGTGTAGAAACACAGGACCGAGAATGGAAATCTCATCGACCAGGTGAACGAGGAGATGTGTCATAATATTGAAGAAGGATGGTGGGAACACCAGCTCAAAACTAACGAGACATTGGACCACATCATTCTGCAACCTCGGTAGAATTTCTGGATTTATTATAGAAATTGCATTGAGGAATGCACATAGCTTCACAATGGCGTCGAACATTTTTCGGTGAAGCCCCTCAATGCAATCGGAAGCAACTGTGTCATTATCACGTGACAGTCATGAGACTTCAAGTTCGGGAATGTTTTCTTCTCCATATTTATTATTCCCTTTATATTGGAGGAGAAGCCAGACGGGACCTTGATACTGCTAAGACATTCAAAAAATATTTCCTTCTCTGCTTTTGTAAGAGCGTAGCTGGATAAATGACGTCCTTTAACTCTCTCATGCAGCTTTTTGGGGTCTTTCCAACGTTGCTGGTCCTCCCGTGCTTCTGGTGTATCTTTTGTCTTCCCGTACACACCCAGAAAGCCTAGCAGGTTCACGCAAAGATTCTTCGTCACGTGCATCACATCGATTGAAGAGCGGACCTCTAAGACTTCCAATAGGGTAGATCCCAAAATATAGATTTCTTCTTCCACATGGGCGCGTGTCCGGCATCGTCATTCGGAACAGATCGTCCGCCAGGACCCTTTCCAAATATTACATCTAGATCCTTGACCATACCAAATATATCAACACCATCACGATGGGGAGGCTTCCTCCGGTGATCAGCCTCACCGTTGTAATGCACCTTTCTTTCTTACGGGATGGGTAAGCCTAAGAAATCGACGATGCCCCAGGTACACGACCTTCTGACCTTTTCCAAATAATCACCTTCGAGCTCATGTAAACAGTGTGTGCATGCATTGTATCCTTGTTTGTTGTCCTGAAATGTTACAAGCAGGCCGATTGATGGTTCACAAGCATCGCTCTTAGGTCAAATTCCTCCTGCTTGTGCTCGTCCCACACACGTACACCTGCTAGGGACCACAGCTGTAGAAGTTCTTCGACTAATGGCCTGAGGTACACATCAATGTCGTTCCGGGTTGCTTCGGGCCTTGTATGAGCACTGGCATCATAATGAACTTCCGCTTCATGCACAACCAAGGAGGAAGGTTATATATACAAAGAGTCACAGGCCAGGTGCTATGGCTGCAGCTCTGCTCTCCAAAAGGATTCATGCCATCTGTACTGAGACCAAACCGTAAGTTCCTTGCATCCTGTGCAAAGTTTGGGAACTCTCTATCGATTTTTCTCCATTGGGAGCCATCAGCAGGGTGCCTCAACATCACGTCTTTCTTACGGTCTTCTTTGTGCCATCGCAACAACCTAGCATGCTCTTTATTTCTGAACAAGCGTTTCAGCCGTGGTATTATAGGAGCATACCACATAACCTTGGCAGGAACCCTCTTCCTGGGGCGCTCGCCCTCAACATCACAAGGGTCATCTCGTCTGATCTTATACCGCAATGCAGTGCACACCGGACATGCATCCAAATTCTCGTACTCATCGCGGTAGAGGATGCAGTCATTAATGCATGCATGTATCTTTTGCACATCTAATCTAGAGAGACAATCTTCTTCGCCCAGTACGTACTGGCGGGCAATTCGTTACCCCTTGGAAGCTTCCTCTTAATTATTGTCAGCAACTTTCCAAATCCTGAGTCAGTGACACCGTTCTCGCCTTCCATTGCAACAATTCCAGTGTGCTGCCTAGCTTTTTATGGCCATCTTCGCAAGTTGGGTATAACAATTTGTTGTGATCTTCTATCATCTTGTCGAAGGCCAACCTTTCCTTTTCAGTTTCACATTCTCTCCTTGCATCAGCAATGGCCCGGCCAAGATCATCATCAGCAGGCTCATCTGGTGCCTCTTGATCTTCTACTTCATTGTCTTCATTGCCTTCTGCAGTATCATCGTATTCAGGGAAATTGGGATAACCGTCATCATCCTCTTCCTCTTCGTCATTGTCTTCCATCATAACCCCTCTTTCTCCGTGCTTGGTCCAACAATAGTAACTGGGCATGAAACCGGATCGCAGAAGGTGGCTGTGAATGAGACTCGAGTGAGCGTAATTTACGGTATTCTTGCAGTCCACACATGGACAATACATGAAGCCACCATGTTTGTTTGCCTCCGCCACGGCCATAAAATTATCCAGGCCCGCAGTGAACTCGTCAAACCGTCGGTCAATGTACATCCATTGCCGATTCATCTGCATGATATAATTAAGCTGATCAAAACCATTACAGAACATCACGATGTATATATACACATGCATTTTATCAATTGCAGATGAAAAGGATAAAGTCGTTAACCTCGATGAAGAAGAAAAAAGCAAGTTAAGTGTGGCTTGATTTGTGTAAACTCAAGTGGCAAATCCTCTTAAGCATTTCATCGAACACCTCTTGTGCATGTGAAGAGAGCAAAGCAATACACCCCTCTTGTGAAGATAGTGAAAAAATGGCTAAGTGTGGCTCACACTTGGGCAGGGCAAGGTTATATAGCCAGAGGGGGCCTTTGGACGGTTTGTCATACAAACCGGGACTAAAGGGTTCCCAGGCGACACGGCCTGCGCGCCCGGGTGGACCCTTTGGACCCGGTTTGTATGACAAACCGGGTCCAAAGACCGCTACAGGACAGGCGCCAGCGGGTGGGGTCGTCCTGGGCAGAAACGAACCGGGTCCAATGGGGGCATTGGACCCGGTTTGGTTCAGCAGTGGGACATTTGCTTGGGACCAAAGGCCTCTTCTCCACTAGTGATGTCTTATTAATTGAAATGGAGGGAGTAGAAAGAAAGGGATGATATCTTCTTTTTTTATTAAATGAGCTTAGCATTCTTCTCCCATGGGTGAGATCATTGGCCGGAGTGCGACGGTCGGCCTCGGATGGCCGGCGTGTGGAGCACGAACTCCAGGGACACATCCCTAGATTCTCCGAGTGGATGTTGTGCCCTTACAACTGTGGGGGTAGCGGGCGACCAGTCTTGGCGTTGACACGGTAGAGACCTTTTGGTGTCTTGTTTGCACCGAGGGTGGACCGTGTTTGTTCACGTTGCACTGCGGCGGCGATGACAACGAATCTTTACATTCCCTAGCCAGTGATAAAATCCCTATAGAGCGCAAAGTCGGTGGGCTTCGACCTCTGATATCGGTTGCCCTAGGCACAGCTCGGCGACATGTTGCGTGTGCATGGTTTCTGTTGCATGGCTAAGTCCATTTAGGCTAGTGCGTGTTGTTTTTGTGTGTCTATGAATCAGCAACAGTAACGCATGGCGTCCTTAGTGTGGTGGTGTTTTTTGAGTGTTAGGTCTCGAATTTCCGGGGTGAAATCTCAAGAGCCCACATTTGTTAGTTCAACCTGGCAATGGCGGCGTTCACGTGGCGTTATCTTGTTAAAGGCATTATTGCGTGGAGTTTGGTCAATCTTTTCTTCTAGTGAAAACTCGTGATCTGATGTACGCGCATGCATGGATCCATTGACGGTGTTTGCGTGTGTCGTTTTCTTCTTCAAAGGCGTTGTGATTGGATCACCTCTCTTGTTACACTCATGTTGTTATCACTAGTGGTTGATGCTAGTTTTTGTTGCAGTTTTTTTGTTGATCTTTCTTTAAGAATTTAGGTGTGTACAATGTCTCGACGAGCTCTTAATAGCGTCTTGGTGCGGAACTGGGGTGCAGTTATTTTAAAAAAAACGTTCATTGGGGAGAAGGACTCTCCACCTAAATATATTGGTTCAAACGAGCATTGACGCTTGTCAACCATTTCGGGTTGACATTAGACAGATTGTTACATCGCAAAAGAAGAGAATGACGAAATAAGCACTTGAATCTTGCTATGGAGCCTACAAGCATGGCAACGTCTTAACATTAATATATCCCTTTATAAAAAGAAGACATCCTTGTCTAGAAAAATAGCACTACCACGTTGCATCATTTTTCTTCTCTATAGGCAGCCTGCAACGCGAAGTGTGCTGTGACCGAGAGAATCGAAACGGCATGCAAATCGGCGACCTTTCGTGGCACCCGATCCCAACGGAAGCGGCGTATCCCGAACCGGTGCGCTCGCGCATCGATCGCGCCGGACGCAAAGCCGGATCAGCCGGCCACCAACCCAGCATATAAATCCATCGCACGTCCTTGTCTCCGGGGATGTGGGGGCGACGCCACCACCAGTCCACCACCGATTCGAGGTGAGCAGCACGTCGAGGAGCAGTATCCCTGCAGCGCCCCGCGAGTCCACCTCCGCGCTGATCTGTCGCCTATGACCTATCTATCTACCTCGAGTACTCGTCTATCCATCGATCTATCTCTCGCATCCGCAACTGCATTTTCCATCCACATTTAATTTCCCTTCGCCATCAATTAGGTTTGAGTTTAGCTTAGCTACTGGCAGCACGGCAGCAGTAGTTCAGTTTTAGTAGTACCCCACGGCCTGCTCCGGTGTCAGATCAAGTGAAAAACCTTTTTGGTACGGGGTGCTAGTGCTGCTTTTCTGAACTTACTAGGTAGTAGTAGAAATTAATACCAGTGCAGCTTGGTTTAATTCTCTGTAAGGTGCCGTTGTTTACTGCCACGCGATAGCACCGCTTCAGTTTGGGGCTTCTGGTAAATGGTTTTACAGGATGATCTACTCCTTTCTTTTGTTGTCTCTTCAGAGACATTATAATTGGTGGGTTAAAAAATCCCACAGTATCTGAGATCTTCACAAGGGACGGGATCGAAGGTACGAGCATTCCACAACTGCGGTACTGTGCATCTTCATTGTACTGCATCTGTAAGACTGTATAACCGCTTGTCAGGTTTAAGTACTGAACAGTACACCTATCACTATTATTAAGGGGAAAACGTATTATCCAAACTGAAGAAAAAACAGTACATACATTATCCAAAAAATATTATAACCCACTCCTATATCAAATAATGTTTGACTTAAAATGAGCTAATGCACGCATATATTTTTTAAAGATAGTGCTACGCGGTGCCTTATACTATTCTGCATTTGTGGCGGCAGAGCCAAAGACACTTTTCGCATCCGAGTGGAGACTTTTGACTCTCGGGCGCCAATGATTCCCGTTATTTAAAAAAAATCACAGTTCATCCTTCTACATGTTGGATTGTTAAACCTATTTGTCTAAACTTTAGTGAGATCATCTTTGTGGTAAAGGTTAATGGAGCAGAAAGGATCTAACAATAGATCTATTTGTCTCGTTAATTTCAGCTTCAAGATATTCACAAAAAATCGAAATTATTTTACTTAAGTCAGTGGATGTTCATATTGTTCGTCGCACTGCTTTTATGCAGGGTAAGAACATTCTAGATGGAGTTGTAACTTTGCATCAAAGATTTAGGAGCTACATGAAATATGGGGTAACATTAAAAATTAACTTTGAAGACGCCATGCTAAAGCTAGGTGGTCTTTCTATCAACAGACACTCAGGATGAATAGTTTTTCTGATGAGTGGCGCGCTCTAATACATAATTTTGTTTTTTGGAGTATGTGTGACCATCAAAGTCGATGATGATGTTGACAGATACTTTCAGAAAGAAAAAAATTAAGGCAAGACAACCCATTATCACTCATGTTATTTAATATAGTCGCTGATATGCTAGCCATAACTATAAAGCGAGCAAAAAAAGATGGCCAAATTGAAGGAGTAGTTCCACACCCGGTCGATAATGGACTGTCTATTCTTCAATATGTCGATGATACAATTCTCCTTATAGAACATGACCTTGAAAAAGCGAGAAATCTGAAATTGATATTATCAACTTTCGAGTAGCTCTCGGGTCTCAAAATAAATTTGCACACGGATTGTTTTGTTTCGGTGAGGCCAAAGACGAGGTTTCCCTTTACGCCGAACTATTTAGCTGCGGGCAGGACATGTTTCCTATCATCTATTTAGGCATTTCAATGCATTATCAAAGGCTCGGAAACGTTGAATAGAAAAAACATCATGGAAAGGATGCAAAAGTGTTTTAGTAGTTAGAAAGAAAAATTTACTTTCTCTGGACGAAAGATTGGTTCTCATTAATTCAATACTAAATAATATGGTATTGTATATGATTTCCTTCTTTCCATTACCCAAAGGAGTTATGCAACAATTGAATTATCTCGATACAATTTTTATGGCAGGAAGATAGTAAGAAAATGATATAAAGTTCCATAGAGGTTCTAGGATGTTCTTCCATAACAACAGTTTTTTAGATTTTCGGTTTTTCAAAATTTTATGGATTTTTGGGTATATAAGAAAAATAGAACAAGACAAACATAAACTAGACAAAAGTAAACTAAACAAAACACAACTAAACGGAAATAAACTGAGCACAAATAAACTAGACAAGAAAAAATAAAATAAAAACAGAGAGATAGGTAAAGTGTACTCCCCAGGTGAACTTATGAGTAGAGCTATGATCCCCGGCAATGTCTCTAGAAAATAGTTTTGATGATCCACAAGTATAGGGGATCGCAACTGTCTTCGAGGAAAGTAAAACCAAATTTATTGGTTCGATACAAGGGGAGAAAAAGAATACTTATAAGCCTTAACAGCGGAGTTATCAATTCAGCTGCACCTGGAAAACACTAGTAACAGGGGTGATGTGAAAGCAGCAGTAATATAAGAGCAATAGTAATAGTAACACCGCAACAGTAGCAGTAACACAGAAGCAATGGCACCAGAAAATATTCCAATGCGTAGTTGACTGTAGAGCAATGATGATGACAGAACAACCGGGGTTTCCAGCTATCTACACTAGTGGTAACTCTCTAAACAAATAGCATGTGTTGGGTGAACAAATTACAGTTGGGCAATTGATAATTGTGAGGGCATGACGATGCATGATATATATGATAAGATAAAGTTTATTGTAGTATTTAATTGGGAATTACAACATGATACACAGACGCTATACGACATGCATACTGCCTAAATAATCCACCTTGAGTTAGCATCCGTGCATGGTGACCACTGCATGTTGTAGTATGCCGTTGATATAACATTCACGAAGTACCATTCCGCAAATATTACATCCCTCGAGTAGTACAACAGAACATAGCAAGGTCCATAACTCATTCACATATTATTACAATTAATATACACATGTCGTCTCGGAGCTCCTCTTGGGTCCTAAGAGGAATACTCCTGGGTTCGAGGCGAACCCAACTTAACTTACAATATAAGTGTCTCATTAAGCTAAACATTTATTTCCTCGAGCAGCTAAATACTAAGAGTTTGTGCTGCTCGCTAACTACTCATCAGATATCTCTAGGCTTGTTCTCCTCCGGAAGCCTCCCCGGATCCGTAGACTATGAGATAGTCTACGCCTTCAACTCCTCCTGAGAGGTCAGGTTCATCATAGCCGATAATCTCGGCTCCTTCATTGTTGTCGTAGTCCTCCTCCAGACGGTTCAGACAATCTAAGCATGGGATTTAAGAGTGGTATGAGTACGAGCGTACTCAACAAGTTCATTATAGATAAGAGGTGTTTAATGCACTAGCTACGATATTAGACCAGAAAGTCTAATACCAAATGCAAGTTTTGATAAACATTTCTTCAAGAGATTGCTTTTATTTCAAAGAGCTATGTCCGTCAGCCTTCACCGGTTTACTAGAACTTCATGGAGCTCCTTTCCGGCCGCGTTCACAGTTCCAATCCCGAACAGGGAGTGACAGGTCACGATTCTTTACACTCTGCAGAGGTGTGTTGCTTTACCCATAAGAGATCTTAACCTTGGTGCCAACCGAGCGCTTTCCGTCCACACTTCCTTTGATGTGAGGCCCGGTATAAGGTCTAGCCAATTATGTTCCTCGCTACCTCGAACACCCACCCTTTGTTGCATGCCCCGACCCTGGGTCCACGTCGGTCCCATTATTCCTGTAGATTTCAAGGTGGACCCCGACCACGACAACAGTGCTGGGCTCTACCATACACTCCTACGCCGGTAGCTGCACCCATCCTAGACCGCAATACCGTGGGGACTTAGGACTCCCCAGCCTCACCATCTTGCTCCTTCGGGCGACAAGTGTACTACGGACTATGCCGTGGGGACTTAGGACTCCCCAGCCTCACCAGCTTGCCCCTTGGATCACAAGTGTACTACGGTAAAGCGCATCCGTTGATGAACGAGAGGTGGAAACACTTTTGACTACTCCGTCCCACTCCGGATCTTATGGTTAACACGGGTATGTTGACTGCCAAAACCCACCGGCGGGCAGCGGCCTGTCAACACAGTGTAGAGCCGGGAAGAGCCTAGAGCTGCGGCTGGCTGAGACCCCTCCGAGCGACCGCAATGCTCTTACGGTCACCGCGCGGCGATGCGAAGTGCAAGGCGTGCCACGACCTATACAGTCAGGAAGGTGATGGGGATGCCTCGCTTAGTTCCTGCATGGCATACACGTAAACATTAAATACGAGCCTCGATCGGCTCTCAGGTTACCCGTGAATCGGCTCAAAGAGCCGATCCACCCATGATTCGTACGGGGTGCACGAATACTTGGTGATCCTGCTTGATCAAAATATAGCTAATGAGATCTACGACGATTTAGGGTTTTCACCGCATAATCGGATCATCCTACTCCAGGTTGGGCCTCGCGGCCACGCACGGTGCTCATAAGCCGATCCTAAACAAGGCCTAAAAACCAACATGGCGTTGATCCTCGGAACATCCCTGTTTAGGACTTGCGAACGCCACCCTACGTGCCGCTGGATCCTCCCCCTTTGTAAGGCCTAACTGTGCAGATATTAAACTAATCCTTGGGAACAAGGAGCAATCGTAACGGATCAGATCTACTGGATGATGAACAAGCGGGTGCCGCCCCCACACTGAGATAGGCGTGAGGCGGCTAGACATGCGAGGGTGCACTACGTATGCATGTTATACGAAGAGCTATGCTAACCCTAACACATCTATGATAACTACGTTGCTCGCCATCAAGGGCTTCGGTACGAGCAACGCATGAACAACGTGGAGCTTGTGCTGCCTAGATCGCAAGATGCGATCTAGGCGCATGTCATTACCTGATTGAAACCCTCGAGATGAAGGAGTTGGCGATGCGCCGAGATTGGTTTGTTTTGGGTTGAACGTGAGTTGTTGTTTATTCCATAAACCCTAGATACATATTTATAGTCCAGGGGACTTTCTAATTCGGACGTGCACCTAACCGTGCACGAGTAAAACTCTAACTTTTAATCTAAGATGCGATCTACTATATTACAGATACATGGGCAATTCAGCCCAACTTCGTGTATAAGGCCAATTCTTGTTCTTCCTTCCATGTATATCTTCAAGTCTGACTCGGTCAAATTCTGGTGATAACACATGCCCCCCTGGTTTTGGAATTGGTAATTCCAAAATCACTCCTTCGTCGGGTCATGTCGTGGCAGAACCGTTAGTATCCTTCATCATGATGTCCTGCCTTCTCAACTTCTCCGCGTGACCGGCGGTTTTTTTTCTT
The DNA here is from genome assembly GCA_030979885.1 of Lolium multiflorum. NCBI lineage: Eukaryota > Viridiplantae > Streptophyta > Magnoliopsida > Poales > Poaceae > Lolium > Lolium multiflorum. The sequence goes on from CM061752.1 coordinate 179,583,975, forward strand.
TAGGCACCACTTCCTCGGAAACTGCTGTGGCATTGAATTTCCACTAGAGTCGATGGCTGCGCATCGGCTGTTTCTCAATTCTAAAGTCGATGCCCTTGCATCGGCTATAAAAAAAAATTTTTTTTACCGGCCGATTTTCTCCTATCGGCCCCCAGTATTTCATTGCACACATGTACCCCTGCATCTGTTCCCATGTTTAGGTGCCCCCCGAGCCGAAGCTGTCAAAGAATGGCAGATATCGGCTCTGTAATTCGCACGTCGGCTCTTGATAGGGTCAAGGGCGAACACAAGCAGAACATGTGGTGAGGATAATTTTGGCCGATTGCTGGGATCGGCCTCCATAATGATTGGAGCGCTGACTGAAGGTTCTGTAATGTCCCTTCATAGACCTTTGGGGCCGATCACAAGGATCAGCCTCACCAAGTTGCACATCGATTCGCTTCAACTACATGGTCAGGCCAGTGGATAAAACCAGCTTAACCCTTCCCTTTGTCACATCGATGCGCTCGCAGTCGTCCAAGTTGATGCTGAGAGGGGTTCTTGGCCTGCTGCTTCCCATGCGTTCATGCCAGCCGTTGAAATTTCGGCTGAGTCATCTCCTGGACGACCTCCACCTCATCTCCATCCCACTGTATTATGCATTGGTGCATCGTGGAGGAATACAGCGGTTGCGTGGATCCAATCTCTTCCCAGCAGCACAGCATAACTGCTCGTGCTATCAACGATGAAGAACGTTGTAGGGATAGTTTTCCTTCCTACGGTCAGATCCACGTTCAGAACTCTTGTGCCTCGACGCTGGCCGTTGAAATCGCTCAATGTCACGTTGGTCTTGATTAAATCAGGAGCTAGAGCGTCCCAGCCGACGTAGCATAGAATACGGCATGATGTTAACTGCCGCTCGGTGTCCACCAACATCTTATTTACAGGCCTCCCATCGATATATCCTCGCAAGTACAGGGCCTTCAGATGCCTGTAGCTCCTATCTCGTGGCTTCTCAAAGATAACCGGCCGTGGGCCGCAGTCAAGTTGTGCCACGGATGTCTCATCTAATCCTGGAGCACTGAACTCTGAAGGGAGGATGAACACCATGTTTGTGCCAGCCGATGTTTCATCATCGGCTTTCCTTTGTTTGGGGCGCCACTCCATTTTCCGTGGACGACCCTCTTCATCCAGGGTCGCTGAACCTTTGCAGCCAGATCAGGCCGTGCCTTCCTTAGCGTATGCGGTATAACCTTTCGGCTCCTCCAGGCCGCGCAACCGCTGAACCCTGCGTTTTTGTGGTGGCTGAGTCCATCAGGGCACCACCTTGGACGGTGGTACTGTCTTCTTCTTCTTCTAGTCCCTCGTCTTCGGAATCCTCAAGATCTGCCCAACGAGGTGACTCAGCACGTTTGCTTTGGGAGAGGCCCTAAGCGCTTGAACACGGACACGTTGGCTGCCTCCTTCTTCTTCGATTGCATTCTGGGCTTGCCGATTGTGGGCAATTGGCTCATTCCTGAATCCCAGCAGTGTCTGAAGAAAGGGGCAGTGTCTGGCGTTGTCATCTTGCTCCCTTGATGTGTCCGTGGCACGGGCTCGTGCTCCTCCTCATCGCGATCCCGCCGAACGATGTCTTCCGCTTCTCTAGCGGACGATCTCCTTCATCATCATAGTTGGACCGTCGGCGTTGGTCATACCGACTCACATATTTGTTGAGGAGGTGATCAGAGAGAGGTCGTTGATATCTTATGTTCTTCACTTCCTCCGTGACGTAGCGCTTGCCATCATGATGGAGCCGATCGCGTGGAGCGGCCTCCTCTTCCTTGCTATGAGAGCAGCTGCCCTCATCTCCATCTTTGCCAGAGGTTCCCAGTCCTACCATGTTGATGCTGAACGTGGACCCGGCAACCCTCAGGGTAGGTGACTTCCACCATGTTAACGGCGGGAAGGGTTGGGTGTCGACCTTCATGGCGTACTGGTTGAAAATTAAACGCCCTTCTCTATCGCCGCTTGGATGTGCGACGCCACACCCTGCAATCGTTGGTGGCATGGGAGAGCGAGTTGTGGAATTTGCAACGGCTTTCCGTTTAGCTCTTGCGCCGTGGGGAACTTGAGACCTTCAGGAATCGTCAACTGTTTCTCCTTGAGGTCGAAGATTTGTTCAGTCTTGGTCACGTCAAAATCAAATCCTCAGGCGGCCCCGGTGGCTTTACCCATTTGCAGGACACGGGGTTTCTCCCAGTCCACTCAGCCACTGCTACTTCTTGGTCTCCCGCAGGAACTTCGTCTTCCTCGCATCGACCGGGACTACGCTTGAACTTATCTTGTACGGTCCAGGTGGCGATGTTCATATGCGATAGTTTCAACCATGTGCGCCGTGAGGGATAATCTTGGGAGGCCATGTCCTTAAGCTGTGTTGCAAGGCCACCACGCCAACTCGGCGCTTCCTTTAGTTATACGAACCGAATAACATCGGTTCCTAAGATTCTGACGGATGTACTCGTACCGTTTCTCCTCGCTTCGACGTGTTGTGCTAGATCGGCAATGCTAGACTCGGAAGCTTCCGAATGGTGCGTATGGAATTGTTCTTCCAATTGCTTCCAAGACTGGATGGAGTTTGCTGGCAAAGGGTGTATACCAAAGAGCGATCTGTGAGGGACTGTGAAAAGAGCCTCACGCGTAGCTGATCCGACACCGCCGGTCCTAGTTGCGCAAATATCGGTCGACGTGCTCGATGGAGCTGGAGCCATCGATCCACGAATTTGGAGAAGTCGGGAGCCGATATTTAGGTGGCGGGATCATCTCGTACTCGTCGGGGTACGGTTGGAATAGCCGATTGCCCTTCTTTTCGCACCATGCCGTGGTCTCTCGTATGGTACTGACCGATCCATTGTCTGGCTATGAGTTATACAAGATTCGCCGGTGGCGTACTTAGCCAGCCATGTTTGCTTTTCCAGCTCTGGAGCCAACTGAAGGGCTGGAGTTTCGTCGGGTGCGTGCGTTAGCCGTACTTTTCAGCTGTCGCCGACGTTCCTCCTGTCTTCGCCGGAGTCCCTGATGTTGTGGCCTGGTTTGAGAGCGCCCAGTTGCCACAATGGCACATACGTGCACGCGTATCCTTGAGGGATCTCCTTGGGCGCCTCAGCCAAGTAGTCACTAGGGTCACCACCAATCTTGTAGATGACGAATGCCGGTGTAGCCGGCACTTCCGCTGGTGCTGCCAACGCATATGGCAGCGGTGCGACAGAGGCAACTCTCCATGATGCGTCCCGAGAGCTGGTCCCGACGGCCGTGCGGTGGCTCATGATCTCTGGATCACGCGGAGCGAGACGCTCCAACACGCTGACCAAGTTTTCGAGTGGCGGTGTAGTGAGTGAGCCACCGTTGACCTCTCTGCCGTAGGCCCTAGTGCGTTCTGCGCGGGGCAGGAGAGATCTATCCCATCGAGTGCACCTTGCGGTGAGAATCCTTCCATCTGATGCCATGGGAACGGGTTCTCTGAAAGAGCCGATGAGGTCGGCTTCGAGGGTGACCTTGATCTCGTCGTATTCTTCTTGAGCTCGTCGGTGCTCCTCGTAGGTGACCGCGTGCCGTCGCCGTCATCTCTCGATGTAGATGGCGATGTGGTTGTGTGAGACGATTGTCCCACCGGGCGTGCGAGAATGTGTTGACGCCAAAACCGGCGGCAGCGGCTGTCAACACGGTAGAGCGGGAAGAGCCTAGAGCTGCGGCTGGCCGAGACCCCCCGACGACGGCCCGCAATGCTCTTCTGGTCACACGCGGCGATGCGAAGTCAAGGCGTGCCACGACCTATGCGGTCGGAAGGTGAGGATGCCTCGCTTAGTTCCCGCATGGCATACACGTAAACATTAAATACGAGCCTCGATCGGCTCTCAGTTTCCTGTGAATCGGCTCAAAGAGCCGATCCACCCATGATTCGTACGGGGTGCGAATACTTGGTGATCCTGCTTGATCAAAATATAGCTAATGAGATCTACGACGATTTAGGGTTTTCACCGCAATCGGATCATCCTACTCCAGAGTTGGGCCTCGCGGCCACGCAGGGTGAAGCCGATCCTAAACAAGGCCTAAAACCAACATGGCGTTGATCCTCGGAACATCATTTGGGACTTGCGAACGCCACCCTACGTGTGGATCTCTCCCCCTTGTAAGGCCTAACTATTGCAGATATTAAACTAATCCTTGAAACAAGGAGCAACGAATGGATCAGATCTCCTGACGATGAACAAGGTGCCGCCCCCACCCGAGATAGGCGTGAGGGCGGCTAGACAAGAATGCACTACGTAAGCATGTTATACGAAGAGCTATGCTAACCCCAACACATCTATGATAACTACGTTGCTCGCCATCAAAGACGTTCAGTACGAGCAACGCATGAACAACGTGGAGCTTGTGTGCCTAGATCGCAAGATGCGATCTAGCGCATGTCGCTTACCGATTGAAACCCTCGAGATGAAGGAGTTGGCGATGCGCGAGATTGGTTTGTTTTGGGTTGAACGTGAGTTGTTGTTTATTCCATAAACCCTAGATACATATTTATAGTCCAGGGGACTTTCTAATTCGGACGTGCACCTAACCGTGCACGAGTAAAACTCTAACTTTTAATCTAAGATGCGATCTACTATATTACAGATACATGGGCAATTCAGCCCAACTTCGTGTATAAGGCCAATTCTTGTTCTTCCTTCCATGTATATCTTCAAGTCTATCTCAATCGTGGCCCACCTCTGAATCGGTCAAATTCTGGTGATAACAGGGTATTACGGCACAAGAATCACTGGCGACATTTGTTGTTTAATCCTAGATGGATATAAACCCGTGCAATGGAACCTCCACCATATCAACACAATCCATGGTTCCATTGCCCACCACTTAGTCATATTCATAGTTATGAAAGTAGTGGTTTTGATTTTTGTGCAATTGTGATAACCATAATACTTTGTAAGTAATTTGATAAAAATACTCAAATGACATGAGCAAGTGATGAACTTGCCGAACACTAAAGTTTTGCAGTTGGAAGGTGTGGATGACCCTTGTCCTCTGCCCTCGAAAAATAGCATCATTGTCCGATAAGGGCAATGGTTAAAGAAGCAATTATGCATGATTCTATTTTTAGGGTTGTTTCCCCCTTCCGATGTCGTTATTATTTCATGTAAGAGGTTAATACTAAGAATAATTTGAGGATACTTGATTTCAAGTAAAATACAACCTTGAAATGTTGTCAAGGTGTTTTTAAAGTCCAAATACATTAATGGACTTAATTTCATTTATAGAAAATTAGGTGTGTGATTTAAATGATTATTTAAATCATCAAAATAGGACTTACTCTTAAATGTCTTCAAAAATTCTCTTAGATATTTTATTTAAATAGAGAATTTTATGCTGATCCTTTTTCATATTTTTAATTTATTTTTAAGAGCTTTTATCAATTTTCTATTGAATTTACAAGTTTCATGTATTTGTTGATTTGTGAAAAGACTGAAATACCCTTGGGCCCCACCTGTCAGGTGGCCCAACGGGTTAGGTCGAACCCGAGCCACCCCTTGGGCTCGGTCGGCCCATTCGGCCTCTCCTCTCTCCTCGCGCAGAAACCCTAACTCCTCTCCTCGCTCTCGCGATGCCGTGGTCGCCGCTGCCTCGCCGAGATTCTCCGGCCGTCTCCGGCCATCTCCGGCGATGAGATGCGGCGGATCTGGACCGCCTCGTGACGGCGCACCAGATCTACGGCGTCGATCTGGTCCTCTCCGCCTCCACTTCTCGTCCTCAACACGTCGCTCGCAAGGTCGAGGAGTTCCGCGGCGATTCGTCGCCGCCGACGTCCCTGGCGTCACGGCGCCGCCGTGGCTTCGCCACCGTGTGCGCGAACTGCCGTGGCACCGCCATGGCCCGGCTTGGCCTGGCGCCGCCGTGCTCCGGCGCGTGCCGCCGTAGCCGCCATGGCTACACCAACCTGCTCTGTTCCAAGTAAGTGCTCCGCCGCCCTCTTTCTCCTGGGCCTTTCTTCCTCCTCCTCCAGTATCCCTGGCCATGGCTTCCCTCCTTGTGGAGGTGCTGGCCGTGCTCAGCTTCTGTGCTGTTGCTTGCTGCTCTTCTACTTTGCTCTATGCACTCCTGTTGCCTGCTAGATTCCTACTTTGGCATTTCTGTGGTTGTTCATGCACATCCAGTGATGCTCATGACCTGCTGGCTGGCTCCTGTGATCATTATTGCTACTAGGATATCCTGTGTGTGCATAATTTTGTCCCTGGCTTGATCATTATGCATGATCCTTGTAGTATGCAAGTGCCAGTGTCTCTGTTCTTGATGCTATCTTCACCAATTACTCAAGTGTATACATTTATGATGTTCTGGTTTGTTGCTATGTGGAATTCTTGTAAATTTACAAGTGCCAGTACCCCAGTGTGCTCTTCTGTGTGCTATAATTACATGATTATGCTCAATTGAGCATTGTTACTGACTTGGCAGCTCCATCCCTTGATGGAATGCTTCTGGATACAATTATAAAATGATTTATGATTTAGTCTGTGATTCAATTGTTGCTTATCTGTGGCTGTTTAAAGTATAGAATTAATGTGGAATACCAGTGAGTGATTCTAGCTTGTCTTGGCATGCTTTAGCAGGCCCTGATGATCAGATGATCATCACATGCTTGTTGCCTGTGCCTTACTGTTGCCCTCTGTGTGATGTGTGTGCATCACACAAGCTTGGCCTGATGTGTGATGGTGCTAGCCCAAGCATCAGTTGATGCTTGCAATGATCCTTTAGATCATCTGCAAGGTTCTGGTGCTTTGATTACTTGTGTAGTTCATTTATCTGTATTAGCTTGCTTTATGAATTGGATAAATGATGTGAACTGCCTTGCAGTGATGATCATGTTAATTAATTATCTAGGGCTAGTTGGATGACAACCTTTGGTTGGTACCCTAGCCCTCTACTGAACCCTACTGGTGATGATGTGTTGGCTTAAAGTTTTGGTTGTGGGTTGAGGTGGCCCTGGCAGCTCTTTGATGCTGTCATGGGTAGCTCCCCCTCTCTGTGGCTTGTTGTGACTTGGTGGATACAATTCTGGCAATCCCTGTTGGGTTTCCAGTGCTATTTGCTGTTGACAAATTAGAATAGGCACAAGTGCCTATCTGTCTGATGGTTAGCAAACCATGTAGTGCTAGATGAGTTGGAATGGCTATTTAGGATCAAATCCATGATGGATTTCTCTGGTTGTGTCACTGTGTTGACAAAACCAAGTGTTCCCTGGTTTATTTTCCTTCTAGTCCTTGCTTTAATTGCTAGCACCAAATGGTTTTGCAACCAAGTGATGATATATCCAGGGTTTCCTACCCTTATTTGATTCTGTGATGCATGTGTATGCTTATTGATGAGCAAAGCATGTGTTTGCTCAGGTTCTTTTGTGTATACCTCACTCCAGCTCCTAGAAAATGAGTGTTGGTGTAGAGGATTGCTTCTGTGTTGTTCTTGTGGTGGATTTACTTGCCCTGCTCCTCCTGTAAGCTTGCTGCTTGATCTACTCCATGGTTTACTTCTCAACAGAAAACAGTTCCTTGCTTGAGCTGTTCCTGGATGAGGGTTATGGCTATGTGTTCTTCCTGTTCTAAGTGTTCTTGTTCTCTGATGACTTACCAAGATGCCTGCCGATGAATGAGCTAGGGTTTGGCTCAAAAAGGTTATATATGGTGCCCTCCTGCTCTCTCTGGTCGACAGCTTGGCCTGGTCATTTTGGTGACTCTCCCTGGCTGTGTATGTGCTGGTGGGCATGCACACAGCCTTGTGAGCTGCTTGTGTAGTTCCTGGTTGGAACTTGGTCCATTTGGTGGATCAGCTCGGCTGATCTTGATAATATCCTCTCAACTTCACATTTTCTTGCTAACCTGCCAAGTGGCAATGCCACTTGGCATAACACTTGTCTTTGTCTTTGTTTGTGTGATTACAGGGGACAATGTGATGCTCTGGATGAAGATCAAGATCCTCTTGGCAAGATCTCCATGATGATCATCTAGTGTAGTCTAGGATAGATCATTCACTTGTAATTTTTCTTTATTTTCTTTCTTCTATTCTGCCCATTTATGTAATGTGTTGTATTAATCATTTATTTCACTTATGAATATTGTAATGACAATGTAATTTGTGTGATGATCAATAAAGCTCAAAGTTTTCTCTAATGAGCTTTACTTTATTATAATTGTCTATATTGTTTATTATTGATTAATTACTTGATGAATTTCCTCACAATTGAATTATTTAGGGTAATTCTTTAATGTTTGAATTTGAAATTCAAATTCAACATTGGTTTAAATTCAACCATGTCACTTGTCAAGAATTCAATCATGCAACTCTCCCCTCTCTTCTTAAAACCCTAAACTAATAAAGTGAGATGCAAGTTTGTCGCACTCTCGAAACCCTAACCCTGTAAGGTATCGAGAGAGAAACTTGTCCCCCTTCGATGCGATTTTTTTTAAAAGCGCGAAATTTCCCCATAATTTACTATGCAATGCACATCCCTTTCTAAAATCTACCCTCGATTGTCTCTAAACCCGGGACATTACAGCCTTTCCCCCCCTTAAAGAAAACTTCGTCCCAGTTGTGGTTGTTATACCTGAACAGCTCGAGGTATGTTTTCCTCAGTCTTCCTCTTTTTCCCGGTGGCTTCCCTCTCGGTGGTGCTTCCATTGTATCTTGCAATACTTGATCACCTTATTTCTGAGTTGTTTCCAGCTCTCCTCGAGAATCTTGGCTGGCTTCTCGATGTATGTCAAGTCTGGTTGTAACTCGAGCTCATCATGTGATATTGGTTCATCTGGGGTCTTCAAACATTTCCGAAGTTGTGACACATGGAATACATTGTGAACTTGAGCTAACCTTCCCGGTAGATCCAATTCAAAGGCTAACCCTCGGTTCTGACTCAGTATCTTGAAAGGTCCTATATATCTAGGACTGAGCTTTCCTTTTACTCCAAACCTCTGGAGTCCTTTCATCGGGCTTACCTTAAGATAAACCATGTCTCCAACTCGTGGCTCCCATGTCCTTCTCTTCTGATCGGCATAACTCTTTTGCCGACTTTGGGCTATCTTGAGCCTGTCTCTGATAATGTCAATGATTTGTTGTTTTTCCTTGACATAATCAGGGTTGAACTCCTTGCTTGCTCCGGCTTCATACCAACATATCAGTGATCTGCACTTCCTTCCATACAGAGCTTCAAATGGTGCCATTTGATACTGCTTTGATAACTATTATTGTAGGAGAACTCTGCTAAAGGTAGATGCTCCTCCCATGATCCTCAGTCTAGGGCACAAGCCCTAAGCATATCTTCTAAGATCTGGTTGGTTCTCTCGGTTTGTCCACCGGTCTGGGGATGATAAGCGGTACTATAATCCAATTTGGATCCTAAAGCTTCGTGAAGTTGCTTCCAGAATGCTGATGTGAACACGGATCCTCGATCCGATACTATCTTCTTAGGCACTCCATGCTTACTCACGATCTCTTTGATGTAAAGATCGATAAGTTTCTCTCCTTTATCCTGCTGGTTTACGCTAAGAAGTGTGCACTTTTCGTCAACCGGTCCACGATTACCCATATCATGTCCTTCTTTTTGTTAGTCCGGTGATGAAATCCATCCCTATTTCTTCCCATTTCCACTCTGGAATAGGTAAAGGTTGTAACTTTCCTGCCGGACTGCTGGTGTTCAGCCTTCACTCTCATGGTATGGCATTCTGCCACATATTGTGCTATCTCCCTCTTCATGTTATTCCACCAGAATAGTTCCTTTAGGTCCATGTACATCTTTGTACTTCCGGATGTATGGAATATGGGGTTTTTGATGAGCTTCCGGAGTATTACTTCCTTAATTTCAGCAATATCCGGAACGCAAATTCTTTCTGGAACCATAAAGATCCAGATTCTCCTCGGTGAAATTCTGATGGTCTTCCCTCATCTATTCTTCTCATCTCTTCTACAATGAATGGATCGTCCACTGACCCATCATTATCTCTTCAGGTTGACATTCAACTCATCGGCTATTTGCAACGCCGATAATCCTTCATGGGCTTCCTTCTCCCAAAGTTGTATTTGGGCTTGACTTATTTCCTTCCTCAACTCCGGTGATATTTCTTGTTCCACTCCTCCGGTGCTCTTCCTACTCAGGGCATCTGCTACAACATTAGCCTTCCCTGGTGTGTAATTGATTGTCAGATCATAATCCTTGATCAATTCTAGCCATCTTTTCTGCCTCATGTTGAGTTCCTTCTGAGTGAAGAAATATTTGAGGCTTTTATGATCTGTATAGAGCTCACACTTAGCTCCATAAAGAAAATGTCTCCAAGTTTTGAGTGCAAATACGACTGCTGCTAATTCCAAGTCATGTGTTGGATAATTCACTTCATGAGGTCTGAGTTGCCTCGATCCATAGGATATCACTTTCCGATCTTGCATAAGTACGCAACCCAATCCATGTTTGGATGTGTCACAGTACACGGTGTAATCCTTGCCAACTTCGGACACCCAACACCGGTGCGTGGTGAGTTTCTCCTTCAGGATTTGAAAACTCTTCTCACCTCCTCCGACCACACGAATGGTGTGTTCTTCCTTAACAACTTTGTCATTGGTCCTGCTATCTTAGAGAATCCTTCAATAGATCTCCGATAATATCCTGCCATTCCTAGGAATCCTCGATTTCCTTGACAGTCTTGGTGCTTCCATTCTGAAGCTGCTGCTACCTTACTCGGGTTGACAGCGATTCCATCTTGCTAATAACATGACCAAGAAATTCCACTTGATCTAGCCAAAATTCACACTTGCTAAGTTTGGCATAAAGTTGATGTTCTCTTAGTGTTTGCAACACTAACCTCAAATGTTCAGCATGTTCAGCCTTGTTCTTGGAATATATCAGATATCATCGATAAATACGATGACAAACTTGTCTAGATATGGCATGAAAATCTTATTCATGAGATTCATGAATATTGCTGGGGCATTGGTCAATCCAAAAGGTACTACAAGGTATTCATGGTGTCCATACCTTGAGACAAAGGCAGTTTTCGGAACGTCCTCCTTCTTGATCTTTATCTGGTGATAACCCGATCTTAGATCAATCTTGGAAAAGACTCCCGCGCCTCTCACTTGATCAAATAGATCTTGTATTCTAGGAAGTGGATACTTGTTCTTGATTGTGACGTTGTTCAGATTCCTGTAGTCTCCGCACATCCTTCTTCCTCCATCTCTTTTATCCACGAAGATCACAAGTGATCCCCATGGTGAAACACTCGAATGAATCCCTTTTGTTCCAAGTCATCCATTTGCTCCTTAAGTTCTTTCAACTCCTTAGGCCCCATCTTATATGGTGCTTTGGCAATCGGAGCTGTTCCTGGGATTAGGTCGATAGTGAATTCTATCTCCCTATCTGGTGGCATACCCGAGTAATTCCGCGAGGAAACACATCTGGAATTCATTTACTACAGTATATCTTCTAACTTCACCTCCTTCATGCTGTTCAGCTGTAGCTCAACTTCAATCTAGTATGTTTGTCGCCTTGGTAGATCATTCTACTTCCATCGGGACTTTTCAATGACACCGTCTTGTTTACACAGTCGATCAATGCTCCATTAGCTTCTAACCAGTTCATACGAAGAATGACATCAATGTCCTTCATCGGTAAAATGAACAGGTCCACGTCAAACGCGCACTTGTTGATCATAATAACTTGTTTTTGTTTGGCATGGGTTACTACTATCGTTCCCCCCGCAGAAAGTATGGTTATGGGTGTATCTAACTTAGTGCAACTAATCCCATGTTTGATGATGAATTGTTGAGAAATGAATGATGTAGTTGCACCAGTATCAAAAAGTACTTTGCCAGGATGAGTGAGTATCTGGAGCGTACCTATCACCGCCTGGTCGGAATTGACCACCTCCTCCAGACTGGTACAGTTCAACTTGCCGAAGGGCTTCTTATTCTTCCAGTTGCCTCCGGTGTTTCCTCCTCGGTTTCCTCCTCCTCCTGACTGACCTCCTCCACTATTCTTCTTGGGGCAGTCCTTCAGCATGTGCCCCTCCGGCGACAACCAAAGCATATAATCCTTGGTTTCTTGCAATCCTTGGCGAAATGCCCTGTGAGTCCACAACTCCTGCAAACGCTTTGATTTGCAGTCTGGAATGCCTGATTCTTCCTACTACCGTAGTAGTTGCTGTTGTTGTTGTTGTTGTTGTTGTTGTATCTAGGCTTGAAACTCAAGCTGGTATTAGGCTTGTTACTAACAAACCTCTTAGGCTCATACTTGGCCTTTTTCCTCTTCTCCTCCTGTTAGTTGCTTGAAATCATCTTCTAGAGTGATGGCTGCATCCACCAACTCTTGAAACTCAGTTGCTCTCATCATTCGGAGCTTGAACTGAGGACTTAACCCCCTCAGAAATCTCTTTTTCTTCTTGTTCTCGGTGTTGACTTCCTCAACAGCGACCGGGACAGTTTAGAGAACTCCCTGACATAGGTCAGGATTGCCTTGTCCTTCGCTCGAGACTCTCAAATTCTCGACGCTTCAGCTCCACAATACTTTCAGGGACATTGGATTCCCTGAACTTCCTTGTGAATTCCTCCCAGGTAAATACCTTTCCAGCCGGGTAAACGGCTACAATATTATCCCACCATGATGCGGCAGGTCCACATAACAGATGGGTAGCATAACGAACCTTCTCTTGGTCGTTACATCCAACAGTGTTGAGCTTGCGCTCGGTATCCATCAGCCAATCTTCCGCGTCCATTGGCTCGGGCGCGTATGCGAAAGATATCGGCTTGGTGTTTTGAGTCCGCTAATGTGACTCCGGGTTCTCAGGTCTCTCCACCTGTATAACACAGCAAATCCTGGAAGAATTTGCTTTGCTCAGTTACACGCTGTCGCTCTACCACCGCATGTACTGGATAAAGTTTTGCGCGTCATGGGTGGTGGTGGTGGTGAACTGATCTCGGCTGCACCCTCGGCCTCTTCCTTTCTTTTGCTTGCGCTCCATGCGCTGCGCTTCGGTCTCGTTTCCTAACGTTCCCGACATAATCCCCCTAGTTCTGCAACACAAGATGATACTCATAATTACTCCATGCGCAAGTTTTCTGAGCTCAACTTTGTGCACGAACTAGTCACGCAATGGAAATCAAGAAGCAAATCCAAATCATACAAAACATATACCCTGTATATACATACATAAGTGGTCTTATTACAATACTCAAGTCGATGTGAGTATGAAAACTCACTTATTAAAGTATATGTACAAACTTATACAAATATTACAAACTATAATACACGTGGTACTTGTGTATTATAGCCTCGCCTCCCTTGGTGGACTCTAGTCGATCTTCACTCCCGGTACATCCCAGGCTTCCATCCGGTCGAACGTGTCGTCCTCCTGATAGACCCTGGAACATAAGGTCTCCCCGTTGGCTGGTAATCCGAATCCGATGATGATCCTAGGGAGAAATCAGTGTTCACAAACTGATCGTTGAGTGCATCATAGTCCACCCATCGGGTGTACTCTCCTGTAGCCCCACCATAAGGGTTACCAAAACTCATACCCGACTCAACTTGTGTCGGATATCCTCCATCCACTCCTTCATTACTAGGATAGCTCTGGTTCTGGGTTGTTGCGTCATCATTCATCTCTCCATCATAATACAGAAGTACTATGAGTTCCAGTATCCGATCCCCAACGCCAACCCCTGGAATTCTCGATAGGAGTCTCGGAACGCTGGTTGTTTCCGGATTCCTCTCCGCCTTCGTATCCCCCATAGGAACTACCCAGGTAGTTCCCAGGTGTAACAGGTGTGGGTTCACGTGCAAGTGGATCAATACTGATGTAGTCACCAGCTGAATAAACTGGTGTGTGCACTACATTCTCCATAGGTTCTTTCCCCCTACTCTCCTCCTTGGGTGCTGTAAATTCCTCAAGCATCGTATCAATTGCTCCTATCAGATGATGGTTCAACTGAAAGAGTAATGATATGAAGTTACGGCTATTATCCATATATTTTGCCGCTGCTATGGGTTTGCGTTTAGCATATTTATAGTGGTTGAGCATGGGATCTTCTTCCTCCTGATTATGAGGAATATGGGAGAACTCGGAATCCATAAGCTCTTTTGTCTTATGTTCCCGTATGTCGGTTATGGCTCTCATAACAGCTATATGGTAAGCTGTGTTGGTTGTCCTAGCTTCTCCAGCTGGCATGACTACGCTCATTCCCAAAGATTCGGGAAGTGTCCTACCCTGCACTTGGCCAATACCGGTCCATCATAGAACATGTACTTCTTTACTGGAATCTGGGGATCGCACCCAAATTCCAATAACATGGCTCGTAGGATATCAGCAAGCCCTCCTTGGTATTCGTTCAGTGTGGAATCCATAACTTTCACGTTTCTTCCCGGTCGTGAACTTGCCATGTTGGCTGTAGAAATAGAAAGATTATAAGATTAGTAATAATGCATCATAATAGAGATAATAAAGAATTATCGCACTAAAAGATATGATTGTTGTATTCTCAATTGAATATACACCATATTTTTAGAGAATTCTTTACTAATCCTATTTGACTCCTAACGTTTGGTCCCATTTACTAGGTTCCAACCTAAGGTCAAAGCTTTTGCTCTGATACCAACTGTGGTGACCCAGCATACCACTGCATGTTGTAGTATGCCAGTCATTGATATAACATTCACGAAGTACCATTCCGCAAATATTACATCCCTCAGAGTAGTACAACAGAACATAGCAAGGTCCATAACTCATTCACATATTATTACAATTAATATACACATGTCGTCTCGGAGCTCCTCTTGGGTCCTAAGAGGAATACTCCTGGGTTCGAGGCGAACCCAACTTAACTTACAATATAAGTGTCTCATTAAGCTAAACATTTATTTCCTCGAGCAGCTATATATTAAGAGTTTGTGCTGCTCGGCTTCAACTACTCATCAGATATCTCTAGGCTTGTTCTCCTCCGGAAGCCTCCCCGGATCCGTAGACTATGAGATAGTCAATCCTCTGAGAGGTCAGGTTCATCATAGCCGATAATCTGGCTCCTTCATTGTCGTCGTAGGCCTCCTCCTCCATTCAGACAATCTAAGCATGGGATTTAAGAGTGGTATGAGTACGGGCGTACTCAACAAGTTCATTATAGATAAGAGGTGTTTAATGCACTAGCTACGATATTAGACCGGAAAGTCTAATACCAAATGCAAGTTTTGATAAACATTTCTTCAAGAGATTGCTTTTATTTCAAAGAGCTATGTCCGTCAGCCTTTCACCGGTTTACTAGAACTTCATGGAGCTCCCTTTCGGCCGCGTTCACGGTTCCATAATCCCGGAACAAGGAGTGACAGGTCACGATTCTTTACACTGCAGAAGGTGTGTTGCTTTACCCATAAGAGATCTTAACCTTGGTGCCAACCGGGCAGCTTTCCCGTCCACACTTCCTTTGATGTGAGGCCCGGTATAAGGTCTAGCCAATTATGTTCCTCCGCTACCTCGAACACCCACCCTTTGTTGCATGCCCCGACCCTGGGTCCACGTCGGTCCCATTATTCCTGTAGATTTCAAGGTGGACCCCAACCACGACAACGGTGCTGGGCTCTACCATACACTCCTACGCCGGTGGCTGCAACCCATCCTAGACCGCAATACCGTGGGGACTTAGGACTCCCCAGCCTCACCATCTTGCTCCTTCGGGTGACAAGTGTACTACGGACTATGCCGTGGGGACTTAGGACTCCCAGCCTCACCAGCTTGCCCCCTTGGATCACAAGTGTACTACGGTAAAGCGCATCCATTGATGAACGAGAGGTGGAAACACTTTTGACTACTCCGTCCCACTCCGGATCTTATGGTTAACACGGGTATTACGGCACAAGAATCACTGGCGACATTTGTTGTTTAATCCTAGATGGATATAAACCCGTGCAATGGAACCTCCACCATATCAACACAATCCATGGTTCCATTGCCTACCACTTAGTCATATTCATAGTTATGAAAGTAGTGGTTTTGATTTTTGTGCAATTGTGATAACCATAATACTTTGTAAGTAATTTGATAAAAATACTCAAATGACATGAGCAAGTGATGAACTTGCCTGAACACTGCAAAGTTTTGCAGTTGGAAGGTGTGGACTGACCCTTGTCCTCTGCCTCCATCTTGTCCGATAAGGGCAATGGTTAAAGAAGCAATTATGCATGATTCTATTTTTAGGGTTGTTTCCCCCTTCCGATGTCGTTATTATTTCATGTAAGAGGTTAATACTAAGAATAATTTGAGGATACTTGATTTCAAGTAAAATACAACCTTGAAATGTTGTCAAGGTGTTTTTAAAGTCCAAATACATTAATGGACTTAATTTCATTTATAGAAAATTAGGTGTGTGATTTAAATGATTATTTAAATCATCAAAATAGGACTTACTCTTAAATGTCTTCAAAAATTCTCATAGATATTTTATTTAAATAGAGAATTTTATGCTGATCCTTTTTCATATTTTTAATTTATTTTTAAGAGCTTTTATCAATTTTCTATTGAATTTACAAGTTTCATGTATTTGTTGATTTGTGAAAAGACTGAAATACCCTTGGGCCCCACCTGTCAGGTGGCCCAACGGGTTAGGTCGAACCCGAGCCACCCTTTGGGCTCGGTCGGCCCATTCGGCCTCTCCTCTCTCCTCGCGCAGAAACCCTAACTCCTCTCCTCGCTCTCGCGATGCCGTGGTCGCCGCTGCCTTCGCCGAGATTCTCCGGCCGTCTCCGGCCATCTCCGGCGATGAGATGCGGCGGATCTGGACCGCCTGGTGACGGCGCACCAGATCTACGGCGTCGATCTGGTCCTCTCCGCCTCCACTTCTCGTCCTCAACACGTCCGCTCGCAAGGTCGAGGGGTTCCACGGCGATTCGTCGCCGCCGACGTCCCTGGCGTCACGGCGCCGCCGTGGCTTTGCCACCGTGTGCGCGAACTGCCGTGGCACCGCCATGGCCCGGCTTGGCCTGGCGCCGCCGTGCTCCGGCGCGTGCCGCCGTAGCCGCCATGGCTACACCAACCTGCTCTGTTCCAAGTAAGTGCTCCGCTTCCCTCCTTGTGGCCTTTCTTCCCCTCCTCCAGCTCCTGGCCATGGCTTCCCTCCTGTGGAGGTGCTGGCCGTGCCTGAACTCTGTTGCTGCTGCTCTTCTACTTTGCTCTATGCACTACTGTTGCCTGCTAGATTCCTACTTTGGCATTTCTGTGATTGTTCATGAACATCCAGTGATGCTCATGACCTGCTGGCTGGCTCCTGTAATCATTATTGCTACTAGGATACCCTGTGTGTGCATAATTTTGTCCCTGGCTTGATCATTATGCATGATCCTTGTAGTATGCAAGTGCCAGTGTCTCTGTTCTTGATGCTATCTTCACCAATTACTCCAGTGTATACATTTATGATGTTCTGGATTGTTGCTATGTGGAATTCTTGTAAATTTACAAGTGCCAGTATTTCTGTGTGCTCTTCTGTGTGCTATAATTACATGATTATGCTCAATTGAGCATTGTTACTGACTTGGCAGCTCCATCCCTTGATGGAATGCTTCTGGATACAATTATAAAATGATTTATGATTTAGTCTGTGATTCAATTGTTGCTTATCTGTGGCTGTTTAAAGTATAGAATTAATGTGGAATACCAGTGAGTGATTCTAGCTTGTCTTGGCATGCTTTAGCAGGCCCTGATGATCAGATGATCATCACATGCTTGTTGCCTGTGCCTTACTGTTGCCCTCTGTGTGATGTGTGTGCATCACACAAGCTTGGCCTGATGTGTGATGGTGCTAGCCCAAGCATCAGTTGATGCTTGCAATGATCCTTTAGATCATCTGCAAGGTTCTGGTGCTTTGATTACTTGTGTAGTTCATTTATCTGTATTAGCTTGCTTTATGAATTGGATAAATGATGTGAACTGCCTTGCAGTGATGATCATATTAATTAATTATCTAGGGCTAGTTGGATGACAACCTTTGGTTGGTACCCTAGCCCTCTACTGAACCCTACTGGTGATGATGTGTTGGCTTAAAGTTTTGGTTGTGGGTTGAGGTGGCCCTGGCAGCTCTTTGATGCTGTCATGGGTAGCTCCCCCTCTCTGTGGCTTGTTGTGACTTGGTGGATACAATTCTGGCAATCCCTGTTGGGTTTCCAGTGCTATTTGCTGTTGACAAATTAGAATAGGCACAAGTGCCTATCTGTCTGATGGTTAGCAAACCATGTAGTGCTAGATGAGTTGGAATGGCTATTTAGGATCCAATCCATGATGGATTTCTCTGGTTGTGTCACTGTGTTGACACAACCAATGTTCCCTTGGTTATTTTCCTTCTAGCCTTTGCTTTATTCACTGGCACCAAATGGTTTTGCAACCAAGTGATGATATATCCAGGGTTTCCTACCCTTATTTGATTCTGTGATGCATGTGTATGCTTATTGATGAGCAAAGCATGTGTTTGCTCAGGTTCTTTTGTGTATACCTCACTCCAGCTCCTAGAAAATGAGTGTTGGTGTAGAGGATTGCTTCTGTGTTGTTCTTGTGGTGGATTTACTTGCCCTGCTCCTCCTGTAAGCTTGCTGCTTGATCTACTCCATGGTTTACTTCTCAACAGAAAACAGTTCCTTGCTTGAGCTGTTCCTGGATGAGGGTTATGGCTATGTGTTCTTCCTGTTCTAAGTGTTCTTGTTCTCTGATGACTTACCCAGTAGCCTGCCGATGAATGAGCTAGGGTTTGGCTCAAAAAGGTTATATATGGTGCCCTCCTGCTCTCTCTGGTCGACAGCTTGGCCTGGTCATTTTGGTGACTCTCCCTGGCTGTGTATGTGCTGGTGGGCATGCACACAGCCTTGTGAGCTGCTTGTGTAGTTCCTGGTTGGAACTTGGTCCATTTGGTGGATCAGCTTGGCTGATCTTGATAATATCCTCTCAACTTCACATTTTCTTGCTAACCTGCCAAGTGGCAATGCCACTTGGCATAACACTTGTCTTTGTCTTTGTTTGTGTGATTACAGGGGACAATGTGATGCTCTGGATGAAGATCAAGATCCTCTTGGCAAGATCTCCATGATGATCATCTAGTGTAGTCTAGGATAGATCATTCACTTGTAATTTTTTTCTTTATTTTCTTTCTTCTATTCTGCCCATTTATGTAATGTGTTGTATTAATCATTTATTTCACTTATGAATATTGTAATGACAATGTAATTTGTGTGATGATCAATAAAGCTCAAAGTTTTCTCTAATGAGCTTTACTTTATTATAATTGTCTATATTGTTTATTATTGATTAATTACTTGATGAATTTCCTCACAATTGAATTATTTAGGGTAATTCTTTAATGTTTGAATTTGAAATTCAAATTCAACATTGGTTTAAATTTAACCATGTCACTTATCAAGAATTCAATCATGCAACTCTCCCCTCTCTTCTTAAAACCCTAAACTAATAAAGTGAGATGCAAGTTTGTCGCACTCTCGAAACCCTAACCCTGTAAGGTGTCGAGAGAGAAACTTGTCCCCCTTCGATGTAGTTTTTGTTTAAAAGCGAAATTTCCCCAGAATTTACTATGCAATGCACATCCCTTTCTAAAATCTACCCCTCGATTGTCTCTAAACCTGGGACATTACACGCACCCCTTTCAGTATTAAGTTGCAAGCAACAGATTATTGTATTATGTAAAGTGCATAATGTAAACAGCACAATTATCCTGGGACAAAGAATTGTTGTTTGACCCCTAGTGGCAACAACACATCCACAACCTTAGAGGTTGTTGTCACTCCACCAGATTAAATGGAGACTGAACCCACTATCTAGCATAAATACTCCCTCTTGGAGATACAAACAACTACTTGATCAGGATAACCACAAGTACCGGAGAGCATACAAGATACTATGATAACAAAATGAACAATCTGATTACAATTCCATAATTTATCGGATCCCAACAACCACAACACCAATTACATCATGTGGATCTCAATTATGTAAGGCAACTCATGAGAGCATTGTATTGAACTACATGGGAGAGATAGTACCAACTAGCTACAACCAAGAACTCGTAGTCCATGGGGGGACTACTCACGAACCATCATGGAGTCGAAGTGGAGGCGGTGGAGTCGATGGAGATGGCTCCGGGGGTCAATCCCCGTCCCAGCAGGGTGCTAGAACAGGAACTTATGACCCCCAAAACTTGTCTTCGATGGTGGCGGAGCTGCGGAACTTTTCTTAGATGGAATCTCGGGTGTTTAGGTTTTTCCCGAGGATGTCAATTATAGGCGAAAGGGCGATGTCGGTGTGCGCCCGAGGGGCCCACACCATACCTAGGCGCGGTCAGGGGTGGGTCGCGCCTAGGGGTGGTGTGGCCACCCCTGGCTCTTGTCCGTCTCCCCTTTAGACTCCGTCTTCGTGACAGTAAAATAGGAACTTTGGCTTTTATTTCGTCTAGTTTCGAGAATATTTCCAGAACAACTTTTCTGAAATACAAAAAAAACAGAAAACGGGAACTAGCACTGTGGCACATTGTTAATAGGTTAGTTCTAGAAAATGCATAAAAATGCCACGAAGTGTAAACAAAAAATATATAAATTGGTGTAAAATAAGCATGGAGCATCAAAATTATAGATACGTTTGCAACTCATCAATTGCTTCCATGTGTAAGTAGTTCCTTTAGTTCTTGGGAAGATGGAGAAACCCTAGTATGAATATGAGAAAAATCTAAGATGATTTATGATTTTAAGTATTCATGCACCTGGGCGAAAGGACAATGTGAGGACAACTTCCAGTGGCTTTAACGGGCATCGGTACGGGCAAGGCCCGCCCGTACCGTCCTCCGGAAGCACCGCCTCGTCAAATATTGTTATCTCCCGCAGACGGATCAGAGATCAGACACACACAGCTCCGCTAAACAAAGAAACATCGCCTCATATTAGATCTCAAGAAGGAACTTGAAGAAGACAAGATCCAGGCTACTACGTGGATCCTCGGATGACAAGGCATCATCCCCTTCATCGTAATCAACCGGTGCACCTTCACCATCATCATCATCCTCCAACCATAGTTATAATTTTAATTGCTATTGTGGATTTGTATTCGAATTTGTTCCATTCTTTTAATTCCCTCCATAAGATTATGATGATGTTCTTGATTGTCTCCACGTGTGGGTAGTCACATTAGTTCTTAGAAAGATGGAGAAACCCTAGCATGAATATGATATAAATCTAAGATGATCTATGGTTTTAAGTATTAATGTGTGTTAGTTTTCTCTCTTGATATTACGTGTTGTGCACCATGTAATATATGTCTTATGGTCTTGAGAGGGAACTACTTTTTGAAGTGTGGTAAAGTAAACAGCGGAAAGTGACACTACCGTATCGGCGCTTTGATACATAATTAAGGGGGATAAGAGGGATTCACAAAGCTCATATCGATAACCGCGGGGTAAACCCCTTAATAGTAATAGTCAATATATGGCTTGCAAAAGGCTAGCTGTTGTGGTTATTTAGATATGTGATGACCGATGGCTTGCTGGGTGCATCTTGTTACGAAGCTCTCCCACACACAATATGATTAAAAGTATACTTCATCTTGATTAACATGAATCCTAATGCTAGAGGTGGATCCAATAATGCCTAAGAACACTTTATCTTATTAAGTTTCCACCCATTTTTATGATGTTTTTATTGCTTTATTTACTTTATTACAACCAATTACAACCATCCCTTAAAAATATTTTGAGATTAGAAAATAATTTACAAGTAATCTTTAATAGGTAGTAGCAAGGGGCATTAAGACCTTAACTAGCAGCTCCTCGTGGTTCCATACTCTTATTTCAAAACTAGCTACAATTGATCTGTGTTTTTGCAGACATCAGCTCCTCCAGCCAATACTGCTCCAGCGCGCCATGGATCTTCACACTTCAATCTATCGGCATAAAAACGCGGTAATTCATGGAACGGATTAGCTTTCGTATTGATCTCACGTACTCTGCATTGTTGAGTGTCCTCATGATTTCTCGAGTAATGTAAGATTGGGTGAAATTGGTGAGTTTTTTTCCTTTTTCCTTCTCAATCGCTGCAGTATGGTGCATGATGCTACCGGACTTTGCAGCCAAGACTTCGCACTACACATAGTCTGCAGTGCACATACAGCGCCATGCTTGATGCCTCGAAGATCATTCCGTTAAATAAGCGTTGTTGTCACACAGTTTTTGTGCCGATAATTTTTCAAGTTAGGTAGTTTGTTGGTTTTGTCGATCTTCTCCGTAATTGAAAGAACATCTCTCACAATATGTTTTGTGTATTTGATGTCAATATATGCGATACTCTAATGTTTGATGAAGTGGTGCAGGATGTATATAGGTACATGAATATGTGTGTGTCTTGTGTGGAAACACGAGTCAAAAGACAGCTGAAACGGCCGGGCCGGATAATCCGGGCCGGATATTTGCAAAATATCCGGCCCCCATTTTCTGGCTAAGGACTCGAGGAATTGTGGCTCAATACAGGGGCCGGAATTTTGGCCGGACATTTGGCCAAAAATTCCATAGGGCCGATTATCCGGGCGGATTTTCTTGAAATATCCGGGCTAAGGACGACTAAGGACCATGGAAATGTGGCTCGTTAGGCCGGTTATTGGCCACTTTTTCCCAGAAATTCCACGGGCCGGATTTTCTCGAAATATCCGGCCTCTCAAAATGGCTAAGGACTACGCGGGCAGCCCCTGGACATTGGGCGGACTTTTGGCCGGACATTTCATTTTTCCATAGGCCGGAATTTTTGGTGGGGGGCGGATTTCTACCCGGATTATCCGCCCCCAGATGGCTGGATTTTCTGGGGGGTATAAATACCCCCTTCTTCTACCTTGGGCTTGCTCAATCATTGCTCAAATCTCAGCCAAGCCTCACCTTTAGAGCCACCTCAAGAACACAAGATTTGCTAGATCTCCTTCCTCCCCCAACCAAAGCTCTTGATCTTTGGAGATTCGAAGGAGAAGACACCGATCTACATCCTCACCGAAGCGTTTTTCATTCCCCTCATTTGTTTGAGGGATCTCATGCTAGTGTTCCTATTTGGTTCCCTAGTTGATTTGTGTTGATGTGTTGTTGTTGATTGTTGTATTGTTACAGATTTGGGAGCCTCCAATTCGGTTGTGGATGTGTGCCCCAAGAACCTTGTAAAAGGCCCGGTTTCCGCTGAAATCCCTTAGTGGAAGTGGGCTAGGCCTTTGTGGCGTTGCTCACAGGAGATCGAGTGAAGCCTTCGTGGCTATTGGTTTGGCTTTCGTAGCAACCACACTCCTCCAAACGTAGACGTACCTTCTTGCAAAGGAAAGGAACTACGGGAATCATCTCCGTGTCATCGCGTGCTCCACTCTCGGTTATCTCTATCCTATTCTATCTCTTATATATTGCGTAGCTATATCTTGCTTAGTTGCTTATCTTGTCATATAGGTGAATTCACTTAGTTGCATATCTAGAGAATTTACCTTTGTGTCAAGCCTAAATTGAAAAAGAACTAAAAATTGGTTAGCACCTATTCACCCCCCCATCTAGGTGCGGCATACGATCCTTTCAATTGGTATCGAGCCTCGCTCTTATTTCGGGCTTAACCGCCTAAGAGTATGCCGGACGATGGACCTACAGAAGGGGAGGCTAAGATGGTCACCATGGATGATATCAATTCGTTGAAGTCATCCATGGAAGCTCAAATGGAAAGCATGAGAAAGATGATTTTCGAGCTTTTGACTCCGTCCCGTGGCTCCCACCAAAGAGGTTAATGTCACGGATGCGTTAGAAGAGGGTGATGCTTCGGTATTACCCTCCTCTACCACACCCGTGGATGGTGATAACTTAAACACTATCAAATCTACCATTGCATCTCCTAGAGGAACTAGTGGAGGTGAGAGCTACAATCGAGTGGCTCCACCTTTTCTATCTCCCGATATACCGGTTCCTCACCCTCATATAAACATTCGAGGTGACCCACCTAAGTTTTCCGTTAATGATTACGATACTTGGCAATTTGAGTTTAGCTCTCATGTTCGCAGTGCCTCCAATGAACTTTGGAGAATCATCGTGGAAGGCTTCAAGCCTTACAACCCCGACAAGTTGACTAGAAGAGAAGCGGTTGATAGTCAACTCAACAACACCGCCTTGCACATGATTCAAACTAGTGTGGGGACAAAGGAGTTGTCTCGTGTTCGGCACTTCACCACCGCCAAGGAAGCTTGGGATGGTTTGGCCGCGAGTTGCATTGGAAGTGAGAGCACAAGAAGGAACAAGTATAATGCTCTTCGGAATAAAGCCGAAGGATTCATGAGGCTACCGGATGAAGATCATGAAGACATGTATGGAAGACTTCTCACCGTTGCCGGTGCCTTCCGGAATGTTGGTGCCACTCACATTGATGACTCTTGGATCAAGGAAAAGTACATTGATTGCATGATGCCGTTTGAGCCTATTGATGTCAAGACTCTTGTCGGTAGAGAATGCTATGCCTCTCTCACCTCTCAACAAGCCGTGCACGAGATGCAAGCTCTCAAGGTGCTTGAGCAAAACTCTCATGATTCTCGCAATCGTGCTCTTGGGATGTCAAAAGGGTCCAACCTTGCCTTGGTGGTCAACTCCGTGGAAGAAGTGATTCCTCAAGAATCTTATAGGGCATCTTGGAGCATGTCCTATCCGGAAGACTTGGAACACCACTACCATGACCACATGGCGTTCCATGCAAACACCTTTTGGATTGATCCATCCAAGGCCAAAGAAGACAACATCAAGAGAAACAACTCAAGGGGTCCCTCAAGCTCGGGCCCAAGAACAAGATCTTGCTACAATTGCAATGACAAGCGCCATTTCATTGCCGAATGTCCCTATGAGAATAGGGAGACTCATGGTGGAAGGCTCATCCCCAAGGACAAGAGCAAAGACTCAAAGGGCAAGTATTCAAAGCCCCCCAACAAGAAATTCTATAACAAGAACAAGAAGGGCAAAAGGCCCTCAAGGATTGTGCTAGTGACTAAAGAAGAATACTCTTCCGATGAGATTGAAAGTGCTAGTGATGATGAAGAGGAAAGCTCAAGAGAAGTGGCCGCCATTGTCACTACCAACATTCCCTCTTCATCTCTCTTTGATTCACCCAATGAGAACCCTCAAGTCAAGAATGCACATTGCTTCATGGCAAGATCCACCTTGGACACTGATACGTCCAAAACGTATCTACTTTCCCGAACACTTTTGCTATTGTTTTGCCTCTAATTTGTGTATTTTGGATGCAACTAACACGGACTAACGCTGTTTTCGCAGAATTGCTCTGGTGTCTCGTTTTTGTGCAGAAATCCAACTTTTCGGAAAATCCTCGGAATTTATAAGGCCCTATTTTCCCGAAGCGCGGAGCCGAAGGACAAGTCGGTGGAGGCGGGGCCCCACACCATAAGCGGCGCGGCCTGGGGGGCCACGCGGCCCTATGGTGTGGCCCCTCGGTCGGCCTCCGACGCCTCCTTCGGACTATATATTCGACCTAAAAACACACGGGAAGTCGAAGTCGCCGAAAGCCTCCGAACGCCGCCACATCGCGAAACTCCGTCGCGGGAGCCAGATCTCGTTCTCAACGGGACGGAATTGGAGGAGATCATCGCCATCATCACCACCGACGCCTCTTCATCAACCAGCCATGTTTCCCCCATCCATGAGTGAGTAATTCCCCCGCTGTAGGCCGAAGGGGATGGTAGGGATTGGATGAGATTGGTCATGTAATAGCATAAGATTGTTAGGGCATAGTGCCTAGTGTCCGTAATTGGTACTTTGATGATATTGTTGCAACTTGTTATGCTTAATGCTTGTCACTAGGGCCGAGTGCCATGATCTCAGATCTGAACATGTTATTATTTCATCATGATATTCATTGTTTATGGTCTTGGGTTGTTGTATACACATGTCGCGTCCGGAACCAATGGCCCGAAGTGACAAGAATTGGGACAACCGGAGGGGATGGTAGTGACGTGAGGATCACATGTGTTCACGGGTGTTAATGCTTTGCTCCGGTACTCTATTAAAAGGAGTACCTTAATATCCAGTAGTTTCCCTTGAGGCCCGGCTTCCACCGGCTGGTAGGACAAAAGATGTTGTGCAAGTTTCTCATTGCGAGCACGTACGACTATAATTGGAACACATGCCTATTGATTGCTTTGTACTTGGACACCGTTTTATTATTAAAATGCCCTGCTATGATTGTTACATGAGTTTCTCTCATCCATGCAACGCCCGTCATCCCCGTGCCTACAGTATTTTAATCCTGCTGTTTACTATAATCTCTACTGCTGTCTTTATTCACTTTATTATTTCCTCTGCTACTACTATAAAACTATTACTACTGATAAACTCTTGCGAGCAAGTCTATTTCCAGGTGCAGCTGAATTGACAACTCCGCTGTTAAGGCTTCCAAGTGTTCTTTGTCTCCCCTTGTGTCGAATCAATAAATTGGGTTATACTACCCGCGAAGACTGCTGCGATCCCCTATACTTGTGGGTCATCAAGTACTTCAGGCGCCGTTTTGAGGGAGCATAGCTTTATTTGGAAGTTAACTTGGATTGATATTGTTCGCTGCAAATTCTCCATCATGGGTAAAGCTCGTGATTCTAAAGTCGCCATATTACCATCCACTACAAGAAAAGGTACAACTCTGAGTACCTCTGCTACTCTTGATTCACCATCTGTGATAAGTCAACTTGTTTCACCGCCACAAGCTGGTACGTCTACTGAATCTGAAAACTCTCATAATATTGATAATGTTTCTGCTGTGCTTGATGATAGTGGTTCGTTGGGATCCTTTCTAGATGCTACAATTGCTAGGTCTAGACAAATTGAAAATGCTGAAACTCCTAATGAAAATGCCACTACACCTGTTAGTTCACCTGAACTTGATTATTCTAGTGATGATCCTGATGAAGATTATGTGGAGCTTAATGATGATTTAATTAATAGATGCAATGCTACTGCTGATGCAAGAAACATTAAAAAGTTTCTCGCACAATATACTGTTAGACATAAGCTGTCTCCTGATCCTAATTTGCCACATCTCCTATATGCATTAAGGATAAAGATTATGATTTTTCTCTTGATTTATCTCATATAGCTATTGTTGAGAAAACACCCTTTTGTGGTACTGAAAAAGAAAGTGTTGTAGAACACATGAATGAACTTTCTTCTATGAGTAGCTTGTTTTCTGATGATATCAAGATGCGTACTTACTTTGTCATTAAAAATTTTCCTTTCTCATTAAAGGATGATGCTAAAACTTGGTATAATAATTTGCCTCCTGGTTCTATTAAAAGTCCATCTGACTTGCGTGATGTTTTCTTTCGAAAATACTTTCCTGCTAGTGCTCAACATGCTGCTTTACAGAAAGGGAGATGAAGAGAAATTGCCTGCGGCATGGGCAAGATTTTGTTCTCTTATCAGAGCTCGACCTGGACATGATTTAGAAAAGAATGATCTACTTGATATATTTTATAGTGGACTAACCATTGAATCTAGAGCATATTTGGATAGTTGTGCTGGTTGTGTTTTCAGGAAAAGAACTCCAGACGAAGCTGAAGATTTATTGGCTAGAATAAGCCGGAATCATGATGATGGATACACCTGAACCAACTCCAACGCCAATATTGAAGAAGAGGGGTTTAATTGAATTGAATGATGATGATATGCGGGAAGCTAAGAAGTCTCTCAAGGAGAAGGGTATTAAATCCGAAGATGTGAAGAATCTACCTCCTATAGAAGATATATGTGAGATAATTCCCCCTTCATCCATGATTGAGGTAAACTCCCTTCAACGCTTTACTAGGGAAAATATTCCGTATTCAAAACCTCCTCAATGCTTAGATGAGTTTGATAATTATATTGTTAAGCAAGAAAATTTTAATATGAGAGTAGAGAATCATCTAATGGAAAATTCTCAAGCTATTAGCAATTTGCATGATATTGTGGAGAGAACCTCCAATGATGTTAAGATGCTTGTTAAACATTTTCAAATGGTTCAAACTCAAATTGATCAACTCACTAAAGTGCAAAATGACTTGCTAAATAATAATTCTAAAGAGAAACATGCCTATGAAGTAACAACTAGAGGTGGTGTCTCTACCCAGGATCCTCTATATCCTGAAGGGCATCCCAAAAGAATTGAACAAGATTCTCAACGAATTGAACCTAGTGCTCGTTCTAAGAAGAAAAAGAAGAAGAAACATAAAAATGTTGTAGAATCCTCTGAACCTGTTAATGATCCTAATAGTATTTCTATTTATGCTGACCGAAAGTGGTAATGCACATGATAATGATAATGATGATAAGAATGATGCTTGATAAAGAAGAGGTAGAAGATGAACCTAAAAAGCATGCTAAAAATAAAAAGTATACTAAAGAAGATTTTATTGCTAAGAAACATGGTAATGAAAGAGAACCTTGGGTGCAAAAGCAAATGCCTTTTCCTGCTAAGAAATTAAAATCAAAGGAAGAAGAACATTATAATAAATTTTGTGATTGGATGAAACCTTTATTCTTGCAAATCCCTTTGACTGATGCTATTAAATTGCCTCCTTATTCAAAGTATATGAAAGATATTGTTACTAACAAAAGGAAAATCCCCAATGAGGAGATTTCCACTATGCTTGCTAATTACTCTTTCAATGGCAAAGTGCCAAAGAAGTTGGGCGACCCAGGTATACCTACTATTCCTTGTTCTATTAAGAATAATTATGTTAAAACTGCTCTATGTGACTTGGGAGCCGGTGTTAGTGTTATGCCTTTTTCTCTTTATAAGAGACTTTATTTAGATAAGTTGATACCTACGATATATCTTTGCAAATGGTGATAAATCTACTATTCCTGTTGGTATATGTGAGGATGTTCCTGTTCAAGTTACTAACTGCTTGATATTAACCGATTTTGTTGTGTTGGAAATGCTGAAGATGATAATATGTCTATTATTCTTGGGAGACCTTTTCTTAACACCGCAGGGGCTGTTATTGATTGCAATAAAGGAAAGGTTACTTTTAATGTTGATGATAAGGAGCATAACGTCTATTTCCCAAGAGGATTGATAAAGTATGTGGAGTCAATACTATTTCTAATGTGAGAACTATCAAAATTGGAACTATCGATTGTCCTATATATGAGCCTAAAGAAGGTTATCAAAATCTTATGATTGGATCCATATCAATACAATTCAAGGTAACATGATTGATTTGAGGTTTATTTCTTCATATGCTATGTAAAATTTATTCGGTGGCAAGACTTGATCAACCTTGTTAACGAATACCTTTTATATGCATAGAGGAGGTAAACAACATCTATTTCTTCCTCCACTTGTCTTATTTGCTGGAGCACTTTTGATTTGCAAAGTTCCTTAGTTAATTAGAGATTTCAAAAAAATTCCTGGCCAGTAATAATAAACTTAATACCCGGAAATGTGCATTTTTCAAAGTTTTCAAAAATTCACAAAATTATACCGTTGGTCCTATTTTTCGAAGAGGCACCTGGGAGCACCAGAGGATGACCTGTGGGGCACCCCAGGGTGCCACACCACCAGCCGGCGCGGCCAAGGAGGGCGCGCCACCCTGTGGTGTGGGCCCCTTGCCCCACTACTTCATCTCTTTCTCCCAGACTCTTCTCTCTCCCGAAAAAATCAACACCAGCTTTCTCTCACTCGCGTTTTTGCTCAAGAGCTCAGGATTTCTCGATCTCTTTGCTCAGCCCAGATTTCTGTCTGAAATTTGGCACATTTGCTCTCCGGAAAAGTTCAACTTTGGAGAATTGTTCAAGAGAGGAACAACCAGCACCGGGAGGCCTTCTAGGACCGCCACCCGGCTTAGGCGATCGTACAATGAGGATATCATCGCGCCTAGCTTCGTGCCCGAAGAGGACAATGGAGCTCCTAATGCTTCATCCTTCCCTTGTTATGATTTTCTGACAAATGCAGGGATATTGGATGATTTCTTCACCCTTGTCAACAGGGCAGGCTTAGCCACCTATGTGGGAGATGAAAGGGAGCAATACTACATGCTCACCAAAATCTTTGTCGAGAGCTTCAAGTTCCACAACAAGCAATATGAGCCGACAGTTGCATTCAAGATCTATGGTAATCCTGTTACTATGGAATTGGAAGATTTTTGTCGTGCATTGGATATTGCCCCTGTAGGTACAGCAAGGAGGATTGATGACAACCCCCGGGACCTGTTGGAGCTCTATCGAGGGATCACCGATGATGATTGTCGCACCATTCAGCGTGGCAAGATAAGGAACATTCAACTCCCCGCCATTAAATATTTTGCATATTACATTGCTACTAGCATTCTTGGTAGGGAGAACACTAGCAATATTTCTAGTTACCATCTTGCTTTCTTGAATATTGCACTTACTGGACGGACATCTTATCATCTTGGTTCTCTTATTGCTCGCCGCCTGTCTAACAGGGGGCCTATTTTTGGAGGAACTATTGCACTGCGCATTTTAACACATCTAAGACTTCCTCTTGATCCTAATGATGTGCCATTAACCCCTAGGAGGCTTGATATTGCTGCTATGAAAAGCCATCATTTTGTTACCACTGACTCCACTTTAGATAACATGGTCTATAGAATGTTGTTTGCTGACGGGGATGAGAAGGAAATCCCTCTTCCCCAGCCGGGTTTGTTCAATATTGACAGGGAACCATGGTCGCGCACTAAGGAGGAGGTGGAGGAACATATGAAGATACAAGACTTCCACCAGCAGCATGACTCCGAGGACGCCGAGCCCTCCTACGACTACACCGTCACGTATCCGGGTGCTTCTTCTAGCACATACCCGGAATATGATCCATCTTCGTCGTACTACGGAGATACTACCTCATGGGCTCGATGGGATTGAACTCCACTTAGTCCAAAAGCCTAAGCTTGGGGGGGAGGTATACCGGCATCACTCATTCTTTGCATATTATGATTGCTGGATACGTGTATATACTTGTTTTGTTCGTTTGAGTGGTTTTCTAATAAGAGGGAGATGATATTTGGGGAAGTGCTGCCTGAAAACAGATTCTGGACTGTTACCGTAAAAATTCTCAAAATAGCCAGAACAGTATTTTGCGAAGCCAATTTTTGTGCATGTTCCCCAGGTTGTTATCTAACTTTCATTAGTTGAACACTTTTCGATTTGAGCAGTGGAAGAATTTATTAAAAATCGAGTACTGTACTGCTGTCAAGCTTGACGAATTTCTGCTGCTTTGTGTTTATGTGAGTCTTCTAGTTTGCCATTTCTTGTTTTTGCTTTGTTTCCTTTCCAAAACACAAAAAGACCAAAAATATTTCTGTTGTTTCTCTTTATCATTTGTTTATTTTGATTTCTTGCATTTGTTTCGCTTTATTTGCTATTGCTAGTTTGCTACAAGAAAACCCAAAAAGATTTTGCTTCGTTTGCTTGTTTCCTTTTGTTCTTGTTTCCAATTCGAAAACACCAAAAATATTTGCTGTTCTTCTTTGGTTTGTAAAGTTCATTATGAGTTCAATGGTCTTCGGTGGCTGGAGCGTGGTTTTCATTTCATATTATCCAAGCTACACAAGTGAAAGGCAATAATGACGATCTACGACAATTGGATTGTGGTGAGAGGCTGGTATGAACTCTATTTGTTTTCATTTTTGTACATATACTCATCCATGTGAGCATGCTTAGTTAGTTCATGTGAGGTATATGTTATTTGAGAAAGTCTAGTAGTTCATGATCTCTCATGTTTAGCTCCAATTTATTAATATGAGTAGCATGTCATGGATGTTTGCTTGCATTGTTTTATTCATAAGTAGGTATGGCATTGTGGTATCCTCCTCTGAATAATTCATTTATATCGACTTGGCACATGCTCACGCATGCATATGACTGAACAAAAGTCAATTAAGCCTCGATGATTTACATTGCTTCAGAGTTCTTGTATCACTTTTATGCCTCCGTTAATTTATTTTGCCGCAAGCATGATTATGACAGTTATTGCTCTCTTGATTTGTCGCTCCCTAGTCTTTTGCTAGCCTTCACTGAGCGGGAACGCTGCTCGTGCTTCCAAACACCTGAAAACCAAGTTGTTCCAAAGTGTCCACCATAAATACCTATGCATGGCATTTCAAACCATTCCAAGTAAATTCTCATGCGCTACCTTTAAAACCTTCAAAATGCTTCTCAATTTGTGTTTATGTTTCATAGCTCATGAGGAAGTATGTGGTGTTTAGCTTTCAACCTTGTCATTTACTTTTGACGGACTCTCATATGGACTAGTGGCACATCCGCTTATCCAATAATTTTGCAAAAAGAGCTGGCAATGGGATTCCCAGTCCCAAATTAATTAACCTAAATAGACACTCCTCCATGGTTTGTGATTGTTGGACGGCACCCGAAGGATTCGGTTAGCCATGGCTTGTGTAAGCAAAGGTTGGGGGAGTGTCATCATAATAAAACTAAAATAAAAAGGCACTCCTTCA
Source organism: Lolium multiflorum (assembly GCA_030979885.1). Classification (NCBI taxonomy): domain Eukaryota; kingdom Viridiplantae; phylum Streptophyta; class Magnoliopsida; order Poales; family Poaceae; genus Lolium; species Lolium multiflorum. The sequence goes on from CM061752.1 coordinate 179,616,494, forward strand.
TGGTATGTGATTGTTGGCGGGCACCCGAATTCGGTTAGCCATGGTTTGTGTAAGAAAGGTTGGAAGGAGTGCCACATAAATATGCAAATAATTCATGGGAGCCGCTCTTGGGAGTCCGGTTGGCGAGGTAGTTAGTGTACCCATTACCATTCGTTGACAACAACAAACACCTCTCAAAATAATTTTACTCCTGTTTTAAAAATGAAAAGCTCTAGCGCATGTTAATCCCTGCTTCCCTCTGCGAAGGGTCAATCTTTTACTTTTGTGTTGTGTCTCCATTCTTTCTTTGAGCACTATCTTGAGAGCACAACTGTCATTCTTAGTATAATATGTTTGTCTCAAAATATGATTGATTGTGGTATAACTTTGATGTTTTTATCTTTGACAATCACTACTTCTATCTTTCTATGAACTCCAAAGGTGTGATACGTCTCCGATGTATCGATAATTTCTTATGTTCCATGCCACATTATTGATGTTATCTACATGTTTTATGCACACTTTATGTCATATTCGTGCATTTTCTGGAACTAACCTATTAACAAGATGCCGAAGTGCTAGTTCTGTTTTTGCTGTTTTTGGTTTCAGAAATCCTAGTAACGAAATATTCTCGGATCGGACGAAATCAACGCCGGTTCCTATTTTGCCCGGAAGCATCAGAACACCCGAGGCCACCGGGGAGGGGCACGGGCCCACCAAACCCTAGGCCGGCGCGGCCCGGGGGCCGCGCCACCCTATGGTGTGGGCACCCCTTCGACCCTCCTGCGCCGCCTCTTCGCCTATTTAAAGCCTCGTCGCGAAACCACGATCGTTCGACGAAACCCCTGAAACCTTCCCCGCCGCCATCGCGACGCCAAGATGGGGGACAGGAGTCTCTGTTCCGGCACGCTGGGTGGGGAAGTGCCCCCGGAAGGCTTCTCCATCGACACCGCTGCCATCTCACCGCCATCTTCATCACCGCTGCTGCTCCCATGAGGAGGAGTAGTTCTCCATCGAGGCTCGGGGCTGTACCGGTAGCTATGTGGTTCATCTCTCTCCTATGTACTTCAATACAATAATCTCATGAGCTGCTTTACATGATTGAGATTCATATGATGATGCTTGTAATCTAGATGTCATTATGCTAGTCAAGTGAATTTTACTTATGTGATCTCCGGAGACTCCTTGTCCCACGTGTGTAAAGGTGACAGTGTGTGCACCGTGTGGGTCTCTTAGGCTATATTTCACAGAATACTTATTCACTGTTGAATGGCATAGTGAGGTGCTTATTTATATCTCTTTATGATTGCAATGTGTTTTGTATCACAATTTATCTATGTGCTACTCTAGCAATGTTATTAAAGTAGTTTTATTCCTCCTGCACGGTGTAATGGTGACAGTGTGTGCATCCGTGTTAGTACTTGGTTTATGCTATGATCATGATCTCTTGTAGATTGCGAAGTTAACTATTGCTATGATAGTATTGATGTGATCTATTCCTCCTACATAAGCATGAAGGTGACAGTGTGCATGCTATGTTAGTACTTGGTTTAGTCGAATTGATCTTTCATGCACTCTAAGGTTACTTAAATATGAACATTGAATTGTGGAGCTTGTTAACTCCGGCATTGAGGGTTCGTGTAATCCTACGCAATGTGTTCATCATCCAACAAGAGTGTAGAGTATGCATTTATCTATTCATTATGTGATCAATGTTGAGAGTGTCCACTAGTGAAAGTCTAATCCCTAGGCCTTGTTCTAAATACTGCTGCGTTACTACGCATTTCTTGTTTCTTGTGTTACTACTGTTTGCAATACTACCACCATCAACTACACGCGCTTTTCTGGCACCGTTGCTACTGCTCATACTTATTCATACCACCTGTATTTCACTATCTCTTCGCCGAACTAGTGCACTTATTAGGTGTGTTGGGGACACAAGAGACTTCTTGCTTTGTGGTTGCAGGGTTGCATGAGAGGGATATCTTTGACCTCTTCCTCCCGAGTTCGATAAACCTTGGGTGATCCACTTAGGGAAAACTTGCTCTGTTCTACAAACCTCTGCTCTTGGAGGCCTAACATTGTCTACAGGAAAAGGAGGGAAGTAGACATCAAGCTATTTTCTGGCGCCGTTGGGGAGGAAAGGTAAAAGGTACTCACACTCCGGATCTCGGCTACTAAGCTATTTTCCGGCGCCGTAAGTACTCAAAGCTATTTCCTTTAGATCCTGCAATTGCAACTTTTTGTTTCTTGTTTACACTAGTAAGGCATAATGGACAACAATGAGCTTTTTACTCTATTTCCTGATTTAAGACATGGATGGTTTGATCCGAAAATTAAAAAACCCATGGAACATATTAGCATGAACACATTGAACACTATTGTTGCTAATGATATGGAAAATTCTAAGCTTGGGGAAGCTGGCTTTGATGAGCATGATCTTTTTAGTCCCCCAAGCATTGAGGAGAAAAATTACTTTGATGATACTTTACCTCCTATTTATGATGATTATAATGATAGTAGCCTTTTGGTGCCACCTGTTATGGAGGATGAATTTGATTATGATTACAATATGCCTCCTATATTTGATAGCTACTTTGTTAAATTTGCTCCCACTAGTACTAATAAAATTGATTATGCTTATGTGGAGAGTAATAATTTTATGCATAAGACTCATGATAAGAATGCTTTATGTGATGGTTATATTGTTGAGTTTTCTCATGTTGCTACTGAAAGTTATTATGAGAGAGGAAAATATGGTTGTAGAAATTTTCATGTTACTAAAATGTCTCTCTATGTGCTTAAATTTTTGAAACTACACTTGTTTTATCTTCCTATGCTTGTTACTTTGCTCTTCATGAACTTGTTTATTTACAAGATTCCTATGCATAGGAAGCATGTTAGACTTAAATGTGTTTTGAATTTGCCTCTTGATGCTCTCTTTCGCTTCAACTACTATTTCTTATGAGTGCATCATTAAAACTGCTGAGCCCATCTTAATGGCTATAAAGAAAGAACTTCTTGGGAGATAACCCATGTGTTATTTTACTACAGTACTTTGTTTTATATTTGTGTCTTGGAAGTTGTTTACTACTGTAGCAACCTCTCCTTATCTTAGTTTTGTGATTTGTTGTGCCAAGTGAAGCCTCTAATCGAAGGTTGATACTAGATTTGGATTTCTGCGCAGAAACAGATTTCTATCTGTCACGAATCTGGGCTGTTTTCTCTGTAGAAAAATCAGAAAAATATGCCAATTTACGTGCGTGTTCCTCAGATATGTATGCAACTTTCATTAGTTTTGAGTTTTCTGATCTGAGCAACGGAAGTATTTATTAAAAATTCGTCTTTACGGACTGTTCTGTTTTGACAGATTCTGCCTTTTATTTCGCATTGCTTCTTTCGCTGTGTTGGGTGGATTTCTTTGTTCCATTACCTTTCAGTAGCTTTGAGCAATGTCCAGAAGTGTTAAGAATGATTGTGTCACCTCTGAACATGTGAGTTTTTGATTATGTACTAACCCCTCTAATGAAGTTTATGAGAAGTTTGGTGTGAAGGAAGTTTTCAAGGGTCAAGAGAGGAGGATGATATACTATGATCAAGAAGAGTGAAAGCTCTAAGCTTGGGGATGCCCCGGTGGTTCACCCCTGCATATATCAAGAAGACTCAAGCGTCTAAGCTTGGGGATGCCCAAGGCATCCCCTTCTTCATCGACAACATTATCAGGTTCCTCCCCTGAAACTATATTTTTATTCCATCACATCTTATGTGCTTTGCTTGGAGCGTCGGTTTGTTTTTGTTTTTTGTTTTGTTTGAATAAAATGGATCCTAGCATTCACTTTATGGGAGAGAGACACGCTCCGCTGTAGCATATGGACAAGTATGTCCTTAGTTTCTACTCATAGTATTCATGGCGAAGTTTCTCCTTCGTTAAATTGTTATATGGTTGGAATTGGAAAATGATACATGTAGTAATTGCTATAAATGTCTTGGGTAATGTGATACTTGGCAATTTTTGTGCTCATGTTTAAGCTCTTGCATCATATGCTTTGCACCCATTAATGAAGAAATACATAGAGCATGCTAAAATTTGGTTTGCATATTTGGTTTCTCTAAGGTCTAGATAATTTCTAGTATTGAGTTTGAACAACAAGGAAGACGGTGTAGAGTCTTATAATGTTTTCAATATGTCTTTTATGTGAGTTTTGCTGCACCGGTTCATCCTTGTGTTTGTTTCAAATAAACCTTGCTAGCCTAAACCTTGTATCGAGAGGGAATACTTCTCATGCATCCAAAATACTTGAGCCAACCACTATGCCATTTGTGTCCACCATACCTACCTACTACATGGTATTTTCCACCATTCCAAAGTAAATTGCTTGAGTGCTACCTTTAAAATTCCATCATTCACCTTTGCAATATATAGCTCATGGGACAAATAGCTTAAAAACTATTGTGGTATTGAATATGTACTTATGCACTTTATCTCTTATTAAGTTGCTTGTTGTGCGATAACCATGTTCCTGGGGACGCCATCAACTACTCTTTGTTGAATATCATGTGAGTTGCTATGCATGTTCGTCTTGTCTGAAGTAAGAGCGATCTACCACCTTATGGTTAGAGCATGCATATTGTTAGAGAAGAACATTGGGCCGCCAACTAAAGCCATGATCCATGGTGGAAGTTTCAGTTTTGGACATATATCCTCAATCTCATATGAGAAAATTATTAATTGTTGTTACATGCTTATGCATAAAAGAGGAGTCCATTATCTGTTGTCTATGTTGTCCCGGTATGGATGTCTAAGTTGAGAATAATCAATAGCGAGAAATCCAATGCGAGCTTTCTCCTTAGACCTTTGTACAGGCGGCATAGAGGTACCCTTTGTGACACTTGGTTAAAACATGTGCATTGTGATGATCCGGTAGTCCAAGCTAATTAGGACAAGGTGCGGGCACTATTAGTACACTATGCATGAGGCTTGCAACTTGTAAGATATAATTTACATGATACATATGCTTTATTACTACCGTTGACAAAATTGTTTCATGTTTTCAAAATCAAAGCTCTAGCACAAATATAGCAATCGATGCTTTTCCTCTATGGAGGACCATTCTTTTACTTTTATGTTGAGTCAGTTCACCTATTTCTCTCCACCTCAAGAAGCAAACACTTGTGTGAACTGTGCATTGATTCCTACATACTTGCATATTGCATTTGTTATATTACTCTATGTTGACTACTATCCATGAGATATACTTGTTACAAGTTGAAAGCAACCGCTGAAACTTAATCTTCCATTGTGTTGCTTCAATGCTTTACTATGAATTATTGCTTTATGAGTAACTCTTATGCAAGACTTATTGATGCTTGTCTTGAAAGTACTATTCATGAAAAGTCTTTGCTATATGATTCACTTGTTTACTCATGTCATATACATTGTTTTGATCGCTGCATTCACTACATATGCTTTACAAATAGTATGATCAAGGTTATGATGGCATGTCACTCCAGAAATTATCTTTGTTATCGTTTTACCTGCTCGGGACGAGCAGAACTAAGCTTGGGGATCGTCTCCACGTATCGATAATTTCTTATGTTCCATGCCACATTATTGATGTTATCTACATGTTTTATGCACACTTTATGTCATATTCGTGCATTTTCTGGAACTAACCTATTAACAAGATGCCGAAGTGCAGTTCCTGTTTTCTGCTGTTTTGGTTTCAGAAATCCTAGTAACGAAATATTCTCGGAATCGGACGAAATCAACGCCCAGTTCCTATTTTGCCGGAAGCATCCCGAGAGCCACCGGGAGGGGGCACGGCCCACCAAACCCTAGGCCGGCGCGGCCGGGGGGCGCGCCACCCTATGGTGTGGGCACCCCTTCGACCCTCCGCCTCTTCGTCTATTTAAAGCCTCCGTCGTGAAAACCACGATACGTTCGCGAAACCACGAAACCTTCCGAGCCGCCGCCATCGCGACGCCAAGATGGGGGACAGTCTCTGTTCACACGCTGCGGACGGGGAAGCCCCGGAAGGCTTCTCCATCGACACGCTGCCATCTCCACGCCATCTTCATCAGCTGTTGCTCCCATGAGGAGAGTAGTTCTCCATCGAGGCTCGGGGCTGTCCGGTAGCTATGTGGTTCATCTCTCTCCTATGTACTTCAATACAATAATCTCATGAGCTGCTTTACATGATTGAGATTCATATGATGATGCTTGTAATCTAGATGTCATTATGCTAGTCAAGTGAATTTTACTTATGTGATCTCCGGAGACTCCTTGTCCCACGTGTGTAAAGGTGACAGTGTGTGCACCGTGTGGGTCTCTTAGGCTATATTTCACAGAATACTTATTCACTGTTGAATGGCATAGTGAGGTGCTTATTTATATCTCTTTATGATTGCAATGTGTTTTGTATCACAATTTATCTATGTGCTACTCTAGCAATGTTATTAAAGTAGTTTTATTCCTCCTGCACGGTGTAATGGTGACAGTGTGTGCATCCGTGTTAGTACTTGGTTTATGCTATGATCATGATCTCTTGTAGATTGCGAAGTTAACTATTGCTATGATAGTATTGATGTGATCTATTCCTCCTACATAAGCATGAAGGTGACAGTGTGCATGCTATGTTAGTACTTGGTTTAGTCGAATTGATCTTTCATGCACTCTAAGGTTACTTAAATATGAACATTGAATTGTGGAGCTTGTTAACTCCGGCATTGAGGGTTCGTGTAATCCTACGCAATGTGTTCATCATCCAACAAGAGTGTAGAGTATGCATTTATCTATTCGTTATGTGATCAATGTTGAGAGTGTCCACTAGTGAAAGTCTAATCCCTAGGCCTTGTTCCTAAATTTGCTGCGTTACTGCTTTTCTGTTTTACTGTGTTACTACTGCTGCAATACTACCACCATCAACTACATGCAAGCTATTTTACGCACCGTTGCTACTGCTCATACTTATTCATACCACTGTATTTCACTATCTCTTCGCCGAACTAGTGCACTTATTAGGTGTGTTGGGGACACAAGAGACTTCTTGCTTTGTGGTTGCAGGGTTGCATGAGAGGGATATCTTTGACCTCTTCCTCCCTGAGTTCGATAAACCTTGGGTGATCCACTTAAGGGAAAACTTGCTGCTGTTCTACAAACTCGCTCTTGGAGGCCCAACACACTACTAAAAGTCTTTCTAGACTCAGAGGTGCCGGGCATTTATGTTTTGCCGATCAAATACGGGCAAGCGAGATACCACTTTATCATACTCTCTTATGAACATTGCAATCCTGCTTATATACATGATTCATGATGCTTATTATTAATTGTTGGTACCTCTCCATGATTGACATAGTTGTTGGATGATCTTATTTGCATGTATCTCATTATGAACTGCTTAAGTATTAGCCATAGCATGAGAATATATACATCATATGAGCAAATGTGTTCGTGAAAGTTCTTTTATCGCTCAGTTGTTAACTGAATTTCTTGAGGACAAGCAATAAGCTAAGCTTGGGGGGAGTTGATACGTCCAAACGTATCTACTTTCCCGAACACTTTTGCTATTGTTTTGCCTCTAATTTGTGTATTTTGGATGCAACTAACATGGACTAACGCTGTTTTCAGCAGAACTGCTCTGGTGTCTCGTTTTTGTGCAGAAATCCAACTTTCGGGAAAATCCTCGGAATTTATGCGAAGGCCCTATTTTCCCAGGCGCGGATCCGAAGGACAAGTCAGGTGGAGGCCCGAGGGCCCCACACCATAAGGCGGCGTGGCCTAGGGGGGCCCACGTGGCCCTATGGTCTGGCCCCCTCGGTCGGCCTCCGACGCCCTCCTTCGGACTATATATTGCCTTCAACCTAAAAACGCACGGGGAAGTCGAAGTCGCGAAAGCCTCCGAACGCCGCCACATCGCGAAACTCCGTCGCGGGAGCAGAAGTCTCCGTTCGGCACTCCGCGGGACGGGGAATTGGAGGAGATCATCGCCATCATCACCACCGACGCCTCTTCATCAACCAGCCATGTTTCCCCCATCCATGAGTGAGTAATTCCCCCGCTGTAGGCCGAAGGGGATGGTAGGGATTGGATGAGATTGATCATGTAATAGTCATAAGATTGTTAGGGCATAGTGCCTAGTGTCCGTAATTGGTACTTTGATGATATTGTTGCAACTTGTTATGCTTAATGCTTGTCACTAGGGCCCGAGTGCCATGATCTCAGATCTGAACATGTTATTATTTCATCATGATATTCATTGTTTATGGTCTTACCTGCAAGTTGTATACACATGTCGCTGTCCGGAACCAATGACCCCGAAGTGACAAGAATTGGGACAACCGGAGGGGATGGTAGTGACGTGAGGATCACATGTGTTCACGGAGTGTTAATGCTTTGCTCCGGTACTCTATTAAAAGGAGTACCTTAATATCCAGTAGTTTCCCTTGAGGCCCTGCCACCGGCTGGTAGGACAAAAGATGTTGTGCAAGTTTCTCATTGCAAGCACGTACGACTATAATTGGAACACATGCCTATTGATTGCTTTGTACTTGGACACCGTTTTATTATTATCTGCAAATGCCCTGCTATGATTGTTACATGAGTTTCTCTCATCCATGCAACGCCCGTCATCCGTCCCCGTGCCTACAGTATTTTAATCATGTTGTTTACTATAATCACTACTGCTGTCTCTGTTACTCTGTTGCTGTTATTTCACTACTGCTACTGCTATAAAACTGTTACTACTGATAAACTCTTGCGAGCAAGTCTATTTCCAGGTGCAGCTGAATTGACAACTCCGTTGTTAAGGCTTCCAAGTGTTCTTTGTCTCCCCTTGTGTCGAATCAATAAATTGGGTTATACTACCCACGAAGACTGCTGCGATCCCCTATACTTGTGGGTCATCAGACACATCTATTGTGCTATCAACTCAAGAAGAGTATACCTCCGGAGATGAAGATGTTGATGATGAAGAAGATGCAACCTCAAATGGATTGGTTGCCCTTGCCTCCCTCTCCACTAACTCTTCATCAACAAGTGAATCCCCCAATGAGGTCATTCATGTGGAGGAAGAAAGTTGCCTCATGGCTAAATCTTCCGAGGTATCATCTCCTAACCCCTCTACGCCTAACATTTCTAATGATCTAGGGGTTGATCTTGCTAGTCTAAAAGTGAAACAAGAAATGCTAGAGTTTGATGATTTCATTCTTAACCTACAAGGTAACACTAAGAAGCATGTTTCAAGTCTCATGGTTCGTATAGCTCAACTAAATGATACTCTTGAGAAAAAGTGCCAAATAGAGAGAGAAGACTCTCTAGAAATACATGCTCTTAAAAATGCTCTTGAGGAATGTCAAGAAACTATAGCATCTCTTGAAGAGAGGCTAGAAAATCTTGAAGAACCTCAAGATAAACTTAACAAGCTCACTAAAGCTAGAGATCTTGCTAGAGCTAAGACTAAAGTGCTTATAAAGGAAAAGGCCAAATTTGGTGTTGATCATGAGAAACTTGTGAAGGATCTAGATGAACTAGACAAGGCTCACAAAGCCTTGAAGAGTGAATACTCTCTCCTCTCCAAGTCTTATGAGCAACTTCAAATTAGGCTTGCTTCATATGACATACCTAGTACCTCTACTCCTTCATGTGATCATGCAAATATTATTGAGGAAAATGCTAGGTTGAAGGATGAACTTGCTAAGGCCTCCTCTCCCCAAAGTAAACTTTCCTTGGATGATCTTTTGAGTAAGCAAAGGTCAAACAATGGGAAGGAGGGACTTGGTTTTAATACCAAGGCTAAAAAGGCAAACAAGAAAAAGACCAAGCCCGCACATGAGAAAGCTAATGGTGAAACCCGAAAGGGCAAAACCATTAATGATGATGGTGCGGGAATAGATAACCCTCACTATGTTCTCTTTAAAGATTATTATGGTGATGTTTATGCTAAATATGTTGGTCCATATGATGGTTATGTTGCTTGGTCTATTTGGGTCCCAAAGACCCTTGTTGCTAACAAAAGAGGACCCATTGAAAAATGGGTACCTAAATCCAAGAATTGATCTCATGTAGGACTATGCCGCCGGAGGGTCAAAATGGGTACTTGATAGTGGATGTACAAGTCATATGACCGGCGGCAAGAATCTCGTCAAGGAGTTGAGGCCCAACATAAATATATCACCGTCTCCTTTGGCGATAATTCTACATCCGAGGTATTGGGTTTTGGCAAGGTTGTGGTTGCACACAACATTACTCTTGTGGATGTCATGCTTGTCAAAACCCTTGGTTACAATTTGCTTTCCGTTTCCGCCCTTGGCAAGATGGGTTTCGCCGTCTTTATTGATAATGATATTGTGGTCCTCTTGTGGAGCAAGACTCTAAAAGTCGCTTTCGTTGGGTATCGCGAACACAACTTGTATGTGGTGGACTTTTCGGGGACCACCACGACAAGTGCGATGTGCCTATTCGGAAAGGCGGACGTGGGTTGGTTGTGGCATCGCCGCCTAGCCCATGTCAACATGAGAACTTTGCAAAGTCTCCACAAGGGGAACCATATTGTGGGACTAATGGAAAATGTTTCTTTTGCCAAAGATCGTGTTTGTAGGGCTTGTGTTGAAGGCAAAATGCATGACTCTCCGCATCCAAGCAAGACCATTATCTCTTCCAAGAGGATCTTGGAGCTCCTTCATGTGGATCTCTTTGGTCCCGTTACTCATGCAAGTCTTGGTGCGAAGAAACATTGCTTGGTGATTGTTGATGACTACTCAAGATACACTTGGGTCTACTTTCTCAAGACGAAAGATGAGACTCAACAAATATTCATTGACTTTGCTACCGAGGTGCAACGCCAACACAACCTCCTCATTATGGCAATAAGAAGTGACAACGGCTCCGAGTTCAAGAACTACACACTCAATGATTTTCTTAGTGATGAGGGGATTCGACATCAATATTCCGCTGCTTACACCCCTCAACAAAATGGTGTTGCGGAGAGGAAGAACCGGACTCTTATGGATATGGCAAGATCTATGATGGCGGAGTATAAATCCCGCTATAACTTTTGGGCCGAAGCCATCTCCACCGCTTGTCACTCCTCTAACCGGCTCTATCTCCGCAAGGGCTTGAACAAGACTCCATATGAAATACTCACCGGGAACAAGCCTAATATCTCATACTTCAAGGTGTTCGGGTGTAAGTGTTTCTACAAAATCAAAGGAGTTCGTTTATCTAAATTTGCTCCTAAAGCTTTGGAGGGTATATTTGTTGGTTACGGTGCCGAATCTCACACTTATAGAATCTTTGATATAGCCTCCGGGATTATCATCGAATCTTGTAGTGTGAAGTTCGAAGAAAATGATGGCTCCCAAGTGGGGCAAGTTGATGTATGTGCAGGTGATGAAATACCTCAAGATGCCATAGTAAGAATGGGTGTGGGATTTTTCCGCCCCATTGAGGGACACGGTGTGGCGTCTCGGGAAGGACTATGCTCTACCACGGTGGAGCCCTCATCTTCTCAACATCAACAAACCCCATCAAGTGAAGCAAATGATGCACCAACCCAAGAACAAGAACAAAACCCTCCCTGTGTGCAAGATCAAGGACAAGATCAAGGACAAGACCAAGGACAAGATCAAGGTCAAGATCAACCAAGAATTCATGATGGCTCCGACGAGTATCCATTTGATACTTGTTCCGCACCAAATGATGTCCAAGATCAAGCACATGAGGTTGAGCACTCTCAAGAAATTGAAGTTGCTCAAGTTGAAGGTCAAGACGGGGACCCAAAAGATCAAGTTGATCAAGTGATACCTCCAAGGCCAAGAAGAACCAAGGAGGAGATCGAGGCCCGTCGTCTAGCAAGAAGATAGGAATGGACACACTCATGATAAGGTTCTTGGTGATGTAAGGGCAAAGGTAACTTTAGCAATCATCATGCCTATATCTCCTTAGTGGAACCCAAGAAAGTCTTTGAAGCCCTTGAAGATTCGGATTGGTTGGAAGCTATGCACGAAGAACTCAACAACTTCAAGCGCAACAAAGTGTGGACCTTAGTAGAGAAGCCAAAGGGGTGCCGCAATGTTATTGGCACTAAATGGATATTCAAGAACAAGCAAGATGAGTTTGGAAATGTTGTGAGGAACAAGGCAAGATTGGTGGCTCAAGGGTTCTCTCAAGTTGAGGGAATTGACTTTGGAGAAACCTATGCTCCCGTGGCTCGCCTTGAGTCCATCCGTATCCTTCTTGCTTATGCATCGCATCATAACTTTAAGTTACAACAAATGGATGTGAAAAATGCATTTCTTAATGGTCCTTTGCATGAAGAGGTTTATGTTAAGCAACCCCCGGGGTTCGAGGATCTCAACTTCCCTAACCATGTCTACAAGCTTGATAAGGCTCTTTATGGTCTCAAACAAGCTCCTAGAGCTTGGTATGAGCACCTTAAAGAATTATTGGTAGACCGTGGGTTTGATGTTGGGCTAATCGATCCCACTCTTTTTACTAAGAGGGTCAATGGGGAGCTTTTCGTTTGCCAATTATATGTTGATGATATTATCTTTGGCTCTACTAACAAAGCTTTCAATGATGAATTCTCAAAGCTTATGACCGATAGGTTTGAGATGTCTATGATGGGAGAGATGAAGTTCTTCCTTGGTTTTGAGATCAAGCAATTGAGGGAAGGAACCTTCATCAACCAAGCAAAATATCTCCAAGACATGCTCAAGAGGTTCAAGATGACCGAGATGAAGGGTGTAGCCACTCCTATGGTTACTAAATGTCATCTTGCACTTGATCCCAATGGTAAAGAGGTGGATCAAAAGGTATATCGCTCCATGATTGGATCCTTGCTTTACCTTTGTGCATCTAGACCGGACATAGTGTTGAGTGTTGGTGTGTGTGCAAGGTATCAAGCTTCTCCTAAGGAGAGCCACATGATGGCTCTCAAAAGAATCTTTCGGTATTTGGTTGATACCCCAAGATATGGTATTTGGTACCCCAAAGGCTCAAGCTTTATTCTCAATGGATATATTGGGCGGGAGACAAGGATGATAGGAAATCAACTTCCGGGGCTTGCCAATTTCTTGGTAGGTCCTTGGTGTGTTGGTCTTCTAAGAAGCAAAATTGTATATCTCTCTCCACCGCCGAAGCCGAATATGTTGCCGCCGCAAGTGGATGCACTCAATTGTTATGGATGAGGCAAACTTTAAAGGAATACGGTGTCATTTGTGACAAAGTGCCTCTATTATGTGACAATGAAAGTGCCATCAAGATTGCCTATAATCCGGTGCAACATTCAAGAACAAAGCATATTGAGATCCGGAATCATTTCATTAGGGATCATGTTGCCCGTGGTGATATTGAGCTTATCTATGTTCCTACCAAAGATCAACTTGCCGATATAATCATGAAGCCTCTTGATGAAGCAAGGTTCACTTATTTGAGGAATGAGCTAAATATCATTTATTCAAGGAGTATAGCTTGACCATCTTGCAAACACACCTTCATCTCAAAACTTTATTTGGTTTAGATGTGGGCATGGAAATAGGGGGAGTGCGGTTTAAATTATTGAGCTATCCCTCCCCCCATAATGCCAACATTAAGAAATCATTCTCTTTATATCATATGTTGATATGTGAGCTTCAATGATGAGTAGTGGCTTGGACCCAAGATATATCTTCGCGGTGCCATGCCACAACACTCATATATGGTGGCCTAGGCCACCACACTCTTCTTTGTGAAGAGTTGGAGTTATTTGGGTCTTATCGCCTTTTATTTGACAACTCCATGTTCTTATGGGAAATCACTCTAGTTTGGCCTTATTTGCTCATATCTTGCAAACTTGAGTGATCTTGTACCATTAACAGTTTGTACCCTCTAAACCTAAGCCTACACTCTCCTATAAGCCACTTCCATCTTGCTCATTTGTCATGTTTGGTAAAAACTTGGAGTTTGAGGTTTCTCGGTCGGATGATCTAGGTTGCCCCATCTTATTGGTAAATATGCATCTTATATGTGACGTGATACTTAATTGCACCACATATGGGTTCGCAAATAACCAACTAAAGATAGGCAGGATTTCCGGTGTTCTTTTCCAGAAAACCGGATAATCCGGCCCCCTGGCACCCCGGAAAATCCGGCCCGGCCGGATTATCCGCCCTTACTTAGGGCCGGATTATCCGGCCTGGGCAGATCTTGAAAGGGCTGAGGCCGAGGGCGCGGGGGGCAAACGGTTCACAACCAGCCCCCCACGCGTCTCTCTCTCCTCGCTCTCCTCTCAAGATCGCTGGAGAATCTCCTCCTCGCCGGAGCCACCCCGTCCGCTCCCTCTCGGAGTTCTTGGGTGGATCGGGTGCCCCTCCTTCCTAGCTCTCATCTCCTCCAAGCGGCTTCCCCAATGGATGCGGGTATGACTCACAATCCCTAACCCTAGGTGTTGTGATTTGTATGGGCTATTTTCTTGGTGGAGATGGTGTTTAGTGGTTCTAAATCATGTGTAGTATACTCCTCTTGCATGCTAAAGGGCCGATCTGGTCGTAGACAAGCTTTTGATTGCAATTTCTGCCAATCTCGCAGGGCCGGATTATCCGGCCCCCGCGCAGACCGGATTATCCGGCCTGGCCGGATTATCCGCCCCCCGGGGACACCGGATTATCCGGCCTGGAGCTTCATCGCCGCTGCAGTGTTGATTCAATCTATCTTGTCTAGACTTGTATCGACTTATAGTATGTTTCTAGAGTACATTACTGTATCATACATGACTTATGAGCATTATCTTCTCTTTGCTATCCATCTTTGCTTCTCACAGGTGGTGCTTCTCGGGGTGGTCGGAGACGCCCTAGGCATGAGCGATCAAGTGACGAGTTTGCACCCAATGCACCTCGCAAGTCCGTCACTGCAAGGCGGAAGCATAAGGAAGTGAGGGAGAACTACAAGGCAATGGACCTTATCTCTTATGCAGCGATCCGGATGAAGAACTGGTATGAAGATCTTGCAAGGGATGAGGAGATAGAGGGAAGACGCTTCTGGTGCATGGAGCAAGAGTACATCTACAAGGACGTTTATGAGCCCATGAAGAAAGTGCGACCCATGCAAGCGATCAATGTGGATGATCTGGATAAGGATAATCACTTTGGGGATGCCATCTGGGTGACTGGAAGGATGGGCCTGAAGGATCTAATGAAGATTCAGTGCGACTACA
The DNA here is from genome assembly GCA_030979885.1 of Lolium multiflorum. Lineage (NCBI taxonomy): Eukaryota > Viridiplantae > Streptophyta > Magnoliopsida > Poales > Poaceae > Lolium > Lolium multiflorum. Next base: position 179,631,661 of record CM061752.1, read on the forward strand.
GTCCAGAGCTGATTAAGCAGTTCTTTGCTACTGTGGCCTTCAAGAATGATGATGACTACACTATGGAATGGATGACTGGCTCCACTCACTGTACGGCAAACTTGCGCCGGTTTGCGTCTGTTCTTGGACTTCCAGCTGAAGGTGGCATTCGCTTCCATGGTCCTCAGAAGACGGACAAGATGGTGTTGTATCATCTCTATGACTCTACTGGGAAGGTTGGTACTACCACGGGGCTCCTCCCCATCTACAGTCAAGTGCTCCGGTTCCTTAGAGCTACCATTGCTCCTAGTGGTGGCAACAATGATGCACTTCGTGGAGCACTTGTGGACCTCTTGCACCTCAGCCTTAAGTGTGCACGTGATAGTGATGAGGAGGAAGACTACTCTCTTGATGTCATGCACTACATCTTCAACGAGATTCATGATGTCGTGGTCTCCCGGACCACCATGCCATATGCACCCTATATCCAGCTCCTCATCAACAACGTTGTGGCTATGGACGAAGACTTGAGCCAGTACCCAAAGGAGACGCACTCTCTCAAGAAGGCATACAAGAAGAAGTCGGTTCCCCGTGCTGCCCCGGCCACTGACTCCTTCATGGGGGATGCCCGTGCTAGTGGCTTTGCCCCCGCTCGTCATGCTGATGTTCCTACCATGAAGCAACATGCGAAGAAGCTCACTTGGTTCCAGCGCCACATCTTATGCATGAACATTGAGATCCATAAGGAGAATTATGCGGCCAGCCGAGAGCGTTCTGAAATTCAGCATTCCCAGGCACTCATTCTTCACAAGCTCAGTGGTGAGCAAGGTCCTCCACCTCAGCCTCCAGTTCACCCAGGTTACAGTGGGTGGCACTCTTCACAGGTTCCGTGGGCTGATCTTGAGGACTGCATCCAGAGGGCCAACTACACTCGCAGCTCTCCTCCCTCCCGACACGAAGATGAAGAGGAGAGGAACAGGAATGAAGACGAAGAGGACTCCGAGTGATCTTCATGGGGCGACTAGCATCGCGCTTTTCCCCTTTTTGGCGTCTCGATGCCAAAGGGGGAGAAGTGTTCTATTAGGATCTCACGGGGATTTGCATGGTGGATAGGGCACAAGCATACGCGTTTATCATTCTCTTATTGCTTGTGTCCTTTATGTGTTTTATTTGAACTATGTTGCTTGTTGGTGTGATCGTTTAAAACTATGTGCTATTTGTGGTTGTGAGACTTTATGCTATTTTGCTATGGATTTCGGATTTCTATATGTTGAGACCAAGATTTATCATATGGTGTGTGATATTATATATCCGGTATTATATATCTCCATATGGGTATGATTTCTATCACTTGTCTCAACTACATATTTGTCATGTTGGATATATCTAGTGTTGAGGCACCTCGCACCTATATGTTGTGTATTTGTATTCAAATGCAAATTAGTTGTATGCACACATGCAGGGGGGTGCCTCTTTGTTTTTGCCAACATGCTTGCTCTCTATAGTGATTTTCTTGCAAATCCGTATATTGTCATCAAACACCAAAAAGGGGGAGATTGAAAGAACATCTCTCACAATATGTTTTGTGTGTTTGATGTCAATATATGCGATACTCTAATGTTTGATGAAGTGGTGCGGGATGTATACAGGTACATGAATATGTGTGTGTCTTGTGTGGAAACACGAGTCAAAAGACAGCTGAAAAGGACCACCAGGCCGGATAATCCGGGCCGGATATTTGCAAAATATCCGGGGCCAATTTCTGGCTAAGGACTCGAGGAATTGTGGCTCAGTACAGGGGCCGGAATTTTGGCCGGACATTTGGCCGGAAATTCCATAGGGCCGGATTATCCGGGCCGGATTTTCTTGAAATATCCGGCCCCCCAAGAAACGACTAAGGACCAGAGGAAATGTGGCTCAGTATAGGGGCCGGATTATTGGCCGGACTTTTGCCCGGAAATTCCACAGGGCCGGATTTTCTCGAAATATCCGGCCCTCTCAAAAAGGGCTAAGGACCAGACGCGAAGCAGCCCTGGACATGGGGCGGACTTTTGGCCGGACATTTGGCCGGATTTTTCCATAGGCCGGATTTTTGTGGGGCGGATTATCCGGCCCCAACTTGCCGGATTATCCTCCAAGGCACAACGGCTGGGGGGTATAAATACCCCCCTTCTTCTACCTTGGATGCTTGCTCAATCATTGCTCAAAACTCAGCCAAGCCTCACCTCCATTATAGCCACCTCAAGAACACAAGATTTGCTATATCTCTTTCCTCCCCCAACCAAAGCTCTTGATCTTTGGAGATTCGAAGGAGAAGACACCGATCTACATCCTCACCGAAGCATTTTTCATTTCCCCCTCATTTGTTTGAGAGATCTCATGCTAGTGTTCCTTTGGTTCCCTAGTTGATTTGTGTTGATGTTGTTGATTGTTGTGTTACAGATTTGGGAGCCTCCAATTCAGTTGTGGATGTGTGCCCCAAGAACCTTGTAAAGGTCCGGTTTCCGCCTCGAGGAAATCCCTTAGTGGAAGTGGGCTAGGCCTCTGTGGCGTTGCTCACCGGAGATCTGAGTGAAGCCTTCGTGGCTGTTGGTTTGGCTTTCGTAGCAACCACACTCCTCCAAACGTAGATGTACCTTCTTCCAAAGGAAGGGAACTACGGGAATCATCTTCGTGTCATCGCGTGCTTCACTCTCGGTTACCTCTATCCTATTCTATCTCTTATATTGCGTAGCTATATCTTGCTTAGTTGCTTATCTTGTCATATAGGTGAATTCACTTAGTTGCATATCTAGAGAATTTACCTTTGTGTCAAGCCTAAATTGAAAAAGAACTAAAAATTGGTTATTCACCCCCCCCCCCTCTAGGTGCGGCATACGATCCTTTCAGTAATGGGCTACGGCACCCTCATCTACTGTCTTCCACTTGGAGGACTTGCTCCATTAACTGATGGCTTCGCCGGTGCTCCTCCGACCGAATACTGCTCCACCGCGCCATGGACTTGACGCTTCAATATGTTGGCATGTAAACGCGGTAAGTCATGGAATAGATTAGGTTTTGTATTTCTCTTGCGTACTCGGCATTGTTCGGTATCCTCATAAGTTGTGGAGTAATGTAAGATTGGGTGAAACTAATGAGTTTTTTTTCTTTTTTCCTTCTCGATCACTGCAGTATGGCACATGATGCTAGCTTACTTCGCAGGCATCGATGTTGCGGTGCTCTTTCGATTGGTGGCGTGTATCAGCAACCTACTGTAGTGGTGGGACAACGCGAGTGTCGCGGATGAAGAGAAATCTCCTGCTTCTACACTACGGGAAATTGTCAATGTGCCGATGGCCAGGCGTTGTACCGATGGCTTTTTGTCGGGGCCGTCGGCACATGGCTCAAACAAGGCAGGCCGCAAAGAGTGTCTTCGACCCAGGAAAGCCGTCGGCGTAGGGCAACATGTGCCGACAGCCACAATTGGCGTAGGCCCGGTCTGGCCTCCAGCACAGACAAGACTTCACACTTCAGTAACCTGCTAGGTATTCCTACATTCCGAGAACAATATTCAGTTTTTTTGCAATATTGTGTGTCACAAATACGATACGATCTCGTTAAGGCATTAGAAACTTAAACACCAAAGGTGTTTCTCAAAAGAGATCTTGGTGGTCCCAGGTTACAACAATGGAATGCTTTGCTACAGGTTCAAGATTTAGTCAAATTCTTGCACGAGACTGGCGAGTGTGTCGATGTAATTTACATGAGAGTGGTAAATTTTCTGTGGATTCCATGTGGAGAGCATTAATCCAGCCAGAAGCGCCGGCTGATAATAATAATACAAATGGAAAATGAAGATTATGTTAAAGACTAAGGTTTTGTGTGCTATCTTCGTAGAGGTGTAATCCTCACTAAAGACAAGCTTGTGAACTACAATTGGCACGAAGTACAAAGTGTGTCTTCTGCACCATGACGAGACTATCAATCATTTATTCTTCAAAGTCAAACTTGCTAGATCCATATGGTCACTCATCCAAATAGGTTTTACCATATACCCGATGTGTAGCATTGCTAACATATTTGACAATTGGCAAAATGGTGTGGGTCGTAGGTTTAATATAATTATTACGGTGGGAGCGTTTGTTGTTATTTGGTCGCTATGGTTATATAGAAATGACAGGGTTTTTAATGATAAAAACATTTCTCTCGTGCCGATTATCCTTCGGTATACAACTATGTTCCGTTCATGACCGTCTCTACAACGTGTGAAGAACCACGACCTGTTTGTGGAGGTTTCTACACTATTGGAGGACGCGGCGAGGGATTTTTATCCAACATGGATGATATCATAATCTACGGATTGGTCCTCGATCACTATAGGTGCCTTGCAATTTCTAAGATGATGACATATATAGGACCTTTCATATTTGTATCTTTAGTTTTGTTTGTATTTGAGTGGTTGTGTACATCTTAGTTATGCAGAGGTTTGATCTAATGTTTAAACCTTTTAAGTAATAAAACGTCTTTATCATAATAAAAAATTCAGATGTAGCCAATCCTTTATCTGATAAACGTGTAGAGTATAAATTTCAAAAAAATCGTATTCAGAGCTATACAAAATGGCAAATCGTGTGGATCTAATTTTTTTTTTCAGATCTCCAAATTTACGAGATTTTATCTTTTTAGTAGTCCATGGTATAGAGAATTTCGTGTTGTGATATTTCATCATTGGCTATGCCCAGATTTTTTTTTAGAAAAAAAAATCATAAATATGATTTTAAAATTTTAAAAATGAAGGAACTCGAGAGCCAAAGACACTTTTGGCAGCCTAAAAAAAACCTCCGCGTGTTTTCTTTGGCTCGCGCGATTTCTCGTTAGCTACCCCGGATCAGACCAACCGTCCAGCGAGCATACGCGCAGTGGATGCCTCAAATGGCTGCATACAGAGAGTAGCCAAATGGCTCCCGAGCTAATTGGAAAAATTCAAAAATAGTATTTTAAAGTTCTAAAAAATCGGAACAAAACTTCTTGATGTAGTGATAAAGTCTTCTTGTGTGCAAAAAGTAAGTCCGAAATTCGTTGTATTTTGGTCTCAGCAAAAAATGACAAATGTGTGGATCTGGGTGTGATGAACAGTGGACATTTTGAAAAGTTGAAAATTTGTTATTTTTGTGTAGCCTAGAATACAACGAATTTTTTATCAAGATTTTCACAGTAGTAGAGTTCAACACTATATGCACCTAGAATTTTGTTTCTGTTTTTTTTTCTAAAACTTACAAATGCCATTTACCATGTTTAGCTCGTCATGCGTTAGTGGTTTCTGCTGCATACCCAGGCTAATACGCACATGGCATCTCAGCCCGTTATATACAAAATCTCGTGACCTGTGCTATACTTTCTGAGCTACCGGCACGCTGTTTCACTTTATAAAACAGAGTTTGGAAAGCTTAACACCCAATAGGATTGACGTAGGGTTTATATTTATAGTGTACAACACATACAATGTTACAGGTATAATACACAGAAGCCTCACGTATATATACAGTTTAACACCCTCCCTCAATCTTAACTCTGTTATCTAACATCTAACAAGTTGAGATTGCGCCTACAACCTTGGAACAACGGCAAGGATAGCGGCTTTGTGAAGATGTCAGCAAGTTGATCTTTGGAGGAGATAAACCTGATCTGAAGGAGCTTCCGTGCAACACGTTCCCTCACAAAATGATAGTCAACTTCGATGTGCTTGGTTCGAGCATGGAACACAGGATTGGATAACTGATATGTCGCACCAATGTTGTCACACCAAAGAACAGAAGGTCGAGCTTGCGGAATGCGCAACTCTCGCAATAAAGACTGCACCCAGATAAGTTCAGCAGTAGCATTGGTCACAGCTTTATACTCGCTTCGACTCCGAGACACGTAGCTTGCGAGCACTCAGGCGATCAAATTAGGACCAAAGAATACTGCATATCCCCCCGTGGATCGCCTATCATCAGGACTACCAGCCTCTGCATCAGAGAACGCAGACAACAAGGCTGAAGGAGCAGAACGAAGGCGAAGTCCATAGGACGGCGTACGAATATAACGCAGAATGCGCTTCACAGCAGCCCAATGAGGATCTCTGGGTGAGTGCAAATACTGACAGACGCGGTTAACCGCATAAGATATATCAGGCCTGGTAATGGTGAGATACTGAAGACATCCAACAACACTGCGATATTCTGTCGCATCATCAGAGGACAGGAGAACACCATCGGCAGCGGTAAGCACATCAGAGGTAGACATAGGCGTCATGGCAGGCTTACTATCAAGCATGCCAGCACGGCGAAGCAAGTCCTGTGAATACTTCTTCTGAGTGAGAGACAGTCCAGTATCATCATGAGTCACTTAAAGACCAAGGAAATAGTGCAGTTTCCCAAGATCTTTCACAGCAAAAGTAGCTCCAAGCGAAGCAACAAGACGATCAGTAGCAGCATAGGTCAACCGCCGGTGGAGGCGGCGGCGGCGAGTGCGGCCCATAGGATAAGGGTGGCATGCCGTAGAACAGCGGCTGGCCATAGAGACCAGCTCCATATGGAACAATAGGCGCCGACGCGGCCGGCGGCGATGGTGCACCAGCACTGAGAGCACCAGGGGCACTATAGATCGCCGACGGCAGAGGAGGGGTCGGGGCAGGCGCAGCCGCGGCGGGTGCATGGCGGACGGCAGTAACCGCCGCAGATGGCACCGCTGCGGGAGGCATCGCGGCAGATGGCACCGCCACGTGAGGCATCGCGGCGGAAACCGTGGGCAGGGCAAGGGGAGACACCGCGGCGGCGAAGGGCCACCCAGCGCCATCATTGAAGATCGATCCCGCCGAGCGCGTGGAGATCGGCGGCGGGACAAGAGGCGGTGGAGCAGTCCCGGTGAGAAGAGCCGCGAGGAACGGCGAGACCGTCGCAGTGGTCGTGGAGGACGCCATCGCGGAGGAAGTCGACGTGCTCGAGGCAGCAGGGACCGAGGTGGCGGCGGCGGCTGGTAGGGCGGCGGCGGCCGACTCGGTGGAGGCAGCGGAAGACATAGGATCGATTAGGGCTGATACCATGTAAAACAGAGTTTGGGAACGCTCAACACCCAATAGGGTTGGCGTAGGGTTTATATTTATAGTGTACAACACATACAATGTTACAGGTATAATACACAGAAGCCCCACGTATATATACAGTCTAACACACTTGCTATAGCAAGGCCAGCTAGCACACTGCTAACACGTCGTCTATGTACATTGCAGGAAAAAAATACGGAGAATATATGCTCCTGCAGTCCTGCTGCCCTCGTCCAAAGAGAATCGTCAGCCAAACCGCACTATGAAGCAGAGCTCTTGGCTTGTGAAGCTCTGAAAAGGAGGGTAGAACTGTGTAGTCAAATCCAACGGCAGCTCGCGGACAAATCTCCTTCACCGCTGCACCAGAGCTTTGCCCTGCCGCGCGCAGTGGCCCTACGGTCGGCGATCGAGTCTAAACGAATCTCGCGCCTCCCTCACCATCTAACCGCCGAACCCACTCGACCCAGCTCAGCTCCACCACGCGGATCGCCTCCTCGGCGCTCGGCCAGCGGCTACCTACGTACGCAGCCACAGCTAAAATGGTGGCAAGTTACAACCACCATACTCCAACGAGTGTCCAAGCGGCTCTTTAAAGCCCTACCTTCCCACGCACACAGGCACAGCGCAGATTCCGACCTTCTCCACACTCTCTCAGTCCCAGTCTCTTCCAGCACACAAGCTAGAACGGATTAGGCAGTGTCTGTAGCCGGCCGGCCGGCCACGCAGCTGGATCGCCGTGGAGGCCGGGGGAACGAGATGAGCTCGTCGGCGAACGGCGCCGGCCAGGGCCCCTACCAGAGCTACCAGAGCGAGGCTGAGGGCAGCGACCACGAGAAGGATCACAAGAAGAAGAAGGATCAGCAGAAGGAGAAGGTGGAGAAGGTGCCGTTCCTGAAGCTCTTCTCGTTCGCGGACCGGTGGGACTACCTGCTCATGGCGGTGGGCTCGGTGGGCGCCTGTGCGCACGGCGCCTCCGTGCCCGTCTTCTTCATCTTCTTCGGCAAGCTCATCAACATCATCGGCCTCGCCACCCTCTTCCCCGCCACCGTTTCCGGCCGCGTCGCAAAGTACTCGCTCGACTTCGTCTACCTCGGCGTCGTCATACTCTTCTCCTCATGGACCGGTACGTGCGCGCGCGCGCTCCAGTCCAGCTTTGCTTTGCTTGTCCGGATCCATGGATGGATGCGTATGCGTCCAAATGCATAGTGCGACGTGGTATCTCATTGTTGTTCCTACTCGCCTGGTTCTGATTTTGTCGCGCGCGCGCAGAGGTGGCGTGCTGGATGCACACCGGGGAGCGGCAGGCGGCCAAGATGCGCCTGGCGTACCTGCGCTCCATGCTAGACCAGGACATCGCCGTCTTCGACACCGAGGCCTCCACCGGCGAGGTCATCAACGCCATCACCAGCGACGTCCTCGTCGTCCAGGACGCCATCTCCGAGAAGGTACCTGCCTGCGCTCCTCGACCCATTTCGCCACGTACTACGTGTTTGCCTTTTCTCGGCGTTGCGTCCATGTCTGTCAAACCGGCCGTTCAAGCGTTCTAAAAGGAGAAAAGACCCGAGAGGAGAGAGCACTAGTTGCTAGAGTTGGTGGAGGGCATTGAAGGCGTTGCCGGCGACGGAGGAGGACGAGGTCATCCATCGAACTACCAGTACTATAGCTCCGTCATGTAGATTGAATTATACACGACAGTTGCGATCGAAATCCGTCGCCCCATGTGTCCGGCCGTTCTGTCCAAATCTTACCGCTCCCTGGATCTGAATTTCCAGTCAGGTGTGCTTGATGCCTCCCATGCGTCTTCATTCAGGCCTATATGCATCTCTGTTCCCTGTCAAAAGAGAGTTGCTAAATGAGACGGATAACAATTCTCTGATCTTCAAATTTCGATGAAATGGGAGTCTGATTTTTCACCATTTCTACCCGCAAAAAATAGTTTTCACCGATTTGTAACTCGTATACTTTCATCCACGGAAAACACGTTACATGTTCTGCTCGTCACTTTTTTTTTCCTGTGCTGCAAAGAAATGAATGTGCCGTGATGCATGGCCATCTCTCCAGATTCACATAAATCACAATAAATGAATGTCTTGATCCACCGACTGTTTAGATGGAGCTCACCAGGCATGGGATCTGCACACTATTCCCATCGATCCATGATCCATCCTGGCGGCGTTTTAAGGAGCCTGATGCGGTAGCACGACCTACATAGTATGCGGGTGTTTATGATTCATGAGCTAGCTATCACTATCACAAAAGTATGCGGGTGTTTATGATTCATGAGCTAGCTATCACTATCACAAATTTCGTGTGATACATGTCCACCAGTTCAGTCACCTACTCTTTCCCATAATAGTACGCTCGTACCGTAGCCAGCCTGTCTGTGAAATTCATTCCACCAAAAAGACTAAGGACAATGATTTGTGTTCACAATGTTGCTATTGACAAAAACATTATGAGGATTGGTTGATTTTACAACCTTTGTATGGGCTTTGGGCGATTCAAGAAACATTATGAGGATTGGTTGATTTTACAACCTTTGTATGGGCTTGAATTCAAAACAGTGGTAGTGTTTTTACCAGACACTGCACATATATATTCTCAAAAAAAAAAAACGTTTTCCTCCGTTCAAAAATCATCACAAAAAAACTAGGGATCATAGCTGGTCATCACAACATATTTTTGTGAATATGAAACATGTATTGAATTTGGTGCAAGTTAATTCCCATCTATTTTTTGAAGTTTTTTTAAGAAGCCCAGAAAAAAGTATAATGCTATAGGTTCATATATATATTTTTTCCATTTGAAAATTTCCATATTGGAATCAAGATAAGACAAAAGGAGCATACCCCTCCCCCTACATCTGGTAAGTCTTTTCCATGGATTTCTAAAACAGTGGAAACTTCTCCACTAAGTTGTTGTTTTTTTCAAAACGGGGGCAAAAGCTTTGCCCCAACCTATTGATTAAGAAGGAGTTTTACATGAAAGAAACATGCGAAATCAAAGGAAACTAAGATACAAAGGGCTCACTCTCCCGGCATGATATTGCCCAACCGTTTGGCGCCCGCAGCACCCAAAGCCTCGCCTCATTTCTAATCTTATCAATTACAACACCCGAGGGCGCACTCTTATTACGAAAGACCCTAGCATTACGCTCGTTACACACCTCCCAAGTGACTAGGAGGGTTAGGGATGCAAAACCCTTGCGGTTATTTGAGGAGCCCCCCGCCATCATGTTCCACCACCCGGAGAAGGTGTAGTTGGTCCAAGCATCGGTGTCGTTAGCGATCCCCATCCACTCCAAGATCGAACGCCAAATACGAGTGGTGAAACGGCACTGGACAAAAAGGTGTTCGACGGTCTCAACGCATTGCTTGCAAAGAGGGCATAAGCCACAATTAGGCCATCCACGCTTCTCCAAGCGATCGGCCGTCCAAATTCTATTTCTCCACTAAGTTGTATGAAAACAGAAGAAAAAAAATGCCAACGTCCATTTCTGCACATAGTTTCTCTTTTACTTAAGTGCCGAATATCATAGACTTATTTTAATTAACAACCTATTGCTACAACATAATCCGCAATTTGTTCTGACTCTAATTTGTATGTACATAAAATAATTGTTTCGGTAATTGTTAATTCACAAGATGAAGTCAGTTGGTTTTCGTGTGTCTAGTTGTCTTGTAGTACTATTTTTCGTATAGTTGAATATCAGTTACAATTCCTAAAAACATAATACAACTCATTATTACAAAGAAATGTATTGGCTTTACAATTTTTCAAGCTCCATTAGTCTAGTTATCAATGAACATTGTGTGAGTACGTGTATTTGTGTGTCCTTCCAGATGCATTGTTGTTTATCAGAGGAGTGGGTTCAGTGTTGCTTGGAACTTTTGTACAAACAAAAATATGAATTTAAGATTATGTCTTTCTGCAGCACCACAATTTCAAAAGCACATTGAGAAGGAACACGGCCAAAAAAAGATTAAAATGACACCAAATTGCCATGCCGAATCAAGCAACATAATTGACCATCAACAAGCACGATTCGGCTCCACCCTGGTCATGTTTCATCATTGGTTTAACCCATGTAGATTTGGGGCTTTCCTTCTCATTAGGCTGTATAGTCGGGTTGTTTTGTTATAAAGCACCTAGAGTTGGGGGTTTTGATACAATGACATCTACAAGTTTGTGCTTATGCAATTTACTCTGGAACTTGCCAATACAGACACCTGTAGTACCTCCAACATTTTGTGTGAATGTTCATGTACACCTTCGAGTTGTACCAGTTCTTAATCAAGGAATGGGAAAAGATTGTCGTTAGATTTCGAAGAAATGAAGTAGAGTATTTCTTTTGCAATATCTCGGTTCAAAAACTTTATAATTTGTGCTGCCCCTGGATGTCTCAAATATATTCGAGGGAAATCCTAGTGGTCTTCGTGGCGACGTGGCTTATAAACGAGTTCTCAAGTGTCGGTCTTGCTTTTTTTCACATAGACTCTGCTCCGCATGATACTCCAAGAGCCCGGCATCAGGGAATCTGCTAACCGTCAGATCTTTTTTTTGAAATAACCGTCAGATCTTAATCGCACAGCTTCATTCGCGCCTGCTGAGGCAGTGGTCAGCTGCTGCAATACTTTGACCGGTTTCATTGACCACACTGACGTGTCGCTGCAGGTGGGCAACTTCATGCACTACATCAGCCGGTTCCTGGCCGGGTTCGCCATCGGCTTCTCGCGCGTGTGGCAGATCAGCCTGGTCACCCTCGCCATCGTGCCGCTCATCGCCATCGCCGGCGGCACCTACGCCTACGTCACCATCGGCCTCATGGCACGCGTCCGCAAGTCCTACGTCAAGGCCGGCGAGATAGCCGAGGAGGTGATCGGCAATGTCCGGACGGTGCAGGCGTTCGTCGGCGAGGAGAAGGCGGTGAGGACGTACCGGGAGGCGCTGCTGACGACGTACAAGTACGGCAAGCGGGGCGGCCTCGCCAAGGGCCTCGGCCTCGGCTCCATGCACATGACGCTCTTCCTCTCCTGGGCGCTGCTCGTCTGGTTCACCGGCATCGTCGTCCACAAGGGCATCTCCAACGGCGGCGAGTCCTTCACCACCATGCTCAACGTCGTCATCGCCGGCCTGTCAGTACACTGAATTGTATTTCCAATTAATGTCGACCACAGCTAGCTGATGGATGGCAATTGTGCAGGTCGCTTGGGCAGGCGGCTCCAAACATATCTACGTTCCTGCGGGCAAGGACGGCGGCGTACCCGATCTTCCAGATGATCGAGAGGAGCACGATGAACACGAGGAGCTCCAAGGCCGGTCGCACGCTGCCGGCGGTGCAGGGCAATATAGCCTTCCGGGACGTCCGTTTCGCGTACCCGTCCCGCCCGGACGTCGTCATCCTCAACAGGTTCAGCCTCGACTTCCCGGCGGGCAAGATCGTGGCCCTCGTCGGCGGGAGCGGGTCCGGCAAGAGCACCGTGGTGTCCCTCATCGAGCGCTTCTACGAGCCACTCTCCGGCACGATCCTCCTCGACGGGCACGACATCAGCGGCCTGGATTGCAAGTGGCTCCGCGGCCAGATCGGGCTCGTCAACCAGGAGCCGGCGCTGTTCGCGACGAGCATCCGGGAGAACATACTCTACGGCAAGGGCGACGCCACGGCGGACGACATCAACCACGCGGCGAAGCTGTCGGAGGCGATCACCTTCATCAACAACCTCCCCGAGCGGTACGAGACGCAGGTCGGCGAGCGCGGGATACAGCTCTCGGGAGGGCAGAAGCAGCGGATCGCCATCTCCAGGGCGATACTGAAGAACCCGTCGATACTGCTCCTGGACGAGGCCACCAGCGCGCTGGACGCCGAGTCCGAGAAGAGCGTGCAGGAGGCGCTGGACCGCGTCATGGTCGGCCGCACCACCGTGGTGATCGCGCACCGGCTGTCCACAATCAGGAACGCCGATACTATCGCCGTCGTGGACAGCGGCAGGATTGTCGAGACCGGCACGCACGAGCAGCTCATGGCCAACCCTCTCAGCGCCTACGCTTCGCTGATCCAGCTGCAGGAGGCTGCTCAGCTTCAGCACAAGCCGTCTTTCTCGGACAGCACGAGCATGACAAGGCCACTAAGGTATTTTCAATAGTTTTCTTGTCAAATGGACTCCATTAGCCAATTGAAGATCTTAAGTGGTGCTTCCTGTGCGTAGTTTCAAGTATTCAAGAGAGTTGTCAGGAAGGACAAGCATGGGTGCCAGCTTCCGCTCCGACAAGGACTCGATCAACCGGTACGGCGCCACGGAGGCATACGACGAAGGGCACAAGGTGAAGCCCGTCTCCATGAAAAAGATGTACTCCATGGTGCAGCCTGACTGGATGTTCGGGCTGTCAGGCACCCTCAGCGCCTTCGTGGCGGGCGCCCAGATGCCACTCTTCGCCCTCGGCGTCACTCAGGCGCTCGTGTCCTACTACATGGGGTGGGAGACCACCAAGAAGGAGGTGCGCAAGATCGCCGTGCTCTTCTGCTGCGGCGCGGTGCTCACCATTGTGTTCCACGCCATCGAGCACCTCAGCTTCGGCATCATGGGCGAGCGACTCACGCTGCGTGTCCGGGAGAAGATGTTCGCGGCCATCCTGCGGAACGAGATCGGGTGGTTCGACAGCACCAGCAACACCAGCGCCATGCTGGCATCACGGCTCGAGACCGACGCCACGCTCGTGCGCACCATCGTCGTCGACCGCTCCACCATCCTGCTGCAGAACGTCGGCATGATTGTCACGTCGCTCATCATCGCCTTCATACTCAACTGGAGGATCACGCTGGTGGTGCTTGCCACATATCCCCTCATGGTCAGCGGCCACATCAGTGAGGTGAACAAAACATCTGTTCAGTTTTAACTGTCTTGGCTATATGTCAGTGGCATCGCCAATTCGTGGCTAGTTCTCTCCTCTCTGGCTTAATCTATGTTGCCGACAGAAAATGTTCATGAAAGGATATGGAGGCAACCTCGGCAAGTCCTATCTGAAAGCCAACATGCTCGCCGCTGAGGCGGTGAGCAACATGCGGACGGTGGCCGCCTTTTGCGCAGAAGATAAGGTGATAAAGCTCTACGAGGATGAGCTCAGGGAGCCAGGGAAGCGGTCCTTCCGGCGAGGACAGGGAGCCGGCGTCTTCTATGGAGTCTCTCAGTTCTTCCTCTTCTCTTCATACGCGCTGGCATTATGGTAAAGTACTGCTGAAACACAGCAAACTTGGTCTAAATTTGCTGTACTCCAAGAGCAAATTGTGAAATGTTTGAAACTTCAGGTACGGTTCGCAGCTGATGAGCAAGGAGTTGGCCACCTTCAAGTCTGTCATGAAGTCCTTCATGGTGCTCATAGTGACAGCGCTGGCAATGGGCGAGACGCTGGCGATGGCACCGGACATCATCAAGGGGAACCAGATGGCATCTTCGGTGTTCGAGATCCTTGACAGAAAGACTGAAGTCCGGATCGATACCGGTGATGACATCAAGAAAGTCGAAGGGATGATCCAACTACGGGATGTGGAATTCCGGTACCCTTCGAGGTCCGAGGTGGCCGTGTTCAAAGGCCTCGACCTCCTGATGAAGGCCGGCAAGAGCATGGCGCTCGTCGGGATGAGCGGCTCTGGCAAGAGCACTGTTCTTTCGCTCATCCTCCGGTTCTACGACCCTCTTGCCGGAAAAGTCTTGATTGATGGTATTTTACAGGTCACAAACATAGCAGTTTCTGTCCCAGACGAGCAGCTCAACTGAACAATGTGCAATGGGGCTTTTTTGCAGGAAAGGACATCAAGAAGCTTAGGCTGAAGTCGCTAAGAAAGCACATCGGCCTAGTCCAGCAAGAGCCAGCGCTATTCGCAACGACAATCTACGAGAACATCCTCTACGGCAAGGACGGAGCAACAGAGGCCGAGGTTATCGAAGCGGCGAAGCTGGCGAACGCGCACACCTTCATCAGCTCGCTGCCTGAGGGGTACCAGACAAAGGTCGGTGAGCGCGGAGTGCAGTTGTCAGGCGGGCAGAAGCAGCGCATCGCCATTGCGCGCGCCATCGTCAAGGACCCTGCCATCCTGCTCCTGGACGAGGCGACTAGCGCACTCGATGTGGAGTCAGAGCGCGTGGTGCAACAGGCACTGGACAGGGTGATGAAGAACCGGACCACCGTGATGGTGGCACACCGGCTGTCGACCATCAAGAACGCCAATGTCATCTCAGTGATCCAGGACGGCAAGATCATTGAACAAGGTGATCACCAGCACCTGATCGAGAACAAGAACGGTGCCTACCACAAGCTCGTCAACTTGCAGCAGCAACAACAGCTGCAGGGGGGACAGAGCTCATGAGCTCTCTAGAGAAGACCATGTGTTCCTATATCTAGCCGTCCCTTGGCTTCAAATACATTAAATGTAAAAGCTCCGTCCAACCTTTTTTCTTCTTAAAACGAGTGTCACAATTACACAGGGAGAAGTGCTCTCTCAATTTCTTTGTAGCAGTAGATAGTGATACCAGAATTTCAACTAGGAATATATCTATGTGGCTGGCGATAAAACTATTTTTTAATCATAGGACTGCAGTCCATGACCTGTTAATTTCTTTCAAAGTTGCTATTCTTTTGCTCAAGTAATGTAGATAACCATAGGACTGAAGTCCTACAAGCTTACCTATATGACAGTAATATTTATCTTATTTTTGCCTATGTTTCTCTTCTTCTGTTCTATGTTACTTCTTGTTTCTCTCTTCTGTAATACAGGTAACCATGTATGACTGGTGTCTTATACTGTGAGTACAGATGGGCTGTCAGCCCATATAACTGGACCAGATGTAGTGAATGGAATTCTCTTTGGCCAGGAAATTTCAGTGAAATAATTCCAGTGGGCATTTCCCAGGAATTCCTAAGCATCCTAACCAGTGACACAAAAATTCATATATATATAGGCCAGGTGTTCCAAATCAGGAAGAGCAAAAAAAAAAACATAGATGACAGCCTAAACTCTTAAGCTCTATTGTGTCTTGAGTTGGTCCTGGAGAAAGACATGGATGGGAACTACTTACAGCAAAAATATTTTAGACCTCAAAACCAGGCTAGA
The DNA here is from genome assembly GCA_030979885.1 of Lolium multiflorum. Taxonomy (NCBI): domain Eukaryota; kingdom Viridiplantae; phylum Streptophyta; class Magnoliopsida; order Poales; family Poaceae; genus Lolium; species Lolium multiflorum. The sequence goes on from CM061752.1 coordinate 179,647,809, forward strand.
AAAATACTTAGTACTGAAGAACTGGAATGTCAAACTTCCTCTTCCTTTTGCCTACAGGGTCACTCCGAGGGCCACTGCGGGACTCTTGCTCATTGCGTTGTGTGTTAATGCAGTCCAGAAAACCTTTTCTTCGTTTAGATGTCATGCTCCTCATTAACCGTGATGCATTCTGATCCAGACAAGCGCCCTTCAAAGATTTGGACGCAGATGCAGCCTTTTGTTTCTTCCCCTTTGTTTGATGTTCAGCCACTGGCATCAAAGGAGTATCGTCCTCATCTGTAAATGATGACATGCAGAAACATGAACCTTCTTGTTTTTTGAAATAAAATAAAATGTAAAAGAGGAATAGCCAGCAAGGTAATGAGCAGATCAGAAATTAATTAGCTAATGAAACTGTCTGATGTTCATTAACGATTTAGAATCACATTCTCTGCAATTTGTAAAAAAGGAATAGCATGCAAGGTAATGAGCAGATCAGAAATTAATTAGCTAATGCAACTGCCTGATGTTCATTTAGAATCACATTCTCTACAATTTGTTCACCCATCATTAAATTTTTAAAAAGATACTATGATAGCCAGATTATAAATTGCGGACACACCAGGTACTGTACTAAAATGCTGTTTGCACAACATAAAACAGATGTTGCAATTGTACTTGGAAATAAACGCGTACCTAAGTTCTCAAAGGCAAACACGTCATGGTCATTAACAGAGTACATCCGCTTGGGGCGTGGAGGTGGAGTTGAGGGTCTCTCAGGATTGGTGATTTCAGTAGCACTAGGGGCACACCTCATCACCACATCAGCTTGAAGAGACGTTCTCCGTGGACTGATTTCTTCTTTCTTGTTAATGCTGTTAAAAGCATCACCTGAACATCTCTTACTTGGCTCCTCAGGGAGGCTAGATGTCTTGCATTGACTTGCTTCATCATTCTCAAACTTATAACCAGAACTACTGTTGCCAGATGTTGAACAGTCCAAGTCTATATTATCCAAAACTGACACAGGAGATGCACCACTAGCAGCCTCCTCTAGCAAACTTGAGAACCATGGAAACTTGCCCTGCCTAACATAGAAGAGAATGTATGCTTCCTGACGTAGTGCACTTGTTTCAGTAATGGAATCAACCTGCAACAAGTGTGACTATTACAAGGTGAAAATATTTGTGTCATAAAAAGAAAGGGCAAGTGACTTGTGACACCTACAAGTGAGTCATTCATCAAGTGCCAACTGCTTGGTGAAGAACGAATTGCGCACACATAATGGCCATAGTTGGGTAAGCCGGAATGTTCAACAACACCATAAAGATCATATTTTAGGTCCTGATGCATGTGAAAATACAGACAAAACATCAATATGTCTTCATGGAAAGCCTACAAGCAGAGAAGAGCAAAAAAACTGACCTCCTTGTCTGGATTACTGTGGAATGGCTCCAGATCAAGTTCTGATGGGTATGCCACATGTTTGTCAATCTTTTCAATGGAATTATCAAGTGTGGTGAAGCGCTTGAGTTGAAATGCAACAACATCAGGTGCTTTATCAAGCACAAGCCGCTTATCCTTGCAAACTTGAACTTTACAACTTTCGCAGGTGAGCTTGTTCTCAGCATCACCAACTTGCTCCACCTTGGTAAAAGATTCCAACGCAGCAACAAGGTCATCGACCTGATCAATCTCCAAGCTGAGATCAAGGAAGGGCTCAAATGTCTCCGAGCGGTGACCACAATCATGGCATGTCAACTATATGAACAGAATAGCATTAGTTGGAACACAAGTGCAAAGAGAACAGGTAAGCAATGAGCCAATGGCAAAGTATATACCTGGCTTTTTAGTCGACCTCCAAAAACCTGCTTGACAATACTTTCCTCATCAAAAGACGAGGGCTTCCCCTTTGATTTGGGATCAAGGGTGCACTTATGCAAATTATCCAGCAAGCAACGAAGGAACTCATGTGCATCCTCTTGTTGCCCTGGTCTAAAATCTGAAGATAATTCTGGCAAATCTTGTCAAGGAATAAGACAGAATTTCAAAACATGTCACTGAAAATGGCAATACATCACTGAATAGCAAAATGTATGAGATTAGTATAAAGTTAATGGACAACATATATATTTCAGGGTGCCAAATCAGGGAAATGACCATGTATGCTGACCCCATGTATTTGCGACAAAATTAAATAGACAGGGCATAAATCTCAAATGCAAAGGATACTGCTTAAATTATCTTTGAACCTTGCTGGCACTAAAACAGACCCAGACCTTCGAACCGATTCCTCCATATGTCCTTTAAGGGCGCAGAAAGAACAAAACCCATCTTCATCATCTATATGATACCAGTAGAACAAATCATTCAAAGCAAAGCAAAAAAAAAAAAGATCTGGGACACTTTAACACAACAAAAAGTAAATATCAGAAATAGTCCATACATGAGCATGGAGTAGAGTGGTCGGTGCAGCGGAGCTTCTTAAAAAGAGGGACAGTATGAGTGATGCACTGGAGAGTTGCATTTAGAAAGCATGTGTTACCCATATTCCGAAGACCAGCTCCCTGCACAAAGGGAATATTGTATTACAACGTAACAATGAATGAACACCAACATATGACACTAGCATATCCAAATTTAGCAAAGATATATTACATACCACTGACTGGGGTTCCCTGCAGCGAGAGAATGAAATAGAAAATTGCTTATTTTCCTTGTCACAAGGTCCAAGTCCCCACTGTTAAACAGAAATGGTCAGTAAAGATGCCTCAAACAATGTTAGAAAAAGGTCTATTATGAAATCTTGCAAGATATAAAATGTTGCAAGATAATATGTATGAAGACACTTACATTGGAGCTCCACTGCTTACTGTTAAGGGGCGGTGAGTGCTGCTTAGTTTCCATCTCCCATTTTTCTATGTGATCCTGCATTAGTACCAACAAAAAATTAGAGAACACCTGAGAAGAAAATAATTGCTTATTCTGAATAGCAACAAGCACGCATATGTGCCCCAAAAGCACTTGAATCTACAAGGTGAACTTACAACAGAACTGGGTTTCTCTGTGCAAAGGGGTTCTGGCTGCTGCTCTGTTTCCATATCAAGCAGATCTGGGTCGTTCTAACATAGCAACAACAAAAAAAAAGACAAGATTAGAGAGCTGGTACATAAGAAAAGGACTCCATGCATGAATATCATATAGAACTAAATGCAGGATAACGTTATTATTAAAATTTCACATTAGATGACTGCAGGATAAGTATTGTTTTGTTATCTAAGCTTTCAAGATAATGAGTAACAGAAATTACAAAAGTAGTTTTTAGATAGAAGGCTTGTAGGCAGCTTAGTTACAGAAAGTTCTGGTGAGGGGATTTAATTATACTTAAATTTACAACATAACTCAAATATAAGACTCGTATAGAAAGTGATTTGAGCAAATGCCATAAATTTCAAGTTATATGTAACAAAAAATGGTTTAAGTCATATGAATCAGTAAAAGCCTCAAAGAGGGTTGAGAGCTAAGCCAGAGGGTAGAAAGAAACAGGAGAACTATGAGAGCACAGAGCAGAATACTATAGACTGATAATTCCCTGGAGATAGCAGCAGAAAGAAACTGCCAAGGCTCACTTCATACCAATTGGTCCGATTCCAGTGAAAGCTGCTCCACATCATGTCCCTTATCTGTTGAAGGCAGTGAAGAGTCCTTGTTTGATTCGTCTACTTCATCAGAAATGCTCTGAAACAGCACATTGACAAACACCACTTAGCAAGCATCACCATCACAGGAGACTAACTGGAAAATCAAACTATTGAATTAAGGCTGGAGGGAAAAAGCACATACCTCAGAATGGGGCTGCTTGCTATCAGTAACGCAAGGTGCACTTGGTGCGTCTCCATCATCCAGTGAATCCAGGCCACTCTATACCAGATAAAATGTATACCGTAAGAACCACAAGATACCAAAATTCAAAATTGAACGTTCACACTAAATCTCAAACAGACAGTACTAGCTTACAGTTTGAGGAGCGTCCCTTGCTGCAGGAGCACAAACGCTATCCCAAGAATTTGAATAGCTCTATTTAGCACAAGCAAAGACCCAACATAATGAAATTAGGAAGCTGTGCATGGTAACACATAGAGTACAAAATTGATTAAGTGCTATTTAGTATCTTACAACAGTCTGAAGCGGTTGGCACATGGAGAAAAATGGTTGGCACGGCTTCATTTCCTCATCCCCATTTTCTCCAGAGACGCCCACCTGACAAAACAATCGCCACCGTTACATCTGTGTTTACATGATACAGAACTGCAAAACTGCCTTTTATTATTAAAAAAAAAGGTATTGTATATATTGCTATATTTACCATAAATACAGAACATCAGGAAGCTTGGTTAAAAGGCGGGTCAAAATTAGCAACATTTTAATCCATGTAACTACAGGTAGACCATTGCATCAAACCAATTTCACCATCAGGATTTCTGCCGTCTAGCGGCGCCTAGCAAAAATGGCAGCGCAGAGTACCGAAATGGTGAAATCCAGATTCCCGGACACACATACAATACAACATCCACCCCACCCCCACCCACATGGAGATTCAAGTTATAACCGCCGCAACGATCCAACTGGAAAAAACACCTCGCAACACTAAACCGTGACAGAATCAACAGCGCGCAAAGACAAACCGCGTCCTGTGTCAGCAATAACTAAGGATGAAGCCGTACCGCGCATGCTACACGCATTAACTACAAGACTAGCCGGTGGCCGGGAGTTTGAAGCCCCGGCCAAATTATACGCCGAAAGGTTATATACTGGGATTTTTACCACAAAGAGAGCACAACAGTTGGAAGTTCCTAAAAGGCGGGTCAAAATTGCCAACATTTTAATTCTTGTAGCTACAGGTCGAGCACCGCTACAGACCAATTTTGACCGGATCACCATCATTTCAAAGCAACTTTGACCGGACGACCACCACGATTGGTACCGTCTACCGGAGCAACAACCATCACTGGCTAGTAAAAAAATGGCAGCGCAGGGTAACCAAGTCCGGATTCCCTGGCACACAAACAACATCCACCCCACCCAGATGGGGATTCATTCGAGTTACAACCACCCCAACGATCCAACCGGAAAAGGCACCTTGCGACGCTAACCCCCTCACAGAATCAGTACACGGAAAGTCAACCGCGCGCGAAGACAAACCGCACCCTGCGTCGGGAATGACTGAGGATGGGGCCGTACCGCGTACGCTACAGGCGCTAGCTAGTAGTAGTAGGAGACTCGGCCATGGCCGGGAGTTGGAGGTCCCGGGCCGAATTGAACGCCGGAAGTGACGAGGGGAGCAGTGGATCTCACCTGGGCGGGGGAGGGCTGGCTTGGGCTGGCGGCGACGCCCTCGTCCGCCATTCGCCGGCGGCTAGGGTTTCGCGGGCGGGGGTAGGTTGAGGCGCGCGCGCGGGCGGGGGAGGGGAGTGCCGCGGGAATTGGGGAGGAGTCTTGAGATGGAAGATTGGTTTGGGTTTGGGAATGAAGAATAATCGGAGGAAGTGGCGGGGGATCAAATGGGTGGGTGGGTTGGGGGAATTTTGCTGGGCGGAGGGAAAATTTTGGGAGGTTTGAAAGGGAGGCGGGCGCGTCGAAAATGAAAATGTGTCGCACGCGGCGGGATAGGCGTAGGTGGGGGAAATGGGGAACGGCTGGGGTGGGGGAATGGAGGGCGGCCGCCGCTGGCGGGACGGTGGGCCCGCGTGGTTTCCCGTTTCGCGATTTCCCGCTCTGTGGCCCGTGGTGTGCCCATTCTTTTGCCGCGCGCTGCCTTGCCTCGTGGTGCTTTTCGAGGAAAGAAACTCCGGTCAATTCGTATCTCCGGCCGCGTCGGACAAAATTTGTTTCCTACTCGCCTGCATTTAGGGCATCTCCAACCGCGCGACCCAAACTGCGCCCGCGCATCTGTTTGGGTCGAGCGACAAAACGCTGCTCAAATGGACGCACCGCAGCGGACGGCCACGTCGTTCGAACGACGCAAACCCGGCCCAAATCTCGGCTAGGTTTGCGTGGTCGCGATGGCACGCGCCATCCGCTCGCGTCGCGCGCTGGTCGCCTCGTCTCCCTTGGGGCCCACCTGTCGGTGACCGGAGAGTCTAATAAATGGGGACCGGAGGATCCGGCCCTCCACCCACTCCCCGAGCAAAACCGCCGCCATGGCCCCGAAACGACGGTTCGCTCCCGGAGCCAATGACGACGAGGCCAGCAGCAGTCGGCCACATCGGAGAGGCCGCCCGCGGCGGTGCGGCATTGCCGCAACCGCCGCCTCTCCTCATCGAGCCCAAGCCGGAGTCCTCGGAGGAGGACCCGACCTCCGCGCCACCCGATCATCTCGGCGGCGGAGGAGAGGCGAAATGGCCGCACCTCCATGCGGCCATTCGCACCTCCGAAATGGAGGAGCGGCGCGGCGGGAGGTGGAGGAGGCGGAGGGCGGGAGCTCTACGCCAGGCCCTCCAGCGTGACGGGAGGAGGAGGAGGAGGCGGCGCGGCGGAGAGGCCAGGCGCGCGCGACGAGCGCCGCCGCCAGAGGACAGCCGCCGCCGGAGAGGCGGCGTCAGAGGCCGCGCCACCGCCGCAGAGAGGGCGCCGCCTCCAGAGGAGGCGGCGGTGCCCGGCCCCCACTGCCGTGGGAGGAGGCCCCGTGGTCTCCCGCGGGAGTCCTCGGCGCGGTCGAGCCCAACAGCTGCCTCGCCGCCCGGGGACGAGACGACGCCGCCGACGACGCCCACCGGCTAGGCGGCGCACCGGCGGCCACCGCGCCGCCGACCAAACCCTAGAGGGGTTTTTTAATTTTAGTTTAAATTTAAAAGCCCATATAGGGGCTTCTTTTGTTAATAGGGCTATGTACAAATTTGCCCAAAATAGGGCATATGTTTAATATAATTTCGTTTAAATTCGTACTTTTGTTTGTTTTCCCGTTTGTACGTTTTTTGCGCTGCGTCCGCGCGTTGGCACATCTAAAGGGACACGCGAACGGGTCGCGTCAGTGTCGATGTCTACGGGAGCTTCTATTCTTGTAGACAATGTTGGGCCTCCAAGAGCGAGGTTTGTAGAAAAGAACAAGTTTTCCTTAAGTGGATCACCCAAGGTTTATCGATCTCAGGGAGGAAGACGTCAAAGATATCCCTCTCATGCCCCGCAACCACAAAGCAAGAAGTCTCTTGTGTCCCCAACACACCTAATAGGTGCACTAGTTCGGCGAAGAGATAGTGAAATACAAATGGTATGAATATATAAGTAGTAGCAACTGCACTTAAAAGTGCTTGCTGGCGTGTAGTTGGTGGTGGTGATATAGCGTAGTAAAACAAGAAACAAGCACGATAGCAGTATTTAGAACAAGGCCTAGGATTAGACTTTCACTAGTGGACACTCTCAACTTTGATCACATAACAGAATAAATAGATAGATGCTAGACTCTACACTTTTGTTGGATGATGAACACCACTAATTGCGTAGGATTACACGAACCCTCAATGCCGGAGTTAACAAGCTCCACAATATTCAATGTTCATATTTAAATAACCTTAGAGTGCATGACAGATCAACACAACTAAACCAAGTACTAACGTAGCATGCACACGTCACCTTCACGCTACGAAAGGAGGCATAGATCACATCAATACCATCATAGCAATAGTTAACTTCGTAATCTACAAGAGATCACAATCATAGCCTACGCCAAGTACTAACACGGATGCACACACTGTCACCATTACACCGTGCAGGAATAAAACTACTTTAATAACATCACTAGAGTAGCACATAGTTGAATTGTGATACAAAACACATTGCAATCATAAAGAGATATAAATAATCACTTCACTATGCCATTCATAACAGTGAATAAGTATTCTGTGAAATATAGCCTAAGAGACCCACACGGTGCACACCGTCACCTTTACACACGTGGGACAAGGAGTCTCCGGAGATCACATAAGTAAAACCCACTTGACTAGCATAATGACATCTAGATTACAAGCATCATCATATGAATCTCAATCATGTAAAGCAGCTCATGAGATTATTGTATTGAAGTACATAGGAGAGAGATTAACCACATAGCTACCGTACAGCCCCGAGCCTCGATGGAGAACTACTCCTCCTCATGGGAGACACCGCTGATGGAGATGGCGGTGGTGTCGATGGAGGAGCCTTCCGGGGCACTTCCCCGTCCCGGCGGCGTGTACAGAGTCCCGTCCCCAGATCTTGGCTTCGCGATGGCGGCGGCTCTGGAAGGTTTCTCGTACCGTGGCTTTTTCGTCTCGAGGTTTTAGGTCGAGGGGCTTCTTATAGGCGAAGAGGCGGTGTCAGAAGGTCAACGAGGCGACGACACCATAGGGGCGAGAGCCACCCCAGCCGCGCTGCTATGGTCCGTGGCCCGTGGCCCTCCGGCGACTCTCGGTGCTCGGATGCTTCCGGGATTCTAAGGTGCTTGGCGTTGATTTCGTCCAATTCCGAGAATATTTCCTTACTAGGATTTCTAAAACCAAAAACAAGAAAACAAAGAACTGCCTCTTCAATAGGTTAGTTCCGAAAATGCATAAATATGACATAAAGTGTGCATAAAACATGTAGATATCATCAATAATGTGGCATGGAACATAAGAAATTATCGATACGTCTGAGACGTATCGCATCCTGCTTAGTTTCTGCTCGTCCCGAGCAGGTAAACGATACAAAAGATAATTTCTTGAGTGACATGCCATCATAACCTTGATCATACTATTGTAAGCATATGTAGTGAATGCAGCGATCAAAACAATGTAAATAACATGAGTAAACAACTGAATCATATAGCAAAGACTTTTCATGAATAGTACTTTCAAGACAAGCATCAATAAGTCTTGCATAAGAGTTAACTCATAAAGCAATAATTCAAAGTAGAGGTATTGAAGCAACACAAAGGAAGATGAAGTTTCAGCGGTTGCTTTCAACTTGTAACATGTATATCTCATGGATATTGTCAACATAGAGTAATATAACAAGTGCAATATGCAAGTATGTAGGAATCAATGCAAAGTTCACACAAGTGTTTGCTTCTTGAGGTGGAGAGAGATAGGTGAACTGACTCAACATAAAAGTAAAAGAATGGTCCTTCAAAGAGGAAAGCATCGATTGTTATATTTGTGCTAGAGCTTTGATTTTGAAAACAAGAAACAATTTTGTCAACGGTAGTAATAAAGCATATGTATCATGTAAATTATATCTTACAAGTTGCAAGCCTCATGCATAGTATACTAATAGTGCCCGCACCTTGTCCTAATTAGCTTGGACTACCGGGATTATCGCAATGCACATGTTTTAACCAAGTGTCACAAAGGGGTACCTCTATGCCGCCTGTACAAAGGTCTAAGGAGAAAGCTCGCATTGGATTTCTCGCTATTGATTATTCTCAACTTAGACATCCATACCGAGACAACATAGACAACAGATAATGGACTCCTCTTTTATGCATAAGCATGTAGCAACAATTAATTTTCTCATATGAGATTGAGGATATATGTCCAAAACTGAAACTTCCACCATGAGTCATGGCTTTAGTTAGCGGCCCAATGTTCTTCTCTAACAATATGCACGCTCTAACCATAAGGTGGTATCGCCCTTACTTCAGACAAGACGAACATGCATAGCAACTCACATGATATTCAACAATGAGTAGTTGATGGCGTCCCCAGGAACATGGTTATCGCACAACGAGCAACTTAATAAGAGATAAAGTGCATAAGTACATATTCAATACCACAATAGTTTTTAAGCTATTTGTCCCATGAGCTATATATTGTAAAGGTGAAGAATGGAAATTTAAAGGTAGCACTCAAGCAATTTACTTTGGAATGGCGGAGAAATACCATGTAGTAGGTAGGTATGGTGGACACAAATGGCATAGTGGTTGGCTCAAGTATTTTGGATGCATGAGAAGTATTCCCTCTCGATACAAGGTTTAGGCTAGCAAGGCTATTTGAAACAAACACAAGGATGAAGCGGTGCAGCAAAACTCACATAAAAGACATATTGTAAACATTATAAGACTCTACACCGTCTTCCTTGTTGTTCAAACTCAATACTAGAAATTATCTAGACCTTAGAGAGACCAAATATGCAAACCAAATTTTAGCATGCTCTATGTATTTCTTCATTAATAGGTGCAAAGTATATGATGCAAGAGCTTAAACATGAGCACAACAATTGCCAAGTATCACATTATCCAAGACATTATAGCAATTTACTACATGTATCATTTTCCAATTCCAACCATATAACAATTTAACGAAGAAGAAACTTCGCCATGAATATTATGAGTAGAGCCTAAGGACATACTTGTCCATATGCTCGGAGCGTGTCTCTCTCCCACACAACGAATGCTAGGATCCATTTTATTCAAACAAAACAAAAACAAAAACAAACCGACGCTCCAAGCAAAGATAAGATGGAATAAAAATATAGTTTCAGGGAGGAACCCGATAATGTTGTCGATGAAGAAGGGGATGCCTTGGGCATCCCCAAGCTTAGACGCTTGAGTCTTCTTGATATATGCAGGGGTGAACCACCGGGGCATCCCCAAGCTTAGAGCTTTCACTCTCCTTGATCATGTTGTATCATCTCCTCTCTTGATCCTTGAAAACTTCCTCCACACCAAACTCAAAACAACTCATTAGAGAGTTAGTGCACAATCAAAATACACATGTTCAGAGGTGACATAATCATTCTTAACACTGGACATTGCACAAAGCTACTGAAAGTCAATGGAATCGAAATATCCATCGAACATAACAAAACAGGCAATGCGAAATAAAAGGCAGAATCTGTCAAAAGAACAGTTCGTATTGACGAATTTTATTGAGGCACCAGACTTCCTCAAATGAAAATGCTCAAATTTAATGAAAGTTGCGTACATATCTGAGGATCACTCACGTAAATTGGCATAATTTTCTGAGTTACCTACAGAGAATTTGGCCCAGATTCGTGACAGCAAAGAAATCTTTTTCTGCGCAGTAATCCAAATCTAGTATCAACCTTGCTATCAAAGACTTTACTTGGCACAACAAAACACAAAACTAAGATAAGGAGAGGTTGCTACAGTAGTAAACAACTTCCAAGACACAAATATAAAACTAAGTACTGTAGCAAAATAACACATGGGTTATCTCCCAAGAAATTCTTTCTTTATAGCCATTAAGATGGGCTCAGCAGTTTTAATGATGCACTCGCAAGAAATAGTATTTGAAGCAAAAGAGAGCATCAAGAGGCAAATTCAAAACACATTTAAGTTTAACATGCTTCCTATGCATAGGAATATTGTAAATAAACAAGTTCAAGAAGCATAATGCAACAAGCATAGAAAGATAAAACAAGTGCAGCTTCAAAAATTTAAGCACATAGAGAGGTGTTTTAGTAACATGAAAATTTCTACAACCATATTTTCCTCTCTCATAATAACTTTCAGTAGCATCATGAGCAAACTCAACAATATAACTATCACATAAAGCATTCTTATTATGAGTCTCACGCATAAAATTATTACTCTCCACATAAGCATAATCAATTTTATTAGTTGTAGTGGGAGCAAATTCAACAAAGTAGCTATCAAATATAGGAGGCATATTGTAATCATAATCAAATTTATCCTCCATAACAGGTGGTAACAAAAGACCACTATCATTATAATCATCATAAATAGGAGGCAAAGTATCATCAAAGTAAATTTTCTCCTCAATGCTTGGGGGACTAAAAATATCATGCTCATCAAAACCAGCTTCCCCAAGCTTAGAATTTTCCATAGCATTAGCAACAATAGTGTTCAAAGCATTCATATTAATAACATTCCCATTAGCATACATATAAAGTTCCATGGGTTTTAATTCTCTCTTCAAACACATCATGTCCTAATTCAAGATAAAGTTCATAAAGATCTCATATTTTTGTTGTTTTCCATTATGCCAAACTAGTGTAAACAAGAAACAAAAAGTTGCAATTGCAAGATCTAAAGGAAATAGCTTCGAGCACTTACAACGGCGCGGTAAAAGTACTGTTACCTGGAACCGGAGTATGAGTGCCTTTTACCTTTCCTCCCCGGCAACGGCGCTAAAAGTGGCTAGTTGCCGGGGTCCGTTGTGTGTGTGCCGTTTACCTTTCCTCCCCAGCAACGGCGCCAGAAAAGTGCTTGATGTCTACGGGAGCTTCTATTCTTGTAGACAGTGTTGGGCCTCCAAGAGCAGAGGTTTGTAGAACAGCAGCAAGTTTCCCTTAAGTGGATCACCCAAGGTTTATCGATCTCGGGGAGGAAGAGGTCAAAGATATCCCTCTCATGCAACCCCCGCCACAAAGCAAGAAGTCTCTTGTGTCCCCAACACACCTAATAGGTGCACTAGTTCGCGAAGAGATAGTGAAATACAGGTGGTATGAATATATAAGTAGTAGCAACGGTACCGTAAAAGTGCTTGTCGCTGTAGTTGGTGGTGGTGATATAGCAGACAGAGTAAACAAGAAACAAGAAACAAGCATAGAATTTAGGAACAAGGCCTAGGGATTAGACTTTCACTAGTGGACACTCTCAACTTTGATCACATAACAGAATAGATAGATGCTAGACTCTACACTCTTTTGTTGGATGATGAACCACACGTAGGATTACACGAACCCTCAATGCCGGAGTTAACAAGCTCCACAATATTCAATGTTCATATTTAAATAACCTTAGAGTGCATGACAGATCAACACAACTAAACCAAGTACTAACATAGCATGCACTGTCACCTTCACGCTACGAAAGGAGGCATAGATCACATCAATACCATCATAGCAATAGTTAACTTCGTAATCTACAAGAGATCACAATCATAGCCTACGCCAAGTACTAACACGGATGCACACACACTGTCACCATTACACCGTGCAGGAGGAATAAAACTACTTTAATAACATCACTAGAGTAGCACATAGTTGAATTGTGATACAAAACACATTGCAATCATAAAGAGATATAAATAAGCACTTCACTATGCCATTCATAATAGTGAATAAGTATTATGTGAAATATAGCCTAAGAGACCCACACGGTGCACACACTGTCACCTTTACACATGTGGGACAAGGAGTCTCCGGAGATCACATAAGTAAAACCCACTTGACTAGCATAATGACATCTAGATTACAAGCATCATCATATGAATCTCAATCATGTAAAGCAGCTCATGAGATTATTGTATTGAAGTACATAGGAGAGAGATTAACCACATAGCTACCGGTACAGCCCCGAGCCTCGATGGAGAACTACTCCCTCCTCATGGGAGACAGCAGAGTTGATGGAGATGGCGGTGGTGTCGATGGAGGAGCCTTCCGGGGCACTTCCCGTCCCGGCGGCATGCCGAACAGAGAGTCCTATCCCCCGATCTTGGCTTCGCGATGGCGGCGGCTCGGAAGGTTTCTCGTACCGTGGTTTTTCGTCTCGAGGTTTTAGGTCGAGGGGCTTCTTATAGGCGAAGAGGCGGCGTCGAAGGTCAACGAGGCGACGACACCATAGGGGGCGCGAGCCACCCCCGTGCCGCGCCGGCCATGGTCCGTGGGCCCGTGGCCCCCTCCGCGACTCTCGGGTGTTCTGGATGCTTCCGGGGATTCTAAGGTGCTTGGCGTTGATTTCGTCCAATTCCGAGAATATTTCCTTACTAGGATTTCTAAAACCAAAAACAGCAGAAAATAGCAACTGGCCCTTCGGCATCTCGTCAATAGGTTAGTTCCAGAAAATGCATAAATATGACATAAAGTGTGCATAAAACATGTAGATATCATCAATAATGTGGCATGGAACATAAGAAATTATCGATACGTCGGAGACGTATCGCATCCCTGCTTAGTTTCTGCCGTCCGAGCAGGTAGACGATAAAATAGATAATTTCGGAGTGACATGCCATCATAACCTTGATCATAATATTGTAAGCATATGTGAATGCAGCGATCAAAACAATGTAAATGACATGAGTAAACAACTGAATATATAGCAAAGACTTTTCATGAATAGTACTTTCAAGACAAGCATCAATAAGTCTTGCATAAGAGTTAACTCATAAAGCAATAATTCAAAGTAGAGGTATTGAAGCAACACAAAGGAAGGATGAAGTTTCAGCGGTTGCTTTCAACTTGTAACATGTATATCTCATGGATATTGTCAACATAGAGTAATATAACAAGTGCAATATGCAAGTATGTAGGAATCAATGCAAAGTTCACACAAGTGTTTGCTTCTTGAGGTGGAGAGAGATAGGTGAACTGACTCAACATAAAAGTAAAAGAATGGTCCTTCAAAGAGGAAAGCATCGATTGCTATATTTGTGCTAGAGCTTTGATTTTGAAAACAAGAAACAATTTTGTCAACGGTAGTAATAAAGCATATGTATCATGTAAATTATATCTTACAAGTTGCAAGCCTCATGCATAGTATACTAATAGTGCCCGCACCTTGTCCTAATTAGCTTGGACTACCGGGATTATCGCAATGCACATGTTTTAACCAAGTGTCACAAAGGGGTACCTCTATGCCGCCTGTACAAAGGTCTAAGGAGAAAGCTCGCATTGGATTTCTCGCTATTGATTATTCTCAACTTAGACATCCATACCGGGACAACATAGACAACAGATAATGGACTCCTCTTTATGCATAAGCATGTAGCAACAATTAATTTTCTCATATGAGATTGAGGATATATGTCCAAAACTGAAACTTCCACCATGAGTCATGGCTTTAGTTAGCGGCCCAATGTTCTTCTCTAACAATATGCACGCTCTAACCATAAGGTGGTAGATCGCCCTTACTTCAGACAAGACGAACATGCATAGCAACTCACATGATATTCAACGATGAGTAGTTGATGGCGTCCCCAGAACATGGTTATCGCACAACGAGCAACTTAATAAGAGATAAAGTGCATAAGTACATATTCAATACCACAATAGTTTTTAAGCTATTTGTCCCATGAGCTATATATTGTAAAGGTGAAGAATGGAAATTTAAAGGTAGCACTCAAGCAATTTACTTTGGAATGGCGGAGAAATACCATGTAGTAGGTAGGTATGGTGGACACAAATGGCATAGTGGTTGGCTCAAGTATTTGGATGCATGAGAAGTATTCCCTCTCGATACAAGGTTTAGGCTAGCAAGGCTATTTGAAACAAACACAAGGATGAAGCGGTGCAGCAAAACTCACATAAAAGACATATTGTAAACATTATAAGACTCTACACCGTCTTCCTTGTTGTTCAAACTCAATACTAGAAATTATCTAGACCTTAGAGAGACCAAATATGCAAACCAAATTTTAGCATGCTCTATGTATTTCTTCATTAATAGGTGCAAAGTATATGATGCAAGAGCTAAACATGAGCACAACAATTGCCAAGTATCACATTATCCAAGACATTATAGCAATTTACTACATGTATCATTTTCCAATTCCAACCATATAACAATTTAACGAAGAAGAAACTTCGCCATGAATATTATGAGTAGAGCCTAAGGACATACTTGTCCATATGCTACAGCGGAGCGTGTCTCTCCCACACAACGAATGCTAGGATCCATTTTATTCAAACAAAACAAAAACAAAAACAAACCGACGCTCCAAGCAAAGCACATAAGATGTGAATAAAAATATAGTTTCAGGGGAGGAACCCGATAATGTTGTCGATGAAGAAGGGGATGCCTTGGGCATCCCCAAGCTTAGACGCTTGAGTCTTCTTGATATATGCAGGGGTGAACCACCGGGGCATCCCCAAGCTTAGAGCTTTCACTCTCCTTGATCATGTTGTATCATCTCCCTCTCTTGATCCTTGAAAACTTCCTCCACACCAAACTCAAAACAACTCATTAGAGAGTTAGTGCACAATCAAAATACACATGTTCAGAGGTGACATAATCATTCTTAACACTTCTGGACATTGCACAAAGCTACTGAAAGTCAATGGAATCGAAATATCCATCGAACATAACAAAACAGGCAATGCGAAATAAAAGGCAGAATCTGTCAAAACAGAACAGTTCGTATTGACGAATTTTATTGAGGCACCAGACTTCCTCAAATGAAAATGCTCAAATTGAATGAAAGTTGCGTACATATCTGAGGATCACTCACGTAAATTGGCATAATTTTCTGAGTTACCTACAGAGAATTTGGCCCAGATTCGTGACAGCAAAGAAATCTTTTTCTGCGCAGTAATCCAAATCTAGTATCAACCTTGCTATCAAAGACTTTACTTGGCACAACAAAACACAAAACTAAGATAAGGAGAGGTTGCTACAGTAGTAAACAACTTCCAAGACACAAATATAAAACTAAGTACTGTAGCAAAATAACACATGGGTTATCTCCCAAGAAATTCTTTCTTTATAGCCATTAAGATGGCTCTCAGTTTTAATGATGCACTCGCAAGAAATAGTATTTGAAGCAAAAGAGAGCATCAAGAGGCAAATTCAAAACACATTTAAGTTTAACATGCTTCCTATGCATAGGAATCTTGTAAATAAACAAGTTCAAGAAGCATAATGCAACAAGCATAGAAAGATAAAACAAGTGCTTCAAAAATTTAAGCACATAGAGAGGTGTTTTAGTAACATGAAAATTTCTACAACCATATTTTCCTCTCTCATAATAACTTTCAGTAGCATCATGAGCAAACTCAACAATATAACTATCACATAAAGCATTCTTATTATGAGTCTCATGCATAAAATTATTACTCTCCACATAAGCATAATCAATTTTATTAGTTGTAGTGGGAGCAAATTCAACAAAGTAGCTATCAAATATAGGAGGCATATTGTAATCATAATCAAATTTATCCTCCATAACAGGCGGTAACAAAAGACCACTATCATTATAATCATCATAAATAGGAGGCAAAGTATCATCAAA
This sequence comes from Lolium multiflorum, assembly GCA_030979885.1. Lineage (NCBI taxonomy): Eukaryota > Viridiplantae > Streptophyta > Magnoliopsida > Poales > Poaceae > Lolium > Lolium multiflorum. Next base: position 179,664,734 of record CM061752.1, read on the forward strand.
GTAAATTTTCTCCTCAATGCTTGGGGGACTAAAAATATCATGCTCATCAAAACCAGCTTCCCAAGCTTAGAATTTTCCATAGCATTAGCAACAATAGTGTTCAAAGCATTCATATTAATAACATTCCCATTAGCATACATATAAAGTTCCATGGGTTTTTTAATTCTCTCTTCAAACACATCATGTCCTAATTCAAGATAAAGTTCATAAAGATCTCTCATATTTTTGTTGTTTTCCATTATGCCAAACTAGTGTAAACAAGAAACAAAAAGTTGCAATTGCAGGATCTAAAGGAAATAGCTTCGAGCACTTACACAACGGCGCCAGAAAAGTACCGTTACCTGGAACCGGAGTATGAGTGCCTTTTACCTTTCCTCCCCGGCAACGTAAAAGTGGCTAGTTGCCGGGGTCCGTTGTGTGTGTGCCGTTTACCTTTCCTCCCCGACAACGGAGCCAGAAAAGTGCTTGATGTCTACGGGAGCTTCTATTCTTGTAGACAGTGTTGGGCCTCCAAGAGCAGAGGTTTGTAGAACAGCAGCAAGTTTCCCTTAAGTGGATCACCCAATGTTTATCGAACTCAGGGAGGAAGAGGTCAAAGATATCCCTCTCATGCAACCCGCAACCACAAAGCAAGAAGTCTCTTGTGTCCCCAACACACCTAATAGGTGCACTAGTTCGGCGAAGAGATAGTGAAATACGGTGGTATGAATATATAAGTAGTAGCAATACCATAAAAGTGCTTGTGGCGTGTAGTTGGTGGTGGTGATATAGCAAAGTAGTAAACAAGAAAAAGAAACAAGCAGCGATAGCAGTATTTAGGAACAAGGCCTAGGGATTAGACTTTCACTAGTGGACACTCTCAACTTTGATCACATAACAAAATAAATAGATAGATGCTAGACTCTACACTCTTTTGTTGGATGATGAACACCACTAATTGCGTAGGATTACACGAACCCTCAATGCCGGAGTTAACAAGCTCCACAATATTCAATGTTCATATTTAAATAACCTTAGAGTGCATGACAGATCAACACAACTAAACCAAGTACTAACGTAGCATGCACACTGTCACCTTCACGCTACGAAAGGAGGCATAGATCACATCAATACCATCATAGCAATAGTTAACTTCGTAATCTACAAGAGATCACAATCATAGCCTACGCCAAGTACTAATACGGATGCACACACTGTCACCATTACACTGTGCAGGAGGAATAAAACTACTTTAATAACATCACTAGAGTAGCACATAGTTGAATTGTGATACAAAACACATTGCAATCATAAAGAGATATAAATAATCACTTCACTATGCCATTCATAACGTGAATAAGTATTCTGTGAAATATAGCCTAAGAGACCCACACGGTGCACACACCTGTCACCTTTACACACGTGGGACAAGGAGTCTCCGGAGATCACATAAGTAAAACCCACTTGACTAGCATAATGACATCTAGATTACAAGCATCATCATATGAATCTCAATCATGTAAAGCAGCTCATGAGATTATTGTATTGAAGTACATAGGAGAGAGATTAACCACATAGCTACAGCCCCGAGCCTCGATGGAGAACTACTCCCTCCTCATGGGAGACATCAGCGTTGATGGAGATGGCGGTGGTGTCGATGGAGGAGCCTTCCACTTCCCCGTCCCGGCGGCGTGCCGGAACAGAGTCCTGTCCCGATCTTGGCTGGCCGGCGGCGGAAGGTTTCTCGTGGCTTTTTTTTCTCGAGGTTTTAGGTCAAGGGCTTCTTATAGGCGAAGAGGCGGTGTCGGAAGGTCAACGAGGCGACGACACCATAGGGGGTGCGAGCCACCCCGCGCGGCTATGGTCTGGGCGTGGCCCCCTCGCGACTCCGGGTGTTCGGATGCTTCCGGGATTCTAAGGTGCCGGGCGTTGATTTCGTCCAATTCCGAGAATATTTCCTTACTAGGATTTCTAAAACCAAAGAGAAAAAGAACTGGCCCTTCGGCATCTCGTCAATAGGTTAGTTCCGTAAAATGCATAAATATGACATAAAGTGTGCATAAAACATGTAGATATCATCAATAATGTGGCATGGAACATAAGAAATTATCGATACGTCGGAGACGTATCAGCATCCCTGCTTAGTTTCTCGTCCGAGCAGGTAAACGATAACAAAGATAATTTCTTGAGTGACATGCCATCATAACCTTGATCATACTATTGTAAGCATATGTAGTGAATGCGATCAAAACAATGTAAATAACATGAGTAAACAACTGAATCATATAGCAAAGACTTTTCATGAATAGTACTTTCAAGACAAGCATCAATAAGTCTTGCATAAGAGTTAACTCATAAAGCAATAATTCAAAGTAGAGGTATTGAAGCAACACAAAGGAAGATGAAGTTTCAGCGGTTGCTTTCAACTTGTAACATGTATATCTCATGGATATTGTCAACATAGAGTAATATAACAAGTGCAATATGCAAGTATGTAGGAATCAATGCAAAGTTCACACAAGTGTTTGCTTCTTGAGGTGGAGAGAGATAGGTGAAAAGTAAAAGAATGGTCCTTCAAAGAGGAAAGCATCGATTGCTATATTTGTGCTAGAGCTTTGATTTTGAAAACAAGAAACAATTTTGTCAATGGTAGTAATAAAGCATATGTATCATGTAAATTATGTCTTACAAGTTGCAAGCCTCATGCATAGTATACTAATAGTGCCCGCACCTTGTCCTAATTAGCTTGGACTACCGGGATTATCGCAATGCACATGTTTTAACCAAGTGTCACAAAGGGGTACCTCTATGCCGCCTGCTGTGGTGACCCAGCGTACCACTGCATGGTGTAGTACACAAGTCGTTGACATAACACAAGTGAAACACCGTTCCACTCATATTACATCTCTCAGAGTGGTACAACAGAAACATATGCGAGTCCAAGGTATGTCTATAGAAGTACACACGAACTGTTTACATAAGATCAACATAGCCTCCTACTTTACAGTGAGGTAAAACTTCAAATAAAGCTCCAGAAGAACGACTCGTAGTCTATCTTATTGCTAACTCAAGTTTAAGAGCTACTTGGCTTGCTATAGATTTCTAGCTACTTAGGTGCTAGGATTAGGGAAAGGTTCCCTTCTATCACTAGTCTAGGTTTCCATTATAGCTGATGCAGAAGTTGACTCCATTGACTTCTTTGATTGGATTCTTCATCTTGTTGCAGTTGACTCCTTTGTCTTCGAGTTCCACGGTAGTTTCTCCTTCGGTGCATTGATCTAAGAAGGGGGTTCAAACGAGATAGAATGAGTACGAGCGTACTCAGCAAGTTCATATTAGGAAATATGTGTATCATGCACTAGCTACAGCCATAGACCATAAAGTCATAGGCCAATGCAAGTTTTTGTAATCATTTCTTCAAAAGGTTTATTTTATTCTGAAAACTATGCCCGTCAGTCTTCACAGGTTGACTAGAACTTCGTGGAGTTCCTTTCCGTTGCAGTTCCCTTCCCGGAACAGGGAGTGACAGTCACAATTCTTGATACCCTCTGCAGAGGTGCGTTACTTTACCCCACAAGAGATCTTAACCATGTTGCCGGCTGAGAGTATGTCCTCCTCGTCCACACTTCCTTTGGTGTGAGGCCCAGTATAAGATCCAAGCCAATCACTGCCTTCTCCGCGACCCTGCAAACCCACCCTTTTGTCCAACCGTACACCTCCAGTAGACTTCCCCCGATAATACGGCTTTACTCATGGTGTACTCCGGACAATCCATCATAGATCGTAGAGCCATCATCACTAATGGATGGGGATTTAAAAGGCTATCCCAACCTACGGCAGTGCCTCCAACACCCCGCCGGCTCTACCAATCCGTTGGCGTGCAGAAAAGATACAACTGACTTCCCAGAGCCATTATAGATCTCATGGTTAACGCGATTTGTACGGCGCTAGAATCACTGGACGGCATTGGTAATTAATCCTAGGGTGATATAACCCATGCAATGGAACCTCCACCATATCAACACATACCATGGTTCCATTGCCCACCACATAGTCATATTCATAATTGAAAAATAATACTTTGCTTTTCAATGCATGAGTGATAAGTATAGTACTTTGCATATAGTTTGATACAAATAATCAAATGACATGAGCAAGTGATGAACTTGCCTTTCTTGACTGCAAGATTATGCAGGCAAAAGCTTCGATACGTGATAACTCCAAATTCTGAAATATCATCATCGTCCGGTAAGGACAATGTTTAAAGAACTGGCAAAGATGCTATAATGCATAGTATGAGATGCAATCGTCCCGAGCGTAACCTAACCTCGATGATTTATGATGTATGAGTTGTAAAGATTTCTTTAGGGTTGGTTGCACTTTTAGAATGGTTCTCAAACAAGGTTCTTATTAGGGTTTGGTTATATTAGCATCATAACTAAGTGATATAAGACATCATAATAAGTACACACATAAAGAGTAGTGGTGGAACAATATGTAAAGAACAGTGGTCAATTTTAAGTTCTACAGGACATGGTTGATGATTATTTATATTATACTTCAAAAGAATAACTTTTGAAGAACATGTTAATTAAGAACTAGCAAGTATTTCAAATAAGAACTATGGCTTCTATGGTTTGATTAACATTTGTACTTCAAAAGAATAACTTTTGAAGAACAGGTTAAATAAGAATATGAACTACTATACATAGGAGCTATGGCTTTCTAGGGTTTACTATTGAATTCATTTAGTTCCACTAATAGGAACTAGTTGGGTTCTTAAGTTGAATTGGTTCTATATACAACAAGTATGGGCAGGTTTATTAGTATGGTTGATTATGATATCATATCAAAGGATGGTTATCCAGATGGTTCTATAAATTAGCTACTAGGGTTTTATGATTGAGGTTGATCTTAATGGTATGGTATATAGGATAGTGGTTAGTGGTACTAATTCCATTCATAAGTTAGGGTTTATACTTAGGTGACATTAGTGGATCATATAGGTTTTAATTAAGAATAGGAACATGAAATGATAGTCTCATGTGAATTGGTTCTATGTTGTTGGATCATATACATGCATTCATTGGTTACTCAGCAGGGCTCTACATGTAAAGTTGAAGTGGCTATGATCACATGGGCTAAACCCCTAGGTTTTTAGGGTTGCACTAATTTAGGATGATCACATGAAATAATGGGATCAAGGTCTTACTCAAATTTAAACTAGGGTTTCTAAATTATGGTACAACTCCTAAAATGATGATTGGTAATAGAGTTGTGGTTACTAATTACTTTGAATCAAAATTAGTAATGGTTTAACATTTTATTAATTTTTACAAGATTTAATAATTAGAGTAATTCTTATTTAGGTTTAATTAAGAATCAGGGTTTAATAATTGTTATTAGGTTTAAAGTATTTAACTTGTTAAGTTAAGATGTTTAATTAAACAATTGTTGGGCTACCAAAAATTATATTGGCTTATAATATTTTCTTGAGTTATTACTATTTAAAGAAAATAGTAAATGGTAATTTGCAAATTAGGGTTTATGAATTACCACTAATAATTAAGTTAATGCAAATATGATCAATAAAATTAATCTTAACATTTTACTTAGTTACTGAATAGTTAAAATTTAATTTTGAAACTTCACTAATTATTGAATTCAAATTGTATTTTAAATAATTGAAATGGCATAATTAATAAGGTTAAAAATAAGTGAATTTTTATTTTGGCATACATTTTTGTTTTATATTTTATTTGAATAGAGTTTATTTTTGTGAGCATTTTGATATATTATTCATATTTTTCTGAGTTGAAATGGATTTTATATGGTTTTACAAAGTTTCAGCAATTTACTGGTTTTTAAATTAAATAACAAATACTAAATGTACCGGGACAGATCTAGCCCTAGACACTGACTGGTGGGGCCTGTCTCCACGTCGGATGCCACGCAGGCAACGACTGGTCAAAGTGGACTGGGCTGTTGACCGCACCGGCGTTTAACCGCCGGCGGCCAGAGCACGGTGGCGCCGCCGCTATATGGCCTCCCTGGATGCGCGGTTGATACTAAACGAACGAGAAGAATACAAGGAACACGATGGTGGTGGTGGCTTGGCGAGGGGATCACCGGAGCTACGCCGGCGACCATGTCCCGCGGCGGTTTCTCCGGCGAGAAGACGAACGACGGCTACCTTCTAGGAAGCGAGAGCGGCTCTTGGGCTGGCTTCCTACGTGGGCTGGGCTGGCGACATGGGTTGCTACTGGGCTGCGATGGCCTGCCAGGTAAGCTCCTCTCTCTCTATTTTCTGTTTTCTTTTCTATTTTCTATTTTTATATTCTGGTTTGAATTTGATATTTGAATTCAAATTGATTTCTGTTTGTTTTTGCAGGTCCTAAATTATTTGAGTATCAAGATAACTTGATAATCATGCTTACTGCATGGTTTTGTTGTTTAAACAAATATTGTATTTTGATTAGAGTGACACTTTGTGAGGTTTAATTAAAATGGAAATGGTTAAGATATTGATCTCCATTCTTTTATAATTTAGGAGCCATTTCTGTTTAAATGATTTGAGAATTTAGAACATGTGCATGTTGAATATGTTATATTTTCTAGTGCTTAACCATATTGATTATTCACATAACATTTAGATATGACTAGGGTTTAACAAATAGTAAAGGAAATGAAATTGGTTCATGATTTTATGTGAATGATAGTTCTTAAGGTTGAAGAATTTGATGATGCTTCATTAATTGAAGTATAAAATAGACATGAGGCATGGCAGGGTTTTACTTGTAATCCAAAGTGATACTTGGATTGAAATGCAAAGGTGATCTAGGGTTTTAGTGGTGATCACCCATGTGATACACAATTAATATTTGGATTTGGGCATAAGCAAGAGTTAAGCTAAATTGGCTAGGGTTACTCCTTACTTAATTAGGATTCATGCATAATGGCAATACTAGGTTTGTCTCTAATGTTTGGATAACAAGGTTTAGGTTTAATGCCCTTACTCCTCCATACAAGGCATGAGGATTGGTTTGGGGTTAACTACTAATGATATACTTATTATTTTATGTGATAGATGAGATCTATTACTCATATGGGTTTAACTTATCATTTATATCTACAAGGTATAGTCATGCATTAGACAAGATCCACTCATTCCTCACTAATTCCTCTTTATTATTCCTCTCATCACACTAATCCTAGATTCTTAGGGTTTATAATTAATACAAAGTTGTGATGATTATGGAATTGGTTTCCTAAGGTATTGCTATTGGAATAGGGTTCTCATCTACAAGATTAAAGGTTGGTTTAAACAAGTAAGATGTAATACTACTCTAAAATTCTCTAGGATAGACATGGCTATGGTTAGCATCTATAATCTCTCTCACTTCTAAATGTCTTGTAATAGCCTAAGGTCCTACTCAAAATATGATGATATGATCCTATAAATATATGGTTTGCCTAGGGATTCTACCTTGGTATCTTCTGAAGCTTGTTCTTTAGGAAATCTGATAAACCTACATCTTGTGGTATGCCTCCACCTCCTAGCTTCTTCATCTTGATCCTAGCTAATTCACATGGAGTGGCTCTATGTGTTTGTTCCCATGTATCATGGTACTTGATGAGCAAATGGATGAAGGGTGTGGCTCTATTTATAGGCTTGGGCAAGCTCTAGTATCATGACACATAGGTGGTGACTCTTGTGTTGGTTTGATGAGTAAGGTGCTTGGGTGTCATGCCCTCATCCATAGTAATCCTTTGAGCATGAGGTGTCAAAGCTTGGAAAGCAAGTCATGTAGATATTTTCATCCTATGTGGCAAGATCATTATCCTCTCATATGATTTATTTTTGGATAGCCAAGTGGCATTTGTTACTAAATATCTTGTGGATGGTTTTATTATTGTGGATGAGTCACTATATCATATTGGATTGGATTTATATTATAATATTGATCAAAAGATCAAGGTTGAAGGTTATTCCTCAAATTTGGATAGTTGGTGTTTGATTTCACCAAGGCATGATCATATGAGTTTCAAAATACTCATAGTTAGTTTTATTCAAATAGTTTGAACTATAATTCGTAATGTAAATGGATTTAGTTTTATGATATTCCATATACTTAATAAGTTATGATTTAAATAAGAATGTGTGGCTTTTATGCACTTTAGACCCTGTGGTTTAACTTATTTATAAGTGAATTAAATTACACACAAAAGTAGTTGCTAACTTTTAAGTGTTTAATAAGTTAGGGTTTGATTCTTAAAGAATGTGTTGTTGTAAATCTAATTCCATTTGATCTAATCCATAGATCAAATCATCTCTACCCAAAATAAGGTTTTAGCAAAGATCACAGTGAAGTTTATAGCGCTTGACTTGATGATCTACTTCAATTCCAGCAAGTCAAGTGAAACTTCAGTTACTGTGGTAAGTTTTATTTGAAGCGCGAAAATTCCCCGGATTTTCTATGCATGAATGCAATGCACACTTTGGTGTTCTCTCATTTTATTGCCTCTAAACCTGGGATATTACATGTACAAAGGTCTAAGGAGAAAGCTCGCATTGGATTTCTCGCTATTGATTATTCTCAACTTAGACATCCATACCGGGACAACATAGACAACAGATAATGGACTCCTCTTTTATGCATAAGCATGTAGCAACAATTAATTTTCTCATATGAGATTGAGGATATATGTCCAAAACTGAAACTTCCACCATGAGTCATGGCTTTAGTTAGCGGCCCAATGTTCTTCTCTAACAATATGCACGCTCTAACCATAAGGTGGTAGATCGCCCTTACTTCAGACAAGACGAACATGCATAGCAACTCACATGATATTCAACAATGAGTAGTTGATGGCGTCCCGGAACATGGTTATCGCACAACGAGCAACTTAATAAGAGATAAAGTGCATAAGTACATATTCAATACCACAATAGTTTTTAAGCTATTTGTCCCATGAGCTATATATTGTAAAGGTGAAGAATGGAAATTTAAAGGTAGCACTCAAGCAATTTACTTTGGAATGGCGGAGAAATACCATGTAGTAGGTAGGTATGGTGGACACAAATGGCATAGTGGTTGGCTCAAGTATTTTGGATGCATGAGAAGTATTCCCTCTCGATACAAGGTTTAGGCTAGCAAGGCTATTTGAAACAAACACAAGGATGAACCGGTGCAGCAAAACTCACATAAAAGACATATTGTAAACATTATAAGACTCTACACCGTCTTCCTTGTTGTTCAAACTCAATACTAGAAATTATCTAGACCTTAGAGAGACCAAATATGCAAACCAAATTTTAGCATGCTCTATGTATTTCTTCATTAATAGGTGCAAAGTATATGATGCAAGAGCTTAAACATGAGCACAACAATTGCCAAGTATCACATTATCCAAGACATTATAGCAATTTACTACATGTATCATTTTCCAATTCCAACCATATAACAATTTAACGAAGAAGAAACTTCGCCATGAATATTATGAGTAGAGCCTAAGGACATACTTGTCCATATGCTACAGCGGAGCGTGTCTCTCTCCCACACAACGAATGCTAGGATCCATTTTATTCAAACAAAACAAAAACAAAAACAAACCGACGCTCCAAGCAAAGCACATAAGATGTGACGGAATAAAAATATAGTTTCAGGGGAGGAACCTGATAATGTTGTCGATGAAGAAGGGGATGCCTTGGGCATCCCAAGCTTAGACGCTTGAGTCTTCTTGATATATGCAGGGGTGAACCACCGGGGCATCCCCAAGCTTAGAGCTTTCACTCTCCTTGATCATGTTGTATCATCTCCCTCTCTTGATCCTTGAAAACTTCCTCCACACCAAACTCAAAACAACTCATTAGAGAGTTAGTGCACAATCAAAATACACATGTTCAGAGGTGACATAATCATTATTAACACTTCTGGACACTGCACAAAGCTACTGAAAGTCAATGGAATCGAAATATCCATCGAACATAACAAAACAGGCAATGCGAAATAAAAGGCAGAATCTGTCAAAACAGAACAGTTCGTATTGACGAATTTTATTGAGGCACCAGACTTGCTCAAATGAAAATGCTCAAATTTAATTAAAGTTGCGTACATATCTGAGGATCACTCACATAAATTGGCATAATTTTCTGAGTTACCTACAGAGAATTTGGCCCAGATTCGTGACAGCAAAGAAATCTTTTTCTGCGCAGTAATCCAAATCTAGTATCAACCTTGCTATCAAAGACTTTACTTGGCACAACAAAACACAAAACTAAGATAAGGAGAGGTTGCTACAGTAGTAAACAACTTCCAAGACACAAATATAAAACAAAGTACTATAGCAAAATAACACATGGGTTATCTCCCAAGAAATTCTTTCTTTATAGCCATTAAGATGGGCTCAGCAGTTTTAATGATGCACTCGCAAGAAATAGTATTTGAAGCAAAAGAGAGCATCAAGAGGCAAATTCAAAACACATTTAAGTTTAACATGCTTCCTATGCATAGGAATCTTGTAAATAAACAAGTTCAAGAAGCATAATGCAACAAGCATAGAAAGATAAAACAAGTGCAGCTTCAAAAATTTAAGCACATAGAGAGGTGTTTTAGTAACATGAAAATTTCTACAACCATATTTTCCTCTCTCATAATAACTTTCAGTAGCATCATGAGCAAACTCAACAATATAACTATCACATAAAGCATTCTTATTATGAGTCTCATGCATAAAATTATTACTCTCCACATAAGCATAATCAATTTTATTAGTTGTAGTGGGAGCAAATTCAACAAAGTAGCTATCAAATATAGGAGGCATATTGTAATCATAATCAAATTTATCCTCCATAACAGGCGGTAACAAAAGACCACTATCATTATAATCATCATAAATAGGAGGCAAAGTATCATCAAAGTAAATTTTCTCCTCACTGCATGGGGGACTAAAAATATCATGCTCATCAAAACCAGCTTCCCCAAGCTTAGAATTTTCCATAGCATTAGCAACAATAGTGTTCAAAGCATTCATATTAATAACATTCCCATTAGCATGCATATAAAGTTCCATGGGTTTTTTAATTCTCTCTTCAAACACATCATGTCCTAATTCAAGATAAAGTTCATAAAGATCTCTCATATTTTTGTTGTTTTCCATTATGCCAAACTAGTGTAAACAAGAAACAAAAAGTTGCAATTGCAGGATCTAAAGGAAATAGCTTCGAGCACTTACACAACGGCGCCAGAAAAGTATTGTTACCTGAACCGGAGTATGAGTGCCTTTTACCTTTCCTCCCAACGGCGCTTAAAAGTGGCTAGTTGCCGGGGTCCGTTGTGTGTGTTTCCTTTCCTCCTGTGCAACGGCGCCTTAAAAGTGCTTGATGTCTACGGGAGCTTCTATTCTTGTAGACAGTGTTGGGCCTCCAAGAGCAGAGGTTTGTAGAACAGAAGCAAGTTTCCCTTAAGTGGATCACCCAAGGTTTATCGATCTCAGGGAGGAAGAGGTCAAAGATATCCTCTCATGCAACCCGCAACCACAAAGCAAGAAGTCTCTTGTGTCCCCAACACACCTAATAGGTGCACTAGTTCGGCGAAGAGATAGTGAAATACATGTGGTATGAATATATAAGTAGTAGCAACGGTACCAGAAAAGTGCTTGCTGGCGTGTAGTTGGTGGTGGTGATATAGCAGACAGTAGTAAAACAGTAAAACAGTAAACAAGCTAGGGATTAGACTTTCACTAGTGGACACTCTCAACTTTGATCACATAACAGAATAAATAGATAGATGCTAGACTCTACACTCTTTTGTTGGATGATGAACACCACTAATTGCGTAGGATTACACGAACCCTCAATGCCGGAGTTAACAAGCTCCACAATATTCAATGTTCATATTTAAATAACCTTAGAGTGCATGACAGATCAACACAACTAAACCAAGTACTAACGTAGCATGCACACTGTCACCTTCACGCTACGAAAGGAGGCATAGATCACATCAATACCATCATAGCAATATTTAACTTCGTAATCTACAAGAGATCACAATCATAGCCTACGCCAAGTACTAACACGGATGCACACACTGTCACCATTACACCGTGCAGGAGGAATAAAACTACTTTAATAACATCACTAGAGTAGCACATAGTTGAATTGTGATACAAAACACATTGCAATCATAAAGAGATATAAATAAGCACTTCACTATGCCATTCATAACAATGAATAAGTATTCTGTGAAATATAGCCTAAGAGACCCACACGGTGCACACACTGTCACCTTTACACACGTGGGACAAGGAGTCTCCGGAGATCACATAAGTAAAACCCACTTGACTAGCATAATGACATCTAGATTACAAGCATCATCATATGAATCTCAATCATGTAAAGCAGCTCATGAGATTATTGTATTGAAGTACATAGGAGAGAGATTAACCACATAGCTACCGGTACAGCCCCGAGCCTCGATGGAGAACTACTCTCCTCATGGGAGACAACAGCGTTGATGGAGATGGCGGTGTCGATGGAGGAGCCTTCCGGGGGCACTTCCCCATCCCGGCGGCGTGCCGGAACAGAGACTCCTGTCCCCCACATCTTGGCTTCGCGATGGCGGCGGCCCTGGAAGGTTTCGCCGTGGCTTTTTCGTCTCGAGGTTTTAGGTCGAGGGCTTGTTATAGGCGAAGAGGCGGCGCCGAAGGTCAACGAGGCGACGACACCATAGGGGGCGCGGGCCACCCTGTGCCGCTCGGCCTATGGTCTGGGGGCCCGTGGCCTCCTGGCGACTCTCGGGTGTTCTGGATGCTTCCGGGGATTCTAAGGTGCTGATTTCGTCCAATTCCGAGAATATTTCCTTACTAGGATTTCTAAAACCAAAAATAGCAACTTCGGCATCTCGTCAATAGGTTAGTTCCAAAAAATATGACATAAAGTGTGCATAAAACATGTAGATATCATCAATAATGTGGCATGGAACATAAGAAATACGTCGAGACGTACGCATCCGCTGGTCACCCAAACGCCCAAAACGGACGGCCAAGCGCGTCCGTTTGGGTCAGCCGGTTGGAGATGCCCTTAACACCTTAATACGGTGTCCGGCGCTCCGAGCCCATCCCCGGTTCACGGGGAACATTTCAGGCACAACAAAATGCGAGGCGAGGAGAGGCAGGCCCGACGCGTCAGCGGCACATTCAAGTTTAACATAAACCCACACCTACCTCGTGACGGAAGCTACTGGCGCGAAGCGACGGTGCAGTTTCCGCGGAGGCGCGACGAAGCGTCTCGTCGCGCCTAGCTCTCCGTGTCGGCGTTAATGAGCGCCACCAACCGCTCCCCCGCCTTCCTCCGCCCTATAAAAAGGGCGCTCTCGCATCGTCCCTCACACACAAACCCTAGTGCCTCTCTCCCTAACCCTAGCCGCTACCATCTCAAGAGTCGACGACATGGATGGTAGAGGCAGAGGCCGAGGCCGAGGTCGTGGTCATGGTCGTTGTCGCGGCAGAATTGCACGGTCGATGTCGCCTGCGACGTCGTCATCGTCATTGCCGTACCTGCAAGAGGAGCACCAAGTGTTGTTCGAGTTCGTCGTCATCCTCAATGGCGACCCACTCTTTTCCCCAAGTTGCCGGCAACGAGCCGACTGTGCTGCATCTGCGGGAGGCTGCCTGCGACTGCTGCCGGTGGACGGTGGACGTGCTCTTCGACGGGCGCGGCAAGATGTACCTCCACACCGGCTGAGAGAAGTTTGCGTGATACCACGACCTCCAAGCCAACTGTGTGCTCACATTCTCCTACCTAGGCGACGCGGATATGAGTGTCAAGGTGTTCGACGACACGGCCTGCCACCAGCACTACCACGACGACGACGATGAGGACGCCAAGTGTTTTTTCTTCGCAGCGCAAATGGTAACGGAGGTTTCTGGATGTTCTTCCTCTAAAGGATCAACAAGGCTATCATTATCAGCTGGATTTTCCATTTTGGGTACATGAGAGTGTTCTTTCTTGGCAACGAACATACAAAATGTGCGATGCCAGCACTAGTTAGGTTTCCTAATTTTGCATTATTTTAACTACGTATTAGTTTGTGAAAACCATGTTCCAAACTATGTCTTAGTTTGTGTAAAACATTGTTCCCAATTATATTAGTTTGTGAAATGTTCCCCCTCTCTGTTTAAATTGAAAATGCAAAAAAAAAAATATTTTAATGTTAAAATAAATTTGGGAGCGGCGTTTGAGGGACGCGGCTGGGAGCGACATCGCGACACGAAGAAAACACGTCCCTCGACGCTCGATCTGGTACCATTTGAGGTACGCTTTGGAGGACGCGGCTGAAGATGCTCTATCACTCGGCTTCATTCCAAACGTCGTCCCGCAAGGTGTTGTAGCTTTTGGGGAACGTCTGTTTCCAGTTGTATCCCCCAACGAGGCCCAAAACATTTAATTAGCCAGAACATAATATTTTTATGCAACTTTAATTATATTTTACAATTTTCAATGAGAACGCCTAGTTGATCTACTCTAGTCTACTTGGCGTCCTTCGGGGCGCTCCACGACCCCTCCCCATCGTCTCCTTTATGCTCCTTCGCTTCTCCGCCGCACCGCCACGCGCCGACGCTCCCTCCATAGCCCCGCGAAAAAGCTCGGTGTTTCGTCGCCGCTCCTCCACAGAGAAGCGGTAGCCCGTTGGAGGAAGACATCGATGGCGTAGCACCGCTGCTCCTCGGGGGATGTAGGCTAGGAGCGGTGAAGGCGGATGTGGAGGTGCATGGCCGTCGCTGATGCGACCCAACATTGCGTAGGTGGCGGTAAAGCAACGATGCATGTTCTCGTGAAGGCGAAGGGAAGGTGGCCGCCGGCGATACGTGTCGGAGGCGAAATGCCGATGGGACATCTCGCTGCTCCGCCTAGGAAACATTGTCACCATTAGTCAAAGGTGCAACGCTTCGATTACTGTCGCTGATATGGCTGGACTGCCACTCTCCACGCCTTATTGGGTCGTGTCGGATGAAAAGGGGCTTCGGGCGCGAGGTTAGGGGCGGTCAAACGTACGGCACCCCAAATCTCTTTGGATGACGCGGCTGGAGATGCTCTAAGTTCTAAATAAAATATTGCACTCAACTAGTATCTACTTATATATCATAGTAGTGTTTGAAGACCTAGGGTTACGCGAGTGCGGCAACGATTGTGTCGTGGGTTACCGTTGTCCCTCTCATCCTCCAATCCTCTCTCCCTCATCACCTTCTCAGGCTCATCACAGAAGATGAGAAGCAATCCTTATGAGAAGAACATCACTAGGATTGGATATGCGATCTTCACCTCTTAATCCTCCGTTCACCATTGTTTCCGCTTGCATAAGAGAGAGAGAGAGATTCACACTTGTACAATTAAGTTTGGAGAACTCTACTCATACATTTGCTTGTATTCGGTTTGATCTACGACTATGTTATAGACATCTACGATAATATTGAGATGAACCCTATTTACATTATGATTACCTCTTTGTGTTTTCCCCTCTCGTGTTTGAGTAATTCCCCGTAGACGTGGGAAATGTAGGGGATTGGTGAGATGTGTCGTGCTTTTTTTAATCCTCATCTATTTGTGGCTATGATAATTATTATCATGAGTGCTTTGATTTTTTGTATTATTTATAATGTTTATTGTCTAATTTAAAGGCCGCGACAACATTATCTAGAGGATGCCACATACATGATCTTGTTTACTAGAACTTCTGCGACTTTCAAGTGACACGGTAGACCTCAGAGTTGATCTAGTATGACTTGGGGATAACAAGGAACCATAAAGCCTATTGCATTGATCTTTTCTAGACCTTTATTGTTGTGTTGACGATGGCTGATGGTAACATGTAACATGACTAATGTAGTCAGATGAAATCTATCAAGAAGAGTCTTCACTACTTACAGGTTGTTTGCCTATTTATATCATAATATTATAATGTCTTAGTACACTAATCTCATCTATTTCATTTGTCACATTCACTATCACCATGAACTGGGATCTCGTTGCGCCTAACTTCTCATATGCAGGAACTCCAAACAACCCTCATAATCTTTTATTGTTTATGTTTTTTAACTTTCGTACTTTATTTTATCAGTTAATATTCAACCACACCTGTCACTCGTCCTTTTTTCCTTTCATTACTTGCAGTCAATTCACTCAAGATGTGTGACAGCTTGGGTGCGACAGAAACGCCTATAAAACACTTGCCTTTGGGCTCTTTGATGGGATCGATATAAAACCAGAATTAATACTTCATTGAAACGTCCTTAAATGGTTATGTTCTCTTGTAGGTCATCAATACCTCAACTGTTCTTATATCAAAAGTCAGATATCACTATGTTGTCTTGATATATGTGGTTGCCATTCTAGTAACAAGCTTAACAAGCTCTTCACATGATGCTATTCCTTCTTTGCTTCGAGATCTTAATGCATATTTTACCATCAAGGATCTTAGGGATTTGTATTACTTTATGGGTATTGAGGTTCAAAAATCTCAAGATGGATTACTTCTTACACAAATAAAATATGCCACGATTCACTAGCCAGAGTTGGTACGACAAAGTGCAAATCTTCTCCTACACCGTTATCTTCATCTGAAACACTACCTTTGCATGAAGGAACTCCTCTTGGCCCTAAGGATAGTACACAATGTAGAAGCATAGTTGGTGGGATATTCACTTTGGCTCATAGAAGCATTTGCTCCCACTATGTGAATCTACATTTCGAAGTGTCAATAAATTTTAAAGTAAAAAATTTCATGTACATCTACACATTTTATGTTGGTGCACAAGTTTTCAAAAGAAACTAAAAAAAATTGTGGCTCCTGTAAAAAAGACAAATTTTGATGCTATAACACGACTACGTAAGGACATTTTTTTGTTTTTTTGTACACGCCACATAAAATATTATTTCTCCATAAAAACTTGTGCACTAACAAAGAATGTCACGATGTACACCAAAATAATTATGTCAGAATTTTTTGACATTTTTTAAATTGTTTTTTAATTATTTTGTATAATGGGAGCATTTGCTCCTATGAGCCAAAACGCCACCTCCATAGTTGGTGCTCTTTAATATTTGACTCTCACACGTTCAGACTTGTCTTTTTAGTGAACAAAATTTATCAGTATCTTCATGCTGCAACAACAACTCATTGGACAGCCGCAAAGAGAATTATGAGACATGTCAAAGACACATTAAAAGTTGGTATCACATTCATATGGTCATCATCTACTCTTTTGAGTGCTTTTTCATATGCAGACTAGGTTGGTCGTCTTGATGATCGAAGATCCACCGAAGGCTTTGCTATATTCCTTAGACTCGCAAGCAAGCAACAATGTCTACTGAATATGAGTACAAATCTCCGGGGAATGCCACTGCTCAATTGATATGGGTTTAAGCTCTTCTTGTTGAGTTCGGTGACAAGCTACAAGTAATACCATATCTATGGTGTTACAATTTAGATGCTACCTACTTATCAGCAAATTCTATCTTACATGCCCCTATTGAACATATAGAGATAGATTATCATTTTGTGAAAGAAAGAGTAACAAATAAACTTAAGATATCAAATTTATTTGTGAAAGGATCAAGTTGTTGATGGCTTTACCACTTTCTGTCAATAAACTAGTAGATGAGTTTAAACGTTATGTAAATATTCATACGGGTTTAGATTAAGAGGGGCTATTAGACATCCAAATGTACAATATAATATGAATATGGAGTAGTACACCACATCGTACTATACCCCACATGTACGACCGCGGTAGGGGCTATTTTCGCACCCTATATAAACACGCCACACGAGTCCGAGAGGACATCGATTTCTGCCTAGAACAACAGGTGGAACTCACTCGTCATTTTATACACCTTGTATGAAAATATGATGACTTTTGACCGGAAATAGCTAGTGGCGCACATGTTTATTCAAAGTTTGAAAAAAGGCAACCTAAAAGTTTTTTTAATTGAAATAATTTTTTGTATGTACATATTATTTTGAAACTTATTCTGTCAATTTTCAAGGAAAAAGATGATTATATGTGACCTACATAAAAATATCAAAATGGCACTATAATTATTAGATTTGTACAATTCAAAGAAATACAAATTTCTCCTTTTCGTGTATGCAACATATGATCGTATTTTCACTTGAAAAGATAACATGTAAATATAAAAATTTATTTTGAAAAATTCAAAAACATTTAATTAGACGTCTTGATTTTTATAAAACAAGTTTGACCCCCCCCCCCCCTCTCTCAAAAAGCTGGAAAAGGAGATGGGTAGCGCAGCAGCACGCACGCCGGTGAGTTGCTGCAACCTGAAATAGGCCCCAATCTGAACCATCAACTTGAGCCGTCCGCCGCCGCCACTGGCCACTTCTCTGCCCGGAGCACTCCTCGCCATCCTATCGGGATCTAACCCCACCGAGCCGCTGCTCTCATCCCCGCCCGGCCTTCTCCCAGTGGTCAAAGGCTCCATCGATGACCCCTTCGCCCCTCCCCCTTTCGGCGGCACACCGCAATCTAGCCCCTCCCCTGGTCGGACGCTGCCGGCGAGCCAGCGTCCTTCCCGCCACCAGCTCGGGGACAGTGTTGATCGACACCGCCCAGATCTCATACCGTGTTCCGCCGCTTCCCGCCACCAGCTCGGGGACAGTGCATCACTTGCCAGACATCCATGATACGCGTACAACACGCGTCCTTTGGGAACCCCAAGAGGAAGGTGTGATGCGTACAGCAGCAAGTTTTCCCTCAGTAAGAAACCAAGGTTTATCGAATCCGGGAGCCAAGAAGCACGTTGAAGGTTGATGGCGGCGGAGTGTAGTGCGACGCAACACCAGGGATTCCGGCGCCAACGTGGAACCTGCACAACACAACCAAATTACTTTGCCCCAACGTGATAGTGAGGTTGTCAATCTCACCGGCTTGCTGTAACAAAGGATTAGATGTATAGTGTGGATGATGATGTTTGCAGAGAACAGTAAGAACGAGTATTGCAGTAGATTGTATTCGATGTAAAGAATGGACCGGGGTCCACAGTTCACTAGTGGTGTCTCTCCGATAAGATATAGCATGTTGGGTGAACAAATTACAGTTGCGCAATTGACAAATAGAGATGGCATGACAATGCACATACATGTTATGATGAGTAGTGTGAAATTCAATTGGGCATTACGACAAAGTACATAGACCGCTATCCAGCATGCATCTATGCCTAAAAAGTCCACCTTCAGGTTATCATCCGAACCCCTTCCAGTATTAAGTTGCAAACAACATACAATTGCATTAAGTATGGTGTGTAATGTAATCAACACAAATATCCTTAGACATAGCATTGATGTTTTATCCCTAGTGGCAACAGCACATCCACAACCTTAGAACTTTCTGTCACTGTCCCAGATTTAATGGAGGCATGAACCCACTATCGAGCATAAATACTCCCTCTTGGAGTTACAAGTAACGACTTGGCCAGAGCCTCTACTAATAACGGAGAGCATGCAAGATCATAAACAACACATATATGATAGATTGATAATCAACATAACATAGCATTCCATATTCATCGGATCCCAACAAACGCAACATGTAGCATTACAAATAGATGATCTTGATCATGTTAGGCAGCTCACAAGATCCGACAATGATAGCACATGAGGAGAAGACAACCATCTAGCTACCGCTATGGACCCATAGTCCAGGGGTGAACTACTCACACATCACTCCGAGGCGACCATGGCGGTGAAGAGTCCTCCGGAGATTCCCCCTCCGGCAAGGTGCCGGAGGCGATCTCCCGAATCCCCCGAGATGGGATTGGCGGTGGCGGCATCTCTCGAAGGTTTTCCGTATCGTGGCTCTGCACGGGATATTCTCGACGAAGGCTATATGTAGGCGGAAGGGTAGGTCAGGGGGCGACGCGAGGGGCCCACACGGTAGGGCCGCGTGGCCAGGGGCTGGGCCGCGCCGCCCTGGCGTGTCGCCGCCTCGTCGCCCCACTTCGTTTCCCTTTCGGACTTCTGGAAGCTTCGTGGAAAAATAAGACCCGGGCGTTGATTTCGTCCAATTCCGAGAATATTTCCTTACTAGGATTTCTGAAACCAAAAACAGCAGAAAACGAACGGCTCTCGGCATCTTGTTAATAGGTTAGTGCTGAAAATGCATAAATATGACATAAAGTATGTATAAAACATGTGTGTATCATCAATAAAGTAGCATGGAACATAAGAAATTATCGATACGTTGGAGACGTATCGCATCCCAAGCTTAGTTCCTACTCGTCCCCGAGCAGGTAACGATAACAAAGATAATTTGAAGTGCTGTCATAATCTTGATCAATAACTATTGTAAAGCACATGTAATGAATGCAGCGATCCAAAGCAATGGTAAAGACAATGGTTAAACAACTGAATCATATAACAAAGACTTTTCATGAATAGTACTTTCCAGACAAGCATCAATAAGTCTTGCATAAGAGTTAACTCATAAAGCAATAGATTCAAAGTAAAGGCATTGAAGCAACACAAAGGAAGATTAAGTTTCAGCGGTTGCTTTCAACTTCAACATGTTTATCTCATGGATATTTGTCAATACAAAGTAATATGATGAATGCAAATATGCAAGTATGTAAGAATCAATGCACAGTTAACACAAGTGTTTGCTTCTAAGATAGAAGGAATGGGTAAACTGACTCAACATAAAAGTAGAAGAAAGGCCCTTCACAGAGGGAAGCATGGATTGCTATATTTGTGCTAGAGCTTTTGTTTTGAAAACATAAAGAGAGCATAAAAGTAAAGTTTTGAGAGGTGTTTGTTGTTGTCAACGAATGGTAGTGGGCACTCTAACCCCCTTCCAGACAGATTTTCAAAGAGCGGCTCCCATGAAATTTTTATTTTTGGGTGGCACTCCTTCCAACCTCTACTTTCACAAACCATGGCTAACCGAATCCTCGGATGCCTGCCAACAATCTCATACCATGAAGGAGTGCCTTTTTATTTTAGTTTTATTTAGATGACACTCCTCCCCACATTTGCTTTCTCAAGCCACCTCGGGTGCCGTCCAACAATCACATACCATGGAGGAGTGTCTATTTTTTTGTAAAATTATGAAAGTTAATTAATTGGGGCTGGGAACCCCATTGCCAGCTCTTTTTGCAAAATTATTGGATAAGCGGATGAAGCCACTAGTCCATTGGTGAAAGTTGCCCAACAAGATTGAAAGATAAACACCACATACTTCCTCATGAGCTATAAAACATTGACACAAATAAGAGGTAATAACTTTTGAATTGTTTAAAGGTAGCACTCAAGCAATTTACTTTGGAATGGCAGAGAAATACCATGTAGTAGGTAGGTATGGTGGACACAAGTGTGATACGTCTCCAACGTATCCATAATTTCTGATGTTCCATGCTTGTTTTATGACAATACTTACATGTTTTGCTCGCACTTTATAATGTTTTTATGCGTTTCCGAACTAACCTATTAACAAGATGCCAAAGTGCCAGTCCTGTTTTCTTGTTTTTGGTGAAAGCTGTTGGCAATATTCTCGGAATTGGACGAAATCAAAGCAAAACATCTTATTTTTCCAACATCCTAACACCGAAGGAGAGCTCTGGAGCAAGGCCCACCCCCACGTGGCGGCGCGGCCAAGGGGGGGCGCCCCCTACTGTGTGGGCTCCCCAGAAACCCTCCTGCGCCACCTCTTCGCCTATATAAGCCCTTTCGATCTAAAAACGCGATACCGACCGACGAAACTCCAGAAAGACTCCAGGGGCGCCGCCGCCATCGCGAAACTCCACCTCGGGACAGAATCTCTGTTCCGGCACGCCGCCGGACGGGGAAGTGCCCCCGAAGCCATCTCCATCGATGCCACCGCCTCCATCATGCTCCGTGAGTAGTTCCCCCATGGACTACGGGTTCTAGCAGTAGCTAGTTGGTACTCTCTATCCCATGTACTTCAATACAATGGTCTCATGAGCTGCCTTACATGATTGAGATCCATCTGATGTAATCGGTGTTGTGTTTGTTGGGATCCGATGGATGATACATTATGATTAGTCTATCTATAAAGTTTGTGAAGTTATTGTTGCTGCAATCTTGTTATGCTTAATGCTTGTCACTAGGGCCCGAGTGGCATGATCTTAGATTTAAGCTCTATACTTATTGCTTAGATTGTATCTACAAGTTGTATGCACATGTCGCTGTCCGGAACCAAAGGCCCCGAAGTGACAATCGGGACAACCGGAGGGGATGGCGGTGATGTGAGGATCACATGTTTTCACGGAGTGTTAATGCTTTGCTCCGGTACTCTAAAAGGAGTACCTTAATATCCAGTAGATTCCCTAGAGGCCCGGCTGCCACCGGCTGGTAGGACAAAAGATGTTGTGCAAGTTTCTCATTGTGAGCACGTACGACTATATATGGAAAACATGCCTACATGATTAATGAATTGATGTTCTGTCTTAATGCTATTTCAATCCTATCAATTGCCCAACTGTAATTTGTTCACCCAACACTTGTCACTTGTTATTGGAGAGTTATCGCTGGGAACCCCGGTCCATCTCTCATCATCATATACTCGTTCTATATGTCATTGGAAGTAGTATCAACTATTTTCGGGTGCCATTGCTCCGTGTTACTGCTGCTGTGTTATCACATTATTGCTCTCATATTATGCTGCTTTCACATCACCCCCGTTACTAGTGCTTTTCCAGCTGAATTGACAACTCAGTTGTTAAGTCTTATAAGTATTCTTTACCTCCCTTGTGTCGAATCAATAAATTTGGGTTTTACTTCCCTCGAAGACCGCCGCGATCCCCTATACTTGTGGGTTATCAAGACTGTTTTCTCGCGCGTTGCCGGGGAGGCATAGCTCTACTCATAAGTTCACCTGGGAGTACACTCTACCTCTCTGTTTTTATTTTATTTTAATTTGTTTTGCTTAGTTTACTTTTGTCTAGTTTATTTGTGCTTAGTTTATTTTTTTCTAGTATTATTTTGCTTAGTTTCTTTTTGTTTTGTTTTACTTTTCTCATATACCCAAAAATCCATAAAAATTTGAAAAATCGAAAAATTAAAAACTGTTGTTATGGGAGAACCAACAACCTACTTGGAGCTTATAGAATATTATAATAATTATAGAGAATCAAGAACTGGTAAAGTAATGAGTGCCATGATAGAAAAATTGAATACAATTGCTAAAATTTTGCTTAAACACCATGATATAAATTGTTGCTCTAAAGAGGATACTAAACATCTGAAATTTCAATGTGGCTTTAGTGAAGAAGTTTTAATTAAGAACTATAATTGGAATAACTATATTCATCTTGGGTTCGAAGAGGTAGAACAATTTGTCTTATTTATGGGAGCCTCTGAGATAGAATCCTTCATGGTTAAAAATTATGAAACTTGTGTTGTTTGTAAGGACCTTAAAGATTATGTCTCTTCTATCCTTAATTTTTGCAATGAAAGTTATAGTGATAATCCTTATATCATTGATTATAAAGAGAGACTCATTAATGCACAAGAATGCACTCACAATTTGCAGGAACCTGTGGAAGAAGAAATTGATGAACCTGAAAGCTTATTGGATGAAAAAGAGGAGGAAATTGATGAACTGAAAGCTCATTGGATGAAAAAGAGGAGAGTGATGAACAAAAGGAGGAAGAATGGATTAGCTACCCATTCCAACCTTCTAATGAGAGTAACTCTTTATCTCTTACACTATTTGATTGTCCTCCATGCTTACCGAAAGAGGTTGAATGTTATGTTCCTGTGGATTCTCTTGAAATATTACCTATGAGTAAAACTTGTGAGAATAATTATGCTACCGTTATCTATGATAATCCATGCTACTTTGATAAATCTTATGATAATGCTTTGTTTGTGCCTGATGTCGAAATGCATGGTACTAAAGAATTTTGCTTGGCAAATGTTTATGATAAAGCTCTAGATGATGGTCCTATGTTACTTGATAATATTAATTGTACTACTAATGAAAATGGGATTGGAGAGTTCTTGACTTTATCTAGGAGTCCCATATCTCTTGAGAATGATCAATCACCTTGTTATATTATTGATAAAAGTGGGTTCGAAAGTTTTAATCCCACTATTTTTGAGCTTGATAAAAATTATGTGTCTATGGATCATGAAAAGAATGCTTTATGTGATAGTTATATTGTTGAGTTTATTCATGAAGCTACTGAAAATTATTATGAGAGAAGAAAATATGGTTGTAGAAATTTTCATGGTGCTAAAACACCTCTCTATATGCTTAAAATTTTGAAGTTACTCTTGTTTTATCTTCTTATGCCTGTCACTTTGTTCTTCATGAATTTATTTGTGTACAAGATTCCTATGCATAGGAAGTGGGTTAGACTTAAATGTGTTTTGAATTTGCTTTTCGATGCTCTCTTTTGCTTCAACTCTTATTTCTTGCGAGTGCATCATTAAAACTGTTGAGCCCATCTTAATGGCTATAAAGAAAGAACTTCTTGGGAGATAACCCATGTGTTTATTTTGCTACTGTTTTGTTGTGTTTTGGAAGTTTTTACTACTATAGCAACCTCTCCTTATCTTTATTTTATTGCATTGTTGTGCCAAGTGAAGCCTCTAATAGAAGGTTGATACTAGATTTGGATTTCTGCGCAGAAACAGATTTCTTGCTGTCACGAATCTGGGTATGATTCTCTGTAGGTAACTCAGAAAAATCTGCCAATTTACGTGCGTGTTCCTCAGATATGTACGCAACTTTCATTAGTTTTGAGTTTTCTGATTTGAGCAACGGAAGTACCTCTTAAAAATTCGTCTTTACTGGCTGTTCTGTTTTGGCAGATTCTGTCTCTGTTTTTTGCATTGTCTCTTGTGGACTTTAAGCAAGGCTTTCTAGACGTGGAGAGCTGTAGCTAATGTTTTATTGAGTTCTTGCAATGTGTCACTACAGGACTAAAAGTGGATTCAAGTTTTTTGAGTACTAACCCCTCTAATGAAGTTTATGAGAAGTTTGGTGTGAAGGAAGTTTTCAAGGGTCAAGAGAGGAGGATGATATATGATCAAGAAGAGTGAAAAGTCTAAGCTTGGGGATGCCCCCGTGGTTCATCCCTGCATATTTCAAGAAGACTCAAGCGTAAGCTTGGGGATGCCCAAGGCATCCCCTTCTTCATCAACTTATCAGGTTTCTTCTATTGAAACTATATTTTTATTCGGTCACATCATATGTGCTTTACTTGGAGCGTCTGTATGTTTTATTTTTGTTTTTGTTTGAATAAGATCGGATCCTAGCAATCATTGTTTGGGAGAGAGACATGCTCCGCTTTTTCATATGAACACTTGTGTTCTTCGTTTTACTTTTAATGTTCAATGATAAAAGTTGGAAGCTACAACACTTACTGATATTTGGTTGGAAAAAGAAAATGCCTCATATTGTCTTGAATAATTTGATACTTGGCAATTGTTTTGAGCTCTCAAGTAGATCATGATTAAGTTCTTGCACCATGTAGTTTGAACCTATTAGTGGAGAACTACCGTAGAGCTTGTTAAAATTGGTTTGCATGATTGGTCTCTCTTAAGGTCTAGATATTTTCTGGTAAAAGTGTTTGAGCAACAAGGAAGACAGTGTAGAGTATTATAATGCTTGCAATATGTTCTTATGTAAGTTTTGCTGTACCGGTTCATACTTGTGTTTGCTTCAAACAACCTTGCTAGCCTAAGCCTTGTACCGAGAGGGAATGCTTCTCGTGCATCCAAAACCTTGAGCCAAAACCTATGCCATGTGTGTCCACCATACCTACCTACTATGTGGTATTTCCTGCCATTCCAAGTAAATACTTCATGTGCTACCTTTAAACAATTCAAAATGCTTCTCAATTTGTGTCAATGTTTTATAGCTCATGAGGAAGTATGTGGTGTTTTATCTTTCAATCTTGTTGGGCAGCTTTCACCAATGGACTAGTGGCTTCATCCGCTTATCCAATAATTTTGCAAAAAGAGCTGGCAACGGGGTTCCCCCCAATTAATCATAAATAGACACTCCTCCATGGTATGTGAATGATTGGAAGGCACCCGAGGATTCGGTTAGCCATGGCTTGAGAAAGCAAAGGTGGGGAGGAGTGTCATCACTAAATAAAACTAAAATAAAAAAGGCACTCCTTCATGGTATGAGATTGTTGGCAGGCACCCGAGCATTCGGTTAGCCATGGTTTGTGAAAGTAAAGGTTGGAAGGAGTGCCACCCAAAAATAAAAATGTCTAATGGGAGCCGCTCTTTGAAGGTTTGTCTGGCAAGGGGTTAGAGTGCCCACTACCATTCGTTGACAACAACAAACACCTCTCAAAACTTTACTTTTATGCTCTCTATATGATTTCAAAAGTTGAAAAGCTCTAGCACAAGATTTAATCCCTGCTTCCCTCTGCGAAGGGCCATTCTTTTACTTTATGTTGAGTCAGTTTACCTACTTCCTTCTGAAAGATTGAGATGTCGCCTAGAGGGGGGGGTGAATAGGCAATTACAAACTCTTGCGGATTTGTCTTGTAAGAATGCGGAATTAAACTATCGTTTAGTTTACAAGCACAAACCCTAAATATGCTAAGCTCAACTAAGTGTAACAATAGCAACTAGAGCTAAGCAAGATAGGCACAAGATATATGTAGCACAAGTGATAGCAAGATATATGTACTTCAAGCACGATGGCTATCACAAGGAAAGAGAGCTCGGGTATAGAAATAACCGAGGCACGCGGAGACGAGGATGTATTCCCGTGTTCCCTTGCTTTGCAACAAGGTACGTCACGTTTGGAGGAGTGGAGGTCCCACGACGGCACGCGACCGTTGGGAACCCCAAGAGGAGGTGTGATGCGTATAGAAGCAAGTTTCCCTCAGTATGAAACCAAGGTTTAATCGAACCAGTAGGAGTCAAGAAGCACGTTGAAGGTTGATGGCGGCAGATGTAGTGCGGCGCAACACCAGGGATTCCGGCGCCAACGTGGAACCTGCACAACACAACCAAGTACTTTGCCCCAACGAAACAGTGAGGTTGTCAATCTCACCGGCCTTGCTGTAACAAAGGATTAGATATATAGTGTGGATGATGATTGTTTGCGAAAAACAGTAGAACAAGTATGAGATTGTATTTCAGATGTAGAGAATGGACGGGGTCACAGTTCACTAGAGGTGTCTCTCCCATAAGATAAATAGCATGTTGGGTGAACAAATTACAGTTGGGCAATTGACAAATAGAGAGGGCATGACCATGCACATACATATTATGATGAGTATAGTGAGATTTAATTGGGCATTACGACAAAGTACATAGACCGCTATCCAGCATGCATCTATGCCTAAAAAGTCCACCTTCAGGTTATCATCCGAACCCTTCCAGTATTAAGTTGCTAACAACAGACAATTGCATTAAGTATTGCGCGTAATGTAATCAATAACTACATCCTTGGACATAGCATCAATGTTTTATCCCTAGTGGCAACAACACATCCATAACCTTAGGGGTTCTTGTCACTCCCCCAGATTCACGGAGACATGAACCCACTATCGAGCATAAATACTCCCTCTTGGAGTTACAAGCATCAACTTGGCCAGAGCATCTACTAGTAACAGAGAGCATGCAAGATCATAAACAACACATAGATATAAATTGATAATCAACATAACATGGTATTCTCTATTCATCGGATCCCAACAAACACAACATATAGCATTACAGATAGATGATCTTGATCATGTTCGGCAGCTCACAAGACCCGACAATTAAGCACAATGAGGAGAAGACAACCATCTAGCTACCGCTATGGACCCATAGTCCAGGGGTAGACTACTCACTCATCACCCCGGAGACCATGGCGGTGTAGAGTCCTCCGGGAGATGAATCCCTCTCCGGCAGGCTGCCGGAGGCGATCTCCGAATCCCCCGAGATGGGATTGCGGCGGCGGTCTCTCGGAAGGTTTTCCGTATCGTGGCTCTCGGCAGGGGGTTTCGCGACGAAGGCTATTTGTAGGCGGAAGGGCAGTCAAGGCGCCACGAGGCCCAGGAGACAGTCGGTGCGGCCAAGACCGGGCCGCACCGCCCTACCTCCTGGTCACCTCGTGGCCCCACTTCGTTGAATCTTCGGTCTTCTGGAAGCTTCGTGTGAAAATAGGCCCCTGGGCGTTGATTTCGTCCAATTCCGAGAATATTTACTTACTAGGATTTCTGAAACCAAAAACAGCAGAATAAGAACTGTTCTCTTCGGCCTCTTGTTAATAGGTTAGTTCCAGAAAATGCATAAATATGACATAAAGTATGCATAAAATATGTAGATATCATCAATAATGTGGCATGGAACATAACAAATTATCGATACGTCCGAGACGTATCAGCATCCCCAAGTTTGCTCGTCCCGAGCAGGTAAACGATAACAAAGATAATTTCTGGAGTGACATGCCATCATAACCTTGATCATACTATTGTAAGCATATGTAATGAATGTAGCGATCCAAACAATGTAAATGACATGAGTAAACAACTGAATCATATAGCGAAGACTTTTCATGAATAGTACTTCAAGACAAGCATCAATAAGTCTTGCATAAGAGTTAACTCATAAAGCAATAATTCAAAGTAAAGACATTGAAGCAACACAAAGGAAGATGAAGTTTCAGCGGTTGCTTTCAACTTATAACATGTATATCTCATGGATATTGTCAATGTAAAGTAATATAACAAGTGCAATATGCAAGTATGTAGGAATCAATGCATAGTTCACACAAGTGTTTGCTTCTTGAGGTGGAGAGAAATAGGTGAACTGACTCAACAATAAAAGTAAAAGAAAGATCCTTCAAAGAGGAAAGCATCGATTGCTATATTTGTGCTAGAGCTTTGGTTTTGAAAACAAGAAACAATTTTGTCAACGGTAGTAATAAAGCATATGTATTATGTAAATTATATCTTACAAGTTGCAAGCCTCATGCATAGTATACTAATAGTGCCCGCACCTTGTCCTAATTAGCTTGGATTACCGGGATTATCGCAATGCACATGTTTTAACCAAGTGTCACAAAGGGGTACCTCTATGCCGCCTGTACAAAGGTCTAAGGAGAAAGCTCGCATTGGATTTCTCGCTATTGATTATTCTCAACTTAGACATCCATACCGGGACAACATAGACAACAGATAATGGACTCCTCTTTAATGCATAAGCATGTAGCAACAATTAATTTTCTCATATGAGATTGAGGATATTTGTCCAAAACTGAAACTTCCACCATGGATCATGGCTTTAGTTAGCGGCCCAATGTTCTTCTCTAACAATATGCATGCTCTAACCATTAGGTGGTAAATCTCCCTTACTTCAGACAAGACGAACATGCATAGAAACTCACATGATATTCAACAAAGAGTAGTTGATGGCGTCCCCAGGAACATGGTTATCGCACAACAAGCAACTTAATAAGAGATAAAGTGCATAAGTACATATTCAATACCATAATAGTTTTTAAGCTATTTGTCCCATGAGCTATATATTGCAAAGGTAGAGGATAGAAATTTAAAGGTAGCACTCAAGCAATTTACTTTGGAATGGCGGAGAAATACCATGTAGTAGGTAGGTTTGGTGGACACAAATGGCATAGTGGTTGGCTCAAGGATTTTGGATGTATGAGAAGTATTCCCTCTCGATACAAGGTTTAGGCTAGCAAGGCTATTTGAAACAAACACAAGGATGAAGCGGTGCAGCAAAACTCACATAAAAGACATATTATAAGCATTATAAGACTCTACACCGTCTTCCTTGTTGTTCAAACTCAAAACTAGAAATTATCTAGACTTTAGAGAGACCAAATATGCAAACCAAATTTTAGCAAGCTCTATGTATTTCTTCATTAATAAGTGCAAAGCATATGATGCAAGAGCTCAAACATGAGCACAACAATTGCCAAGTATCACATTATCCAAGACATTTTAGCAATTACTACATGTAGCATTTTCCAATTCCAACCATATAACAATTTAACGAAGAAGAAACTTCGCCATGAACATTATGAGTAAAGCCTAAGGACATATTTGTCCATATGCAACAGCGGAGCGTGTCTCTCTCCCACACAAAGAATGCTAGGATCCATTTTATTCAAACAAAACAAAAAAAACAAAAACAAACCGACGCTCCAAGCAAAGCACATAAGATGTGACGGAATAAAAATATAGTTTCAGGGGAGGAACCTGATATTGTTGTCGATGAAGAAGGGGATGCCTTGGGCATCCCCAAGCTTAGACGCTGAGTCTTCTTGATATATGCAGGGGTGAACCACCGGGGCATCCCCAAGCTTAGAGCTTTCACTCTCCTTGATCATGTTGTATCATCTCCCTCTCTTGATCCTTGAAAACTTCCTCCACACCAAACTCAAAACAACTCATTAGAGGGTTAGTGCACAATCAAAATATACATGTTCAGAGGTGACATAATCATTCTTAACACTTCTGGACATTGCACAAAGCTACTGAAAGTCAATGGAATCGAAAAATCCATCGAACATATCAAAACAGGCA
This sequence comes from Lolium multiflorum, assembly GCA_030979885.1. Lineage (NCBI taxonomy): Eukaryota > Viridiplantae > Streptophyta > Magnoliopsida > Poales > Poaceae > Lolium > Lolium multiflorum. The sequence goes on from CM061752.1 coordinate 179,695,260, forward strand.
ATGCGAAATAAAAGGCAGAATCTGTCAAAACAGAACGTCAAAGACGAATTTTATTGAGGCACCAGACTTGCTCAAATGAAAATGCTCAAATTGAATGAAAGTTGCGTAAATATCTGAGTATCACTCACGTAAATTGGCATAATTTTCAGAGTTACCTACAGAGAATTTTGCCCAGATTCGTGACAGCAAAGAAATCTGTTTCTGCGCAGTAATCCAAATCTAGTATGAACCTTACTATCAACGACTTTACTTGGCACAACAAAACACTAAACTAAGATAAGGAGAGGTTTCTACAGTAGTAAACAACTTCCAAGACACAAATATAAAATAAAATTACTGTAGTAAAAACATGGGTTGTCTCCCAGAAGCGCTTTTCTTTAACGCCTTTCAGCTAGGCGCAAAAAGTGTATATCAAGTATTATCAAGAGACGAAGTGTCAACATCATAATTTGTTCTATCATTCACAAGCATAGACATAATAGCATCAATCTTATCACTCAAGGAGGAGGTTTCTTCGACAGAATTTACCTTCTTACCTTGTGGAGCTCTTTCCGTGTGCCATTCAGAGTAATTAATCATCATATTATCAAGAAGCTTTGTTGCTTCACCAAGAGTGATGGACATAAAGGTACCTCCAGCAGCTGAATCCAATAGGTTCCGCGAAGAAAAATTCAGTCCTGCATAAAAGGTTTGGATGATCATCCAAGTAGTCAGTCCATGGGTTGGGCAATTTTTAACCAAAGATTTCATTCTTTCCCATGCTTGTGCAACATGCTCATTATCCAATTGTTTAAAATTCATTATGCTACTCCTCAAAGATATAATTTTAGCAGGGGGATAATATCTACCAATAAAAGCATCCTTGCATTTAGTCCATGAATCAATACTATTCTTAGGCAGAGATAGCAACCAATTTTTAGCTCTTCCTCTTAATGAGAAAGGAAACAATTTTAATTTTATAATGTCACCATCTACATCTTTATACTTTTGCATTTCACATAGTTCAACAAAATTATTAAGATGGGCAGCAGCATCATCAGAACTAACACCAGAAAATTGCTCTCGCATAACAAGATTCATAAAGGGTTTAATTTCAAAGAATTCTGCTGTAGTGGAGCAATAGGTGTGCATAACAAATCATTATTATTTGTGGTTGTGAAGTCACACAACTTAGTATTTTCAGGAGTACCCATTTTAGCAGTAGCAAATAAAGCAAACTAGATAAAGTAAATGCAAGTAACTAATTTTTTTGTGTTTTTGATATAGTAAACAAGATAGCAAATAGAGTAAAGCTAGCAACTAATTTTTTTGTGTTTTGATTTAGTGCAGCAAACAAAGTAGTAAATAAAATAAAGGAAGACAAAAACAAAGTAAAGAGATTGGGATGTGGAGACTCCCCTTGCAGCGTGTCTTGATCTCCCCGCAACGGCGCCGAAAATATCTTGATACGCGTACAGACGCGCGTTGGGAACCCAAGAGGAAGGTGTGATGCGCACGGCAAGTTTTCCCTCAGTATGAAACCAAGGTTTAATCGAACCAGTAGGAGTCAAGAAGCACGTTGAAGGTTGATGGCGGCGAGATGTAGTGCGGCGCAACACCAGGAATTCCGGCGCCAACGTGGAACCTGCACAACACAAACCAAGTACTTATGGCAACAGCACATCCATAACCTTAGGGGTTCTTGTCACTCCCCCAGATTCACGGAGACATGAACCCACTATCGAGCATAAATACTCCCTCTTGGAGTTACAAGCATCAACTTGGCCAGAGCATCTACTAGTAACGGAGAGCATGCAAGATCATAAACAACACATAGATATAAATTGATAATCAACATAACATGGTATTCTCTATTCATCGGATCCCAACAAACACAACATATAGCATTACAGATAGATGATCTTGATCATGTTCGGCAGCTCACAAGACCCGACAATTAAGCACAATGAGGAGAAGACAACCATCTAGCTACTGCTATGGACCCATAGTCCAGGGGTAGACTACTCACATATCACTCCGGAGGCGACCATGGCGGTGTAGAGTCCTTCGGGAGATGAATCCCCTCTCCGGCAGGGTGCCGGAGGCGATCTCCTGAATCCCCCGAGATGGGATTGGCGGCGGCGGCGTCTGGAAGGTTTTCCGTATCGTGGCTCTCGGTACTGGGGGTTTCGCGACGAAGGATATTTGTAGGCGGAAGGGCAGGTCAAGGGCGTCACGAGGGCCCAGAGACAGGTCGGCGCGGCCAAGACCTGGGCCGCGCCTACCTCCTGGCCACCTTGTGGCCCCACTTCGTTGACTCTTCGGTCTTCTGGAAGCTTCGTGTGAAAATAGGCCCCTTGGCGTTGATTTCGTCCAATTCCGATAATATTTCCTTACTAGGATTTCTGAAACCAAAAACAGAAAAAGCAACTGGCTCTTCGACCTCTTGTTAATAGGTTAGTTCCAAAATGCATAAATATGACATAAAGTGTGCATAAAACATGTAGATATCAACAATAATGTGGCATGGAACATAAGAATTTATCGATACGTCGGAGACGTATCAGGTCCCACGAAGGATTCCCCGCGCCACGAAGGCTCACCCTATTCTCCGAACCACACCCACGAAGGATAATGGCCCTTTCCTTATGGTTAGCTTTTCCTCCGCTCCGGAGATGGCAAGCTCCACAACCACTTCACAAGCTCCACGAAGGAGAAGCCCGGGCCCCTTCACAATCTTCCACGAAGAGATCACCGGGACACCAACCAAGCCAACTAGGAGGTCACCCTCCAAGAGTAACAAGCTCACGGTCTCTCACTCGAACTAATCATGGTGGAGAGCTCAACACTATGCAATGATGCAAAGCAAGAACACCGGAGGTGTTCAAGTCCTTCACACTCAAATCCCACCAAAGCAACGAATGCTAGGATGAGATTGGAGAGGAAGAACAAGGGGGAAAGTCAACCAAAGACTCCAAGATCTAGATCCCAAGAGATTCCCTCACTTAGAGAAGAAATGGTTTGGTGGAAGTGTAGATCTAGATCTCCTCTCTTAGATCCCTCAAGAATGAGCAAGAATCATGGGGGAGAACAAGAGAGAGAGCAACTTCTTCAAATGCAACAATGGAGGTGAGAGAAAAGGGAAGAAGTTTTTCAGCCCAAGGTGGAAGAAGGGCTATTTATAGCCCAAGAGCAAATATAACCGTTGGGGAAAAGTTGGACGAGTCAGTCGAGGAGGCCGGTCAACCGGGCTGGGGGCGGGCCATCCGGTCCAGGGCCCGGTCAGACCAGACCGGACCACCGGCCAAACCGGCGGCGAGACCCCGACCGGGGTCACTTTGTGTCGTCCAGGAGGTCACCCGGTTGGCGCCCGGTTGACCGGTCGGCACGCCGGGCCAGCCGGTTGGGAGGCCGGCTGACCGGGCGGCAGACCGGAACCGGCCGGCGCATGGGCCGGTCCGACCGGGTCCCTGACCGGGTGAGCAGGAAAACATGTTTATACAAAAACTGTGATAACTAATGCTCCCGAACTCCGATTGACATGAAACCAATTTTGTTGGAAAGATAACGACGAATAGAACCCCAACAAAAACTGGAAATATGGAGACTCCTCACAGAACATTTTATATGATTTTAGAGAGGGAGTCTCCCACCGTCAAGAAACGGTGAAGACGTCCAAACTCGAAAACGCAATAGAAGATGCATGCGGATTCCGTTTTCGATGAACTTGGGCTTGTTGTAAAGCTAGCAACAAGCTCAAGAACCTCACACAGAGAAACACCAAGAAGCAATAAGGATATGAAAAGTATGCAAAGGATTGAGCTCCCTAAGACGATGTGATCAAGTTACCCAACCGAAAGCCCCTCTTGATAGTGCGGCTATCTATCCTATAATCCGGTCTCCCAACATCCACCTTGAGACCGGTAAAAGGAAAACCTAGCAAGGCCATACCTTTGCCTTGCGCATCCCGCTTGATCTTGATGATAACTCTTCAAGCTTCACTCAAGCCGGAATGCCTCACTTGACCAATGTTGCTTCGTGAAGACTCACAAATGCTCCCCCATACACTATGATGGGAAAGCTCCATTGATGCACATCTTCACATGTCCATTATCACCAAATGGACGACAAGCTTCAAGCATGTGATCCACTCAAGATGCTCATCTTGAACTTGCCCAACTCAACCTTGTATCTTCTCATACTCACTTAAGATAGAGCATGGCTAATATTGAGTTCCACATAAGAACTCCATCTTCGTTTCTTCTTCTTGATCATATCACATATATATCTTCATACCGATGATCTTGATGCCAATACACAAGGTATACCTTTATCTTCATGGCATCCATACTTGAATCCAACACATGGAGTACAAGTAGCACCTATGGAATATTCCTTCATATAAACTCAATGAAAACATTAGTCCATAGGGGTTGTCATTAATTACCAAAACCACACATAGGGGCAATATACCCTTACAATCTCCCCCATTTTGGTAATTGATGACAACCACAATAAGAGGGTTTATATAATGAATATTAGAGACAAGTACGCAACTTATCCGAGAATAAGTTGTATACAAGAGGTTGTATTTGATATGGTCAAGTAACACAAAGCTACTAGCCCATATCAAAACCGGCTCTACTCACACAACTACAACAAATGCAAGGGATGTGAGTAGAACCAATATATATAGAGAAAACTCCCCCACAATGTATGCACGTGTGATGAACATGAATTCATTGCATACATTGTCAAGATTAACCTTTGGGATAGTTTCCACTATATATATACAACCATGCAAGACATATAAATATGGAATGCATGAGAGGCAAAACACTTAAGCACAAACCAAACTTAAGTATAAAACCATTCCCTTAAACCCTCTAAACTTCTCCCCCATTGGCATCGATTGTCAAAATGGGTGAAAAATTAGAAGGCCAATATAATGTGAGTTCCTCCCCAAAGTGTGCACTTCTCATAATTTGAGTGGAATCAAATGCACATATCCAATGATGAATACTAGAAGGAAGTCAAACTATATTGAGGATCAAAGATTGCAAAAAGATAACATGGTGAAGTGAGCTTCAACAAATAAAGCAAGCAATCAAAGATCCAATTGGACAAACAAAGATATCATGATAAGAGAGATATAGTGCTCTAAATAAAATAAGAAAGCTCCCCAAGGTTCGTGCACAATTTATAATGTTTGCATTTGAATACAATATGCACAAACATGGAATCCTCACTCCCTATATATCATTTAGAACACAACTAAGATAAAGAGAATATGCTTATCAAGAACAACTTTAGTCCAACAATTACGAGATATGAGTGCATGAAGAAAATAAATAAACCAAGCACTCATAAATCTTCTTTACCAACCCACTAAAAACAAAGGGGTAAAAGATGGTCGGCAAAGAACAAGGATATCAAGGTGATGGATTAACGCTCTTATGTATATGAGTTTCTAAAGTGGACAAAGTGATCCATAAAGAAACATGCACACACAAGAGGTTAACAAAATAGATAAGACAAGATATCCAAGATGAAGTCATAAAATATACCAAAGGATATTTACTTAAAAAGCATATATAGCCTATGGCTCCAATTTTCACTAGTGGTATACGAATGAACTTCAACCAAGTTAGATCTCAAAAACATTACGACTAACAATAAGGGAAGTAGAGCTAGTTGGAGTGTTTTGAGAAAGGCAACAAGTATCATAAATATGGATTTATTTCGCAATTTCATCAATATTGCACATAAGAGCTCTTTGAGGAATTGATATGCAATAAATTGCTAGAGGGCATATTTGGGTAGGTGAATCATAAACATGATGTATATATATATTCCCAACATATGCATCTTCTCAAATTACTCAAATGTACAATAAGAAGTTTTACTTTAAAAATGATTTTTCAAGAACCGCAATATTTTTGAAATAAATAATTTCATGCCAAGATACAACCTACAAGAGGTTGGATGCTATATGAGAATGCATGAATAAGATACTTGTTACCGAGATAGCAATGGCTTGATGTAGTAGATAAGAGTTCATCGATCATCCTAGCTTGACTCCAATTCTCATATGGTGACAACACCTTCCTTATAGATGAGACAAGCCTCCATTGCATCTCCAATGTACCTAAAACATCATTCAAGTACATCTTGGTCCCCAAACTTATTGGGTCCAACATGGTTAGACTAACCACAATATATAGGACACACTCCATATAAACATGTGCATATTTAGATGAAATTTGAATTTCATGCACATCTTAGCCATTTAGGATTTGATGGAGTATATCCTACATAATGGATCAAAAGAAAGCAAGCATGCTACAAGTATAAACAAATTACATATAAGCATGCACCAAAACTTTTAAAGATCCAAGAAGACACACTTTGGACAAAACACCAAATGAATTCAAGAAGGCATAAAGGTGTGACCGAACAAATTTGTTGTCCAAATTATATCAAAGAAGCAAATCACAAAAGATTTGTTCAACAAAGTTCAACAAATGAACTAAGAAGAGACCATTGAGCATTAAGGATGAAATAAAGCAAACATGCTCAAAGATTTATCTCATTCAACAAATAAAGCATAGAAGAAGGAATGAGATAGCAAAACTCCCAAAGGAGCAAGGTTCGAACAAATAAACCAAACCCACTACACTTTTCACAATGGCACAATGTACCGTAAGGAAAAGGTATGTATTCCAAAACAAACACTTGATATGAATCAAGGGGATTTATCAAAAGATTTTTCAAAGGGACAAGGAAGACATATGGGAGCAACAAAGATTTCTTGGAAATAAAATAAGGAAGTAAGAAACAATCCAAGGTGAAGATGATCCAAAAATTCAACCACATACAAGGTTATCAATTGTCAAAGACAATGAGTATATTGGAAATAATTTCCGGTGGAGTATTGACAATGATAGTAAGGATCAACTTCACAATAAAAGGCATAGGATAAGTATATAGAATTAAGCACTATGCACGGATGAAGATTCTTGATAACTTCAACTAGTCAAACAATCACGCACGGCAATGATTAGAATAACTTGAAGCAAACGGTGTCCCAAATAAGATATAGAGATATGTATTTGAGGAAAACCGTACCAAGAATTTCTTACTCAAACAAGAATCCATAAGATGAGCCAATAAAAGTTTTTCAATAGAAGTGGAGCTTGTTTGAGCAAACATGCCACCTAAGAACAAGATGACTAAGAGCATCAACTCTAAGTGGCATAACCTCATATGTTCACATTTTCTAGGCTTGTGATATGTACAAAACATATTACTCCCCCATAATGTGATAAAGCATTTCTTCTAAACAAGAGGCAACTAAAATTCAACTAGAGATGATTAATGGACATTAGAATTTGAATTTCTCATGAGTATGACATACCACATAGTGACTAGATAATCTTGCAATATCAATACTAAGTGGTGGTACCCATGTACACACATTTTAAAGAAAGAGAGATGCACAAAGCATATCACTCCCCCAAAATGGGATGTTCCATTAATCACTTCAAAGAGAGCCAAATAAGATATCATCAAGATGCATTAGGCTCAAAACAATACACAAGTATATGGTGAGTCAAACAAACATACTTGAATACACAAGATAAGCAAGTAAGACACAACACATACATACACATATTTGGTACAAAACCAAACATGCAAAGGGGCAAGTAACTTACAATAAACATGAAGAGTTGAAGTATAAGTTACCGCAAAGAGGAACATTGGATATAAGATATAGATGATAATCCATACGACTTGGCTTGGTAAAAATATAATATATGAAGATCCCTTAATTCTTCATGAAGTAGCCAAGTCTCCAATGCCCTCCACTTGTACCTATTGATCAAGTTTGAGATTGTTGGTCCCCAACCAAGTTGGGTCCTAAGAGGTTAGTCACAATAGGCTTGGCAACCCAAATGGTTCTTTTCTTGAAACCACTTTGAGTTCCAACAAACTTGGCAAACACATTGCCATCCTTATCCTTCCCTAGAGAATAATCATTATCAACAATTATAGGGTTAGATAAGGTACCACCTAAGCAAGAAGAAGCAAAGTGCCCCTTCTCACGACATAAGTAGCAAGTGTTCCCCTTTCTCTTCTTTATTGATTTCTTCTCTTGGGGAACAATATCTTGATTCTTCTTGGGAAGTGGCCTATCTTCAACTTGAGGTCGAGCATGAGCTTGACCTTGACCTTGTGGCCGTTTCCCTTGTTGTTTCTCACTCAAGTGCTTCTTCTTCTTCAATGGGCATGATCTAACATGATGCCCTTCAACCTTGCACTTGAAGCAAACCAACTTGGCCGGATCCTTGACTTTGTCTTGGCCCTTCTTCTTGTTGCTCTTGCTCTTGGACTTGTTCTTGTTATTGGAGTTGAATCCAAGTCCACTCTTGTCATTGGGGGATTGTTGCACACTTAGCATCTTGTCAAGTGCGGATTTCCCTTCATGACGCTTTTCCAAGTCTTTCTTCAAAGAAAGGACTTGGGCCTTGAGCTCTTCGATTTCCTCTACATGGTTAGTAGAAATACAAGTACTAGAGGAAGTAGAAGCTTCATTGTTAGAGCAACAAGGCAAAGTGAGTAATCCAACACAAGGTGTGTCACTAGTTTGACTAGATGGATTACAAGGACTAGCACATGGCAATATAGCATTTGTAGTAGAGATTGTGCTAATGTCCACATGAGGCTCACAAGATGTTACCTTAGTGATACTAGCCTCATGAGCTAACTTTAGCCCATCATAGGAAATTAGAAGGTCATCATGAGAGCCCGAGAGCTTTTTATGACTTTCTTCCAATTCCCTATAATTGCTAGTTAGCAACTCAAGTTGAGCCCTTAACTCAACATTCTCCTTTAAGATAGATGCTTCACAAGAAGTAGAGTTAGTAGCACAAGCATCAACAATAGTTTTCTCATTTTCATGCATATAGGATTCAATTTTTTGTGTAAGCATAAAATTAGTATGCTTCTCATCTTTTAGCTCATGCTTGAGGAGAGTGAATCTCATTTCCCCATTTTCAACATGGGACTCCAACTCCACTATGGTTTCCCTATATTTATACAAGGTATCCATAGAGTGTTCGAGATTAGCACGAGCTTCTTTATTACCACGAAGAGAAGCATAAACCATTGCCATATCATGCACCAAGGTATTATATTCTTCATCATTATCATCATCATCATTCTCATCATTAGAGGATGTGTTAGGAGTCAAAGTAGGAGATACCTTTGATCCATTTGCCATAAGGCACATGTGCATACCGGAGGATGAAGATGAAGATATTCTTGAATCCTCATTTGAAGTCATGTCTTGATCCATAGAGTGTTCGGTTTCCTCTACATTGTTAGTCAACAAGCAACTAGAGGAAATAGAAGCATTTTGATTATGGGAGCAAGACAAGGCAAGCATATCATCATGAGATCTATGTAAGCAATTTACACATGATATGCAAGGACTATCAACACAAGCATGTAGATTATTTTCAATGCTCGATGTGTTTAAGTCCAAAGAGGAAACATTGCAATGAGATAGAGATGAAGAGTCATCACTATTGAGCACAATATCAACATTGCAATTTCCCTCACCACTCACCATATCATTACCTTGTGTCTTGCAACACGTTGGTGAAGTGGAAGTAGATGATATATCATCACGGCCGGAGGTGGAAGCAACTTGGAGCTCTTCATGATGTGAAGAGGAAGAGAGCTCCTCGGAGTCACCACCGACCAATTGAGAAGTGGATCCACCAAACATTTCCTTAAGCTTGATCCACATCTCATGAGACGATTTTCGCTTTATATATATCAAGAACCTACGAAAATCGGGTCTCAAGGAGAATAAAAGCTCATTAGATACTAGAGCTTCAAGATGTAAGTTTTTCTCATCCTCTAAAGATAGATTTTGAGGATCCATCGGAGGAGAAAAACCTACATCTAGAAATTGCTCAATGTTTGGACACAAGGTCCGAAGATTGCAAAGCAAGCAATTTCGCCACAAAAGATAATTTGTGCCTGATACGTCTCCGACGTATCGATAATTTCTTATGTTCCATGCCACATTATTGATGATATCTACATGTTTTATGCATACTTTATGTCATATTTATGCATTTTCTGGAACTAACCTATTAACGAAGAGCCGATTCTTTGTTCACTGTTTTTGGTTTCTGAAATCCTAGTAAGGAAATATTCTCGGAATTGGACGAAATCAACCCAGGGGCCTATTTTCACACGAAGCTTCCAAGACCGGAGAGCTAACGAAGTGGGGCCACGAGGCCGGATGATAGGGCGGTGCGGCCCAAGCCCCGGCCGCGCCACCCTATGGTGTGGGCCCCTCGTGACGCCCCTTGACCTGCCCTTCCGCCTACAAATAGCATTCGTCGCGAAACCCCCAGTACGAGAGCCACGATACGGAAAACCTTCCAGAGACGCCGCCGCCAATCCCATCTCGGGGATTCAGGAGATCGCCTCGGCACCCTGCCGGAGAGGGGATTCATCTCCCGGAGGACTCTACGCCGCCATGGTCGCCTCCGGAGTGATGAGTGAGTAGTCTACCCCTGGACTATGGGTCCATAGCAGTAGCTACATGGTTGTCTTCTCCTTATGTGCTTCATTGTCGGATCTTGTGAGCTGCCGAACATGATCAAGATCATCTATCTGTAATGCTATATGTTGTGTTTGTTGGGATCCGATGAATAGAGAATACTATGTTATGTTGATTATCAATTTATATCTATGTGTTGTTTATGATCTTGCATGCTCTCCGTTATTAGTAGGGGCTGGCCAAGTTTTTGCTAGTAACTCCAAGAGGGAGTATTTATGCTCGATAGTGGGTTCATGTCTCCGTGAATCTGGGAGTGACAGAAACCCCTAAGGTTATGGATGCTGTTGCCACTAGGGATAAAACATTGATGCTATGTCCGAGGATGTAGTTATTGATTACATTACGCACCATACTTAATGCAATTGTCTGTTGTTTGCAACTTAATACCGGAAGGGGTTCGGATGATAACCTGAAGGTGGACTTTTTAGGCATAGATGCATGCTGGATAGCGGTCTATGTACTTTGTCGTAATGCCCAATTAAATCTCACAATACTCATCATATCATGTATGTGCATGGTCATGCCTTTCTATTTGTCAATTGCCCAACTGTAATTTGTTCACCCAACATGCTATTTATCTTATGGGAGAGACACCTCTAGTGAACCGTGGACCCCGGTCCTATTCTTTACATCTGAAATACAATCTACTGCAATTGTTCTTTCTCTGCAAACAATCATCATCCACACTATACATCTAATCCTTTGTTACAGCAAGCCGGTGAGATTGACAACCTCACTGTTTACTTTGGTTGTGTTGTGCAGGTTCCACGTTGGCGCCGGAATCCCTGGTGTTGCGCCGCACTACATCTCGCCGCCATCAACCTTCAACGTGCTTCTTGGCTCCTACTGGTTCGATAAACCTTGGTTTCATACTGAGGGAAAACTTGCCGTTGTACGCATCACACCTTCCTCTTGGGGTTCCCAACGACGCGTGCCGCGTATCAAGATCAAGCTCTGGCGCCCGGGAGATCAAGACACGCCTGCAAGGGGAGTCTCCACATCCCAATCTCTTTACTTTGTTTTTGTCTTGCTTTATTTTATTTACTACTTTGTTTGCTGCATTATATCAAAACACAAAAAAATTAGTTGCTAGCTTTACTTTATTTACTGTCTTGTTTGCCATATTAAAAACACAAAAAAATAGTTACTTGTTTTACTTTACTTAATTCCATGCATGTTTTTATTTCACTATTTAGGCTTAATGGAAAACAACAAAAATATTAGAGATCTTTATAGTATTTATCTTGAGTTAGGACATGAGGTGTTTGAAGAGAAAATTAAAAACCTATGGAACTTTATATGCGTGCTAATGGCAATGTTATTAGTATGAATGCTTTGAACACTATTATTGCTAATGCTATGGAAGAATTTAAGCTTGGGGAAGCTGGTTTTGATGAGCATGATATTTTTAGTCCCCCAAGCATGGAGGAGAAAATTTACTTTGATGATACTTTGCCTCCCATTTATGATGATAGTGGTATTTTGGTGCCACCTACTATGGAGGATAAAGTTTATTATGATTATACTATGCCTCCTATATTTGATGAGAATAAAAATGATAGCTACTTTGTTGAATTTTCTCCCACTACAATTAATAAGAATGACTATGCTTATGTTGGGAGTAGTAATTATTTTATGCATGAGACTCATGATAAGAATGCTTTATGTGATAGTTATATTGTTGAGTTTGTTCATGATTCTACTGAAAGTTATTATGAGAGGGAAACATGGTTATATGCATCTTAATAATATTAAGTTTCCCCTCTTTATGTTGAGAATCTTGAAGTTGCGCTTGTGTTGCCTTTCTATGCTTGTTGCGTTATGCTTACATGACTTGTTTATTTACAAGATTCCTTTTCATAGGAAGTGGGTTAGGCTTAAATTTGTTTCATACTTGCTTTTTGATGCTCTCTTTGCTTCAACTCTCATCCTTATGTGAGCATCATTAAAATTACTGAGCCCATCTTAATGGCTATAAAGAAAGCGCTTATGGGAGACAACTCATGATTTTACTACTGCACTTTTGTTTTATATTTGAGTCTTGGAAGTTGTTACTACTGTAGCAACCTCTCATTATCTTAGTTTTGTGCATTGTTGTGCCAAGTAAAGTCGTTGATAGTAAGGTTCATACTAGATTTGGATTACTGCGCAGAAACAGATTTCTTTGCTGTCACGAATCTGGGCCAAATTCTCTGTAGGTAAGTCAGAAAATTATGCCAATTTACGTGAGTGATCCTCAGATATATACGCAACTTTCATTCAATTTGAGAATTTTCATTTGAGAAAGTCTGGTGCCTCAATAAAATTCGTCTTTACGAACTGTTCTGTTTTGACAGATTCTGCCTTTTATTTCGCATTGCCTGTTTTGCTATGTTCGATGGATATTTCGATTCCATTAACTTTCAGTAGCTTTGTGCAATGTCCAGAAGTGTTAAGAATGATTATTTCACCTCTGAACATGTAAATTTTGATTGTGCACTAACCCTCTAATGAGTTGTTTTGAGTTTGGTGTGGAGGAAGTTTTCAAGGATCAAGAGAGGGAGATGATACAACATGATCAAGGAGAGTGAAAGATCTAAGCTTGGGGATGCCCCGGTGGTTCATCCCTGCATATTTCAAGAAGACTCAAGCATCTAAGCTTGGGGATTCCCAAGGCATCCCCTTCTTCATCGACAACATTATCAGGTTCCTCTAGTGAAACTATATTTTTATTCCATCACATCTTATGTGCTTTGCTTGGAGCGTCGGTTTGTTTTTGTTTTTGTTTTGTTTGAATAAAATGGATCCTAGCATTCATTGTGTGGGAGAGAGACACGCTCCGCTGTTGCATATGGACAAATATGTCCTTAGGCTTTACTCATAATATTCATGGCGAAGTTTCTTCTTCGTTAAATTGTTATATGGTTGGAATTGGAAAATGATACATGTAGTAATTGCTATAATGTCTTGGGTAATGTGATACTTGGCAATTGTTGTGCTCATGTTTAAGCTCTTGCATCATATACTTTTCACCTATTAATGAAGAAATACATAGAGCATGCTAAAATTTGGTTTGCATATTTGGTCTCTCTAAAGTCTAGATAATTTCTAGTATTGAGTTTGAACAACAAGGAAGACGGTGTAGAGTCTTATAATGTTTACAATATATCTTTTATGTGAGTTTTGCTGCACCGTTCATCCTTGTGTTTGTTTCAAATAGCCTTGCTAGCCTAAAACCTTGTATCGAGAGGGAATACTTCTCATGCATCCAAAATCCTTGAGCCAACCACTATGCCATTTGTGTCCACCATACCTACCTACTACATGGTATTTCTCCGCCATTCCAAAGTAAATTGCTTGAGTGCTACCTTTAAATTTCTATCCTCTACCTTTACAATATATAGCTCATGGGACAAATAGCTTAAAAACTATTGTGGTATTGAATATGTACTTATGCACTTTATCTCTTATTAAGTTGCTTGTTGTGCGATAACCATGTTCTTGGGGACGCCATCAACTACTCTTTGTTGAATATCATGTGAGTTGCTATGCATGTTCGTCTTGTTTGAAGTAAGGGAGATTTACCACTAAAATGGTTAGAGCATTGCATAATGTTAGAGAAGAACATTGGGCCGCTAACTAAAGCCATGATCCATGGTGGAAGTTTCAGTTTTGGACAAATATCCTCAATCTCATATGAGAAAATTAATTGTTGCTACATGCTTATGCATTAAAGAGGAGTCCATTATCTGTCTATGTTGTCCCGGCATGGATGTCTAAGTTGAGAATAATCAATAGCGAGAAATCCGATGCGAGCTTTCTCCTTAGACCTTTGTACAAGCGGCATAGAGGTACCCCTTTGTGACACTTGGTTAAAACATGTGCATTGCGATGATAATCCAGGTAATCCGAGCTAATTAGGATAAGGTGCGGGCACTATTAGTATACTATGCATGAGGCTTGCAACTTGTAAGATATAATTTATATAACACATATGCTTTATTACTACCATTGACAAAATTGTTTCTTGTTTTCAAAACCAAAGCTCTAGCACAAATATAGCAATCGATGCTTTCCTCTTTGAAGGACCTTTCTTTTACTTTTATTGTTGAGTCAGTTCACCTATCTCTCTCCACCTCAAGAAGCAAACACTTGTGTGAACTGTGCATTGATTCCTACATACTTGCATATTGCACTTGTTATATTACTTTGCATTGACAACTATCCATGAGATATACATGTATAAGTTGAAAGCAACCGCTGAAACTTCATCTTCCTTTGTGTTGCTTCAATGCCTCTACTTTGAATTATTGCTTTATGAGTTAACTCTTATGCAAGACTTATTGATGCTTGTCTTAAAGTACTATTCATGAAAAGTCTTTGCAATATGATTCAGTTGTTTACTCATGTCATTTACATTGTTTTGATCGCTGCATTCATTACATATGCTTACAATAGTATGATCAAGGTTATGATGGCATGTTGATACGTCTCCGACGTATCGATAATTTCTTATGTTCCATGCCACATTATTGATGATATCTACATGTTTTATGCACACTTTATGTCATATTCATGCATTTTCTGGAACTAACCTATTAACAAGATGCCGAAGTGCGTTCCTGTTTTCTGCTGTTTAAACCTAGTAACGAAATATTCTCGAATCGGACGAAATCAACGCCCGCATTCCTATTTTGCCCGAAGCATCCAGAACACACGAGAACCACGGAGAGGGGGCACTGGGCCCCAGACCATAGGCCGGCGCGGCCCACCCCGGCCGCGCCGCCCCAGTGTGGGCACCCGACCCTCCTCGACGCCTCCGCCTATTTAAAGCCTCCGTCGCGAAACCCGATACGTTGGACGAAACCGGAAAACCTTCCGTAGCCGCCGCCATCGCGAAGCCAAGATCGGGGGACAGGAGTCTCTGTTCCGGCACCCTGCCGGAACGGGGAAGTGCCCCGGAAGGCTCCTCCATCGACACCGCTGCCATCTCCACCGCCATCTTCATCACCGCTGCTGCTCCCATGAGGAGGGAGTAGTTCTCCATCGAGGCTCGGGGCTGACCGGTAGCTATGTGGTTCATCTCTCTCCTATGTACTTCAATACAATAATCTCATGAGCTGCCTTACATGATTGAGATTCATATGATGATGCTTGTAATCTAGATGTCGTTATGCTAGTCAAGTGAATTTTACTTATGTGATCTCCGGAGACTCCTTGTCCCACGTGTGTAAAGGTGACAGTGTGTGCACCGTGTGGGTCTCTTAGGCTATATTTCACAGAATACTTATTCACCGTTATGAATGGCATAGTGAAGTGCTTATTTATATCTCTTTATGATTGCAATATGTTTTGTATCACAATTTATCTATGTGCTACTCTAGTGATGTTATTAAAGTAGTTCTATTCCTCCTGCACGGTGTAATGGTGACATGTGTGCATCCGTGTTAGTACTTGGCGTAGGCTATGATTATGATCTCTTGTAGATTATGAAGTTAACTATTGCTATGATAGTATTGATATGATCTATGCCTCCTTTCTTAGCATGAAGGTGACAGTGTGCATGCTACGTTAGTACTTGGTTTAGTTGTGTTGATCTATCTTACACTCTAAGGTTATTTAAATATGAACATTGAATTGTGGAGCTTGTTAACTCCGGCATTGAGGGTTCGTGTAATCCTACGCAATGTGTTCATCATCCAACGAGAGAGTGTAGAGTATGCATTTATCTATTCTGTTATGTGATCAATGTTGAGAGTGTCCACTAGTGAAAGTCTGATCCCTAGGCCTTGTTCCTAAATACTGCTATCGCTGCTTGTTTACTGTTTTACTGTGTTACTACTGCTGCGTTACTACTGCTTGTTTACTGTCCTGGGCAAAGCACTTTTCTGGTGCCGTTGCTACTGCTCATATATATTCATACCACCTGTATTTCACTATCTCTTCGCCGAACTAGTGCACCTATTAGGTGTGTTGGGGACACAAGAGACTTCTTGCTTTGTGGTTGCAGGGTTGCATGAGAGGGATATCTTTGACCTCTTCCTCCCCGAGTTCGATAAACCTTGGGTGATTCACTTAAGGGAAAACTTGCTGCTGTTCTACAAACCTCTGCTCTTGGAGGCCCAACACTGTCTACAGGAAAAGGAGGGGGCGTAGACATCAAGCTATTTTCTGGCGCCGTTGCCGGGGAGGAAAGGTAAAGGTACTCACACTCCGGATCTCGGCTACTAAGCTGTTTTCCGAAGCTATTTCCTTTAGATCCTGCAATTGCATCTTTTTGTTTCTTGTTTACACTAGTTTGGCATAATGGACAACAATGAGCTTTTTATTCTATTTCCTGAGTTAAGACATGGATGGTTTGATCCGAAAATTAAAAAACCCATGGAACATGTTAGCATGAATACTTTGAACACCATTGTTGCTAATAATATGGAAAATTCTAAGCTTGGGGAAGCTGGCTTTGATGAGCATGATATTTTTAGTCCCCCAAGCATTGAGGAGAAAATTTACTTTGATGATACTTTGCCTCCAATTTACGATGATTATAATGATAGTAGTCTTTTGGTGCCACCTGTTATGGAGGATGAATTTGATTATGATTACAATATGCCTCCTATATTTGATGAGAATAATAATGATAGCTACTTTGTTGAATTTGCTCCCACTACAACTAATAAAATTGATTATGCTTATGTGGAGAGTAATAATTTTATGCATGAGACTCATGATAAGAATGCTTTATGTGATAGTTATATTGTTGAGTTTGCTCATGTTGCTACTGAAAGTTATTATGAGAGAGGAAAATATGGTTGTAGAAATTTTCATGTTACTAAAACACCTCTCTATATGCTTAAAATCTTGAAGTTGCACTTGTTTTATCTTTCTATGCTTGTTGCATTATGCTTCTTGAACTTGTTTATTTACAAGATTCCTTTTCATAGGAAGCATGTTAGGCTTAAAGTGTTTTGAATTTGCCTCTTGATGCTCTCTTTTGCTTCAAATACTATATTTGCGAGTGCATCATTAAAACTGCTGAGCCCATCTTAATGGCTATAAAGAAAAGAACTTCTTGGGAGATAACCCATGTGTTATTTTGCTACAGTACCTTGTTTTATTTTGTGTCTTGGAAGTTGTTTACTACTGTAGCAAACTCTCCTTATCTTAGTTTAGTGTTTTGTTGTGCCAAGTAAAGTCGTTGATAGTAAAGTTCATACTAGATTTGGATTACTGCGCAGAAACAGATTTCTTTGCTGTCACGAATCTGGGCAAAATTCTCTGTAGGTAACTCAGAAAATTATGCCAATTTACATGAGTGATCCTCAGATATGTACGCAACTTTCATTCAATTTGAGCATTTTCATTTGAGCAAGTCTGGTGCCTCGATAAAATTCGTCAATACGAACTGTTCTGTTTTGACAGATTCTGCCTTTTATTTCGCATTGCCAGTTTTGTTATGTTCGATGGATATTTCGATTCCATTGACTTTCAGTAGCTTTGTGCAATGTCCAGAAGTGTTAAGAATGATTGTGTCACCTCTGAACATGTGAATTTTTGATTATGCACTAACCCTCTAATGAGTTTGTTTCGAGTTTGGTGTGAAGGAAGTTTTCAAGGGTCAAGAGAGGAGGATGATATACTACGATCATGGAGAGTGAAAGCTCTAAGCTTGGGGATGCCCCGGTGTTTCACCCCTGCATATATCAAGAAGACTCGCCTAAGCTGGGGATGCCCAAGGCATCCCCTTCTTCATCGACAACATTATCAGGTTCCTCCCCTGAAACTATATTTTTATTCCATCACATCTTATGTACTTTACTTGGAGCGTCTGTATGTTTTTTTTTTGTTTTTGTTTGAATAAATGATTGTGTGGGAGAGAGACACGCTCCGCTGGTTCGTATGAACACATGTGTTCTTAGCTTTTAATGTTCATGGCGAAGGTTGAAACCTTCGTTAATTGTTATATGGTTGGAAACGGAAAATGCTACATGTAGTAATTGGTAAGATGTCTTTAATAACTTGATACTTGGCAATTGTTGTGCTCTTGTTTAAGCTCTTGCATCATATACTTTGCACCTATTAATGAAGAAATACATAGAGCATGCTAAAATTTGGTTTGCATATTTGGTCTCTCTAAGGTCTAGATAATTTCTAGTATTGAGTTTGAACAACAAGGAAGACGGTGTAGAGTCTTATAATGTTTACAATATGTCTTTTATGTGAGTTTTGCTGCACCGCTTCATCCTTGTGTTTGTTTCAAATAGCCTTGCTAGCCTAAACCTTGTATCGAGAGGGAATACTTCTCATGCATCCAAATACTTGAGCCAACCATTATGCCATTTGTGTCCACCATACCTACCTACTACATGGTATTTCTCCGCCATTCCAAAGTAAATTGCTTGAGTGCTACCTTTAAATTTCCATTCTTCACCTTTACAATATATAGCTCATGGGACAAATAGCTTAAAAACTATTGTGGTATTGAATATGTACTTATGCACTTTATCTCTTATTAAGTTGCTTGTTGTGCGATAACCATGTTCACTGGGGACGCCATCAACTACTCTTTGTTGAATTTCATGTGAGTTGCTATGCATGTTCGTCTTGTCTGAAGTAAGAGCGATCTACCACCTTATGGTTAGAGCATGCATATTGTTAGAGAAGAACATTGGGCCGCTAACTAAAGCCATGATCCATGGTGGAAGTTTCAGTTTTGGACATATATCCTCAATCTCATATGAGAATAATAATTGTTGCCACATGCTTATGCATTAAAGAGGAGTCCATTATCTGTTGTCTATGTTGTCCCGGTATGGATGTCTAAGTTGAGGATAATCAATAGCGAGAAATCCGATGCGAGCTTTCTCCTTAGACCTTTGTACAAGCGGCATAGAGGTACCCCTTTGTGACACTTGGTTAAAACATGTGCATTGCGATGATCCGGTAGTCCAAGCTAATTAGGACAAGGTGCGGGCACTATTAGTATACTATGCATGAGGCTTGCAACTTGTAAGATATAATTTACATGATACATATGCTTTATTACTACCGTTGACAAAATTGTTTCTTGTTTTCAAAATCAAAGCTCTAGCACAAATATAGCAATCGATGCTTTCCTCTTTGAAGGACCATTCTTTTACTTTTATGTTGATTCAGTTCACCTATTTCTCTCCACCTCAAGAAGCAAACACTTGTGTGAACTTTGCATTGATTCTTACATACTTGCATATTGCACTTGTTATATTGCTTTGCATTGACAACTATCCATGAGATATACATGTTACAAGTTGAAAGCAACCGCTGAAACTTAATCTTCCATTGTGTTGCTTCAATGCCTTTACTTTGAATTATTGCTTTATGAGTTAACTCTTATGCAAGACTTATTGATGCTTGTCTTGAAAGTACTATTCATGAAAAGTCTTTGCTTTATGATTCACTTGTTTACTCATGTCATTACCATTGTCTTGGATTGCTGCATTCATTACATATGTTTACAATATGATCAAGTTTATGATGGCATGTCACTCCAGAAATTATCTTTGTTTTTACCTGCTCGGGACGAGCAGAACTAAGCTTGGGGATGCTGATACGTCTCCGACGTATCGATAATTTCTTATGTTCCATGCCACATTATTGATGATATCTACATGTTTTATGCACACTTTATGTCATATTCGTGCATTTTCTCGGAACTAACCTATTAACAAGATGCCGAAGTGCCGTTCTGTTTTCTCGCTATTTTTGGTTTCGAAATCCTAGTAACGAAATATTCTAATCGAACGAAATCAACGCCCAGGTTCCTATTTTGCCCGGAAGCATCCAACACACGAGAACCACTGCAGGGGCCCTGCACCAGGCCATGCGCCCAGCCTCGGCCGCCGCCGCCTATAGTGTGGGCACCCTTCGACCCTCCGACGCCGCCTCTCCGCCTATTTAAAGCCTCCGTCGCGAAACCCCGATACGAGAACGAAACCGAGAAAACCTTCCAGCCGCCGCCATCGTGAAGCCAAGATCTGGGGGACAGAGAGCTCCCGCACCGCCGGAAAGGGGAAGTGCCCCTGGAAGGCTTCTCCATCGACACCGCTGCCATCTCCACCGCCATCTTCATCACCGCTGCTGCTCCCATGAGGAGGGAGTAGTTCTCCATCGAGGCTCGGGGCTGTACCGGTAGCTATGTGGTTCATCTCTCTCCTATGTACTTCAATACAATAATCTCATGAGCTGCCTTACATGATTGAGATTCATATGATGATGCTTGTAATCTAGATGTCGTTATGCTAGTCAAGTGAATTTTACTTATGTGATCTCCGGAGACTCCTTGTCCCACGTGTGTAAAGGTGACAGTGTGTGCACCGTGTGGGTCTCTTAGGCTATATTTCACAGAATACTTATTCACTGTTATGAATGGCATAGTGAAGTGCTTATTTATATCTCTTTATGATTGCAATATGTTTTGTATCACAATTTATCTATGTGCTACTCTAGTGATGTTATTAAAGTAGTTCTATTCCTCCTGCACGGTGTAATGGTGACAGTGTGTGCATCCGTGTTAGTACTTGGCGTAGGCTATGATTATGATCTCTTGTAGATTATGAAGTTAACTATTGCTATGATAGTATTGATATGATCTATGCCTCCTTTCTTAGCATGAAGGTGACAGTGTGCATGCTACGTTAGTACTTGGTTTAGTTGTGTTGATCTATCTTACACTCTAAGGTTATTTAAATATGAACATTGAATTGTGGAGCTTGTTAACTCCGGCATTGAGGGTTCGTGTAATCCTACGCAATGTGTTCATCATCCAACGAGAGAGTGTAGAGTATGCATTTATCTATTCTGTTATGTGATCAATGTTGAGAGTGTCCACTAGTGAAAGTCTGATCCCTAGGCCTTGTTCCTAAACACGCTATCGCCGCTTGTTTACCGTTTTACCGTGTTACTACGTGTTACTATCGCTGCAAGCACATCGCTTGTTTACGTCCTGGGCAAAGCACTTTTCTGGTGCCGTTGCCGTATATATATTCATACCACCCGTATTTCACTATCTCTTCGCGAACTAGTGCACCTATTAGGTGTGTTGGGGACACAAGAGACTTCTTGCTTTGTGGTTGCAGGGTTGCATGAGAGGGATATCTTTGACCTCTTCCTCCTGAGTTCGATAAACCTTGGGTGATTCACTTAAGGGAAAACTTGCTGCTGTTCTACAAACCTCTGCTCTTGGAGGCCCAACACTGTCTACAGGAAAAGGAGGGGGCGTAGACATCACATGTCACTACAAAAATTATCTTTGTTATCGTTTACCTGCTCGGGACGAGCAGAACCTAAGCTTGGGGATGTTGATACGTCTCGAACGTATCGATAATTTCTTATGTTCCATGCCACATTATTGATGATATCTACATGTTTTATGCATACTTTATGTCATATTTATGCATTTTCTGGAACTAACCTATTAACGAGATGCCAAGAGTGCTGTTTTCACTGTTTTTGGTTTCATAAATCCTAGTAAGGAAATATTCTCAATTGGACGAAATCAACGCCCAGGGCCTATTTTCACACGAAGCTTCCAGAAGAAGTTAACGAAGTGGGGCCACGAGGCGGCCAGATGATAGGCGGCGCGGCCCAAGCCCTGGCCGCGCCACCCTATGGTGTGGGCCCCTCGTGACGCCCCTTGACCTGCCCTTCCGCCTACAAATAGCCTTCGCCGCGAAACCCCCAGTACCGAGAGCCACGATACGGAAAACCTTCCGAGACGCCACCGCCGCCAATCCCATCACGGGGATTCAGGAGATCGCCTCCGGCACCCTGCCGGAGAGGGGATTCATCTCCCGGAGGACTCTACGCCGCCATGGTCGCCTCCGGAGTGATGAGTGTAGTTCACCCCTGGACTATGGGTCCATAGCAGTAGCTAGATGGTTGTCTTCTCCTTATGTGCTTCATTGTCGGATCTTGTGAGCTGCCGAACATGATCAAGATCATCTATCTGTAATGCTATATGTTGTGTTTGTTGGGATCCGATGAATATAGAATACTATGTTATGTTGATTATCAATTTATATCTATGTGTTGTTTATGATCTTGCATGCTCTCCGTTATTAGTAGGGGCTCTGGCCAAGTTTTTGCTAGTAACTCCAAGAGGGAGTATTTATGCTCGATAGTGGGTTCATGTCTCCGTGAATCCGGGAGTGATAGAAACCCCTAAGGTTATGGATGTGCTATTGCCACTAGGGATAAAACATTGATGCTATGTCCGAGGATGTAGTTATTGATTACATTACGCACCATACTTAATGCAATTGTCTGTTGTTTGCAACTTAATACTGGAAGGGGTTCTGATGATAACCTGAAGGTGGACTTTTTAGGCATAGATGCATGCTGGATAG
Organism: Lolium multiflorum; assembly: GCA_030979885.1. NCBI lineage: Eukaryota > Viridiplantae > Streptophyta > Magnoliopsida > Poales > Poaceae > Lolium > Lolium multiflorum. The sequence continues at coordinate 179,718,240 of CM061752.1, forward strand.
CGGTCTATGTACTTTGTCGTAATGCCCAATTAAATCTCACAATACTCATCATATCATGTATGTGCATGGTCATGCCCTCTCTATTTGTCAATTGCCCAACTGTAATTTGTTCACCCAACATGCTATTTATCTTATGGGAGAGACACCTCTAGTGAACTGTGGACCCCGGTCCTATTCTTTACATCTGAAATACAATCTACTGCAATTGTTCTACTGTTTTCTGCAAACAATCATCATCCACACTATACATCTAATCCTTTGTTACAGCAAGCCAGTGAGATTGACAACCTCACTGCGTTGGGGCAAAGTACTTTGGTTGTGGTGCAGGTTCCACGTTGGCGCCGGAATCTTGGTGTTGCGCCGCACTACATCTCGCCGCCATCAACCTTCAACGTGCTTCTTGGCTCCTACTGGTTCGATAAACCTTGGTTTCATACTGAGGGAAAACTTGCCGTTGTACGCATCACACCTTCCTCTTGGGGTTCCCAACGGACGCGTGCTGTACGCGTATCAGTGCCAACAAAAATAATTTTGTCATTGTGCACTATACTATCCGACATCTTTACTCTCAAGGCGGTGAAGCCTTAAACAAGGAGAGACCTTGCTCTGATACCAATTGAAAGATCGAGATGTCGCCTAGAGGGGGGTGAATAGGCAATTACAAACTCTTGCGGATTTGTCTTGTAAGAATGCGGAATTAAACTATCGTTTAGTTTACAAGCACAAACCCTAAATATGCTAAGCTCAACTAAGTGTAACAATAGCAACTAGAGCTAAGCAAGATAGGCACAAGATATATGTAGCACAAGTGATAGCAAGATATATGTACTTCAAGCACGATGGCTATCACAAGGAAAGAGAGCTCGGGTATAGAAATAACCGAGGCACGCGGAGACGAGGATGTATTCCCGTGTTCCCTTGCTTTGCAACAAGGTACGTCACGTTTGGAGGAGTGGAGGTCCCACGAAGGATTCCCCGCGCCACGAAGGCTCACCCTATTCTCCGAACCACACCCACGAAGGATAATGGCCCTTTCCTTATGGTTAGCTTTTCCTCCGCTCCGGAGATGGCAAGCTCCACAACCACTTCACAAGCTCCACGAAGGAGAAGCCCGGGCCCCTTCACAATCTTCCACGAAGAGATCACCGGGACACCAACCAAGCCAACTAGGAGGTCACCCTCCAAGAGTAACAAGCTCACGGTCTCTCACTCGAACTAATCATGGTGGAGAGCTCAACACTATGCAATGATGCAAAGCAAGAACACGGAGGTGTTCAAGTCCTTCACACTCAAATCCCACCAAAGCAACGAATGCTAGGATGAGATTGGAGAGGAAGAACAAGGGGAAAGTCAACCAAAGACTCCAAGATCTAGATCCCAAGAGATTCCCTCACTTAGAGAAGAAATGGTTTGGTGGAAGTGTAGATCTAGATCTCCTCTCTTAGATCCCTCAAGAATGAGCAAGAATCATGGGGGAGAACAAGAGAGAGAGCAACTTCATGGCATCCATACTTGAATCCAACACATGGAGTACAAGTAGCACCTATGGAATATTCCTTCATATAATCTCAATGAAAACATTAGTCCATAGGGGTTGTCATTAATTACCAAAACCACACATAGGGGCAATATACCCTTACACCTTCCATCTTAGAAGCAAACACTTGTGTCAACTGTGCAATGATTCTTACATACTTGCTTATTTGCATTCATCATACTACTTTGTATTGACAATTATCCATGAGATATGCATGTTGAAAGTTGAAAGCAACTGCTGAAACTTATATCTTCCTTTGTGTTGCTTCGATGCCTTTACTTTGAATTTATTGCTTTATGAGTTAACTCTTATGCAAGACTTTTGATACTTGTCTTGAAAGTACTATTCATGAAAAGTTTTGCTATATGTTATCTATTTGTTAGCAACTATAGATCATTGCCTTGAGTCACTTCATTCATCTCATATGCTTTATAATAGTATGATCAAGGTTATGTAAGTAGCATGTCACTACATAAATTATTCTTTTTATCGTTTACCTACTCGAGGACGAGTAGGAACTAAGCTTGGGGATGCTGATACGTCTCCAACGTATCCATAATTTCTGATGTTCCATGCTTGTTTTATGACAATACTTACATGTTTTGCTCGCACTTTATAATGTTTTTATGCGTTTACGGAACTAACCTATTAACAAGATGCCATAGTGCCAGCTCCTTTTTCTGCTTTTGGTTCCAGAAAGGCTGTTCGGGCAATACTTTAATTGGACGAAATCAACGCAAAACATCTTATTTTTCCCGAAGCATCCAGAACACCGAAGGAGAGTGGGGAGCCAGGGGGCCCCACCCCACAGGGCGGCGCGGCCAAGGGGGGGGCGCCCCCCTACTGTGTGGGCTCCCCAGAAACCCTCCTGCGCCGCTGATTAAGAGGAAGAGCTAAAGATTGGTTGCTATCTCTGCCTAAGAATAGTATTGATTCATGGACTAAATGCAAGGATGCTTTTATTGGTAGATATTATCCCCCTGCTAAAATTATATCTTTGAGGAGTAGCATAATGAATTTTAAACAATTAGATACTGAACATGTTGCACAAGCATGGGAAAGAATGAAATCTCTGGTTAAAAATTGCCCAACCCATGGACTGACTACTTGGATGATCATCCAAACCTTTTATGCAGGACTGAATTTTTCTTCGTGGAACCTATTGGATTCAGCTGCTGGAGGTACCTTTATGTCCATCACTCTTGGTGAAGCAACAAAGCTTCTTGATAATATGATGATCAACTACTCTGAATGGCACACGGAAAGAGCTCCACAAGGTAAGAAGGTAAATTCTGTCGAAGAAACCTCTTCCTTGAGTGATAAGATTGATGCTATTATGTCTATGCTTGTGAATGATAGGACAAATGTTGATCCTAATAATGTTCCGTTAGCTTCATTGGTTGCACAAGAAGAACATGTTGATGTAAACTTTATTAAAAATAATAATTTCAACAACAATGCTTACCGGAACAATTGTAGTAACAACTATAGGCCATATCCTTATAATAATGGCAACGGCTATAGTAATTCTTATGGGAATTCTTACAAAAATAATAGGAACACACCCCTGGACTTGAAGCCATGCTTAAAGAATTTATTAGTACACAAACTGCTTTTAACAAATCTGTTGAAGAAAAGCTTGGGAAAATTGATATACTTGCTTCTAAAGTCGATAGTCTTGCTGCTGATGTTGATCTTTTGAAATCGAAAATTATGCCTCATGAGAATATTAATAATAAAATTACTACTACAGCAAATGCCATCCAAGTTAGAATTAATGAGAATATAAGATTGATGGCCGAATTGCGTGCTAGGTGGGAAAGAGAAGAAAATGAAAAAGAAGATAATATAGCTAAAGTTTGGACTATTACCACCACTAGTAATGCTAATGCTACACATGTTGCTGCACCTCCTACTAATAATAATAAAAGAATTGGTGTTAGCAATGTTTCCACTTCTAATGCAAAGCGCGAGAAACTGCCTGAAATTGCTAAAACTGCTGAAACCTGTGATAAAACTGCTGAAATTTTTTCCAACATTGGGGATGATGATCCCATTGCTTTAGATTATAATGGTTTGAATTTTGATGATTGCCACATCTCTGAAGTTATAAAGTTCTTGCAAAAACTTGCTAAAAGTCCTAATGCTAGTGCTATAAATTTGGCTTTCACGCAACATATTACAAATGCTCTCATAAAAGCTAGAGAAGAGAAATTAGAGCGCGAAGCCTCTATTCCTAGAAAGCTAGAGGATGGTTAGGAGCCCATCATTAAGATGAAGGTTAAAGATTTTGATTGTAATGCCTTATGTGATCTTGGTGCAAGTATTTCCGTTATGCCTAAGAAAATCTATAATATGCTTGACTTGCCACCGCTGAAAAATTGTTATTTGGATGTTAATCTTGCTGATCATTCTACAAAGAAACCTTTGGGGAAAGTTGATAATGTTTGCATTACCGTTAACAATAACCTTGTCCCCGTTGATTTTGTTGTCTTGGATATTGAATGCAATGCATCTTGTCCCATTATATTGGGAAGACCTTTTCTTCGAATGTGCTATCATTGATATGAAGGAAGGTAATATTAAATATCAATTTCCTCTCAAGAAAGGTATGAAACACTTCCCTAGAAAGAGAATGAAGTTACCTTTTGATTCTATTATTAGAACAAATTATGATGTTGACACTTCGTCTCTTGATAATACTTGATACACACTTTCTGCGCCTAGCTGAAAGGCGTTAAAGAAAAGCGCTTATGGGAGACAACCCATGTTTTTACTACAGTACTTTGTTTTTATTTTGTGTCTTGGAAGTTGTTTACTACTGTAGCAACCTCTCCTTATCTTAGTTTAGTGTTTTGTTGTGCCAAGTAAAGTCGTTGATAGAAAAGTTCATACTAGATTTGGATTACTGCGCAGAAACAGATTTCTTTGCTGTCACGAATCTGGGCTGTTTTCTCTGTAGGTAACTCAGCAAATTATGCCAATTTACGTGAGTGATCCTCAGATATGTACGCAACTTTCATTCAATTTGAGCATTTTCATTTGAGCAAGTCTGGTGCCTCGATAAAATTCGTCAATACGAACTGTTCTGTTTTGACAGATTCTGCTTTTATTTCGCATTGCCTTTTGTTATGTTCGATGGATATTTCGATTCCATTGACTTTCAGTAGCTTTGTGCAATGTCCAGAAGTGTTAATAATGATTATGTCACCTCTGAACATGTATATTTTGATTGTGCACTAACCCTCTAATGAGTTGTTCTAAGTTTGGTGTGGAGGAAGTTTTCAAGGATCAAGAGAGGGAGATGATACAACATGATCAAGGAGAGTGAAAGCTCTAAGCTTGGGGATGCCCCGGTGGTTATCAAGAAGACTCAAGCGTCTAAGCTTGGGGATGCCCAAGGCATCCCCTTCTTCATCGACAACATTATCAGGTTCCTCCCCTGAAACTATATTTTTATTCCATCACATCTTATGTGCTTTGCTTGGAGCGTCGGTTTGTTTTTGTTTTTGTTTTGTTTGAATAAAATGGATCCTAGCATTCACTTTGTGGGAGAGAGACACGCTCCGCTGTAGCATATGGACAAGTATGTCCTTAGGCTTTACTCATAATATTCATGGCGAAGTTTCTTCTTCGTTAAATTGTTATATGGTTGGAATTGGAAAATGATACATGTAGTAATTTGCTATAATGTCTTGGATAATGTGATACTTGGCAATTGTTGTGCTCATGTTTAAGCTCTTGCATCATATGCTTTGCACCCATTAATGAAGAAATACATAGAGCATGCTAAAATTTGGTTTGCATATTTGGTCTCTCTAAAGTCTAGATAATTTCTAGTATTGAGTTTGAACAACAAGGAAGACGGTGTAGAGTCTTATAATGTTTTCAATGTGTCTTTTATGTGAGTTTTGCTGCACCGCTTCATCCTTGTGTTTGTTTCAAATAGCCTTGCTAGCCTAAGCCTTGTATCGAGAAGGAATACTTCTCATGCATCCAAAATACTTGAGCCAACCACTATGCCATTTGTGTCCACCATACCTACCTACTACATGGTATTTCTCCGCCATTCCAAAGTAAATTGCTTGAGTGCTACCTTTAAATTTCCATTCTCCACCTTTACAATATATAGCTCATGGGACAAATAGCTTAAAAACTATTGTGGTATTGAATATGTACTTATGCACTTTATCTCTTATTAAGTTGCTCGTTGTGCGATAACCATGTTCACTGGGGACGCCATCAACTACTCTTTGTTGAATTTCATGTGAGTTGCTATGCATGTTCGTCTTGTCTGAAGTAAGAGCGATCTACCACCTTATGGTTAGAGCATGCATATTGTTAGAGAAGAACATTGGGCCGCTAACTAAAGCCATGATCCATGGTGGAAGTTTCAGTTTTGGACAATATCCTCAATCTCAAATGAGAAAATTAATTGTTGTTACATGCTTATGCATAAAAGAGGAGTCCATTATCTCTTGTCTATGTTGTCCCGGTATGGATGTCTAAGTTGAGAATAATCATAGCGAGAAATCCAATGCGAGCTTTCTCCTTAGACCTTTGTACAGGCGGCATAGAGGTACCCCTTTGTGACACTTGGTTAAAACATGTGCATTGCGATGATCCCGGTAGTCCAAGCTAATTAGGACAAGGTGCGTGCACTACTAGTACACTATGCATGAGGCTTGCAACTTGTAAGATATAATTTACATGATACATATGCTTTATTACTACCGTTGACAAAATTGTTTCTTGTTTTCAAAATCAAAGCTCTAGCACAAATATAGCAATCGATGCTTTTCCTCTTTGAAGGACCATTCTTTTACTTTTATTGTTGAGTCAGTTCACCTATTTCTCTCCACCTCAAGAAGCAAACACTTGTGTGAACTGTGCATTGATTCCTACATACTTGCATATTGCACTTATTATATTACTCTATGTTGACAATATCCATGAGATATACATGTTATAAGTTGAAAGCAACCGCTGAAACTTAATCTTCCTATGTGTTGCTTCAATGCTTCTACTTTGAATTATTGCTTTATGAGTTAACTCTTATGCAAGACTTATTGATGCTTGTCTTGAAGTACTATTCATGAAAAGTCTTTGCTATATGATTCACTTGTTTACTCATGTCATATACATTGTTTTGATCGCTGCATTCACTACATATGCTTTACAAATAGTATGATCAAGGTTATGATGGCATGTCACTCCAGAAATTATCTTTCTTTATCGTTTACCTGCTCGGGACGAGCAGAAACTAAGCTTGGGGATGCTGATACGTCTCCGACGTATCGATAATTTCTTATGTTCCATGCCACATTATTGATGATATCTACATGTTTTATGCACACTTTATGTCATATTCGTGCATTTTCTGGAACTAACCTATTAACAAGATGCCGAAGTGCCATTGTAGTTTTCTGTGTTTTTGGTTTCAGAAATCTAGTAAGGAAATATTCTCGGAATTGGACGAAATCAACGCCCAGGTCCTATTTTGCCACGCTTCTCCAAGACCGAAGAGGACGAAGTGGGGCCACGAGGTGGCCACACCCTAGGGCGCGGCCCAAGCCCTGGCCGCGCCGACCTGTAGTGTGGGCCCCTCGTGTGGCCCCCTGACCTGCCCTTCCGCCTACAAATAGCCTTCGTCGCGAAACCCCCAGTACCGAGAGCCACGATACGGAAAACCTTCCAGAGACGCCGCCGCCGCCAATCCCATCTCGGGGATTCAGGAGATCGCCTCCGGCACCCTGCCGGAGAGGGGAATCATCTCCCGGAGGACTCTACGCCGCCATGGTCGCCTCCGGAGTGACGTGTGAGTAGTCTACCCCTGGACTATGGGTCCATAGCAGTAGCTAGATGGTTGTCTTCTCCCCATTGTGCTTAATTGTCGGGTCTTGTGAGCTGCCGAACATGATCAAGATCATCTATCTGTAATTCTATATGTTGCGTTTGTTGGGATCCGATGAATAGAGAATACTATGTTATGTTGATTATCAATTCATGTCTATGTGTTGTTTATGATCTTGCATGCTCTCCGTTATTAGTAGATGCTCTGGCCAAGTTGATGCTAGTAACTCCAAGTATTTATGCTCGATAGTGGGTTCATGTCTCCGTGAATCTGGGGGAGTGACAAGAACCTCTAAGATTATGGATGTGCTGTTGCCACTAGGGATAAAACATTGGTGCTATGTTCGAGGATGTAGTTACTGATTACATTACGCGCAATACTTAATGCAATTGTCTGTTGTTAGCAACTTAATACCGGAGGGGGTTCGGATGATAACCTGAAGGTGGACTTTTAGGCATAGATGCATGCTGGATAGCGGTCTATGTACTTTGTCGTAATGCCAAATTAAATCTCACTATACTCATCATAATATGTATGTGCATGGTCATGCCCTCTTTATTTGTCAATTGCCCAACTCGTAATTTGTTCACCCAACATGTTGTTTATCTTATGAGAGACACCTCTAGTGAACTGTGGACCCCGGTCCAATTCTCTATACTGAAATACAATCTACTGCAATACTGTTCTACTGTTTTCTGCAAACAATCATCATCCACACTATACATCTAATCCTTTGTTACAGCAAGCCGGGTGAGATTGACAACCTTCATTTCGTTGGGGCAAAGTACTTGGTTTGTGTTGTGCAGGTTCCACGTTGGCGCCGGAATCCCTGTGTTGCGCCGCACTACATCTCGCCGCCATCAACCTTCAACGTGCTTCTTGACTCCTACTGGTTCGATAAATCTTGGTTTCTAACTGAGGGAAACTTACTGCTGTACGCATCACACCTTCCACTTGGGGTTCCCAACGGTCGCGTGCTGTACGCGTGTCAGCCGCCTCTTCGCCTATATAAGCCCTTTCGACCTAAAAACGTGATACCAATCGACGAAACTCCAGAAAGACTCCAGGGGCGCCGCCGCCATCGCGAAACTCCAATTCGGGGGACAGAGTCTCTGTTCCGGCACCCTGCCGGACAAGTGCCCCGGAAGCCATCTCCATCGACGCCACCGCCTCCATCATGCTCCGTGAGTAGTTCCCCCATGGACTACGGGTTCTAGCAGTAGCTAGTTGGTACTCTCTATCCCATGTACTTCAATACAATGGTCTCATGAGCTGCCTTACATGATTGAGATCCATCTGATGTAATCGGTGTTGTGTTTGTTGGGATCCGATGGATGATACATTATGATTAGTCTATCTATAAAGTTTGTGAAGTTATTGTTGCTGCAATCTTGTTATGCTTAATGCTTGTCACTAGGGCCCGAGTGGCATGATCTTAGATTTAAGCTCTATACTTATTGCTTAGATTGTATCTACAAGTTGTATGCACATGTCGCTGTCCGGAACCAAAGGCCCCGAAGTGACAGAAATCGGGACAACCGGAGGGGATGGCGGTGATGTGAGGATCACATGTGTTCACGGAGTGTTAATGCTTTGCTTCGGTACTCTATTAAAAGGAGTACCTTAATATCCAGTAGATTCCTTAGAGGCCCGGCTGCCACAGGCTGGTAGGACAAAAGATGTTGTGCAAGTTTCTCATTGCGAGCACGTACGACTATATATGGAAAACATGCCTACATGATTAATGAATTGATGTTCTGTCTTAATGCTATTTCAATCCTATCAATTGCCCAACTGTAATTTGTTCACCCAACACTTGTCACTTGTTATTGGAGAGTTACCACGGTCCATCTCTCATCATCATATACTCGTTCTATATGTCATTGGAAGTAGTATCAACTATTTTCTGGTGCCATTGCTCCTGTATTACTGCTGCTGTGTTACTGTTACTATTGCTCTCATATTACTGCTGCTTTCACATCACCCCTGTTACTAGTGCTTTTCCAGGTGCAACTGAATTGACAACTCAGTTGTTAAGGCTTATAAGTATTCTTTACCTCCCCTTGTGTCGAATCAATAAATTTGGGTTTTACTTCCCTCGAAGACTACCGCGAGCCCCTATACGTGTGGGTTATCAAAGTGGCATAGTTTTTGGCTCAAGGATTTTGGATGCACGAGAAGTAATCCCTCTCAATACAAGGCTTAGGCTAGCAAGGTTGTTTGAAGCAAACACAAGTATGAACCGGTACAGCAAAACTCACATAAGAACATATTGCAAGCATTATGAGACTCTACACTGTCTTCCTTGTTGTTCAAACCCCTTACCAGAAAATATCTAGACCTTAGAGAGACCAATCATGCAAACCAAATTTTAGCAAGCTTTATGTATTTCTTCACTAATATGTGCAAAGTACATGATACAAGAGCTTAAGCATGAGCACAACAATTGCCAAGTATCAAATTAATCAAGACATTATACCAATTATCACATGTAGCATTTTATGTTTCCAACAATATACCAATTAAGGAAGCAGTTTCAACCTTCGCCATGAACATTAAGGATAAAGCTAAGAACATATGTGTTCATATGCAACAGCGGAGCGTGTCTCTCTCCCACACAATGAATGCTAGGATCCAATTTTATTCAAACAAAACAAAACAAAAACATACAGACGCTCCAAGTAAAGCACATAAGATGTGACGGAATAAAAATATAGTTTCACTAGAGGAACCTGATAATGTTGTCGATGAAGAAGGGGATGCCTTGGGCATCCCTAAGCTTAGATGCTTGAGTCTTCTTGAAATATGCAGGGATGAACCACGGGGCATCCCCAAGCTTAGAGCTTTCACTCTCCTTGATCATATTGTATCATCCTCCTCTCTTGATCCTTGAAAACTTCCTCCACACCAAACTCAAACCAACTCATTAGAGGGTTAGTGCATAATCAAAATTCACATGTTAAGAGGTGACATAATCATTCTTAACACTTCTGGACATTGCACAAAGCTACTGAAAGTTAATGGAACAAAGAAATCCATCAAGCATAGCAAAACAGGCAATGCGAAATAAAAGGCAGAATCTGTCAAAACAGAACAGTCCGTAAAGACGAATTTTTTAGGTGCACCAGACTTGCTCAAATGAAAATGCTCAAATTGAATGAAAGTTGCGTACATATCTGAGGATTACTCACGTAAATTGGCAGATTTTTCTGAGTTACCTACAGAGAACCCTGCCCAAATTCGTGACAGCAAGAAATCTGTTTCTGCGCAGTAATCCAAATCAAGTATGAACCTTACTATCAAAGAATTTACTTGGCACAACAATGCAATAAAATAAAGATAAGGAGAGGTTGCTACAGTAGTAACAACTTCCAAGACTCAAATATAAAACAAAAGTGCAGAAGTAAAATCATGGGTTGTCTCCCATAAGCGCTTTTCTTTAACGCCTTTCAGCTAGGCGCAGAAAGTGTGTATCAAGTATTATCAAGAGATGAAGCATTAGCATTCTTACCAGGGGCTTTGCGCCTACCCTTCTTACTCTTATTCTTAATCTTTGGTTTAGGGAATATATGACCACATCCAGGTATGGAGGAATTTAGAGTGCCTTTCCCCACATCTATGGTTACTCCCAAGAGTTTCAGCAGGGATCTTCCAAGTGTGATTTGTCCTGTCCCTACACATTCAATAACGAGATAATCAGTGCCGTTCTTCCAAGAAGGGTTGTGAATACTCCTTCAGCTATTCCCTTAGGAATTATAACAGAGTTATCAGTGAGAGTTATTCCTTCTCCACCTTCAGTAAGTCCCCAGAGTGTCAAAGATTCATAAATACTTTCAGGCATAAGGCAAAATTCAGTCATAATATCACAACGAGCATCAAAATTTTTGCCATCAATAGTAACTTTAATAGTGGGGTCCCACATTGAAGGTTCAGAGTTTATTGGAACATAATCAAAATGCTCACGAATCCAACCATACCCTTCTTTTAAGCAAGATACACTTGTCTCAAGAGTGTTCAATCTATTATAAATACTAACAAGAGATGGATCAAAATTATTAGTGGAGCTAGATGATGTAACCAATTTTTTTATGGCATTAAAAGCTTGATCCCCATCACAATGAAGGAAATCTCCTCCCACTACAACATCTAAGGCATATCTATAACGAAGAATAAGCCCAAAATAAAAATTACTAAGAAGCAAACTTAGCATCATTTTAGGTTCAGTTTTACTATAAGAATAAAAAATTCTAGACCAGGCTTCTTTAAAACTCTCCTCACCCCCTTGTTTAAAAGTAAATCGATTCCTCAGGTGATAGAGTAACAACTACAGGACTAGTCATGATAACAAAAATAAGGTAAATGCAAGTAACTATTTTTTTGTGTTTTTAATATGGAGAACGCAAACAAGATAGTAAGTAAATTAAATGCAAGTAACTAATTTTTTTTGTGTTTTGATATAATGCTGCAAACAAAGAAGTAAATAAAATAAAGCAAGACAAAAACAAAGTAAAGAGATTGGAAGTGGAGACTTCAGCGTGTCTTGATCTCCCGGCAATGGCGCCAGAAACAGTCTTGATACGCGTACAACACGCGTCCGTTGGGAACCCCAAGAGGAAGGTGTGATGCGTACAGTAGCAAGTTTTCCCTCAGTAAGAAACCAAGGTTTATCGAACCAGTAGGAGCCAAGAAGCACGTTGAAAGTTGATGGCGGCGGAGTGTAGTGCGGCGCAACACCAGGATTCCGGCGCCAACGTGAACCTGCACAACACAACCAAATTACTTTGCCCCAACGTGACAGTGAGGTTGTCAATCTCACCGGCTTGTTGTAACAAAGGATTAGATGTATAGTATGGATGATGATGTTTGTAGAGAACAGTAGAACGAGTATTGCAGTAGATTGTATTCGATGTAAAGAATGGACCGGGGTCCACAGTTCACTAGTGTGTCTCTCCGATAAGATATAGCATGTTGGGTGAACAAATTACAGTTGGGCAATTGACAAATAGAGATGGCATGACAATGCACATACATATTATGATGAGTAGTGTGAAATTCAATTGGGCATTACGACAAAGTACATAGACCGCTATCCAGCATGCATCTATGCCTAAAAAGTCCACCTTCAGGTTATCATCCCAACCCCTTCCAGTATTAAGTTGCAACAACAGACAATTGCATTAAGTATGGTGCGTAATGTAATCAACACAAATATCCTTAGACATAACATTGATCTTTTATCCCTAGTGGCAACAGCACATCCACAACCTTAGAACTTTTTGTCATTGTCCCAGATTTAATGGAGGCATGAACCCACTATCGAGCATAAATACTCCCTCTTGGAGATACAAGTAACGACTTGGCCAGAGCCTCTACTAATAACGGAGAGCATGCAAGATCATAAACAACACATATATGATAGATTGATAATCAACATAACATAGCATTCCATATTCATCGGATCCCAACAAACGCAACATGTAGCATTACAAATAGATGATCTTGATCATGTTAGGCAGCTCACAAGATCCGACAATGATAGCACATGAGGAGAAGACAACCATCTAGCTACTGCTATGGAACCATAGTCCAGGGGTGAACTACTCAAACATCACTCCTGAGGCGACCATGGCGGTGAAGAGTCCTCCCGAAGATGATTCCCCTCTCTGGCAGGGTGCCGGAGGCGATCCTGAATCCCCCGAGGTTGGCGGCGGCGTCTCGGAAGGTTTTCCGTATCGTGGCTCTCGACTGGGATATTCTCGACGAAGGCTATATGTAGGCGGAAGGGTAGGTCAGGGCGACGCGAGGGCCCACACGCTAGGCCGCGCGGCCGGGCCGCACCGCCTGGCGTGTCGCCGCCTCGTCGCCCACGTTTCCCTTTCGGACTTCGGAAGCTTCGTGGAAAAATAAGACCCTAGGCGTTGATTTCGTCCAATTCCGAGAATATTTCCTTACTAGGATTTAAAAAAAAAAAAACACCGCAACTGGCTCTTCGGCATCTTGTTAATAGGTTAGTGCCGGAAAATGCATAAATATGACATAAAGTATGTATAAAACATGAGTGTGTCATCAATAAAGTAGCATGGAACATAAGAAATTATCGATGCGTTGGAGACGTATCAATCCACTCGTCTTACTCTTTATTTCTTTCCTCGTCGTGAACCGTCCCTCATGGGTACGACCATGGGCGAAGCTTCCCTCAATTAGGGCAAGGCTGGGCAACCGCCCTACCTTGATTTCTATCGAATACATTTAGATGCACATATTTTTCTGAACAGTTTGAACGGTTGTACATCGGAAATGGACTTCATATGAAAAGGTTATGATTGTTTTAGTGAACACTCCACAAAACTGACTTCAAACCGAGAAGATGAACTAGGTATGAAAAATATAGACTCATTTTATAGGTTTAATGTGAATAAGATTGTTTGACTTGTAGAGATTTATCACAAATCTACTATATATAAGATAATATTGAGATATTTGTTATTCATACACGGAGAATGGGTGGTTTTTAAGATTTCTTGAGATTTAGAAGGCACAACATGTTTTCTCCGGTGACATTATGAGCTCATTGAATTAGTTTTTCTTTTTTCAGTGACGAATAAGAATTTAAATGTATTTGATGGCGATAAAAATCATCAAAATCGAGTTGCTCATCAATCGAGGATGTTCATGAGTTTTGATCAATAAAATTACAAAGATTTTTTACATAGGTATAGCTTTGCCATGGAGATAAAAATTTAGTATATTTGTAGGTTTTAATTATATAATCAAATATGTTTATATTTTCATTGTTCCAAATGATATGCTAAAATTATTTATACCATTAATGTCTCATGATTATTATTTTTATCTTTGCAATATTTTTTAAAAGTTGGCTACTCTATTTTAGATTATTTTCATCCTTCGTTATCGGGTACTGCGTCGATAATACCATGATACAGTAATGATGTTGGCTCTCTCCAGGCTACCAGTTTGGTATTCCCTCCGTAGTGGGTCAGGTCGAGTGGGTTGGAAGACAAGGGCATCTTCAATGTCTCGAGTATTTCGGAGGTTTGAAATGTTTGATTGTATCCGTCTGCGTTGGCCCGCAGACGTCATGCGATTCAGGGTGACCGTTTGCGTTGGGTATTTCCAACAGTGTGGACGTATTTTTTTAGCGGAGACAGCATCAAGGTCGTTGATGATATTTTACGTCCCTGACACGCGTACAGCACACGACCGTTGGGAACCCCAAGTGGAAGGTGTGATGCGTACATGAGTAAGTTTCCCTCAGTTAGAAACCAAGGTTTATCGAACCAGTAGGAGTCAAGAAGCACGTTGAAGGTTGATGGCGGCGAGATGTAGTGCGGCGCAACACCAGGGATTCCGGCGCTAACGTGGAACTGCACAACACAACCAAAGTACTTTGCCCTAACGAAATGCTGAGATTGTCAATCTCACCGGCTTGCTGTAACAAAGGATTAGATGTATAGTGTGGATGATGATTGTTTGCAGAAAATAGTAGAACAAGTATTGCAGTAGATTGTATTCGATGTTAAGAATGGACCGGGGTCCACAGTTCACTAGTGGTGTCTCTCCCATAAGATAAATAGCATGTTGGGTGAACAAATTACAGTTGGGCAATTGACAAATAGAGAGGGCATGATAATGCACATACATGATATGATGAGTATTGTGAGATTTAATTGGGCATTACGACAAAGTACATAGACCGCTATCCAGCATGCATCTATGCCTAAAAGTCCACCTTCGGTTATCATCCGAACCCCTTCCGGTATTAAGTTGCAAACAAACAATTGCATTAAGTATGGTGCGTAATGTAATCAATAACTACATCCTCGGACATAGCATCAATGTTTTATCCCTAGTGGCAACAGCACATCCACAACCTTAGGGGTTTGTCACTCCCCAGATTTAATGGAGACATGAACCCACTATCGAGCATAAATACTCCCTCTTGGAGTTACAAGTATCAACTTGGCCGAGCCTCTACTAGTAACGGAGAGCATGCAAGATCATAAACAACACATAGATAGATTGATAATCAACATAACATAGTATTCTCTATCCATCGGATCCCGACAAACACAACATATAGCATTACAGATAGATGATCTTGATCATGTTATGCAGCTCACAAGATCCGACAATGAAGCACAATTAGAGAAGACGACCATCTAGCTACGCTATGGACCCATAGTCCAGGGGTGAACTACTCACTCATCACTCCGGAGGCGACCATGGCGGTGAAGAGTCCTCCGGGAGATGATTCCCCTCTCCGGTGAGGCGATCTCCTGAATCTCCGAGATGGGATTGGCGCGGTGGCGTCTCTGGAAGGTTTTCGTATCGTGGCTCTCGGCTGGGGGTTTCGCGACGAAGACCTTAAGTAGGCGGAAGGCGGAGTCGGAGGGCTGATGGGGCCCCACACGCTAGGCCGCGCGGGCCCTCCTAGCTGCGCCGCCCTAGTGTGGCGGCGCGCCCGTGGCCCCACTTCTCTCTCCTCGGACTTAAGCTTCGTGAAAATAGGCCCCTGGGCGTTGATTTCATCCAATTCCGAGAATATTTCCTTACTAGGATTTCTGAAACCAAAAACAACAGAAAACAGCAACTGGCTCTTCGGCATCTCGTTAATAGGTTAGTGCCGGAAAATGCATAAATATGACATAAAGTATGCATAAAACATGTAGATATCATCAATAATGTGGCATGGAACATAAGAAATTATCGATACGTCGGAGACGTATCAGCATCCCCAAGCTTAGTTCGTCCCGAGCAGTAAACGATAACAAAGATAATTTCTGGAGTGACATGCCATCATAACCTTGATCATACTATTGTAAGCATATGTAATGAATGCAGCGATCTAAACAATGTAAATGACATGAGTAAACAAATGAATCATATAGCAAAGACTTTTCATGAATAGTACTTCAAGACAAGCATCAATAAGTCTTGCATAAGAGTTAACTCATAAAGCAATAATTCAAAGTAAAGGTATTGAAGCAACACAAAGGAAGATTAAATTTCAGCGGTTGCTTTCAACTTGTAACATGTATATCTCATGGATAGTTGTCAATGTAAAGTAATATAACAAGTGCAATATGCAAGTATGTAGGAATCAATGCACAGTTCACACAAGTATTTGTTTCTTGAGGTGGAGAGAAATAGGTGAACCGACTCAACAATAAAAGTAAAATAATGGCCCTTCGCAGAGGGAAGCATTGATTTCTATATTTGTGCTAGAGCTTTGGTTTTGAAAACAAGAAACAATTTTGTCAACGGTAGTAATAAACCATATGTGTTATGTAAATTATATCCTACAAGTTGCAAGCCTCATGCATAGTATACTAATAGTGCCCGCACCTTGTCCTAATTAGCTCGGATTACCTGGATTATCATTGCAATGCATATGTTTTAACCAAGTGTCACAATGGGGTACCTCTATGCCGCCTGTACAAGGTCTAAGGAGAAAGCTCGCATTGGATTTCGCTATTGATTATTCTCAACTTAGACATCCATACCGGGACAACATAGACAACAGATAATGGACTCCTCTTTAATGCTTAAGCATTCAACAACTATTAATTTTCTCATATGAGATTGAGGATATTTGTCCAAAACTGAAACTTCCACCATGGATCATGGCTTTAGTTAGCGTCCCAATGTTCTTCTCTAACATTATGCATGCTCTAACCATTCTAGCGGTAAATCTCTTACTTCAGACAAGACGGACATGCATAGCAACTCACATGATATTCAACAAAGAGTAGTTGATGGCGTCCCCAGAACATGGTTATCGCACAACAAGCAACTTAATAAGAGATAAAGTGCATAAGTACATATTCAATACCACAATAGTTTTTAGGCTATTTGTCCCATGAGCTATATATTGCAAAGGTAGAGGATAGAAATTTAAAGGTAGCACTCAAGCAATTTACTTTGGAATGGCGGAGAAATACCATGTAGTAGGTAGGTATGGTGGACACAAATGGCATAGTGGTTGGCTCAAGGATTTTGGATGCATGAGAAGTATTCCCTCTCGATACAAGGTTTAGGCTAGCAAGGTTTATTTGAAACAAACACAAGGATGAAGCGGTGCAGCAAAACTCACATAAAAGACATATTGTAAACATTATAAGACTCTACACCGTCTTCCTTGTTGTTCAAATTCAATACTAGAAATTATCTAGACCTTAGAGAGACCAATTATGCAAACCAAATTTCAGCACGCTCTATGTATTTCTTCATTAATAGGTGCAAAGTATATGATGCAAGAGCTTAAACATGAGCACAACAATTGCCAAGTATCACATTATCCAATACATTTTAGCAATTACCACATGTAGCATTTCCTGATTCCAACCATATAACAATTTAACGAAGAAGATTCAACCTTCGCCATGAATATTATGAGTAAAGCCTAAGGACATACTTGTCCATATGCAACAGGAGCGTGTCTCTCTCCCATACAAAGAATGCTAGGATCCATTTTATTCAAACAAAACAAAAACAAAAACAAACCGACGCTCCAAGCAAAGTACATAAGATGTGATGGAATAAAAATATAGTTTCACTAGAGGAACCTGATAATGTTGTCGATGAAGAAGGGGATGCCTTGGGCATCCCCAAGCTTAGACGCTTGAGTCTTCTTGAAATATGCAGGGGTGAACCACCGGGGCATCCCCAAGCTTAGAGCTTTCACTCTCCTTGATCATATTGTATCATCTCCTCTCTTGATCCTTGAAAACTTCCTCCACACCAAACTCAAAAAAACTCATTAGAGGGTTAGTGCACAATTAAAATTTACATGTTCAGAGGTGACATAATCATTATTAACACTTCTGGACATTGCACAAAGCTACTGAAAGTTAATGGAATCGAAAAATCCATCAAGCATAGCAAAACAGGCAATGCGAAATAAAAGGCAGAATCTGTCAAAACAACAGTTCGTAAAGACGAATTTTATTGAGGCACCAGACTTGCTCAAATGAAAATGCTCAAATTTAATGAAAGTTGCGTACATATCTTAGGATCACTCACGTAAATTTTCATAATTTTCTGAGTTACCTACAGAGAATTAGTCCCAAATTCGTGACAGCAAAGAAATCTGTTTCTGCGCAGTAATCCAAATCTAGTATGAACCTTACTATCAACGACTTTACTTGGCACAACAATGCACAAAACTAAGATAAGGAGAGGTTGCTACAGTAGTAACAACTTCCAAGACTCAAATATAAAATAAAGGTACTGTAGTAAAAACATGGGTTGTCTCCCATAAGCGCTTTTCTTTAACGCCTTTCAGCTAGGCGCAGAAAGTGTGTATCAAGTATTATCAAGAGACGAAGCATCAACATCATAATTTTCACAATTTGTCCCATTGGGTATCTTAGATGCTCCCTTATCTATAGTGTTTTTAAGAGCTTTATCAATTTTAGGCCTATAATAGCTTTTTGGTTTAGGCCCCTTAGAGACATCCATGAACTTTTGCTCCTTACCCACATAAGCTTTCTCTCTAAACTTTATAGATGAAAAGGTCGACCCCAATGTTCCCATAGCCTCCTCAAGTTCACTAATTCTTTGGGTTTGATTATCATGAATAGCACAAGATTCTAAGATAGCGATTCTCTCATTAATTCCACCTAGAGATTTATCAAGTTTATCAGTGCTATCAAGTAATGCTCCCAAAGTAGTATCAATACTTGGAAGGTTTTGCTCTATGGTTTCCAACTTTTTCATGACATCTTCAAGAGAGGTTTCAATTTTAACTTCATTAACATGTGGTATTCCAAATAAACTTTCAATAATGCAACTAGCTTCTAAGGCAGGAGTACCTAGGAAGTTACCTCCCGCGAGACAATCAAGAACATACCTATTCCAGCTAGAGATACCAACATAAAAATTCCTGAGTAGGATAGTGGTGGAGTGTTTCTTAGTGCACCTATTATGGGCATCACTAATTCTATACCAAGCATCTTTTAAACATTCTCCCCCTTTTTGCTTAAACGCACGAACTTCAACTTCAGGATTACTCATTTTAGCAACAGAAATAAAGCAAACTAGATAAAGTAAATGCAAGTAACTAATTTTTTTGTGTTTTTAATATAGCAAACAAGATAACAAATAAAGTAAAACTAGCAACTAATTTTTTTGTATTTTGATATAATGCAGCAAACAAAGTAGTAAATAAAATAAAGCAAGACAAAACAAAGTAAAGAGATTGGGATGTGGAGACTCCCCTTGCGTGTCTTGATCTCCCGCAACGGCGCCGAAATTTAGCTTGACACGCGTACGGCACGCGACCGTTGGGAATCCCAAGTGGAAGGTGTGATGCGTACGGCAACCCTCAGTTAGAAACCAAGGTTTATCGAACGTAGGAGTCAAGAAGCACGTTGAAGGTTGATGGCGGCGAGATGTAGTGCGGCGCAACACCAGGGATTCGGCGCCAACGTGGAACCTGCACAACACAACCAAAGTACTTTGCCCGAACGAACAGTGAGGTTGTCAATCTCACCGGCTTGCTGTAACAAAGGATTAGATATAGTGTGGATGATGATTGTTTGCAGAAAACAGTAGAACAAGTATTGCAGTAGATTGTATTCGATGTTAAGAATGGACCGGGGTCCACAGTTCACTAGTGGTGTCTCTCCCATAAGATAAATAGCATGTTGGGTGAACAAATTACAGTTGGGCAATTGACAAATAGAGAGGGCATGATAATGCACATACATGATATGATGAGTATTGTGAGATTTAATTGGGCATTACGACAAAGTACATAGACCGCTATGCAGCATGCATCTATGCCTAAAAGTCCACCTTCAGGTTATCATCCGAACCCCTTCCGTATTAAGTTGCAAACAAGAGACAATTGCATTAAGTATGGTGCGTAATGTAATCAATAACTACATCCCTCGGACATAGCATCAATGTTTTATCCCTAGTGGCAACAAGACATCCACAACCTTAGGGTTTCTGTCACTCCCCAGATTTAATGGAGACATGAACCCACTATCGAGCATAAATACTCCCTCTTGGAGTTACAAGTATCAACTTGCCAGAGCCTCTACTAGTAACGGAGAGCATGCAAGATCATAAACAACACATAGATAGATTGATAATCAACATAACATAGTATTCTCTATCCATCGGATCCCAACAAACACAACATATATCATTACAGATAGATGATCTTGATCATGTTAGGCAGCTCACAAGATCCGACAATGAAGCACAATTAGGAGAAGACGACCATCTAGCTACTGCTATGGACCCATAGTCCAGGGTGAACTACTCACTCATCACTCCGGAGGCGACCATGGCGGTGAAGAGTCCTTCGGGAGATGATTCCTCCGGTAGGGTGCCGGAGGCGATCTCCTGAATCCCCCGAGATGGGATTGGCGGCGGCGTCTCTGGAAGGTTTTCCGTATCGTGGCTCTCGCATGGGGGTTTCGCGACGAAGACCTTAAGTAGGCGGAAGGGGAGTCGGAGGGCTGACGGGGCCCCACACGCTAGGGCGCGCGGCCCCCTGGGCCGCATCGCCCTAGTGTGGCGGCGCCCGTGGCCCACTTCGTCTCTCCTCGGACTGGAAGCTTCGTGTGAAAATAGGCCCCCGGGCGTTGATTTCGTCCAATTCCGAGAATATTTTCTTACTAGGATTTTGAAACCAAAAACAGCAGAAAAAAGCAACCGACTCTTCGGCATCTCGTTAATAGGTTAGTGCCGGAAAATGCATAAATATGACATAAAGTATGCATAAACATGTAGATATCATCAATAATGTGGCATGGAACGTAAGAAATTATCGATACGTCGGAGACGTATCAGTCCCGTCGAGGACTGCCCCCGCGATTAACTGTTCCGCGCGACGACATCCGTTCCCTCGCGTGCCCAATACGTTGGCAAGTTTCGTCGGTGTTTCGCGCGCGCGGGAAACGATCTGCGCACCAACGCCGTTTCCCGCCACGCCGTGGCTGTATATGGTGGACACCGGCGGGGGTGACGGGCACACCTCAAGCTAAACCCTAGCATCCATCCATGTCCGAGCACAACCTTAGCTGGGATCAGGTAGTTCATATGTTCATCCACGACATCGCCGCCGCCGACGTACCCGGTCGCTTCGACTGCGGCGACGACCAG
This sequence comes from Lolium multiflorum, assembly GCA_030979885.1. Taxonomy (NCBI): domain Eukaryota; kingdom Viridiplantae; phylum Streptophyta; class Magnoliopsida; order Poales; family Poaceae; genus Lolium; species Lolium multiflorum. Next base: position 179,739,770 of record CM061752.1, read on the forward strand.
TTCGTTCTGCTCGCGTCCTTCGGTACCCTGGCTAGGGATGCCCTGCGCCGCCAGACTTGGGCAGCGGAGGACGAAGCCCACAACTATGCGCTCGCCATGGCTCGGGGGTACATGTGCTCCGACCTGGACTCGCTCCAGCGGAGGGGCCCTTCTCCCGCGCGGGTCGAGCAGGAGAACCGTGAGCTGGCGGGCGCCATCGCTGCCAGGGACGAAGCGGTGGCGGTGGTGGCTGGGGACAAGGCCCGCTTCCATGCCCAGCTGGCGGGGTTGCAGGTGGCGGCCCAGGAGAACGAGGCGGCGGCAGCGGAGGTGGTGGCAGCCCAGGCGACAGCGGCGGGGGCGGAGGCCAACTCTATGGCTAGGAGAATCATGTGGGACTCCTCCCTGGCCGAGGCCCTTGAACGCTGCAGGCGGCAGTACGAGACGTCCGCTTGCCGCCGTGCGCGGCGTGCGGAGGGCGTGAAGCGCTCCCGCATCGACGACGACGCTGGCCCCTCTGACGGCCAGTAGTAGGACGCGCGACTGCGAGTAACCCATGCCCTGGTAGGCCGCGCGATGACGAGTAGGTAAGGCCGTTGTAGTTTTATGTTAACTCGACTAACCATCTTTGTAAAGATGGTCTTTTTGGCCAATCAATAGTACCTAGTCACTGCCGACCGGTCCCGGATGCACTGAACGCGGACACTTTCCGCAACCGCGCAACGTCTGCGGAGATGCAAACCTGTCGCATATTTGGACTAGGTTGACCCAGCCGCGGACGGTCTGGTCACTATGTCGCCCCGCTCGAGGTGGTACCAGACGTATTTTTGGCCCGGGCAGACGTCGCTGAGCTCGGTTTGCGTCGCTCTGTTGGAGATGCCCTAACAAACGTGTCAATTTGTCGTCCGACTCAGCGTCCACGTCAGTCTAATAGGTTGGGCCAAGCTGTCAGAACTCATACGCAGTGAGAAAAGAGATGAGAAAGAGATTGGTCGCGCAGCAGCACGCCGGTGGATCTGAACCGTCAACTGCAGCCGTCCGCCGTCCGCCGTCCGCCGCCCGCCGCCATTGGCCACCTCTTCCCCCACCTGACTGCTGCCCGGAACACTCCTCGCCATCCTCCCCGGATCCAACTCCGCCGCGCCGCCGCTCTCACCCGCCGCCCTTGCTTCCTTGGTCTAAGCCGCCAGCGGCGACTCCCCACCCCCCACCACCACTCGGCGGCACACCGCAGTCGTAGCTCCCTCTCCTGTTCGGGTGGGACGCGCAGCTGCCGGCGAGCCAGCGTCCTCCCCGCCACCACCTCGGGGGCAGTGTTGATCGGGCACCGTCCAGATCCCAAAGCCTGTTCCGCCGCTTCAACGGGGATGGGGCTCGACGCCTTTGCGGCCGTGTGCTGTGCAATTCCCGTACTCGTATCCTTACTCGCCGTCCGTGTGGCTTACGTGCTTTGGCGCAGCGGCCTGCCGCCGAAGCCTCACGCTGCTGGACTGCGGTGTCTCATCGTCCTCGGGTCTGGTGAGTGCGCCTTGTCCATCAAATAAAAACAGAGAACCGACATAATACTAGCAGGCATCAGCAGGTTCCAGTGGTTGCCTCTACGCTTTCCTCCATCTCTGGCTTAATCATAATCTGTAATTATTCTCTTAAACGTAGGACAAAATGTTAATAGAGTTGAACAAATGATTACATTTGTAAAATTGTGTTGGGGATTTACTGCTTGTTGGAACTAATGTTGGCATCAAATGTTTAGTAGTAGTAGTATAGAATTTTCTTATTGCCAAATGATATATCTCGCTTCATAGCTAACTACCTGGCAACCAGTTCTGTTCATTCAAATGAGATTTTAGGCATAACATGTCTAAAAGCTTTTAGCTATAAGAATTTCAGAATATTATCTATTCACAGAAAGAGCAAACCATCATACCCAGAGCAAGCGAAGTAGTAATACCGGAGGCTGCTGCTGGCTTAACTATGGTGTCTGTCTAGACATCTGGAAATGTTGGTGCTCCTTGTGGAACTCTGATGAAACACAGCGTCCAATTTGCTGTCAACTGCTCCCTGGCAGAATTAGGAGGTCACTTATTCTTAAGCACCAGTTTATGTTCTTCATAGGCTTTACATTGCCGCTTTCGTTTTCATGTATCTGAACTTTGTTATATTACAACCTAAATATAACTCCACCTGCAAATGATGGCATTGTTGGAGTATTATGAGTCTAACGACTAGTCTAGACTAGTCGCTCGACTAGTCTATGAGTCTTAACTTGATTGTCAACTAGTTTGTTCAACTCGACTAGTTCGTAGAGTCGAGTGGTCGAGCGACATGAATAAGTTCAAAGAGTTCACACCAATTGAACAGTCATGGACTAATCTAAATTAGTCATGGTATTTGAGTGGATCGATTTAATTTGGGCATGAATAAGTGAGGTGCTCAGCCCGTGGGATGGAAAAGGTCGAACACTAGCTATTTCCAGAGTTGCTCCAGAACGAGCCGCCTCACCTAGGACCAGGCCGCAGCCGCCATCCACTGACCATCCACCGCGTCACATAGGACACCCTGCCTCAGCTGGTTCTACTCCTATCTGGTTGCCATATATGTACTAGCTACTGCTGAAGTACATGTCAACTAGTCGAGCAGTAGTCTAGAGATGAGTTGGTACCCGGATGCCTCGGCTCGACTCGTTGACTCATAATCCTAATGTTGCCAGTGTCACAACGTCTCATCTTGGGATGCATTTCATTACATGTTTCTGACCCTATATGACTTGCACATGTTTATGTCTGGTTCTAGTGTAAATACTGTCTTTTAACTTTAATCTGGTAGGAATAATCAGATATACGTCGGTGTCACCACTATTATGAGTGCACATGTTGTTCTGTTCGGTTTTGTACATTTGATCATATTTTGTATATTGTGTACTCACAAGTTTATTAAGCAATAGTGTTGGTATTTGCTGAATTGCCCTCCCACACTATTGGAAAACATCAGGTTGTACTATGCAATAATAACTCCTGACAAGAGAATTTCGCACTATGTCCACCTTTTAATTTTCGTGTTTCTTTTGCAGGAGGGCATACTGCAGAAATGATGAATATTATATCTGAGCTTCAGAAGGATAGGTTTACGCCCAGGTACTATGTGGCTGCACTTACTGACAACATGAGCCTTCCAAAGGCTCAGGTCTACGAGTGGTCACTGATTCCGGCGCAGGTCAAATATCTTACTACATCGAATTATCATATGGTAGAATTTCGCAGTAGTTCCAACTTCTAGTATGACTCTTATTTTCAGGGCGGGAGAGAGAAGATCATCGAGAACGGTCAGTTCACACAGATATATCGTAGCCGTGAAGTAGGCCAATCTTACGTTACTTCCATTGCAACAACATTGCTTGCTGTTCTGCATGCTATGTGGATAGTAACAAGAATCAGACCACAAGTGGTGCGAACTCTTTGAACTTATTAGCACCCATTATGCTGCATGAGCACAGTTGTGCTAATCACTTGTAATGTCCCTGCAGATATTCTGCAATGGTCCTGGGACATGCATTCCTCTATGTGCCTCAGCTTTCCTTCTGAAGGTTAGCCTCACGCCCTGGGTTCTATAGTAGCTCAATAGAAGATTAATGATTGATGCACTATTAGACTTGCACACTCGCATTTGTTGCAAGTTCTAAGTCAACGCAATCACTTTTTTTGAGTCCTGGTTTGATCTATTCTTGCAGGTGCTTGGTTTGGGATGGTCCTCCATTTTCTATATCGAAAGTATTGCAAGGGTGAAGAAGCTTTCCTTAAGTGGTTTACTGTTGTACAAGCTACGGTTAGCGGACCAGTTTTTTGTGCAGTGGCCCCAGCTGCAGCAGAAATATCCTAGAGCACAGTATGCTGGCCGTTTGATGTGAAGATTCACCCTCCCTTCAGCGATATTGGGGCAGTCGGTTGCTCTTCGCAAGGTTTTGAACGTGCTGATGATATATGTAACAACTCGAGAAATATAGGTGTAGTGGAACGATACTTGGCGCACCCTTTTGCCAGCTTTCTTTTCTTTCCTTTTCTACCAGCTTTCCTGAGAAGCATTTCAAAAATTCTTGCAACACGGAGTTTTGCTTTTGAAATATCATGCCTCCTCTGAAATATACCCTGTAACTTTGCAAGGTTAAGTGTAAAACTCTTGTGTGAGTTTGCTTTCGGAATATCATGCCCCCTCTGAAATATACCCTGTAACTTTGCAAGGTTAAGTGTAAAACTCTTGTGTGAGTTTGAGCAGCACTGTGTTATCAAGCATTCAAGTGTGCTGTTTGTTCTTCGCTTAGTTTTATCCTGTGTTCCTTCTATTCCTTGCTTACCTTCTGATCTTCTGGATGACTCAGAGTAGAAGCTGCAATTTTTTTTAGAATAATAAGAAGAAGCTGCTGTAAAAAAATTCCAATGAAATAGAGTTGTATCATATCTTAGACTTGCAAAATATAGGAAGTCTTTTATTTGTAAGATAGTTCGTTAATTCCAGGCTCTGTTTTATTGATTCTGAACATTTGCATATGTACTCCATTCTAAAGGTACTAACGGGATTACCAATGTTACTCCTGAGGAAATGAGAGGCATTATTGAAGTTATAGGTGAAACAGGTTTTATTGATTCTGAACATTTCCATATGTACTCCATTCTAGGGATATCAACAGGATTACCAATGTTACTCCTGAGGAAATCAGAGGTATTATTGAAGTTACAGGGGAAACGGGGAAGTTCTGGTATTATACCTGGACCTGGATGAATTTACAATCTCTTAGAGGTCGTTTGGTATCCATCATTTGAGCCTGGAATCCTGGAATTCATTTTAAAATTCCATAGGTGGGCTGTTTGGTTGCCACATAATTGGGCCATCATTTCATTTAGAAATCCAGCAAAATGATGCCATGTGTAATCACAATTCCGAACTGAAACCTGTCATTCACAATTCCTATGGCAACCAAACAAATTCAATATTGAATTCTACTGTCATTTGCAATTCCTGTGGCAACCAAACAAGTGTCCATTTCTGGAATTACAATGTAAATGAAATGAATACATGTATTCATTTCAAAATGCTACAAATGAAATGAAAACCTGGCTTCCAAACGACTTACTGTTATTTAGAGATTGTTTAAATGTTGCAAGCAACTTCATGCTTCAGATTTCTGTTCAGGTCTACATATTATAATTCAGTTTTCTTGCTCGCAAGAAAAAGGCGATATTATGTGTTCCATATATCTTTGGGTAAATTTCCTATCTCATTGTTAATACCTAGCGTTTGAAAACAATTAATAGTGGTGGTTTAGGGCTAATCAAGCTTATGTTGATTCAGTCATCCGCTTTTAGTTCTGAAGAGATAGTTGCTGATCACAGGGGATTTGGGCAAAATATAATTTATTAAGAATGTGAGGTTTCCTTTTTATTGGTATTGTGATTAACTTCCGCTTTTACGGGCATGAATTGTGTTTTGTCAAGGGGTTGTTGTCTCTTCAATTGATGCAGGCATGAGAAGCTATACCATGAAAGGGGTTTCACATTGTTTCTAGATTTTTGGAGTGCCTCCGTTTTGTCAAAATATAATAGATTTACCTTCTTGACTGATTTTCATCATTTCACATATCGAGGTCTTAGGCGAATATTTTGGGGTTCAACTGATGATCCGAGAGGATGTGCATGAATATAATTCTTTGTCTCCAGAGAGCAGAAGCATACTACTTTGTATAGTAGTACAAGTAAGATGCTACCTACATAGGACCGACAATCAGTGCTGAAATACTACTTTTTTGCATTAAGCAACATTATTGACACTGTTCTTTAGCCAAAGGCGCGAAAAGAGTAAAATCAAAGAAGATTTCTAGCAATAGACGCTGCTGGTGTATAAGTTATGTATTGCAGTTTCAGTTTGATGTACAAAATAAGTTAGTACACGAATATCTAACTGTATGCAACATAGTTTCCATTTAGTATGTTTGGAGAGTATGTAATGCAACATAGTTTCACAAGTACCAGTGTCTCTGAAGTTCTGTCTAGGATGATCAGTCCTTCATCTTGATAGCTAGCTCTGAAATGCAGATAAGATCAGTGGTATGTATACATTTTGTCTGTATAAATGATGTGCTGTGTAATCAGTCGTGTTTGGTCATTCACTACTTAAAATTTATGATGGCTTCAACCTACGGTTGTATGCACTATGATTATTCATATCCTCTGCATTTCCACTATGTGTAAACTGCACAACCAGTTGTTAAGTGATGTTTTTTTTGCTTTTAGATTTAGATGGTTACAACTTCACATGTATGTTCAGAAACTGTCATCCAAATCAAAGTTCAATGATTTCTAAATAAGATGTCTTCAGGTGATTTCCCGATTTTACTTTACAATCTTGCCATTGATATCACATATTATTATTTTTTGTGCTCGCAATCTTTTGAAAGTAAATAATGTAATGCCTCTACCTATCCACATTGTTTATGTTTTCAGCTCCCTATTGTTTTGCTTCCGTGGCTATTTTCCTCTATTGCTAATTCAAACATTAAGGTAAAGACAATTAAAAAATTATCCCCTTTTTCATTTAATATTAGTCTAAACATGTATTATAATTTATGTAATGTACCCATATTTTCTACCAAAATTTCCATTAGTCAACCACTTTACTAGCGCGGCGGGCACGCCGTGCCGATCTTTGCTAGTACGATGAAAACTAAATATGTGGGCCTAAGAGCATCTCCAGCCGCGTCCCCCAAAGGAATTTGGGGGATGCCGGCCAAAAAAACGTTCCAGTCGCGTGCCCCAAAGGCCGTTTCAGTCCGGACGTGCCCCAAATATTGTCCGGCGTCCCTAGTCCATCCCCTATGTATAGAGGCTCTATCAGGGATGCCAGACACAAATTTTACACTTGTTTTTTTGTTTGGGGGTCACGTTTGGAGGATGTGGCTAGGAAAGGGACCTCCTCCAAACGCAAATTTGGTCTAGACGTCCCCCAAACGACCAATCCGTCGCTTTTGCCGGACGTCGTTCGGGGGATGCAACTGGAGATGCTCTAAGAGCATCTCTAGCCGCGTCCCCCAAAGCGTCCCCCAAACAACGCTGGATCGAGCGTTTGGGGGACGTGTTTCCTTCATGCCGCGTTTGGGGGACGTCGCTCCCCAGTCGCGTCCCCAAAGGCCACCCCAAACAGAAATTCAAATAGTTCAATTCAAAAGAGTAGCCGCGATCAAAGCACTGGGCGCGCGATCATATTACAGACCAGCGTAAATTAGAAGAAGGGGTTGGGCGACACCATGCCTGGCCATGGGCAGCCCGGCCCGAGGCCCGTCCCAAAGCCCGACCCGAAAAACTCGGGCCTGGGCCTGAAAAAGTTGGCCCGATGGTCAGGCCGGGCCTGGGTAGCCCGAAAATCGCAATTAGCACTACGGCCCGGCCCGTGGCCCGACGGGCTTCATGGGTATTTGGTTGGGCCGGGCTGGGCTTGGGCCTTATTTTTGGTCGTCGGGCTTTCCTCGGCCCGGCCCGACACATGGCCAGGTATAGGCGACACCGACGGCGCATCCTGAGTCGATGACCTCCTCGTGATCTACCTGGTGTGCTTGCTCCGTCGCCGACACCGAGGCAGAGTCCGATGCCGCTATCGCCGACGCCGAGGCAGAGGCCGATGCCGCGGACACATGTGTACTAGAAGACGCCGTCGCAGACGCGTCTGTTGGTGCTGGCTCTTGCTCCGGGGGTGGGGTTGTTGCCACTGCCTCGGCCACGCCATTTTGGCTTCGATGTCGTCGAGGATCTGGCCTTTGAAGAAGTTGTGCGCCGCCTGTCGAGGGTACTCCTCGGCAATGCCCTCCGATTGGGGCTTAGGGTTGATGGAATCCTGCAAGCTGACACGAGACATCGGTTCACAGACAAGCGGGGAGAACGATTTACCCAGGTTCGGGGCCCTCGATGAGGTAAAACCCTTATGTCCTGCATGTCTGATCTTGATTATGAAGATATTGGGTTACAATGGCGTGCCGAATAGTTCGGCTGAGATCTCGTCGAGAGGCTAAGTGCTGCGGCGACCTAGCTCTAGACTTTTGGTGGCTAAGATTGCTAAGATTGATTGTGTCCCTCGGCAGCCCCTCTCCTAGCCTTTATATAGGGGCCGGTCTCAAGAGGTCTAAGAGTACGACTAGGTTTACAGTAGTTTTAAATCTAATCTTTCCTTGTTTGGCTGCTTCCTTGTCTTGCCCGCCAAGGAATCTTCTGGTGCGCCATCCAGGTGGCCCGTCTTGCCTCCAAGTGCCTTCATGGGCCTCCAACTAGATAATATAGGATAGGGCAATGTCGGTTACCCGAAGGGTAATGCCCACGTCAGTAGCCCCCGAGTGTCTAGCCGAACATAGTTCGGGTAGAGAGTGAAGCATGCCTCCTTTTAATGTTCTTCTCCTTAATTGTTCTTCTCCTTAATTGTTCTTGTTCATCTTGAATCAACATCATCTTCTTCTGTCCGATGCGCGTCAGTGCTCCCGATGGGAGTAGCCCCCGAGTCTAGGTACGGATGCTTGCAATCCGTGCGTAGACTCAAGTTGTACCACTCGAACGTTCTGCTCTGCCGAAGTTTTTCTGCAAGTCTTCATAGGTCATCCGATATATTTTCGCATGCAAGGGATAATGAGTAACGTGCCCAACTTTTGCTGGTTAACTACCGATGGCAAAACAACGTTACCCTTACACAGAATCAAGTCTCTGAGCATGATCCTGGAGTGCTAAAAGTTGGGTGCTGCCGGCGCTCCCGATGGGAGTAGCCAGTGCGGGCACGGGTGCTTGCAACCGGGTGCAGACTCGAATCATCTTTTTCTTCAATCTTTTTTCTTCGAGTCCTCATTCGCGTGCGCGTCCAGCGCTCCCGATGGGAGTAGCGCCCGAGTCTAAGTGCAGATGCTCGCAATCTGTGCATAGACTCAAGTTCACCATCCGATACTTTTTTTTATTCATTCGAGTGCTTTGAGCATTCCTCACGACGTCATTGATGACGTTTTACTGACATCTTGATTTTGACTGATAAGACGCGACCCGCTGTGCCACTCTTTCTCTGTCTGGCCCTATTTTTAAGCAATATCCGCCTTTCCCGTACAGTTACCAAGGCACCTCCTCGATTCCCGCAATCATCAATGGAAAAAGGTCCACTTAATGAACTGGCAGCAATGACACGTGCCCACGCAGTCCTCAAGTTCTTCCCCTCTTAAAATCTCCAAGGGACGAAAATCTCTAATCTCCTCCCACATTTGCCGTAGCATCTTCTCGTCCTTCTTCTTCTTCCTTTCTTCGCAACCGCTGCGCCGCCACCACCGCTTTTCCGATCCTCCCCAGATCTCGCAATGGTGAAGAAGAAGAGCCTCACTGCCGCCGTCAGCTCCACGAGCGGTGGCGCCGCCGCCAAATCCTCCTCGAATCTTCCGAAGAGGAGTGCTCCAGATGCTCCTCCTCCGGCTCTGGCGCCGCCAGCGCTGCCAGGCTCAATAGCCAAACCTGGGGATTGGCTACCGTCCTCCATCACGAAGCGTGATGAGAAGAGGGCCCGAAGCCTCGGGTTAGTCTCCTCCGACGAGGGGAACGTGATTCTTCCAGGTGCGATTTCTCGGCCCAATCTCCCTGCTGGTTTTACCGTGGTGTTCCTGTCGTTCTTGTACTGGGGTCTCTCGCTTCCTGCCCATGAATTCCTCCATCGTCTTCTGCGGACTTACGAAATTCAACTGTGGCAACTCACCCCTAACTCAATCCTTCACGTTGCTGTATTCATCACCCTCTGTGAGGCGTTCTTGTGCATTGAGCCTCATTTTGGATTGTGGAAAAAGATCTTCTATGTAAAGAGGTACAGCAGTAGTAACGGATCTTTTGTCATCGGAGGAGTGAGGTTCGTGGCTCGTTCAGAGGTTAACTATTTCAGTTTCCCAATGAGAGAATCCGTGCAAGGATGGAGACTGAAATGGTTTTATGTCAAGGATTCCTCGACAACCGAGTCCCAGCTTCCTTGCTTTGCCGATGTCCTTGAAGCCAAGCCTAAGGACTCTTGGAAGAACATTCTCTCTCCCGACGAAAGGGCAGCAACCGACGAATTATTTGCCAAATTCCTTCGGATCAAAGAGGCCTGGTCAAATATCGGCACAGAGGTGGCAGCGGTGTTCTTGAAACGTTGAGTCCAACCAGTCATAGGTCCGATGTTGTATTCGGGTCCAAAGGATGAAACCAAGATAAATATCGCTGAACTGTCGGAAAAGGAGCTGCTTGATGAAGTCCGTCGCCTTACTCTCTTTAGTCAGGAAGACTCGATCCCATTGATATCTTCTTATACTCCTCTTTATTCCGATCGCCCACCGTCAGAGGTAATTTTCCTTCTCATGCTCTTATTACTCTGCTTCCACTTAGTCGACATAATTACTATTGTTCTTAGTTGTTCTTTTCTTCGATAGATCCCCATAGTTTCTGGAAACTTGCATGATTCACCAAACGATACTTCTGAGGGAAGAGGCTCCTCAGTCCCTGTTGATTTTCATACTGCCGATCACACAGGCTCAGAGAGCGAACACGATGATCTGATAGATTCTGAAGCTGTCCACACCGATCTTCCTTCCTCAGCCGATGATGCTTGCGACACAGAGGGATCAGTGCGTGATGATGACACTGATCGTGATACCTTTGTTAATGTAGCCGTGGAGGAGTCCAGGGCTTCACCCGTGAAGAGATCAACCGGCGGCTTTGCCGATGAAGACGATCTCTTCGATATGTAAGCGCCTTTTTCCTGAATTCATATTTGGTCCTTTATTTCTCGCATTTCTTTCATAACTTCTGTCAGTCATTTCCTTTCGCAGTGACGAAGGTTTCATTGAGCCTCCGTCTAAGAAAGCCAAATCTGGCGCTGCTCCGCTGGACGTCGCGGCTTCCGAAGCTTCGGCTCCTAAGGCAGCCCCCGCAGCCCAGGTATCGACTGCTTCCTCCCTTTCTATGGGAAAAGACGTTCCTTCAACTGCTGCCGCCATGACTCCTCCTTCTATAAGTCCTTTTTGACTACAACACGAATTTCCTGAAGTGTACCTTGTTTAACGATTCTTTGTCAAACATCCTCCTTCCTTAAGGACATGCGGGGTGTTATATCCTCTTTGGAGGCCTTCACCTCCCAATTCACCTCTCTGGAGGCAGATAAGGTTCGGCTTCAAAAGGAAATCAAATCTTCTTCCTCGAAATTGGATGGCGCAGTCAAGATAGCTGCCGAAGCTCGCCAAGAGGTCGACTCCTTGAAGGAGGAACTGGGTAAGCTAAAAGAAAAACTGAAAGAAGAGGAGGCATCTAGGCTGGCTGCCGAGGCTCGGGCAGCTGAAAAGGATGAACTCCTTCGCCAGTCTTCCTTGGCTTTGCTTGGTAATCTCTTTTATATGCCTCTATCGATTATTGCACTTATGGATTCGATCTTTTGTCAGTGACCTTTTCCATTTCATTCTCTTGCAGAAGCCGCCAACATCCCCGCCAATGCCTTGGACAAAATTCCAAACAACTCTCCAGCAAACGGTGTGTCGATGACTCTCGCCTCCCACCAGCTTACACGGGAGCTTCTTGAAAAGGGAAAAGGTGCCATGGCGCGGATAAACTCGATGATCTTCCCCAAGATCAATCAAGACAAAACTCTGGGGCAGTTGATCGACGCCTTCGCGGTTGACACCAAGGAGGTTATCGAGCTATTCAAACGCACTTCGCGTACCTATGGTGCCCTCCTTGCCTTCCAACTTATGATGGGTCATGGCTTTAAAGCCGATATCGAAGAAATGTCTAAAGAGCTGCCGAAAGAGCAAGATGGGCGGTTTGTTGATTTAAGCATCTTCAAGACGTCAGCTCTTAAGTGTGCACGCCGGCTTCTCGAGCTGGTTTCATCAAGGAAGACATCGGCTGGCCCTAGTTTATCGACTCAGACCCAAGCCCTTTGATTTTTGTAATAAACTTTTCTTTGAGCTGATGTGAAACAATGTTCTGTCGGATAACTTCTGCTTGTAATAAACTTTGTGCTAGCAATGTTGCTAGCACACTCTTGTTATGATAGTTTCACTCGCATTCTCCCGATGGGAGTACCTTCTGATGTTGATGCGAACCGATCTGTCATGCTTTTGACGCTTTTCCTTGCAGGTGTTCCCAGTGCCTGCATTTGTTGACGATTCTTCGGGTGCTCTTTCTGAAGATGATCGAGTCCAACGTATGAAGGATCGGATCGCGCAGTTGGAAAAGGATCTGCGCAGCACCTATGCCTTGGCTGCTATCATCAAGAAGAAGGGCGAGATTGCAGCTGACGTAGAGCGCTATGCTCTTGCTGAACTGCATAAGGCCACTGAAAGTTTAAACTGTAAGTTCACTGGTCCTTGTGTTCATTACTCCTCCGTCAAAAACGTATTGCCTGATCTTCTGTTGATTGCTCTGCTAGTCATAGCTTTGAACCGTGCGGAAGAGAACAAGCGGATTCACAAGCGTGTGCACGCATTGACCCAGCTATCATCAGCCGAAGAGATTTTCTGGCGGGAACACTCGAAGGCTTCGGCTGTCACGCAATTCCAAGACCGGGTCCAACAAGTCCACCATTTCTTCGACAAGTGCTACAAAGCCCTGAGGGTAATTTGGAGGACGATGTTCCCCTTGAACGCGGTCCCTCCTACGCTGTTGACTCTGATGTCTGAGTTTGGGAATACCAAGAAGATTCGAGACTTGGTGCGAGCTCAGGTTTTTGCAGGGGCCAGGTTTACACTTGCCCTTGTCCTTGCACGTTATCCCTCAGCGAATCTGCTGACTATCACCAACGCAGTTGGTGATTTGGAGACACTGTATCCGAAGGTATTGTTGCCCGCCAATATAATTGTCGACAAGCTTGAAAAGGATTCAAAGGTACCTGAGGAAAAAGAGACTCCGCAAGGGTGATTCAGGGGTTAAGGTTGTTTTGTAAATGGGTATTTTGGCTATTTCATCCAAGTGTTAGGATTGTTTAGCCGAGACTTTGTATTCGGTAGATACATGTATATGTACTTTTACCGTGTTAATGCCGTTGGCAAATTTTGAAGGAGCAAATCTTAATTGCCCGTTTAGATGTATGTGTATTTGTTGGTCAGCAAATTATTTGAGTGATCAGCTCGTGTTGCGGGTCCTGCTAAACCCGTTGTATGTGCAACTTTGCTTTCAACCGATGTATGTCTTGACAGGAGCTCCCGAGTATATCGGGTGGAATAACTCTGCCAATTGACCCGTTGTTCCTTGATATTTCCATAAGTAAAACATCGAACGTGGGTTGTGTTTATATGTATTTCCAAACTCTTGCTATTTACGGCGCTCGTAGAGGCATCTATAGCAGAGGGAAGAGTTAATGTCTTTGTTTATTTTGCGTCCTGTAGCACTCGTAGAGGCTTTTTCGGAGCACGATCTTTTGCCGCGCACTATGTTGCACCGTCGTTCGCCAGGGGGCGTAAGCAAGGTTTACAACGATGCGGTTTAGGTGCTCCGATTTACTGCAATGCTTTTCAAGGAATCAGAACTTAAGTTTGCATTAATAATAAAAAACACGGGACTAAAGGGCGATAAAGGGAGGGCCCTGTTTGAAAAGAAAGGGAAAGCTTAAACACTAGTAGATTGCTTAGGCAAGGAAGGGGTTCTTCTCATCTTTCGGCTTGTCCACCACGCTGGTGGTTATCGACGCATTGTTGATTTCATCAGGAGTCTGATCAGTGATTGTCAGTGTCTTGCCGTCTCCTATGTCTTCTGTGCCATCAGCTGCCGAAGCTTTTGCTGCAGAGGTTTGTGCTGCCGAAGCTTCTATAGCAAGGTCGGCTGGCTTCTTCTTCGCTCCTTTGACACGCTCTTCTTCCTTATTATCGCGTGACGACGACTTCGAAGGGAGGTCGGTAATTTCCTGCTTCAGTCCAAACTTTGCAGCAATCCTCTGAAAGTCGTGATCACAATTGTCCGAGCGTGAGAAACTTTCATAGACTATGATGTTTGTCCCGTTGCTCCCAGGCATTTTCAGCTTGAGGTATGCGTAGTGCGGTACAGCCATGAACTTGGCATAAGCTGGCCTCCCGAGTATAGCGTGATACTGCGACTCCCAGTTCACGGCTTCAAACTCGATTTTTTCCTTCCTGAAGTTGTCGGGTTTGCCAAAGATGACGTTCAGGTAAACTTTGCCAAGAGAGTACGTCGGTGAAGTGGGGAGAATCCCATGAAAGCAGGTGTCCGTTTCTTCTAGCATTCTCATGGTGATCCCCATACTCTTGATTGTGTCGAGAAATATCAGGTTTAGTCCACTTCCACCATCCATGAAGACTTTGCTCATCTTGAATCCCCCGACCTGCGCCTCAACTACTAAGGCAGTGTGTCCAGGTTTTGGTATGGTCATCGGGTGATCTGCTCGGCTGAATGTAATATTCTGAGATGACCACTCGACATATTCAGGGATGTTCGCCATGATGCTTTCTGCCAGGTTGATTTCTCGAGTGAGCGTCTTCATTTCTCTTCTTGAAACACCTATCCTGTGGATCATGCTCATCTGCCCACGTGGTGGTGGAAATGCCTCGTTGGGTTGATGAGGTTGAGCCTGCTGGACCTGATGTTGTGGTGGAGGTGGTGGTGGTGGTGGTGGCGGTTGCTGGCCTGACAGCTGGATGAGTTTCTGCATGTCAATGAACTGCCGACAGTCCCTGAGCAAGTGACTTGACTTCGTTTTACCGTCCTTAGAATCAACATATGAGTGCAAGTAACAGGGAGCGTTGATCCGCTCAGCATAGGGTAGTTCGGGAGTCCTCTGTTGTCGTGGTTTATAATTGCCACGGTTCCCAGAGTTGTTCCGATTACCGTCCTGCCGATCGTCTCGTGTGTTGTCATATCGATCGTCCTGCCGATCAGAGTACCCTGCGGCTACCAGATTACTGTCGTCATAGCTACGGTTCTTCCTTCTCTTGTGGTGATCCCTTCGTCCACCCGAGTCGTGCTTCGGCTGGTCGTCGTCTTCGTCTCCACTGCTATGTCGCTTTCGTACATTGTCCTCGCCATCAGCCCAGTTGTTGGCGATTTCCATTAACTTGGTTATGGTTTTTGGCTTTTTGCGTCCAAGTTCTTCTATGTAGCTTTCACGTCGGATGCCATCGCTGAAGGCGTCAATTGCTCTGTCGACAGATACATCTTCGGCAGCGTTTAGGAGCTTGGTGAATCTCCCGATGTATGCACGCATCGATTCCTTCTGCTTTTGCTGGCAATGCCGTAACTCTTCAATCCCGACGGGCCTTTTGTACATTGCTTGGAAATTGGCAACAAAAGCGTCTACTAGGTCGTCCCATGATTTGATGGAACCCTTCGGCAGACCCCTTAACCAGGCCCGCGCTGAATCCTTTAGGTAAAGGCAGCACGCATTGCGCTATTCGATTCCTTGCGCGAATCACATCTGCAGATAGTCGTCTATCCAGGACCTTGGCTCCTGCTGCCCATCGTATTTGGCGTCGTAGGAGTGGGTTTGAACTTTCTGGGTGGCATCGCCTCACGGATCTTGTAGCTTAAACAATTCCCCTTAGCTCGCCGTCGTTCTCCTGGCTCTCATCCGAAGAATCACTGTCATATTCCTCCCTAGCGGCGCGTCGTCGCCTTGCTTTGTCGATTCTGCTCTGGGTGATTTCATCCCGAGCGTCTCTCGCATGATGCTTTGAGCCACTAGCCTGCAACATGGTCTTTTCCTTCCGCGGGACCAGATTGTCTCCTAATATTGCGAGACTTTCTAGGGCACCTCGGTGGGCTTGAGCCATGGATCCTTCAGGGCGCTGATTGATGAGGTATGCAGCGAGGTTGGCGGTTGCTCCCGCGACGGTTTTTGGCCGTGGCATGCCCGCGGTGTCCGTGGTCATAAAGCACTTGGTCAGATTCGACGTTATTTCTCGGCGTCGTCTTGAGAGCCTGGATAGTCTTGATTGGTGCTTGCCTGCCCTTGAGTACTTCGAGAGGCGCTTCCTTGCGAGCCTCTTCGTCGTTCACTGGATCGGTCTGCCGCGGATAGGCGTCTCTCGAGGGTGGCTTGTTCTTTGGATAATCGTTCTCGGTTTTTCTCCAATATAGAGCGGTAAGCGTTGAGGGTGCCAACCGTGGTTCCTGCCGGGAGCGGCGTGTTGTTAAGCACGGCTGCCTTGGCTGCTGCCCACTCCTCTGCGATGGTGTGATCGCTGTTGTTGTTGATGGCGCTGTTCTCAAAACTTGCTCGCCTGCTGGAACGGGGGGTGCGATCTCCGTCTCCCTGTTCCTTGTGTTGTGGGCAACATAAACCTGGTGGTGCGCTGTTCCTCGGGTGACACCTCGGACGATGCTGTCGACACTGTCCTCTCCCGATGAATACTGGGCATTGCAGATGAACGGTGTATCGCTTGATCCTAGCCCGTGCTTGGTGTCGCAGTTCAAGCAATAGTACGAGGTTAACTCCAAAGATGTGGGATTGTCGGATCCAACCGACATGGAAGACGCTGAACGAGGAGTCGATGGCGCGGGCGAACTCGTTGAGTCTGTCAGACCAGCCGAAAGGTCGATTGATGACGACGCGCTTGGACTCGTCGATCTGGAAGTGGGTGATTCTAGCTGTCGAAGGATTCCTTCCGAGTTGACGTTGTAATGGACGCTCCTGAAGGTCATCTCCATGTTTCCTTGTAGATGAGAAAAGGTCGAGCGAGACGATTCGCTGTGCGGGGTGAATTCGTAGGAGCCGAAGCGAATCGGGCTTCCCAGCCTTGGCGATGACGGTGTTGATGAAGCTGCTGATGACATGACTGGTTCTGCCGATGTACGATCTTGTGCCGACAGGGTCCCCACAGACGGCGCCAATTGTCGAGGGTACTCCTCGGCAATGCCCTCCGATTGGGGCTTAGGGTTGATGGAGTCCTGCAAGCTGACACGAGACATTGGTTCACAGACAAGCGGGGAGAACGATTTACCCAGGTTCAGGGCCCTCGATGAGGTAAAACCCTTACGTCTTGCATGTCTGATCTTGATTATGAAGATATTGGGTTACAATGGGGTGCCAAATAGTTCGGCTGAGATCTCGTCGAGAGGCTAAGTGCTGCGGCGACCTAGCTCTAGACTTTTGGTGGCTAAGATTGCTAAGATTGATTGTGTCCCTCGGCAGGCCCTCTCCTAGCCTTTATATAGGGGGCCAGGTCTCAAGAGGTCTAACCGAGTACGACTAGGTTTAAAGTAGTTTTAAATCTAATCTTTCCTTGTTCGGCTGCTTCCTTGTCTTGCCCGCCAAGGAATCTTCTGGTGCGCCATCCAGGTGGCCCGTCTTGCCCCCAAGTGCCTTCATGGGCCTCCAACTAGATAATATAGGATATGGCAATGTCGGTTACCCGAAGGGTAATGCCCACGTCACCGCCCGCGTCAGGGGAGACATTCCAGCTGTCGACGCTGTTAGCAATACTCCTTGCTTTTCTTGAGCTCCATCTTCTCCTCTTGCCTCTTGAGCAGCGCCGCCCTTTCGTTGGTCTTTTTGTCGCCGAAGACAGGGTCGAGGAGACCTCGGCGAGGCACTGTGTACTCGACGCCTGCGTCTTCTCGATCGACGCAGCGTCGGCCAAGGCGGCCTTGGTAGCCCTGTTGCCGATAGGGTGCCTTGCCGATGTTGCGAGCGGCGCATCCAGATTAATTACATCTTTCCCCTTCGACAACGAATGGCACGTCAACCGTCATTTCTCATTCATTTTGAGCTTACTATAGCAATGCATTAGCGCGAAAGACTTATGCCCTTTTGAGTGCTTCCGGTACATCGCCATGGCCTTGTCGAACTAACCAAAGGAAGCGCAATCGAACAAAAAGTAGGTGCGGCGCCCGCCCCTCCTCCTCACCACCACCAGCGCAAGTGAATTCGAGCGGCCCCCTGCGGCCAGTGAACGGGCCGCCGTCCGCACCGGGGCCTGGCTGGCGCTGGGGCGCTTGGTCGTACACCAGAGAGTAGAACACGACGTTGGGGTTGAAGATGCCGTAGCGGGGACGGGCTCGGAATACCGGACACCGTAACAGGCCGTACCGGACGGAAGACGGCTTTGGGATACGCAGCTAGGAACGGAATTTTGTCCAAGGTGCCTCAAATCCTTTTATGCTGTGTTTGGTTGCGTAGAAACTGGGCTCGGAACTGGAATTGGGGCCAAATGGGCAAATTCAGCCGTTTGGTTTGCGCTCGGAATTGGGGCGTGGAAACTGGGCTCAATTCTGAGCCCCCCACCCGCGTGTGTAACGGTTCGCTCCGATCTTTCTGAGGTCGGGAGCTCGGAAACGCTCGGAATCTCCTCCCGCTCGCGTACCCCTTCGTCCCCCGATAGAAATGCTGCGAGCGAGCTCGGGCCGCCGCCACCGCGAGCTGCAGAAGCCGCCGCCGCCACGAGCTGCAGAAGCCTCCCGTCCCTGGCGCCTCTCCTCCCTGGCCTCCCTCCTCCACGCCCTCCCCTCCCTGGCATCCCTCCTCCATGCCTTCCCGTTCCTGGCTAACCCTAGATCGCAGGACCAGAATGGCGACGGGAGAGTCGACGCCGGTGGCGGCTGTCCGCCCCCTCCGAGCCTCTCTGTGGCATCTTCCTCTCCCCATCTCCGCCCTCCTTCGAGCATCTCCGATGGCGGCGACCTCTCCCCATCTCCGCCCTCCTACGAGCTTCTCCGTGGCGGCATCTTCACCGGCTCCGGCGGCGGCGATAAGGGGAACGGCGGGGGATGGCGGCGGGCGGCACGACAGCGGGTGGCGGTAGGGGGAACAGCGGCCTCACCGGCTCCCTGGCTCTGCTTTCTTTTTTAATGTTTGATTTCTTTTTTACCTAAACAAACCCAGAAAATTATTATGTGTGTGCTAGGTGTAGACATAAACTCAACATGAAAACATAAATTTAAATTGCCAAATTTAACAAAACATCAAATTCCATAGTTTGTACATCCAAACATGATTTGGAATTTGTTACACCCTTTTGATTCCAAGAGCAATTTCCATACACATCCAAACAACAGAATTGAATTAGAACAATTCATTTCCATCTTAGATTTGGAATCTTAGTTAAATTCAATTCCATGCCAACTTTCTATGCAACCAAACACAGCATTAAGTTTGAAGAGGCGGCTGGACATGCTGTAACGTGCATAAAACGGCCTATACAAAATCTCCCGAAAACCCAAGTTTGTGAGCCGCAGACGACACAAGCGGCCCGCCCGAATCGGGACCCTCGCTACGCGAAAGGACAGGTGACCCGGTCGGATCCACGTCACCATCTTCCCCTCTTTATCCATCACGGAGAACTTCATAAAACAAACAGAGGAAATAAAATAAAATCAAAAAAGGAGAGGAGAGGGGAACAAGAACTCCTCCGATCCCACACCCGCCCCGGCCCTCGCGATCCATCCACACAGCGATCCCTCTGCTCCCCCATTCCACTACTCCAGTGGACAGGCCGAATCCGGAATCCCCCCATCGCGCTCAGCGGAGACGGGCGAGGCGAAGAGAGGCCGGGGGTGATGAATTGTTACGCTGCATGGACGGAGCAAGCGAGGAGCCTCTCCACAAGGTGCGTAGCCCCAGCCCCCCTGCGATCCAAAGATTTATGTTTTTTTAGCTTCCGTTCACGGATCTGTAGCTCCAGTTCGATCGCGTAGAGCTTGCTTTCGAAGAGGAAGGATGTTGTGCCGGGAGTGGGCGGCCGTTCCTTCTTTTCTTGGAGGAACCTGGTGGGCGGATAGGACAGTCTTTTCTCCCCTTTAGCTTTCTTTTCAGTTTTATTTTTTTGTGGGTAAATGGTACTGGGAAGAGATGCCCGCAAATAGTTCGTGCTCAAGTATAGTCCGAGGCTGCGAGTTATGAGCATTAAGCACTGTCTGGTTTGTGTTTAAATTTAGTCATGCTCACCAGTGGCCATTGGTCAAATTCAAATTAGGCGTATGTTCTGTTGTTCCTCTGTGTGATGGTCTACGATTGTTCACAAATTTTTTGTGTGAATGCTTGCTAGTTACTATTTCCTAAACTAAATGGCGATGTGAAGTAGCAGCCTCAAATCAGTGCAACACCATCTCCCCCATTAACCAAAGCTACGAAGTTTGTTACAAAATGAATCGATTACTAGCAATGAGTACACGGTTAGCTTGCTAGGCCACTATGTTTTTTTTGCTAGGTGCAGTGAACAGCTTTTGATGTATGCTCCTAGCTGGCGCGAGATGGGCGGGCTTACCAATTAGGCTATCTTGCGGAAGCAATTCTCTATTGAGCTCCTCCTAAGACAATATCCCGTTAGGTTCATCTTGCTTGCCTAAACCTGTTTTCAACTTAAGGAGCAAAGCTCCCAACTTCAATTAAGAAGCTGATAAACAGCGACATAAACAAGCGGTCACAGGAACTCCAGCTCTTGTTGCACACAAAGCCCACCTGGAACCAAGGTCATGTCCAACCCATCTAGAGACAGACTCCAGCAGTACCAAATTAGAAAAACCTCCAGATCAAACCCCAGGAGCAAAAGCAACAGCTATAAGGCAACCAGCTCCCGAACGAAGAACGGCAAGAGTACATCTCATTCTACCCTTCTTGTCATCGGAGCCCACCCTCTACTTGTGTGATAAAAATCAGAGGCCACCACCAGCAAATGTTTGGCTCCGAAGGATTGGAATTTTCACAACTTTTTCCTCTGCATAACATTCAGCAACTGAGATATATTAACTTTGGTCTTATGTGCTGTCATTTTTACTTCGGGTCAGGCCTCGTAGAGTTATGTAGCTCAAGTAATGTAGGTTTGCATGGTACTTACAAAGTTTGTGCTTCTATTATCAGAAACTGTGAATTACAAACTCGTCGTGGTGTTTAGGGGTAAATTGTTCTATACAAAGCATTTGTGTTCTATACAAATCTGATGAATGTATCATACTCTGCATTGGTGGTGTTTATTTGCCTAATCAATTTGCTTTCCTGAGTGCTTGAAGCAAAACTTGCATTGGTGGTGCATTTGCCTAATCAATTTGCTTTCCTGAGTGCTTGAAGCAAAACTTGCATTGAATTGCAGAAAGTAGGTTTCTAGAGAAATCTGCTGTTTCAGCTGAATATGTTGGGATTATCTAGTGGCACTTACTATAGGAATTTACTCAAATGTTGCATACGTTTTAGTGAATCATGGATTGTGATATGGATACTCCTTGTGAATCTGTGTTGCTATGGGGTTCTTTTTCTTGTATTCACGTGTGCTGAGAGCCTTAGACTATATATGGGTACTCCTAATGTGCACTAGTTATCTACAACCCACGTGTTCTGTCGTCATATGGTCTATCACACTTCATATTTATTAAAGTGGGCATAAATCACCATATATAGGTTTTGCACAGTTACACCCCATGTTTATTCTTTCTTATTGTTTGTCCAGTATATTCATTTCATAGAGTTCATCTGTGATGGCAGGACTACTACAAAGTTCTGGAGGTCGATTATGGTGCATCTGATGACACCATCAAATTGAGTTATAGAAGATTAGCTTTGGTAATCTAATGTCCAGCTTATTTTCTTTGAACAAATGCTGTTTAGTTGGGAGTAGTTTTTTTCTTCTGGAAGAAAATTACGGATCAACTCACTATTTAACCATCATCTGGTTTCCTATCTACAGAAGTGGCATCCAGACAAGCATAAGGGCGAGGATGATGTCACAGCAAAATTTCAGGAGATCAATGAAGCTTATAAAAGTATTGTTCCAAACTTTCTGTCTGTTTTCTAGACACGGATGATCTTATTTTTCCCTTTCTACTCTCTAGTGATAGGAATTGATGGCATTATGACACTACTATATATCATGGCTATTTAACTTTTGTTTCCTGATTCTCCTTATCATGTCTTTCCAGTTTTAAGTGATCCAATTACGCGACTTGAATATGACTTTTCTGGCGGTTATGAGATCAACCAGTATACTGCACGTGTAAGAGCTTCTTTAACTTGACACCATATCCTTGTTTTAGGTGTTCTTTGTTAATTTTGCTATATTTTCCTCTATTTAGGAGTACCTTTCAAGATTTAAGGGTATGATACTTACCTGCAATGGCCTTGGCATAGACCATTCTTCGAAATGGTAAGATAGTTCAGTTGAACTCAAATTCCTAATATGTAGCCACTCCTTGATTTCCATGTTTTGCTGTCTTTTGCTTATTAGTGGAAGCATGCAAGCTATGGAGAGTTTTCTTCGCATCTCACTGTTGATTTTCGTGCTTATGATTTCCAGGGCCCAACATATGAGAGAATGGGAGCCCCATTGATCAGTAGGTACAGCTTGTTTGTTCCTGTAGCATCTCCGATGACGATTGGACATGTGTTTATTCTTCTGTAGCACTGCAACGGATCTTGCCATGTGCCGTTGCACTTTTGCTAGAATGAGATACATTATCCAGTTTCCAATTGTAACACTTGGCTGTTCACTATTTGACTTGTACAAAAACGAAAGAATGGTTCCTTGTCAGCATGAATCATGGCTAAAGAGACTAGAAATGGACCTTTTTGAGCCACGGGAACCCATATTGTGTAATCCAGTCCATGTGGTCGAACCACATAAAATGGTATTCTTGTGCAATCAAAAGTTTGTGTCCGCGAAACTAAATACTGAGAATTGAGTTGTGTTATCATCTGAGCTGCCCGCGAAACTAAAGATCGAGAAATGAGCTGTGTTATCATCTGAACTCTCTGCAAGTCTCCCTCCATGTGGTAGAGAATATATTGGAAAATAGACAAAGTAAGGAGCAATCATCACCAGTCCACATTATGAACAGATCATATTGTGTTGGTGTTGTCATATCAAAATCTCCATTCAAGCATGTTTTTTTTTGAACAGGGCAAGCATGTGTAACATGGAGTTGGAGGGAGTTGTATGCAGATTTTGGTGTTAGTATATGTTGTCACTCAACTATATGCATGGCTATGCCATATGGCAACAATCTATTCGATCAATTCAACAGCATCCTTGCAAGTTGAACATTCTGTAGCAGATCTTGTTTGTAGTTGTTGATTACGATTGTGGTACAGACCAAGAAGAGCTGCTTGGAACTAGGAACATAATTCTAAAAAAGTTACTGAAAGCAGAAAAACCTTATGTATAATGGTATTGAGCTCTTTACTCAGACATCAATGCGAAGCTTAAGCAGAAAGTGTTCCCTTTCCAAGTCCGCATTGGCATGCTCTACTCATGAACTCCAGTGCTTTGACCTGTAAAAGTCCTAGTAGTTGAGATAATCGCACACTGGTGATGGCAGGGCCCTAATATTAACAAAAATAAAATGCCTCAGCCGTCTTCTCATCTCATTATAATCTGGAACATGGATGCCATTCTAGTTCGGTGGCCCGTGGTTTGTTGTACGTCCTCGGTTTCCAGTGGAAACGGACGGACGAGAGGACCGGACAGTGGCCTCGACGAGCAAGGCTATATCATGTTGGTGTCAGGAGGAAAGAATTGTCACTCACTTTTCTTTTTCCCTTTTCCTCGGTTCGATGGTAGCCGGGTAAAAAATGATTGCTATTTATTCATGGACAAAAGCTGCATTGTTCCTTTCTCGTTTTGGCTTTGAGGCGGCGATCCAGACAAGACGACGGCTACGGTCAGTTATGGTTGGTCGATGCATCCACCTAGACAACACATAGGGCATGCACATTTGCAATTTGCTTACCGAGATGTTCAGAAAAATAAACCAGTTTTGCGTAAGTAATCGTGCTTACTTATGCAACGAAGATGTCAAACTAGGCAAGTGCTTATGGAAATGGTCTATTTTCCAAAGCATCTCCCTAAGCATTCCGCATTGTACACGACCTAAAAGAATCTTCATCGGCGCCCCCAAATGCACCCCGTCTCCCCAATAGAACTATAGTGGTGCTCCGTCGAAAATGGGCTTACACCGGCATCCCCAAATCTCTGCCGTCACTAGGTACGGCCCAATACTTTGCCTCACACTCACATGACGGCCTCGACCCATAGGGCCTAGGGGCGCCGACACTCACACCATGTCGTTTACATACACACTGGTTCCACATAGTAGCATCCCACACATCCCAATCATCGCTCTTCACTCATATGCGCTCGCCTCCTCCCCACGAATCGCCCACAAAACCACCGCCACCGCATCACGTTTCCACTCACCGACATCTCCACGCCGTCTATGGACCACCGGTATCATGCTCCCGTCTGCATCGGCTGTCGCTCGCGCCGTTATTTTGGAGCCATCGCTGCTTTGGTCTGGCCGTTTGTAGCTCGGAAAACTCCACTCCGCTGTCGACTCCATGTTCCCATCGTCGCCTTTTGATAATGTGAGTACTAGTGTCATTTGCTAAATTTATTAAATTTACACTTGATAGTACTATGCGATGCATTGATAATATGATTTTCTCAATTATAGTGTTCATAATTTATATATGTAGGACGTCATGCACTTTGAATTAGTATGTTGGGCTGATGTCAATTAGCCAGCAACACTGCAACATGCACTATCTACTTTATGGGGCATGTATGAAAATAACAACACCGCAAATCACAGAAGAAAAACTAAAATGTGAAGAATAAGGTCAATAAAAATACACCAACTTATTAGGAGATGTAAAGCAGTGGATCCACTGGTAGCCATGTGAAAGAGAGCCGTGAGGAGCAAGCTGCGATTTGGAAAGATGAAGGAGAATAACTTGCTTAGAGAGGGGAAGAAGAAACGAGAAGAGAAAAAAAATGAAGAACTGAATTAGGAGAAGCAGACGCTGAAATACATGTTGTTTGATTTCTTGAAAGCCAATAATGTGAAGAATGAAAATGAAGAAGATCAAACAAATTCGAGAAGAATGATGTTGATATTTGTGGCTCCGAAAATCTAGCATTTATCTAAGTTTGGATGTATTTATCTAAAATATTATATTAAAGTATGTTGGATCAAATATGTATGTATTCTTTTTATCGAAGGTGTCGGGCCCGCCTATTAAGTCACAAACCATCGGTTCTAGGTTAGAGCATTTATACGGACGTCTCTAGAATTACACTCTCAGCAGAGCTAGATCAACCATTTTAGGTGCGTCGGCACCTCTGACTGACCTATCAGGACCCCTAATACGACGGCCGTTGGTGCCGGCGTAGCTAGGATCTAACCTAGAAGTCTAGAACCGATGGTTTATGCCTTAACGTGTTGTCGGCACGAGGATGTTTGGAGAGCAACTTTCCAGCCATGGCAATGCATGGCATGTTGCGTTTTCCCGCACTAGAGAAATGATATATCGTATTTAAATTTAATTGTTTACATGACAGTACCGACGGGCATCCGATTCTGAACCACACGACCATAACGTTAAGCTCACCGGACTGCTGTGCCCCAGTGAACTTATCCGGGTCCGCTCGAACAGCAGGGAAAAGCTCTCGCTCGTATACACGATAGGATAGTATGGCAAGAATCCAACGGGGACGCACACGGGGAGCAAGGCCTCGTCGCGACGCGGGCAAGTCGACGCGCTTCCGCCGCACGTCCACACTCGGGGATGACCAGGACGTGGCGCCAACCGGACGGGACGTGGGCAGCCGGTGTCGATCGAGAGAGCTCTCCGTCTCGGACGCTTGCGACGGCGAATGCAGCTCTCACTGATTGGCAAACAGAAGGAAGAATATCGCACTGCTACCGATAGGTCGTAGTGAAGCGAGGAACACTGCCTTTCGGGAGAACTGCAATCGTCTCGGAAATATTCCGGGGACATAGCTCGAGCTGTTGGCTAATGATTGCCTCATCGGCGCCAACACCGAGCTCGATTTCGACGCGAACTGGTGAGGCATGAATCGATGAGAGCCAGTAGACCACGCCGTGAAGCCATACCTCGTCTTTAGGAGTGGGAGGGGGCAGCTACAGTAACTGGCCGCGTTGAGAGTCTCCTGTGCGTCGTCGTGGTCGCCGGCCCGACCCAGATCCCTCTCCGTCGGCGTTGCCGGCCGGAGCGGAGGATGGAGAGGAGCTTGGCTGACTGTATATAGTAGTTTAGGTTGTAGTTCTTCAAGATCTACCCCTGTGGAGAATGGGAGTAGGAGGCCGGATCTCCTGGGCCAGATCCGGTCCGTCCTCATCTTCTTCCTCGTCGCTGCACCGCTCTGGTGGCAGGATCGGCGGCAGGCGGCGATGAAGTGGTGCGGCATCTCCTCCAATAAGGCCATCTGCTACCTCCCCCGTCGTCTGGTTTGGTTGTGTTGGAGCAACAACCGAACCCCAGATCTTCGTCTTCTCCGAGCTCGTCCATGGTGGCAGGGCGAAGGGAGAAGAAGACCTGAGGACGGCTTCGTCAATAAGCTCCCCTGGGCACGCCGTCACCGCCATCATCTACGCCTACATCCCCGAGTCCGTGGCAGGTTCGTCGGGCTTGATGGCAGGCCGAGTTCTTCGTCACGGTTTCGGTACGCCCGTGCTGCTCCCTTGCCCCAATCTCCTCTGCTGTTCTCTTTGGTACCAAGCGTCATGGTGGCGACGGAATCAAAGGTATGCAAGGTGGTTGAGAAGAGGAGGTGGCGCCGGAGTTCTTCAGAAGCAGCCTTCTTGAGCAACACATCGACGGCATCTCTGCCGCTCGTCATCCACGCCGGTGAAGTCCGGCTATATTTCAACCTCCATCAGAGGCCCTTCTTGAGGTCTGCGGTCGCGTCCAACGCCGGCTTTGAAGCAAGTGGTGTAGTCCCCGCTTTGGAGACCGACGGCGACTCTGCTGATCTCCAGCTCATCGGAGGGGAAAGAGAAGGACCTGATTGCGTTTGTATAATCTTTAGCAGGGTCTTTTCTGCAAATACTAGGGGCCTATGTAATATTTTCTCATATTATGGGGTCCTTTGTAAAAATTGTACACCCACCGACTGGTATCAATGAAAGCTTCTACGCCCTTCGGGGCGCTCCGTGTTCAAAAAGAAAAGGAGGGGGAGGGCAAAAGTGTAGTGCTCACCGGGCGCTGAGTGCTCATCGCTCGCTGCTCAGGGCACCACCATCATGTAAAACTAGATTGGTGTTCAAAGAACTAGATTTTTTGCATTACGTGAGGCAAAAAAAAAGTTCCCAACAGATGACCTAAACTGATTTGGTGATGTAATTTTTTGGGGGCAGCACTCAATTTTCAACCTTTTCTCTAGATGGAATCTTGATTCGACTCACCCGCTCGAGGCGAGCAAGATGATTTCCCCGGACGCGGCCCACGTGGACATTATGTCAGCCAAGATCGGAGATGAACTTCCCGAGGTGGAGAACCACGTCGGGGCCGAGTTCCTCGTGCCAAAGCTGCGGATGGTGAATCACCATCGGGAGAAGGAGGATCACCAAGCGCGCTGCCAGCTTCTAGCCCGCCAGCAAGAGAAGGAGGCTGGCGACAAGGCCAAGGCGAGACGGCGCAGAGAGCACCCGAAGCTCATACATGCACAAATGGAGTCCAACCACGCGGATAATAAGAGAGCAGTGGAGACATAGGTCGTCGCCCTGGTCGTTAACATCGTGTCGAAGTCGTCCTCTTTGTCGCATTCGGACTTCAAAAATAGCTTCAACAACGACGACGACACCGTGACAAACTAGGCCGTGTTGGAGGTGTTCTAGGTAAGTGTCAATGTGTGTGAATCTTATCGATGTTTAATCAATGTTTAGGTAAATGTCAAAGTTTAAATCGATGTTTGAAGTGTCCGTAGTGTTGAATACATGTCTCGAATGTTTAATCAATATTTCTAGTGTTCAATCGATATTTGAGGTGTTTGTGGTGTTAAATCGATGTATAAGTGTTGAATTTAAGGTTTGAAACACTTCAAATGGTTCCTCGTGCCCAAAAACGCATCATCTAATCCACTTATGCCCTAGCATACATCATATTGTGAACCCACGGCTACAAAGGTGATGCAAAACACACGTTTTGTGATGTAAAAATTACATGGCGTCTGTTTTTGGCACGTCACCGGATCCTTCTTCCCAGTTTCCAACGTAGGCGCGCGTGAAGAACTGGAGATGCGTACGTGCCCACATGTCGGCGAGCCAAGAACATCACGCGTGAGCCTATTTGTCCGAAACCTGCTCCACTCAAAGTACCACGACTACACAAGTGTGCGCGGCACACAAGCTAATCTATCCGCTCACGTACGTCCTATTACTAGCATTCCTACTCCACAAATAAAAACCTCTTCTTTTCTGACTTGCAAATACAAACCTCTTCATAAAAGGAGCAATGAACACCGCGCCGGCGACTTCAATCGTACATCCATGGAAGCAAGCGAGGATGAAACTTAAAATGCAGATTCAAGCATAGTAGTACCAGAAAGAAAACAGTGCCGTGCAGATCAAATCGGGGAGCTTAAAATGTCCAATTTGATTTGACGGTACAGGGTAGCAGTACAAACACACCACAGGCTTTGCAGGGGTTTAGTCTACCTTAATCATCATCATCGCAACATTAGCACGCGAGCCAGCCACAAAAGCGAAAAAGAAAAAGGTCCCTCCTGCTCTAATGCGCCCCCATATGGTTTACTATTTTTTCGATAATAAACAACTAATTATAATCACCTCCTAAAAGCAGCAAGATCCCACCACTAGTGGGGAATCTCAGCCCCGCTCCGGCAGGCTGGCCGACGACCGCCGGTGCCGGAACGCCTTCATCGGGCTCGGGAAGTGCCACCCCCACCGCGCCTTGGCCGCCGCCGCCTTGGCCGCGACGGCTTTCGCCTCCACGGCCGTCGCGGAGACCGAGCTGGACCGCGCCAGCCCCAGCCTGTCCTCGTCCTCCTCCGCAGAGCCGACATCCTTCGCCGCCGACGCCCTCCAGAACGGCGTCCACCCCCAAACCCGCGCCTTCCGCCTCCCGCCACCGACGCCGCCCGCGGCGGCGGCGGCAACGGAGGCCATCGCGGCGGAGGAGGACGCGGCGACGGACCGGGACCGCGCGATGCG
Organism: Lolium multiflorum; assembly: GCA_030979885.1. Taxonomy (NCBI): domain Eukaryota; kingdom Viridiplantae; phylum Streptophyta; class Magnoliopsida; order Poales; family Poaceae; genus Lolium; species Lolium multiflorum. The sequence continues at coordinate 179,768,671 of CM061752.1, forward strand.
GTGCTCCCGCTCGATGAGGCTGTGCACGCGGCCGACGGCGTCGCCGGAGGCCGAGGAGGAGGAGGACGGTGAGGCGGCGCACGCGGACGCGGGCGCGGACGCGCAAGGGCAGGGCCGCACGCGCGCGCAGGTCGGGCAGAGCCGCAGCAGCCGGTCGCGCAGGCAGTACGGGCACACCCCGCCGCCGGATCTCGCCGCCGGGTGCCGCCTGCACCGCCACTCGTCCCCGCCCCCGCCGCCGACGGCGACCACCGCCACCGCTGCCTTCTCCGACTTCATCTCCGTGCGGTTGCTCTGTCGCTCGCTCGGTCTTCCCTTGGAAGCGAGCGTTTCTTGGTGAGTGAGTGATGGGAGGGAGGCGTTACGATACGAACTAGTAACTCACAGCGTCGCTGCAGAAAGGGCGCCTGAGCGTGATAAAGGAGCCATCACCGGCGGGGCTTAACGGCGTGTGGTTTTGCGGGCGCGGGGAGGAGGCTCGTGGTTTGCGGTTATTTACGAGCGTGCCATCGTACAGCTGGGCAGCGGTTGCTGCAGGATCTTCTACACGAAGTTTTTTTTTTTTTTACGAAAATTCAAAACCAGAGCAAAATATACAAACCTGAGGTTGGCTTGGAAAAATTTGAAGAGCTGAAGAATCTACTACATCTGTTCATTTTGAGATGTCAAAAATTTATCTAAACTCGAATGAATCTAGACACTCTTCAGTGCATAGATATATCTAAATTTAGAAGAACCTCTCGACATCCATTAGTGGACAGAGGGAGTAGGTTTTCTACAGGTAAACAAATGTAGTTAACCAAACATATTTCCCAGAATCGGAGCTCACTTCAGGTATAAAATCCAGATTCCGAACCCGAAGTTTCCGATCCGAAACCGTATATCCCGAAATTGAAAAACCAGACCACCCGCTGCCGCTCGCCACAACCTCACTCGCCAACCGCCGCCGCTCAAAACAACCTCGCCTGCCGGCCGCCGCTCGCCACAATCGCACCCGCCGATCGCCACCACTCTCCACAACCTCACCCGCCGGCCACCGTCGCTTGCCGATGTCGTCTGCTGCCGCCTCCTCGTCGACACCTCCCCATCGTCCTCTTCTCGTCGACACCTCCTCGTCATCCTTGATGCTCGACGGGACACATCTGCCTTTCATCCTCCTCGCCACGCGACAACGAGCTACACCTCCAACGTGTCTATTGAAGGACTACACCTCCAACACTACTTCTTGCTGTCAATTTTTTGGTTAGTTTGTAATTTTAGGCTATTCAGGAATTCCTGATCCCGAACATGAATTGCCGGGAATCAATTACTAATTTACTATGATGCATTTTCGGGTGCCATTTTACGAACGAAACCCGCAATATTTTATTTCTAAATTTCCCGTCCCAAAATTACGGGATTTCCCCAACGCCCTTCGGAGCAATGTTGAGGAGCGACGGTATCTTTTCTTTTTTGGAGGAGGAGTGACTGTATCTTTTTTTTTTTTGACATGAGTGACTGTATCCTTGGCTGTAGAGGATCCCGTTGGGTGTTGAAAGATAAGGCTGCCCCCGCACGTGCGGGGCAGGAATGAGCCGTGCATGGGTCAGTTACTTGGGGCCCATTTGTCGGTTTATGACGATGTGACTGAGACGTCTGTTCCTTTATCTCGCTTTGCTTTTTTAAATTGTTTTTTATGCTGCCCGTGTGGACTGCAGTGGTGCAGAAGAGATCCGTATACCTGCTCTCGCAGATCTGGTTCCAATCGTAGGTACGTATATTTCTTCTGTACACACGTTGCATAGAGTATTAGACTACCAATTGAAGTGCCGAATCCATGCGCATGTGTCAAGGGCTCGGACCTCAGAGTCTTCGTTGTCTCGGATTCGGGCACACAACATCGGCAGAGTCAAAACGTTCACTGTTAACTCGTACTCCTGTTATGGGTTTAGTTAAAGATAAATTCACAAAGTTTAATCGAATATATAGAAAAATATCAACATTTATAATACTCCATCCGTTCGTTGGTGTAAACCATATGGTTTCAATAATTTTTTTTAAAAATATAAGGTATATTGTGTTCCACTTGCACCACTCGTATGATTTTTTTAGGATGTGATTACCTTTTCTTTTCTAATGCGAGCTCTTCTATTTGTCACATCAATTAGTTAGGGGCAATCTCGCCCACAAAAAAATGTAACTTTCTCTCCGAGTGCGATTTCTTAATTTTCACGTCATAAACTATACGACCTGTTTTTTGAGACGGAGGAAGCATAAACCTAGTGTTAGAATTGACCGTAACTATTTTTTTTTAATATTATATGCATTTCTATAAGAAATCTTGATATTCCTTTTATATTAGTTGTTCAAATTTTATAGAAAAATGACTTTGACTAATCCTAGACATGAGGTAAATAAAAATGAGGGAGTACCTAAGTTTCTACAAAATGACAAGTGGGATCTCATTTCTCTCTTCCTCTATGTCTTCTTCTAGTTTTGGAAGTCCACCACTCCACCTCGGCTCCTTTCCCCCATCCTCTTCAGAGGCCTCACCGACCGGAGACAAAGAGGGAGATGAGGCCGACATCATCCTGTACAATTTAGGTCTAGGTCTTCTTGACTTAGGGTTATGTTTGTGTTTGTCCTAGTGGCGTCGGCGCGGAATGCCGTCCTAGAGTTCGTCCCTTGCGTAGGTGCGTAACGCTCGGAAGTGGCGAAACTATTCTTCCGGCCGATGCCACTGGCACATGGAGGTGGAGAAGGGTTATGGCGATAGCCCCTCCCCTAATAAGCCCATGCTATGCTCTCCATATCTGGATATGGAGGCCCCTCGTTGTGGAGGTGGGATGGTAGGTGTTGTTCTTAAACTTTTCTTCCACCATGGAGGAGATGGAGGAAGGAAATGGTGGGGCGGCATTCTGCATCGATCTGCACGGTGGTATTATCTTGCTCTTGTTTCTCCCGGGAGCTCCATACAGGGGACCTGCTACGACATCGCCCGTCTTGCTTTTGCTTCTTCAGGTCGAAGGGGTGGCACTCCTAAGCCACGGTGGCTTCACCCTCCTCTAGGCGAAAAGCCATTGTGGAGAATCTTCAACTCCGTTCAAGCATTTCACAGCGATGTTGCCTCAAGTGGTTCATTCCCTGCGGCGGCGGAGTTGGCTCGGGCGTCGGGTTTGAGTCGTTGGTGCGGTGGAGAAGGACCCAATCGTGTTTCTCAGAGTTATTGCAAGAACCTTTGTGTGAAAGTGCATGCTTTGTTGTAATTTCCTTACCTTTCAGGCTCTTTCCGCAAAATATAATCCCACAACTAGCTTGATATAGCGTGGCATAGCCAATACCGACCAGGTTATGAGTAACTGAGCCATCCATTTGTCCATCATATTAGCTGTTCACACTCATCATTCAACAAAATAAAAATCAAATGACACTATTTGTCTATTTCCGAATTCAACTAGAAACCAACCAACCGGATGGAGTACAGTGTTAAGGAACAAATGACAGTATATGCAGCAGAGCCTTTCGTTCTCAAATCGCCTATCAACGCACTCTTCATCATTGATGACCTTGCTCCGGAAACCTCCAATTTCGTCTGAAAGAGACCAATGCCAAACCTTCTTTGCCACTACAGTCCATGCGTTGATCGCTGCAAGTGTCGCACGATGCTGCAGGCGTTGATGTTGATGATCAATATATTTACCTAAACGTGTCGGCAGAATGGAGAGATCGATCATGGAATTTTCCCTATCTGTCTACAGTGTCTACATATTTTTTAGGGCGTTTTGCTAAGCATCTCGAGCCTGTCCAATCTGTATCGTAAAACAAAGCCTGAACGACCACAATCGCCACGAACGTACCGGCAGATAACCAGGCGCGTAGCAAACAATGGGTACACATGAATCGTTCACTGGCCTGACGCGGCAGCATCACCGGGCACGGCCCCCCTAATCATCATCAGTAGGTACGCACGTAGGTGCACGCGTGCACCGCGCGGCACATGGCTGGCGGCGCAACGTCCAACCGGGCGGTCGGCGTCGAACATCCCCACGACGGCGACGGGGATCGACCGGTCTCCGTCGTATGATGGCCCCAGTCGCTGGGAGCAGGTTACTAGGTTGTTCAGCAGATTAACTACCAGGAGTAGACGATTAGTTAGTTAGGCGCGCGGCGATTACACTGTTGGAATTGATCTCACAGGATAACAAACTGTGAGGAAAAGCAGGGAGACAAAGTCCTCCCTCACGTACATGCCTTGATCGGAGGCATCTAACGCAACTAACTGGTTTCGGTCCCTGTCCCCTGGCCCTACACATATAAAAGAGGAGGAAAGCCCCTTTTGGGGAGATACACACGTACGGGTCAAAAACCCCAAGATTCCTAACTACCCGATCCTAAAACGAGGGTCAAGGGGATCAGAAGACTATCACCACCGCCGGCCACGGCCAGTGCCGGCGTCCATGGGCTTCGTCAATGACTACAGCCCTCTGTCTCCTCCGTCTCCTCTTCCTCGACAAGCTCGACGCCACAATGAGGTCATGTCCATCGCCATGGACACTCTCCTAATTCTGGTTAGTTTAACCCCCATCCATTTACTGTCTTCGTGATCTAGATGACGATTAGGTGAATTATGTTGAATTCTAATGCTAACATACACAACCCATCGGACATGGACATTCTTAAAGGTACAGCCACTACATCACGGTAGGGTTTTAGGGGCATATTTTTGTGCCCTTAAATGGATATTATGTGCCCCCAAAACTTTTGAAGGCACAAAAATATGTGCCGAATTTACTTGCTACTCGGAAAGTATTAAGGGCACTTCAAAAATGTGCCCTTATAGGTATACCTTTTAGGGCACATTTTTGAATGCCCCGAAAAGTTTTGAGGGCACATCCAATTTATGCCCCGAAAAGTTTTAAGGGCACATTTTTGATTGCCCCGAAAAGTTTTAAGGGCACATATTTTGGATGCCCCGAAAAGTTTAGAGGGCACATATTTTGAATGCCCCGAAAAGTTTAGAGGGCACATCAAATTTATGCCCCGAAAACTTTAGAGGGCACATCAAAATTGTGCCTTGAAAAGATTAGAGGGCACATCAAAATTGTGTCCCGAAAAGTTTAGAAGGCACATCAAAATTGTGCCCTGAAAACTTTAAAGGGAACATCAAAATTGTTCCCCGAAAACTTTAGAGGGCACATCAAAATTGTGCCCCGAAAACTTTAGAGGGCACATCCAAAATGTGCCCCAAAAACTTTTAGGGGCACATCCAAAATGTGCCCTAGAAACTTTTTAGGGCACATACAAAATTCGTTTTACAACAATAACAATACACAGCAGTTCACAGAACAAGAATATAGTTCATGCAATTTTGGCAGGATTAGAGATTGAATTATACAGTGCCTGCAACTTTCTACTAATTCATAAAAGGAACTTTCTACTAATTCATAAAAGGAACATGAGCACATTAACAGAACACAATGTATGGCACATGCATTATAATAAACAGATGGTATGCAACCACATAGATTGTTGGCCGTATTAACAGAAAAAAGACTTAAGAAATATGTATAGATAAGGTACAAGCTAAGTCTAAAAATGACAAGCCTATGATGGGAAGTTTCAGGGCATCTTTGTTGCAAAGGTCACATCAGCAGATTTTGGAAAGTTGGTCTTCTCAAGCCTATGATGGAAAAACAAGTTCCTGAACATCTTTGTTTTAATGGTCACATGAGTAGATTTGGGGAACATACTGCAAAATTAACAAAGGATAACTCAGAATAGGAAGTTGCCTGTATAAGTATAGAACTGCCATTTTCTAGGAAAGATAAAACCTTACCAAGCCTCATGCAGAAGTGCAAAAATTCCAATAGGTCTCAGATGAGCAACAATGCATAGTGTTATCCATAGCAAATAATGGACAGAAAGACAGCAAAACAGTACTTGAATCTATCCCAAATATCAATTATTGAAGCCAAGATGATGCAACAAAGCAAGGTCTAGTGTAAGCATGCACAACTCCAGACCAAAATGCATAAACTATTTCTAAGTTACACATCAATAAAATTTGATCGATTGTTCTACGTGTGCAGAACAAGGCATGTACCTGCTGGCTCGACCCATCTGGACCTGCCGTCGTTGACGACTACTACTGATGGATATCGTCCTCGTCCCGTCTGGCCAATTACTCTCCTCTGTTTAACAGCCTTGAAGCAACTTCCCCTGCAGTGTTTGAATCAACTTCAGTCTGGTTCTCATCCAGATTTGGAAAACTAAGATAAGTTGAATCGGCAAAAACAGAGATATATTTATACTCCAATTGACTTGTTTGTTGCACATGTTTGATCTATATTTAAAGGACAGCAACCAGTCACAAGCTATCCCAAGAAAGATTAAACACAGTACACGCAAGTTAAGTTCGAGAAACAGTGGTCGTTTAAGTAGTACCTGCCATGCTAACTACATTGATCCCATTGAGAGCAAAATATCCAGAGATACCCAAGAAATAGAATAAACAGACAAGAGACCACAAAAAGTCATGGATCTGCAACGTAAAATACATGAAGACCAAATTAACAAGAAATAAAATCTTGGGATTATATGGATATCTGTGTGAATCAATTGATAGTTCAAACTTTATTGGTGTATTTAATCTCAAGTTTTTTTTAATTGGAGTATCAATAACTCTTACGGCCATTGCTCAAAAGAACAAATATCACCTTACAAACCAATGGTCTGAAGTACAATATCATTTTGGTATCAAAGGAAATCAGCATTAGGCGGTGATAATAATTACCTAGTAGATTAGACCATTGCAAGAGTTAATTTGACATCAACCAGCAGTCACCATTTATAGAACACAACAATCGTTCCCCGTTCCTTGCTGCGAAAATGCAGAGTGCAAAAGTATTAGCATGCATTGATCAATATTTGTTCAAGACACAAGTGCAGTAAACATGTTTTGAATTATTGTAGCTATTTTTTATACTCTTAGAAAGCTTTATAAGCCTCAAGCTCCAATCGATTCCAAAATCATGTGTGGTGGACAGATACCGGCGAATAGACTAACAGGTGATCATTTTAATGGGAAATTCGAAATAAACTTTGCAATGAAAAGATTAGAGATAAAAAATAACGTTTCAGGGCATCATCTAAATAGGTTTCCTTGTGCGTTTTCACTATTTAGTCACTGCTTTCCATTTTCCAATCTAGTATTAAGGTACTAACAAATATGAATCTCAGTCTGAAGATTAACAACGAAACCAAAGAGGTCATCTCAACCCTACTGGAAATTAACTTCAATTGCTTCTGACTATATAATGTATAAGACATACCGTGTAAATAGTTCAGAAAATATTGTAGTTATTGGAGTATCTGTTGTGAACAAACAACCAAAATGATTCCAGCAGATGATTGAGAAGAAAAAATCCGTCACCTGTAACCAATGGTCCAAAGGTTCTCCAATCTGCTACTTTCTCTCCTCACTTTGTCTGAAGATCTGTATAAACAAATCACATAAGACATAAACATTCCTTCTTATTTGTTACTCCATCAGTGAAGCAAGATATTTCATGAATCATTTTATACTATCACATGCTCTCCACACATAGAAATATAATTGAAGAAATTTGGGGGTTACTAAGACGACTATACCAGCTAGAATATTATGAACCGGATAAGAGACAGTCACTCCCAACCAATATTCTGATGATCTCAAGAACAAACTTGGGGTTGCCGGCCATGGCTCAAGGGAGAGAGCCCAACCAAACTACTGTGTCTCGAGGCTTGTGGCAGGTAGCCTCCACATTCGCCTTATGCAAATATAGAGTAACAGCTTCCTCACATCGATACCCACCACGAGGATGCGGCCCTGCTCAATATCGATGCCCACCACCAGGACATGGCCCTGCTCAAACATCGATGCTTCCTTGCTCCACATCGACGCTCACTAGTCACTACCACCGCTTCTCCCGCCTCCCTCCTGCCGCACCCCACCTCGACGCTGCTACAGGCACCCCCGCTTGCTCCAGAACCGAGCCAGCGGCAGAAATCGGCGCTGCGATCTAGTCCCCTTTCCCCCGCGACCGAAATCGTCGGGAGCGCGTCGGCGACCTCGCAGGACCGCGGACGGGAGCGCGATGGCGACCTTGGTAGGAGGATGGGAGCGTGATGGCGTCCTTGGGAGGCAGAAGGACATGAACAGGGAGATGCAGGCCCTGGTGGTCGCGCTCGCGAGCAGGCACCGAGGATGTCCGCGAGACGGAGCGCGCGACGATGGGACGCGGTGGTCGACGGGGAACTCGAGACGGCGGTCGCAGTACTTGGCGTCGGGGATGTTCGTGGCGGTGCTCGCGTCTGGAGGCGTGCAGGGAGAGGACGGGGAGCGCGGCAGCGCTCGCGCTAGAGGCAGGAGGCGATACAGGGGGTCATGGCGCTGCGCTCGGCGAGATGGAGGCGGCGGCAGGCGGTGGGACGAGCGGCGTCGACCTCGGGGAAACGGCCGCGCGCGTGGTGGCTCGGCGGACGACGATGAGGAACAGGCGGCGGGGCTCGATGGAGAGGCGCGGCGGAGCAGAGGAGGGCGCGCCTGAGTGCGGCTCGAGCAGGGAGAGGCGAGGTTGTGCGCGCGGAGGAACAACGGGAGGAGAGCGAGGGTGGTTGGGGCGGCGTGGCCCAGGTCGCGGGGATGGCGAGCTTGAGCGGCGGCCCGCTCGGGCGCTGAGAGGAGGAGCGAGGCGGGCACGGGGCTGGGGTTGACGTGCTGCTCGCGGTTGATTCTGCTGCTGGTGCATCGTCCGGCGACGCGGGCGGGCATTCTCGACGGAGCGCCGCGCACGGGTGCACGCGCATGCCGGCGAGAAAGCCCGGCGCGACGCCTTCCTGGTTCCGGCGGCGCTTTCGTGTGGAGGGGTTAGGGTTTGGTTGGTCACTTGGTTGGTTGGGACGAAATGCAATGGATGTCCAGGCAGATTTCAGTCGTTTCTTTTTCTGGTTTACCCAGCGCTACGGGATTTGAGTTTTTTTCCCAGTTTCTTCTGTAATTTTTCTGCCTAGTATTTTTCTTTTTTCCTTTTTCTTATCATTTTCGATTCATGAGCATTTCAATTTTAGGTGAAACATTCAAATTCGTAAACAAATTTAAACTTCATGAACATTTTCTAAAATCCACGACTATTTATAAATCTCACGAACATTTAAAATTTCTGAACAATTTTTTAGCATCATGAACATTTTTCAAAATAATCCAAGGATGTTTATAAAAACTCGCGAACATTTAAATTTGCGAAAAATTTAACTTCATGAATATTTTAATAAAACCACGAATTATATAAAAATCGTGAACATGTAAAATTTGTGAACAATTTTTGACATCATGAACATTTAAAAAAAAATCCATGGATGTTTATAAAACTCGTGAACATTTAAATCCGTGAACAACTTTTAACTTCATGAACATTTTATTAAATTGCATGAATATTCATAAAACTCGCGAACATTTTCCGGTGCCGGTTGGAAGCTAGAGTTTCCGGGCGGGCCAGATTTGGCCGTGGAGCACCTCCGGCTGGGCTACCGACTAGGCTACTTGGCCTGGTCGGTTGGCTTGGTCTTCATCCTTTTTATTTTTTTAAAATTGTTTTATTTTTTATTTTCCTGTTTTTAAAACCATTTTATAATAATTTTGATATTATAAAAATACTAGAAAAATGTGGACTTAATTTTGGGATGAAAAGAAGAGAATAATTTCGACAATAAAAGTAAAGTTTTAATAAAATAATTTTGTAGACAAAAAAACATGATGCTGATGATTTTTTTCGGAACGACACAGAAAAACGAGCGGTGAAGAAAAATCTAATATTCCGAGGCGTTATATTTTTAGGACACATAAAAAATGTACCCTCATATCTATTATGGCACATGAATTTGTGCCCTCGTAGTTATTAGGGCACATAAATTTGTGTCCTCATAGCTTACCTATTATGGCACATTGGATATGTGCCATCATAGGTATACCTACAAAGGCACATTAGATATATGCCCTCATTGCTATTTAGGGCACATAGATTTGTGCCCTCATAGAGTCATAGGTATACATAGGAAGGCACATTATATATATGCCCTCATAGCTATTTAGGGCACATAGATTTGTGCCTTCATAGATAATACCATTTAGGGCATATTTCGGTATGCCCTAAAAGGTATATCTTTGAGGGCACATCCAAAATATGCCCTAATTGATATGTCCTATTAAGACACTTAAAAATATGCCCTATTTTGTAACTTTTGAGGGCATAAAAAAGATGTGCCCCTAAGCACGTGCCCTTAAATGACTACCGTGGTGTAGTGAGCCTTGGTGTCTGCAGACGCACGTCAGCTTTGCTTATCCGCAGATCGAGCTAGCTGTGCTGTGTCTAAGCTAGGATCTCTGACTTTATGCAACCTTAGCTCAGTCGGCGATTTAGCGTGAAATTTCAGTGCCTGTAGATGTCTAATGTGAGAACCGAAAGCGAGTTAACCGGGAAAAAAATCTAGTAATTTATGTTTCCAATCACTTTTCTCTATTAACTTGTCGGTGGACATCTAAACTGAAACTTGTAAGTGGACCGAGCAGAAGCCACATGGCATGCGGGTCCAAGTTTTCAAAAACAAAATATGAAAAACGTATGAAGGAATATGGTAATGTTGTGCCTTGCACAGTTGCACCTATATAGAAAGTTGCATCTAGAAATGTGACTATATGACCTGTGGTAAAAAATGGAGAAAAAATAAGTGAGTTGCATCAGGAACCATTCACGCATCGCTTGTACTTCCTCCGTCCACAAAAGGATGTCTTAACTTTTTCTAAATTTGCATGACTATATGGCTCCCCGGCAAATCGATGTGCAAGCCCAACCTTTTATTTTCTTTTGCCCTAGATATTCTCAGCTAGCTCCGCCACTGATATGACTTGTGGGAAAAAAAAGTGAATTGTATCATGTACTATATACTGTACGATCGTACTATTTTTAGGCTGCACACAATCCCTTTTTAATATTAATTTTGCAAGTTCACAACATGTGTCGCAATATATGCACTTGAAATGATTTCATTTTTCCGAAAATAGTTAGGACTCGTAGGTGAAAACCTAGTACACGACACTCAAACTAATCATCTGGTATATGGAACCGGCTATGCGTGTTTTCACTTGTTAAAACTATGAAAGGGTTGGCAAAGACCATGACAAGCCAAAGGCCTCGTAGTCCAACCTCGACTGTGCATCTCTAGAGAGATGTATTTAGATGGCCTTCACCATCCGTGTTATACATGTGAAGACAGTCCGCATTCTTGTTTTTCAGTGATATCATATAGTTCAACATATATTCAAAATTTTCCCTCTCATAGCTAGTTAGCGAAATCTCAGAACTCAAAGTTGACCTTGTCGGAACGACTAGATCTCATGGTCAATAACATCCATTGTATATCTTGTTATTTGCCCTAAATGACCTTTTACCATAACCTTTAGTTCTTACGGGGATGTGATACATGCTTGTCACTTGTCAAGGCGTTACTAATCACGTGATGATACTCTTCAGGCTTCTCCATGCTAGCGCCTTGACCATATATGTCTAAAATGTGTGATCGTCATAATAAGATCCATGTTAGCATGATGATGGCAGTACCGGGGATAATTTTTTACGATTACATCTACGCGGGCATTGCAAAACCATTATCTAAATGTATGAGTTTTGAAGGTTTATTATTTATCCCATGTAAATCTGGTCGTTTAAATGAGCCACCCTGGTGCAGCCCATGTAAGCGTCGAACTGGAGCACCCCTCACCAGCGGGCTTTACAGTTTCAGTAATGTCGGAGAATGGAAGCCCGAGAAGACCCAACTAACGTGGGCCGGAAGTATGGTGATGATCCAGGACCACGAGGGCAAATACAGAGTCAGCTCCCTGCCTCCCCCGTGTGCGTCTTCCTTGGCGAGTCGCCAAACAAAAGTTGTCTGTTCAGTCCTCGGAGTCTCGCTGATTACTGAAATCAAACGTGTGATCACCGATTCATCGGTGATTCAGGAGACTATGGCGACATGCCAACGTGTGCGTCTAGCTCGTCGAGGCCGTACAAGGCAAGAACACGTGCAGAGAAAGGACCGGGCCGACCTGAAGCTCGCCTCGTTTTCTCGGGCCCTCCACCTACAGTCTACAGCTTACAGTGACTGGCTCGAGCCTTGTGCGCCGTCGTGTCAGGCAGCTGAGCTAAGAACACGATGCTCGCCGCCCTATCCGGTAAAAGAACGTGACACAAACAATTCCCAGGACGAGGAAGAGGACCAGGCCCAGCACGGACGTGTCGAGACGGCGGCGAGGCCATGTTAGAATACCCATTTCGGGGGCAATCTCATCATCCATTCCTGCCGTCGTACGTCTGGGCCGTCCGACTTGTTTATCTTATCTGTGTCCTTGCGTCGGTGTCCATGGCGTTCAGCTTCTTTCCTCCTGGGTGAACCGTGGAACGCTATCGCATTTGTGACGGCCGCACTAGCCGCCATGGCATTGCAGCAGCACGCAATGCCTACGAAATCGATGCTGGCTTTTTTCTTGATCGCGTGAGATTGCACCGCTCATTCTCTTGCTGTAAAGGAACAGCTAAGCGTTACCAGAGAAACTTGTAGCAACAGTGCGGACCGCACGCATTCGGAAGTGAGAAAAGCCCGGAAAAGCGCGTCTTTCTAGACGGATCGTTCGGGTAGGATCGATGCGGAGAAGGAGGGTACGCTACCAAGACAATACAGATGATTCCGGAATGACTTAGCGCCGGAGGAATCAGGAACCGAAGCACGGCAGCGTATGGTGCTTGGTGAGCTGATGTGATGCATGCATGCAATCCGCTCTGAATTATTGGCCTTTATGCCACATCTTGGCTTTTCAATGTGCTGCCCGATCGACCTGGAGATGCCAATGCGCCATCCCACTGAAATCAGAGTGCAGTGGAGTGGACAGTGGATGATCCTAAACGACCACTGTTGGTACTCTTGCGGAGTCGGTGGAGGTTGACGATGAGCTGCTGCAGCCAAAATGTTCAGAGGAAATACAAAAGCTTTCAGCTCATTCAGTCACCTCAACTATATTAGTACAAACTATTTTTCAAACTATAATAAGCCTTTTTAGAAAGCTAAACTAGTTTTCTTAAAGAAACTTATATTTGCCTGATCAATAGCAGGCTACGTAACTTGATAATAATAATCTGAAACCCGTAAGCAAGGGAACTGCCACATAATTAGAGAACAGATGACTTCATCAGAAATTCGGCCACGTACATGTGGGCGCTTGAAATCTATATTTAGCACGAAACACGTGATGATTTACCTAGTTTATAGTTGTAAGTTAATTAGATGCCAACTTTGTAACATTTAGAAATTCCAAAACATGTACGAGAAGTCCATCCCCATCATTATGTGTAAGAGGTGAAGGCCGATTAAAACTATGCAGACAATCATTAAACATCAATACATCTTTTTTTTAAACAAAAATGGGCTATTTATTACTTGCGCAATAGACCCGGCCTCTGCATAACTAAGATGCACACAATCGCACACGAATCCGTTGCAAAACCACACAATAGGGAACATCAATACATCTACTTTTTATTACTCAAATCCTTGTCCATGCTTCCGTTTCCTTAGTAACTCCGCACATGTTTCGTCCATCAAATCAACAACCAAGTCACACGCTGAGTAAGTTCAGTCCACAGTCGACGGAATCCTTGATAGGTACCTCTCGAGAAATTGGGGCTTCGAGTTACAAAGGCATCGTCTATCTGTTTTGTGTATCACACTATTAGCCAAGCCTCCTAACATATTAGGGTTGAAAACGGAACGGAAACGGACGGAAATATGTCTTATCGTTTTTGTTTCCGCCTATCTTAACGGAATCGAAAACGAAATCGGAAACCCCGGAAACGAATATGGAAACGAAAATCACCGGAAATGAATATGGAGCGGATACGGGACGGATACGTTACGAAAATGAATATTTGTCATAATAAAATGGCGGCATATTACCTTGGTATGTATACCGAAAAAGCACATATAACGAAGTAGACAATAAGACAAGGAATATCACTCAACTTCAACAAGCGGCAATTCAACATAAAGTACTACGTAACAGACATAGTGTAACACTTAGACAAGCGCAAGTTCACATAAATATTTTTGCGTCGACACTAAGACTGTTCGTGGGCAGTCGTTTGGCCGCCTAATCGCTCGTCTTGTAGGAAGAAGCCGTGATCGCTGCGATCGCTTGGTAGTTGCGACTAGGTCTTGTGGAATCGTCCCAAACAGATATGAGTCGTCGGGACTGTAGGCGGATGTCTATAATTAGTAGGTGGCCTGTAGGCCTAGTTTCATGTGTAAATGTAGGCCTACCAAGAACATGGGCCTCTCTAGGTTACATTTGCGGAAACATTTCATATTTGTTTATCCGGAATTTCCTTTGCCGTTTTCGTTTCCGAAACAGCTCCCTCGTTTTCATTTTCGTTTCCTTTTATGATTCTTCCGTTTCCTTTCATTTTCCGCAAAATGCCATTTCCTTTTCCCTTTTTTGCTCTCCATTTCCTTTTTCTTCGAAAACGGACGGAAAGTTTCCCTTTCATTTTCAACCCTATAACATATGAGTTGCGGAGTAGCTACCTCGGCTTTGCGGGTACATAAGAATGTGTTCATGTGACGCGTTTCGTGTGTAACACATACAACTAGAACGGTGTGAAATGATGTTTAATATTTATCCTCAATAATATAGTTTATAGTCACAGCCAGAATTTTCACAAAAATAAGTCCACGTATAATTTTTCGGAAATACTTTTGTACACCCACGCATGGGTGTGGGTGTTTCCATCACCGTCCATTTATTCCTTGAGATTCGTGCCCACCATGGTAGATGGAAAGATTCCTTTCTCTCTCCTCTTTTTATCCACTTAGATATATGAATAACCAATCGATGCTACATTGAGATTAACAACGTCCAATAAAAAAAGTAAAACCATTTAGTTTTCAGTGTTGTTGTTGACTAAAAGCTACAATGTAGATTAATTCAGAATAAATTTTGGGGCTAGAATGCAGACTATTTCAGAACGGAGGGAGCATGTAGGCATGTTCACATCAAAAATCTTCCACGAGAATTAGTGAATTCGAGTCGTCTAGAGCATTCACATGATATTTAGAATACTAAATAAAAATGAAACACATAAACATGCAAAATATATCTGTCGGCTGACATAATCTATATTTATGGAAGAACACCGCTTTTTCTTTTACGCCTCTTATATTTAGTGTGAAAGTTTTTTTAATAGAACCCATCTTGGAATGGCTAAAAATAATAATGTGAAAAAGATCAAATAGGGTTAAATTCTAGTATAAGTATATTTGCAATGTTAAAAGTTCGAAGGAGAAGTTCTTCTATCTAGCACACATTTGTATAATAAATTTTCAATTGTAACATACAAATTGAAATCACATCATGATTAATATAGCAACAAATGAAACAAGCTATATTTTAAGAATGGTTTATAAATAGTAAAAATAGTATTACCATATTTAGCTAACAATTTTTAGTGTACTAATAAAATCGGAATGATTTTGCCATTTCGAGATATAACACAACTGAGTATCCAATGTTAATTGAACTCGCCTGTCACCAGACACTCACCACCGTAAGCGGAAAATCCTACACGGCTCAAAACCAAAGGCCTAACAAAGGCTGTGTTCGATGGCAGCCCAACCACAATATGCAAGCTTCACCGCCAAGGGCTTCATCCCAAGCGGCCTTTCCTAGCCCGATCCTTCTCTTTCCAAGCGGTCCACAAATATACAATTAAAAATTCAGGGTTCGTCCCAAATTCTTAACAGCGAGTTGCGCTCGTTGGACACACACTCGCATAGGAAAACAGATCGACCTCACACGTCCCAAACGCTTGTCATCCTCGAGCCACCCTCGCAGGGGTGAACCCAAGTAGAGGTGAGCAGACGCATTAGCCCCTATTCAAAAATCTAGATTTCAATAGAATTTATCCATATTTGAGACAAATAGCTTAAATTCTGTGAAATTTAGACAAAAAATATTTTTACTGAATTCATTTGCCCCCACTCATTAGTTTCTCTGGATCCGCCTCTGCACCGTCTCCCTGCGCCGGCGGACCACCCAGAGCGCCACCCCACTTTTCTGGGCCAGCAAGCTCCTCTCCACTTCGATTGGTCAATTTCTGCTTTTTTTTCCGTATTGTGCAAGATTATAATTTTACTAGGTTAGCCCCCCCCACTTTGTTTTTGAGCTTGGTCCGCCCCTATGCTTCACGTATGTGCAAATAGTACAACAGACCTGATGCATGAGGGTATCTCCAACAAGGCGACACACAAAAACGAACACGAAATGTTTGTTTGCGACTAGGGGTGTCCTAGCGGGCCAACGCATGTTTTTTCATTAATAAATTCATAATTTACATTAATAAAAAATAAACAAAAAACTTAATAATGGCCAGCAAGGCCCGCTAAAACCTAGCTATGGGCTATTGTTTGTCGTTGCTGACGAGGTCGATGAACTACGACGTCCGCCATGGAAGCTGGTACACCGGCGGTGGAGGAGGAATTGGAGCCTACAGCAACTGTGGCCAGGCCGTGCGCAGGAGGGTGCGGTGAAGGTGGCCACGGATCCTAGACCGTTGAAGGAGTAGGAGTTGGCGCGCGGTCATTGGTACGGGTCGTCGTGGCCGGAGGAGTCGTCGGCCTCACACGAGCGCCGACTTGCGAAGCTGGATGGCGAGCCCGTCCCACATAGCGAGCTCGTTAAGCTCATCGAGCTCGCTATTGGCCAGTGCCATGACAATGGCCTCCTCCTCGCTAATGTCCTACGGCTGGGTCTCCGGATCCTACGCCGACCCGCTGTCGTCGTGGTCATTGTCTCCGCCTTGGACATGGTCGCCCGATAAGGTCTCGCACTCGGCCTCGGCGGCATCGTCATCCTCTTCGTCCTCGTCGTTGTCGTTCGTGTCTTCTTCCGCGGCGATCTCGCGGTCGAAGTAGTAGAGGTAGCCGAGGTATCCCGTTCGGCGACGCGCGTCGAACTCCCCGAACGAGATCCAGTTGTAGGAGTTGAGCGTGTACGTCGGATCTTCTCGGAGATCTGCTGGCAAGATGGCTCGACGACGCGCACCTCGTCATGACGCTCGCGGTCCTCGTGTGGCACGGGAGGGACCGACACGTGCCTGGAGTTGAGGTACCAGCCTCTTCCAGCCTGGCTAGCATCCGGCCATGGCATCGGTCGGTTTTCCTCCCAGAGGTGGCACGCGAACTCAGTGCAGACGTACCGCCCGACCAGCGGCTTTTTGCCGGACCGCGAGCAGCTAGCCTCGTGGCCGTTCTTGGTTTTGCGGAATGGCCAAGATTTCTTCCCCATGACGTCGGTCAGGTGGATATGACAGGAGTCTGGCAATGTCGTGGTCGAGAAAATGGGCACGACCAACGGATCTTTAAAAAGCTCAGATGCCATCTCGCCTTCAATATCCTGCGACTGTGCCGCCGCCTACCAGCGCACGCGTACGAAACGCGAGGCGCGCCATTAACGTGGCCCTGAAAAAGCTGCAGCGCGCTGCTCGTAAGTTATACCGCGACGAAGACGAAGCATCTGTACCGCTGCCAGGCGGGGCCGTACGAGAAGCATGGACGGGGCTTGCCTGCTCCCTCGATATGCTCCCATCCGTGCGCCCGTATGTCCTTTTAACATCGAACGGCTTGGCAGTTTTTCCCTTTTTCAGCGGAAACAAAGTTGTGTGAAATCCTGTATTTGCTTCTCCTTCAGTAATACTGGCCTATGACGTTTGTACGGGAGCGAGAGAGCCCCCACTTTCTTAGAGCATCTCCACTCGCTCCCCCGACGAGGCCCCCAATTTTTACATCCACGGCGAAATCGCCCGCGCCCCCGGTTCCTCGTTTCCGATTTTGCCCTTCATCCATCCGGCGAGCCCACGTCCCCGCCCCGGGCGCGCTCGGGACTCCGGATGAAACGTTTTGGCGCGAAACACCGTGTGGACCCGCGTAGTCGGCGACAGGAAAACCAAATCCTGTCGATTTTCCCTCCATTCCCTCCAATTTGCTTGCATATCCCCATTCTCTCCCGCCGAATTTCTCCATTCCCCTCGTCTTCCAGCGGCTACCTCACCATCTACCTCGTCGACTGCGGCTGCTTCGACGTCCACGCTGTTTCGGCCGCCGCAGCCGTTCGGCACGGCGTGTGAGGAAAGTCCGCGGACACCGCCGTGCCGGCCGGGACCGCCGACGAGCCTGTCTCCGTGTAATTTCCTCCGATCGCCGATCTGTGGCTGATCCTTTTGCTCCTTTTGCCGATCAATGGCCAGCGCGGGACGGCGATTTGTTTGAACTTAAACTCTATCCGCCGAACTCCGGGTGGACTGGAAATACGGTACTCCCACGACTTAATTTCGTCCAATCCGGCGGTTGTTTCGTCCGGATTTGGGCGTGGGGAGCGCCAACGAGTGGGGATGCTCTTAGCCGGCCTACTATCTCCCTCCACCGCGCCACATCCTCACGTTGCCGCTCCCTGCCGAATGTCTCCAATCGACGAAGGCGATGATCCAAGAGAGCATGATATATGGATCTCCGACGTGTACTTGTTTATTCAACGGGAACAAGCACAAGCGAGCATGATATATGGATCACAAGGAATCAAGGAGAAGAATGGGTGTGTCCAGTCGTCCAGAACGACGATGAACCGTCCTTTTAGTAGCATGCCGTACTAGGCGTCATGGAGAACGAGTCCAGCATAAAGATGTACGTGCTGTCGTGCTCGCCCTGCAGCGAGCCGGGGACTGAGCCTCGCGAACCCACAGGCCGTACATAGCTCAAGGTCCTCGGTGAAGGAAACAAGTGAAAGCCGTTCGATGTTTTTTTTAGATCAAAGGCCAAGAGGTCCAACGTTAAATTAATAACGCCACAACGGCGACAAGGTACAAAGAGCTGAACCCAACTTACAATACACACCCACACACCCACACGAATTGCCAACATGGCTACAACCGGAACCTCGAACGGCGATCACGACCCTTACGAAGCCTACGAAGAATCGGGGAAGAGACCGGACAGCAACAGTGTCGGGCCGGAGCTCACCCTAGAGCGAGCCATCGAACACGCACGCCGTCAACAGAACTCCCCGCCGCGGGCAGCGCCACCAGTGGCCGACCACCACTGTGCATCGACCACCACCGATCGAACCCCAACAAGCAGCACCAAGGAAACTCGATGAGGAAGCAGGGGAGGACGCAAGCCTTGCCGAAGGTCGCCAAGCGAAGAGCTAACGCATCCGAAGAGACATGGTAAGCTCCAAGACGATGTCTTCAAGAAGAACACGACACGAGAGCGCCGTCACCGCCCGATCCGCAGATCTTAGGTTCTCACCCGGAACACCTTGCTCGTCGAAAACCGCGCCTCAGCCACACCACCAACGGAGAGCCGCATACAGTGAACTCCAAGGCGGTGTCTTCAAGAAGATCACGACACAAGAGCGCTGATACGTCTCAAACGTATCTATAATTTCTTATGTTCCATGCTACTTTTATTACAATACTTGAATGTTTTATACATATTTTACAGCCTTATTATACATTTTCCGGCACTAACCTATTAACAAGATGCCAAGCGCCAGTTGTTTTTCTTGCTTTTGGTTTCGAAATCCTAGTAAGGAAAAATATTCGGAATTGGACGAAATCAACGCCCGGGGTCCCTTTTACACGAAGCTTCCGAAGACCGAAAAGACGTGGGGCCACGAGGTGGCCACACAGGCGGCGCGGCCCAAGCCCGGCCGCGCCGGCTGCTGTGTGGGCCCCACGTGACGCCCCGACCTACCCTTCCACCTAAAAATAGCCTTCGTCGCGAACCCCCTGTACCGAGAGCCACGATACGGAAAACCTTCCAGACGACGCGCCGTCGAATCCCATCTCGGGGGATTCGGAGATCGCCTCCGGCACCGGAGAGGGGAATCATCACCGAAGGGCTCTACATCATCATGTCCGCCTCCGGATTGATGCGTGAGTAGTTCATCCTTGGACTATGGGTCCATAGCAGTAGCTAGATGGTTGTCTTCCGCTTGTGCTATCATTGTTTAGATCTTGTGAGCTGCCTAACATGATCAAGATCATCTATTTGTAATGCTACATGTTGTGTTTGGCGGGATCCGATGAATATAGAATATTATGTTAAGTTGATTATCAATCTATCATATATGTGTTGTTTATGTTCTTGCATGCTCTCCGTTGCTAGTAGAGGCTCTGGCCAAGTTGATACTTGTAACTCCAAGAGGGAGTATTTATGCTCGATAGTGGGTTCATGCCTCCATTTAACTGGGACAAGATGTAAAGTTCTAAGATCTGTTGCTAGTAGGGATAAAACATCGATGCTTTGTCTAAGGATATTTGTGTTGATTACATTACGCACCATACTTAATGCAATTATCTGTTGTTTACAACTTAATACTGAAGGGGTTCGGATGATAACCGAAGGTGGATTATTTAGGCATAGATGCATGCTAGATAGCGGTCTATGTACTTTGTCGTAATGCCCTGATTAAATCACATAGTAATCATCGTTGATATGTATTGAATCTTTATTTGTCAATTGTCCGCCTGTAATTTGTTCACCCAGCATGTTAGTTATCTTATTCGAGAGACACCACTAGTGAACTGTGGACCCCGGTCCATTCTTTTACATCTGAATACATTCTACTGCAATCTCTGTTTTTACTGTTCTTTGCAAACAAACACCATCTTCCACTCGATACGTTTAATCCTTTGTTTTCAGCAAGCCGGTGCGATTGACAACCTCACTGTTACGTTGGGGCAAAGTACTTTGATTGTGTTGTGCAGGTTCCACGTTGGCGCCGGTTTCACTGGTGTTGCGCCGCACTACATTCCTCCACCAACAACCTTCACGTGCTTCTTGGCTCCTACGGTTCGATAAACCTTGGTTTCTTCTCGAGGGAAAACTTGCCGCTGTGCGCATCATACCTTCCTCTTGGGTTTCCCAACGGACGTGTGCTTTACCGTCACAAGGAAGTTGTTGACTACTGATACGTCTCAAACGTATCTATAATTTCTTATGTTCCATGCTACTTTTATTACAATACTTGAGTGTTTTACACATATTTTACAGCATTATTTTACATTTTTCGGCACTAACCTATTAACAAGATGCCGAAGTGCCAGTTGCTGTTTTTCTGCTGTTTTTGATTTCAGAAATCCTAGTAAGGAAATATTCTCGGAATTGGACGAAATCAACGCCCTGTGGTCCTATTTTTGCACGAAGACCAAGAGGAGACGAAGTGGGGCCACGAGGTGGCCACACACCAGGGCGGCGCGGCCTGATACGTCTCCAACGTATCGATAATTTCTTATGTTTCATGCTACTTTATTGATGATACCTACATGTTTTATGCACATTATATGTCGTATTTACGCATTTTCGGAACTAACCTATTAACAAGATGCCGAAGAGCAAGTTGTTGTTTCTGTTGTTTTGGTTTGAAATCCTAGTAAGGAAATATTCTCGGAATTGGACGAAATCAACGCCCGTGTTCCTATTTTGCCCGGAAGCATCCGAACACCCGAGAGCCGTCAGAGAGGGGCTACGTGGGCCCACACATGGTGGCGGCGCGGGCCCGCCCGCGCCTAGTGTCCGGCCCCACCACCCCTTCCGAGGCTGCCCTTTCGCCTACTTAAAGCCTCGCGCGAAACCCCCGACCGAGAGCCACGATACGAAAACTCTGTAGACGCGATGTCTACGGTGCTTCTATTCTTGACAGTG
This sequence comes from Lolium multiflorum, assembly GCA_030979885.1. Classification (NCBI taxonomy): domain Eukaryota; kingdom Viridiplantae; phylum Streptophyta; class Magnoliopsida; order Poales; family Poaceae; genus Lolium; species Lolium multiflorum. The sequence goes on from CM061752.1 coordinate 179,790,490, forward strand.
TTGGGCCTCCAAGAGCGAGGTTGTAGAACAACAACAGCAAGTTTCCTTAAGTGGATTACCCAAGGTTTATCGAACTCGGGAGGAAGAGGTCAAAGATATCCCTCTCATGCAACCCCGCAACCACAAAGCAAGAAGTCTCTTGTGTCCCCAACACACCTAATAGGTGCACTAGTTCACGAAGAGATAGTGAAATACAAGTGGTATGAATGAATATGAGCAGAGTACGGCGCGAAAATAGCACGGCATGCGTTGATGGTAGTAATATTGCAGAAGTAAACATGCAATAGTAACGCAGCAGTAGTAATTCAAGAAAAAAATAAATAAATGATAGCAGTATTTAGGAACAAGGCTTAGGGAATAGACTTTCACTAGTGGACACTCTCAACTTTGATCACATAACAGAATAGATAAATGCATACTCTACACTCTTGTTGGATGATGAACACATTGCGTAGGATTACACGAACCCTCAATGCCGGAGTTAACAAGCTCCACAATTAAATGTTCATATTTAAGTAACCTTAGAGTGTAAGATAGATCAATACGACTAAACCAAGTACTAACGTAGCATGCACACTGTCACCTTCATGCTTATGTAGGAGGAATAATACACATCAATACTATCATAGCAATAGTTAACTTCGCAATCTACAAGAGATCATGATCATAGCATAAACCAAGTACTAACACGGATGCACACACTGTCACCATTACATCGTGCAGGAGGAATAAAACTACTTTAATAACATTGCTAGAGTAGCACATAGATAAATTGTGATACAAAACACATTGCAATCATAAAGAGATATAAATAAGAACTTCACTACGCCATTCATAACAGTGAATAAGTATTCTGTGAAATATAGCCTAAGAGACCCACACGGTGCACACACTGTCACCTTTACACACGTGGGACAAGGAGTCTCCGGAGATCACATAAGTAAAACTCACTTGACTAGCATAATGACATCTAGATTACAAGAATCATCATATGAATCTCAATCATGTAAGGCAGCTCATGAGATTATTGTATTGAAGTACATAGGAGAGAGATGAACCACATAGCTACCGGCAGCCCCGAGCCTCGATGGAGAACTACTCCCTCTTCATGGGAGCAAGCAGCGTTGATGAAGATGGCGGTGGAGATGGCAGCGGTGTCGATGGAGAAGCCAGGGGCACTTCCCCGTCCGGCGGCGTGCCGGAACAGAGACTCTGTCCCCGGATCTTGGCCCGCGATGGCGGCGGCTGGAAGGTTTCGCGTACCGTGGCTTCTTCCTAAGGGTTTTCGACGCAGGGGCTTTATATAGGCGAGCGGCGTCGAAGGTCGAAGGGGCGACGACACCATAGGCCGCGCCGGGGTGGGCCGCGCCGGCCTATCATCTGGGCCTGTGGCCCCCTCGGCGACTCTCGGGTGTTGGATGCTTCCGGCAAAATAGGAACACAGGCGTTGATTTCGTCCAATTCCGAGAATATTTCGTTACTAGGATTTCTGAAACCAAAAACAAAGAAACAGGAACTGCACTTCGGCATCTTGTTAATAGGTTAGTTCCAAAAATGCACGAATATGACATAAAGTGTGCATAAAACATGTAGGTATCATCAATAAAGTAGCATGGAACATAAGAAATTATCGATACGTCGGAGACGTATCAGCATCCCCAAGCTTAGTTTGCTCGTCCCGAGCAGGTAAAACGATAACAAAGATAATTTCCGAAGTGACATGCCATCATAATCTTGATCATACTATTTGTAAACATATGTAATGAATGCAGCGATCAAAACAATGGTAATGACATGAGTAAACAAGTGAATCATAAAGCAAAGACTTTTTATGAATAGTACTTCAAGACAAGCATCAATAAGTCTTGCATAAGAGTTAACTCATAAAGCAATAAATCAAAGTAAAGGTATTGAAGCAACACAAAGGAAGATTAAGTTTCAGCGGTTGCTTTCAACTTATAACATGTATATCTCATGGATATTGTCAACATAGAGTAATACAACAAGTGCAATATGCAAGTATGTAGGAATCAATGCACAGTTCACACAAGTGTTTGCTTCTTAAGGTGGAGAGAGATAGGTAAACTGACTCAACAATAAAGTAAAAGAATGGTCCTTCAAAGAGGAAAGCATCGATTGCTATATTTGTGCTAGAGCTTTGATTTTGAAAACATATAGAGAGCATAAAAGTAAAGTTTTGAGAGGTGTTTGTTGTTGTCAACGAATGGTAGTGGGCACTCTAACCCCCTTGCCGGACAAACCTTCAAAGAGCGGCTCCCATTTTATTTTATTTTTGGGTGGCACTCCTTCCAACCTTTCTTTCACAAACCATGGCTAACCGAATCCTCGGGTGCCTGCCAACAATCTCATACCATGAAGGAGTGCCTTTTTATTTTAGTTTTATTATGATGACACTCCTCCCCACCTTTGCTTTCTCAAGCCATGGCTAACCGAATCCTTCGGGTGTCGTCCAACAATCACATACCATGGAGGAGTGTCTATTTTTGTTAATTAGTTTGGGACTGGGAATCCCATTGCCAGCTCTTTTTGCAAATTTTATGGATAAGCGGATGAAGCCACTAGTCCATTGGTGAAAGTTGCCCAACAAGATTGAAAGATAAACACCACATACTTCCTCATGAGCTATTAAACATTGACACAAATCAGAGGTGATAAATTTTGAATGGTTTAAAGGTAGCACTCAAGCAATTTACTTTGGAATGGCGGAGAAATACCATGTAGTGGGTAGGTATGGTGGACACAAATGGCATAGTGGTTGGCTCGAGGATTTTGGATGCATGAGAAGTATTCCCTCTCGATACAAGGTTTAGGCTAGCAAGGTTATTTGAAGCAAACTCAAGGATGAACCGGTGCAGCAAAACTCACATAAAAGACATATTGAAAACATTATAAGACTCTACACCGTCTTCCTTGTTGTTCAAAACTCAATACTAGATATTATCTAGACCTTCGAGAGACCAATTATGCAAACCAAATTTTAGCATGCTCTATGTATTTCTTCACTAATAGGTGCAAAGTGTATGATGCAAGAGTTTAAACATGAGCACAACAATTGCCAAGTATCACATTATCCAAGACATTTTACCAATTACTACATGTAGCATTTTTCAATTCCAACCATATAACAATTTAACGAAGAGGAAACTTCGCCATGAATATTATGAGCTAAGAACACATGTGTTCATACGAACCAGCGAGCATGTCTCTCTCCCACACAAGGATGAACTTATTCAGAGAACTAAGATAACAAAACAAAAATAAAAGCACACACGACGCTCCAAGTAAAGTACATAAGATGTGACCGAATAAAAATATAGTTTCGGGGAGGAACCTGATGATGTTGTCGATGAAGAAGGGGATGCCTTGGGCATCCCCAAGCTTAGCTGAGTCTTCTTAAAATATGCAGGGGTGAACCACGGGGGCATCCCCAAGCTTAGAGCTTTCACTCCTCTTGATCATAGTATATCATACTCCTCTTGACCCTTGAAAACTTCCTTCACACCAAACTTCAAGCAAACTCATTAGAGGGTTAGTGCATAATCAAAAATTCACATGTTCAGAGGTGACACAATCATTCTTAACACTTCCGGACATTGCACAAAACTTCTGAAAGTTAATGGAACAAAGAAACTCATTCAACTTAACAAAAGCGGCAATGCGAAATAAAAGGCAGAATCTGTCAAAAACAGAACAGTCCGTAAAGACGAATTTTAGAATGGCACCAGACTTGCGCAAATGGAAAAACTCAAAACTAATGAAAGTTGCGTACATATCTGAGGATCACGCTCGTAAATTGGCAGATTTTTCTAATTTTCTACAGAGACTTGTGCCAGAATTCGTGACAGACAGCAATGCTGTTTCTGCAGCGATCCCAAATATAACATCAACTTTAACATAGAAATTTTACTTGGCACAAAAACATGATAAGGAGAGGTTGCTACAGAGTAAACAACTTCCAAGACTCAACAAAACAAAAATTGCTGTAGTAAAATAAACACATGGGTTATCTCCCAAGAAGTTCTTTCTTTATAGCCATTAAGATGGGCTCAGATTTTAATGATGCACTCGTAAGAAATAGAAGTTGAAGCAAAAGAGAGCATCAAGAGGCAAATTCAAAACACATTTAAGTCTAACATGCTTCCTATGCATAGGAATCTTGTAAATAAACAAGTTCATGAAGAGCAAAGTAACAAGCATAGGAAGATAAAACAAATGTAGCTTCAAAAATTTCAGCACATAGAGAGGTGTTTTAGTAACATGAAATTTTTACAACCATATTTTCCTCTCTCATAATAACTTTCAGTAGCAACATGAGCAAACTCAACAATATAACTATCACATAAAGCATTCTTATCATGAATCTCATGCATAAAATAATTACTACTCCCAACATAAGCATAGTCATTCTTATTAATTGTAGTGGGAGCTAATTCAACAAAGTAGCTATCAAATATAGGAGGTATATTGTAATCATAATCAAATTTATCCTCCATAACAGGTGGTAACAAAAGACTACTATCATTATAATCATCATAAATGGGAGGCAAAGTATCATCAAAGTAAATTTTCTCCTCAATGCTTGGGGGACTAAAAATATCATGCTCATCAAAACCAGCTTCCCCAAGCTTAGAATTTTCCATAGCATTAGCAACAATAGTGTTCAAAGCATTCATATTAATATGTTCCATGGGTTTTTTAATTTTCGCATCAAACCATCCATGTCTTAAATCAGGAAATAGAATAAAAAGGTCATTGTTGTCCATTATGCCTAACTAGTGTAAACAAGAAACCAAATGTCGCAATTGCAGAGTCTAAAGGAAATAGCTTCGAGTACACACACAATGGCGCCAGAAAAAGTAGTACCGGAACCGGAGTGTGAGTACCTTTTACCTTTCCTCCCCCAACGGCGCCAGAAAAGTGCTTGATGTCTACGGGTGCTTCTATTCTTGTAGAAAGTGTTGGGCCTCCAAGAGCAGAGGTTTGTAGAACGGCAACAAGTTTCCCTTAAGTGGATTACCCAAGGTTTATCGAACTCGGGGAGGAAGAGGTCAAAGATATCCCTCTCATGCAACCCTGCAACCACAAAGCAAGAAGTCTCTTGTGTCCCCAACACACCTAATAGGTGCACTAGTTCGGCGAAGAGATAGTGAAATACAAGTGGTATGAATGAATATGAGCAGAGTACGGCGCCAGAAAATAGCTTGCTGGCATGCGGTTGATGGTAGTAATATTGCAGAAGTAAACATGCGGTAGTAACGCAGCAATTAATTAAAACAGTAACAAGCAATGATAGCAGTATTTAGGAACAAGGCCTAGGGAATAGACTTTCACTAGTGGACACTCTCAACTTTGATCACATAACAGAATAGATAAATGCATACTCTACACTCTTGTTGGATGATGAACACATTGCGTAGGATTACACGAACCCTCAATGCCGGAGTTAACAAGCTCCACAATTAAATGTTCATATTTAAGTAACCTTAGAGTGTAAGATAGATCAATACGACTAAACCAAGTACTAACGTAGCATGCACACTGTCACCTTCATGCTTATGTAGGAGGAATAATACACATCAATACTATCATAGCAATAGTTAACTTCGCAATCTACAAGAGATCATGATCATAGCATAAACCAAGTACTAACACGGATGCACACACTGTCACCATTACATCGTGCAGGAGGAATAAAACTACTTTAATAACATTGCTAGAGTAGCACATAGATAAATTGTGATACAAAACACATTGCAATCATAAAGAGATATAAATAAGCACTTCACTACGCCATTCATAACAGTGAATAAGTATTCTGTGAAATATAGCCTAAGAGACCCACACGGTGCACACACTGTCACCTTTACACACGTGGGACAAGGAGTCTCCGGAGATCACATAAGTAAAACTCACTTGACTAGCATAATGACATCTAGATTACAAGCATCATCATATGAATCTCAATCATGTAAGGCAGCTCATGAGATTATTGTATTGAAGTACATAGGAGAGAGATGAACCACATAGCTACGGTACAGCCCCGAGCCTCGATGGAGAACTACTCCCTCTTCATGGGAGCAGCAGCGTTGATGAAGATGGCGGTGGAGATGGCAGCGGTGTCGATGGAGAAGCCTTCCGGGGGCACTTCCCCGTCCGGCGTGCGAACAGAGACTCATGTCCCCCAGATCTTGGCTTCGCGATGGCGGCGGCTCGGAAGGTTCGCGTACCGTGGCTTCTTCCCTAAGGGTTTTCGACGGGGGCTTTATATAGGCGAAAGGGCAGCGTCAGAAGGTCGAAGGGGCGACGACACCATAGGGCGCGCGGCCAGGGGGTGGGCGCGCCGGCCTATCATCGGGGCTGTGTGGCCCCCCTACGCGACTCTCGGGTGTTGGATGCTTCGGGCAAAATAGGAACCAGGCGTTGATTTCGTCCAATTCCGAGAATATTTCGTTACTAGGATTTCGAAACCAAAAACAGACGAGGCGGCACTTCGACATCTTGTTAATAGGTTAGTTCCGGAAAATGCACGAATATGACATAAAGTGTGCATAAAACATGTAGGTATCATCAATAAAGTAGCATGGAACATAAGAAATTATCGATACGTCGGAGACGTATCAGCGCCGCCCGCGAATCCCATCTCGGGGATTCAGGAGATCGCCTCCGGCACCTGCCGGAGAGGGATTCATCTCCCGGAGGACTCTTCATCGCCATGATCGCCTCCGGAGTGATGAGTGAGTAGTTCACCCCTGGACTATGGGTCCATAGCAGTAGCTAGATGGTCGTCTTCTCCTAATTGTGCTTCATTGTTGGATCTTGTGAGCTGCCTAACATGATCAAGATCATCTATCTGTAATACTATATGTTGTGTTTGTCGGGATCCGATGGATAGAGAAAACTATGTTATGGTGATTATCAATCTATTACTTATGTGTTGTTTATGATCTTGCATGCTCTCCGTTACTAGTAGAGGCTCTGGCCAAGTTTTTGCTCTTAACTCCAAGAGGGAGTATTTATGCTCGATAGTGGGTTCATGCCTTCATTGATACCTAGGACAGTGACAGAAAGTTCTAAGGTTGTGATGTGCTGTTGCCACTAGGGATAAAACATTGATTCTATGTCTAAGGATGTAGTTGTCGATTACATTACGCACCATACTTAATGCAATTGTCTGTTGCTTTGCAACTTAATGCTGAATGGGGTTCGGATGATAACTGAAGGTGGACTTTTTAGGCATAGATGCAGTTGGATGGCGGTCTATGTACTTTGTCGTAATGCCCAATTAAATCTCACTATATTTATCATATCATGTATATGCATTGTTATGCCCTTCTCTATTTTGTCAATTGCCCCTGTAATTTGTTCACCCAACATGCTTTTATCTTATGGGAGAGACACCTCTAGTGATTGTGGACCCCGGTCCTATTCTTTACATCGCATACAATCTACTGCAATACTTGTTTTATTGTTTTCTTGCAAACAATCATCTTCCACACAATACGGTTAATCCTTTGTTACAGCAAGCCGGTGAGATTGACAACCTCAGTATTTCGTTGGGGCAAAGTACTTTGGTTGTGTTGTGCAGGTTCCACGTTGGCGCGGAATTCCTGGTGTTGCGCACTCACATTTCGCCACCATCAACCTTCAACGTGCTTCTTGGCTCCTCCTGGTTCGATAAACCTTGGTTTCTTTCTGAGGGAAAACTTGCTGCTGTGCGCATCATACCTTCCTCTTGGGGTTCCCAGCGAACGTGTGAGTTACACGCCATCAAGCTCTTTTTCTGGCGCCGTTGCCGGGGATCTGAAGAAAAGTTACACCACAAAAATATCTATCTCCCACGTCAACTGCACGCCAGCAGCTCTTTTTCTGGCGCCGTTGGGGGAGATCAAGACACGCCGCAAGGGGAGTCTCCACTTTCCAATCTCTTTACTTTGTTTTTGTCTTGCTTTATTTTATTTACTACTTTGTTTGCTGCACTAATCAAAATACAAAAAAATTAGTTGCTAGCTTTACTTTATTTACTGTCTTGCTCTCTATATTAAAAACACAAAAAAATTAGTTACTTGCATTTAGTTTACTTTTGTTATCATGTCTAGCTCTGTACCTGTTACTTCTTCACCTGAGGAATTAGTCTTTACTTTTAAACAAGGGGATGAGGAGAGTTTTAAAGATGCTTGGTCTAGAATTTTTGATGCTTATCGTAAAGCTGAACCTCAAATGACTCTAAGTTTGCTCCTTAGTAATTTTTATTTTGGGCTTATGATTCGCTATAGATATGCCTTAGATGCTATAGTGGGAGGATATTTCCTTCATTGCAACGGTGATCAAGCTTTTAATGCCATAAAAAAATTGGTTGCATCACATAGTTTGGCTAATAACTTTGATTCAGCTCTTGTTAGCATTTATAATAGATTAAACACTCTTGAGACAAATGCATCTTACTTGAAGGAAAGTTGTGGTTATGTTCGAAACCGTCTTGATGAAGTTTTAGTGAACTCTGAACCCTCAATGTGGAAACCTACTATTAAAGTTATTATTGGTGGTGAAACTTTTCATGCCCGTTGTGATATTATGTCTGAATTTTGTCTTATGCCTAAGAGTATTTATGAATCTTTGACACTTTGGGGGCTTGTTGAAGGGGGAGAAGGAATAACTCTTATTGATAACTCTGTTATAATACCTAAGGGAATAGCCGAGAGTGTGCATACAACCATTCTTGGAAGAACGGTATCCACTGATTATCTTGTTATTGAATGTGTAGGAACTGGACAAATCACACTTGGAAGATCCCTGCTGAAACTATTGGGAGCAATCATAAATGCAGGAGAAGGCACCCTAAAGTTCACCTCTACACCCGGGGGAAGACATATATTCCCTAAACCAAAGTGTAAGAAAAAGAACAAGAAAGGTAAGGGTAAATTAATGTTGATGCTTCATCTCTTGATAATACTTGATTTGCACTTTCTGCGCCTAGCTGAAAGGCGTTAAAGAAAAGCATGGGAGACAACCCATGTTTTTACTACAGTACTTTGTTTTATATTTGAGTCTTGGAAGTTGTTTACTACTGTAGCAACCTCTCCTTATCATGTTTTTGTGCCAAGTAAAGTTTCTATGTTAAAGTTGATGTTATATTTGGGATCGCTGCGCAGAAACAGCATTGCTGTCTGTCACGAATCTGGGCCAAAGTCTCTGTAGAAAATTTGAAAAAATCTGCCAATTTACGAGCGTGATCCTCAGATATGTACGCAACTTTCATTAGCTTTGAGTTTTTCCATATGAGCAAGTCTGGTGCCATTTTAAAATTCGTCTTTACGAACTGTTCTGTTTTTGACAGATTCTGCCTTTTATTTCGCATTGCCTCTTTTGCTATGTTGGATGAATTTCTTTGATCCATTAATGTCCAGTAGCTTTATGCAATGTCCAGAAGTGTAAAGAATGATTGTGCCACCTCTGAATATGTGAATTATTAATTGTGCACTAACCCTCTAATGAGTTTGCTTGAAGTTTGGTGTGAAGGAAGTTTTCAAGGGTCAAGAGAGGAGTATGATATACTATGATCAAGAGGAGTGAAAGCTCTAAGCTTGGGGATGCCCCCGTGGTTCATCCCTGCATATTTTAAGAAGACTCAAGCGTCTAAGCTTGGGGATGCCCAAGGAATCCCCTTCTTCATCGACAACATCATCAGGTTCCTCCCCTGAAACTATATTTTTATTCAGTCACATCTTGTGTTCTTTGCTTGGAGCGTCGGTTTGTTTTTGTTTTTGTTTTGTTTGAATAAAATGGATCCTAGCATTCACTTTGTGGGAGAGACACGCTCCACTGTTGCATATGGACAAATATGTCCTTAGGCTTTACTCATAATGTTCAAGGCGAAGTTTCTTCTTCGTTAAATTGTTATATGGTTGGAATTGGAAAATGCTACATGTAGTAATTCTAAAATGTCTTGGATAATGTGATACTTGGCAATTGTTGTGCTCATGTTTAAGCTCTTGCATCATATAGTTTGCACCCATTAATGAAGAAATACATAGAGCTTGCTAAAATCTGATTTGCATATTTGGTCTCTCTAAGGTCTAGATAATTCTAGTATTGAGTTTTGAACAACAAGGAAGACGGTGTAGAGTCTTATAATGTTTACAATATGTCTTTTATGTGAGTTTTGCTGCACTGGTTCATCCTTGTGTTTGTTTCAAATAACCTTGCTAGCCTAAACCTTGTATCGAGAGGGAATACTTCTCATGCATCCAAAATCCTTGAGCCAACCACTATGCCATTTGTGTCCACCATACCTACCTACTACATGGTATTTCTCCGCCATTCCAAAGTAAATTGCTTGAGTGCTACCTTTAAAATTCCATCATTCACCTTTGCAATATATAGCTCATGGGACAAAATAGCCTTAAAAACTATTGTAGTATTGAATATGTACTTATGCACTTTATCTTTTATTAAGTTGCTTGTTGTGCGATAACCATGCTTCTGGGGACGCCATCAACTATTCTTTGTTGAATATCATGTGAGTTGCTATGCATGTCCGTCTTGTCTGAAGTAAGAGAGATCTACCACCTTAATGGTTGGAGCATGCATATTGTTAGAGAAGAACATTGGGCCGCTAACTAAAGCCATGAATCATGGTGGAAGTTTCAGTTTTGGACATATATCCTCAATCTCATATGAGAATAATAATTGTTGCTACATGCTTATGCATTAAAGAGGAGTCCATTATCTGTTGTCCATGTTGTCCCGGTATGGATGTCTAAGTTGAGAATAATCAAAAGCGAGAAATCCAAAATGCGAGCTTTCTCCTTAGACCTTTGTACATGCGGCATGGAGGTACCCCTTTGTGACACTTGGTTGAAACATGTGCATTGCGAAGATCCGGTAGTCCAAGCTAAGTAGGACAAGTTGCGGGCACTATTAGTATACTATGCATGAGGCTTGCAACTTGTAAGATATAATTTACATAACTCATATGCTTTATTACTACCGTTGACAAAATTGTTTCATGTTTTCAAAATAAAAGCTCTAGCACAAATACAGCAATCGATGCTTTCCTCTTTGAAGGACCTTTCTTTTACTTTTATTGTTGAGTCAGTTTACCTATCTCTCTCCACCTCAAGAAGCAAACACTTGTGTGAACTGTGCATTGATTCCTACATACTTGCATATTGCACTTGTTATATTACTTTATGTTGACACTATCCATGAGATATACATGTTATAAGTTGAAAGCAACCGCTGAAACTTAATCTTCCTTTGTGTTGCTTCAATACCTTTACTTTGATTTATTGCTTTATGAGTTAACTCTTATGCAAGACTTGTTGATGCTTGTCTTGAAGTACTATTCATGAAAAGTCTTTGCTTTATGATTCAGTTGTTTACTCATGTCATTACCATTGTTTTGATCGCTGCATTCATTACATATGTTTACAAATAGTATGATCAAGATTATGATGGCATGTCACTTCAGAAATTATCTTTGTTATCGTTTTACCTGCTCGGGACGAGCAGAACTAAGCTTGGGGATGCTGATACGTCTCCAACGTATCGATAATTTCTTATGTTCCATGCTACTTTATTGATGATACCTACATGTTTTATGCACATTATATGTCGTATTTACGCATTTTCTGGAACTAACCTATTAACAAGATAGAAGAGCCAGTTGTTTTTCTTTTTTGGTTTCAGAAATCCTAGTAAGGAAATATTCTCGGAATTGGACGAAATCAACGCCCAGGTTCCTATTTTGCCCGGAAGCATCCAGAACACCCGAGAGCCGTCAGAGAGGGGCTACGTGGGGCCCACACATGGTGGCGGCGCGGCCCAGGCCCTGGCCGCGCCGCCTAGTGTCTGCCCCACGGACCTCCGAGGCTGCCCTTTCGCCTACTTAAAGCCTCCGTCGCGAAACCCCCAGTACCGAGAGCCACGATACGGAAAACCTTCCAGAGACGCCGCCGCCGCGAATCCCATCTCGGGGGATTCAGGAGATCGCCTCCGGCACCCTGCCGGAGAGGGGATTCATCTCCTGGAGGACTCTTCATCGCCATGATCGCCTCCGGAGTGATGAGTGAGTAGTTCACCCCTGGACTATGGGTCCATAGCAGTAGCTAGATGGTCGTCTTCTCCTAATTGTGCTTCATTGTTGGATCTTGTGAGCTGCCTAACATGATCAAGATCATCTATCTGTAATACTATATGTTGTGTTTGTCGGGATCCGATGGATAGAGAATACTATGTTATGGTGATTATCAATCTATTACTTATGTGTTGTTTATGATCTTGCATGCTCTCCGTTACTAGTAGAGGCTCTGGCCAAGTTTTTGCTCTTAACTCCAAGAGGGAGTATTTATGCTCGATAGTGGGTTCATGCCTTCATTGATACCTGGGACAGTGACAGAAAGTTCTAAGGTTGTGATGTGTTGTTGCCACTAGGGATAAAACATTGATTCTATGTCTAAGGATGTAGTTGTCGATTACATTACGCACCATACTTAATGCAATTGTCTGTTGCTTTGCAACTTAATACTGAATGGGGTTCGGATGATAACCTGAAGGTGGACTTTTTAGGCATAGATGTAGTTGGATGGAGGTCTATGTACTTTGTCGTAATGCCCAATTAAATCTCACTATATTTATCATATCATGTATATGCATTGTTATGCCCTTCTCTATTTTGTCAATTGCCCGACTGTAATTTGTTCACCCAACATGCTTTTATCTTATGGGAGAGACACCTCTAGTGAACTGTGGACCCCGGTCCTATTCTTTACATCGCATACAATCTACTGCAATACTTGTTTTACTGTTTTCTTGCAAACAATCATCTTCCACACAATACGGTTAATCCTTTGTTACAGCAAGCCGGTGAGATTGACAACCTCACTGTTTCGTTGGGGCAAAGTACTTTGGTTGTGTTGTGTAGGTTCCACGTTGGCGCCGGAATCCCTGGTGTTGCGCCGCACTACATTTCGCCACCATCAACCTTCAACGTGCTTCTTGGCTCCTCCTGGTTCGATAAACCTTGGTTTCTTTCTGAGGGAAAACTTGTTGTTGTGCGCATCATACCTTCCTCTTGGGGTACCCAACGAACGTGTGAGTTACACGCCATCACGGCCCAGGCCCTGGCCGCGCGGCCCTAGTGTGTGGGCCCCTCGTGACGCCCTTTGACCTACCCTTTCGCCTACTTAAAGCCTCCGTCGCGAAACCCCATGTACCGAGAGCCACGATAGAAAACATTCCGAGAGGCCGCCGCCGCAATCCCATCTCAGGGATTCGGGAGATCGCCTCCGCACCCTGCCGGAGAGGGGAATCATCACCGGAGGGCTCTACATCATCATGCCCGCCTCCGGATTGATGCGTGAGTAGTTCATCCTTGGACTATGGGTCCATAGCAGTAGCTAGATGGTTGTCTTCTCCGCTTGTGCTTTCATTGTTATAGATCTTGTGAGCTGCCTAACATGATCAAGATCATCTATTTGTAATGCTACATGTTGTGTTTGGTGAGATCCGATGAATAGAGAATACTATGTTAAGTTGATTATCAATCTATCATATATGTGTTGTTTATGTTCTTGCATGCTCTCCGTTGCTAGTAGAGGCTCTGGCCAAGTTGATACTTGTAACTCCAAGAGGGAGTAATTATGCTCGATAGTGGGTTCATGCCTCCATTAAATCTGGGACAGTGACAGAAAGTTCTAAGGTTGTGGATGTGTTGTTGCTACTAGGGATAAAACATTGATGCTTTGTCTAAGGATATTTGTGTTGATTACATTACGCACCATACTTAATGCAATTATCTGTTGTTTGCAACTTAATACTGGAAGGGGTTCGGATGATAACCTGAAGGTGGATTATTTAGGCATAGATGCATGCTGGATAGCGGTCTATGTACTTTGTCGTAATGCCCTGATTAAATCACATAGTAATCATCGTTGATATGTATTGAATCTTTATTTGTCAATTGCTCACCTGTAATTTGTTCACCCAGCATGTTAGTTATCTTATTGGAGAGACACCACTAGTGAACTGTGGACCCCGGTCCATTCTTTTACATCTGAATACATTCTACTTTTCTTACTGTTCTTTGCAAACAAACATCATCTTCCACTCGATACGTTTAATCCTTTGTTTTCAGCAAGCCGGTGAGATTGACAACCTCACTATTACGTTGGGGCAAAGTACTTTGATTGTGTTGTGCAGGTTCCACGTTGGCGCCGGTTTCACTGGTGTTGCGCCGCACTACATTCCTCCACCAACAACCTTCACGTGCTTCTTGGCTCCTACTGGTTCGATAACCTTGGTTTCTTACTGAGGGAAAACTTACTGCTGTGCACATCACACCTTCCTCTTGGGGTTCCCAACGGACGTGTTGACTACACGACAAGACTTTTTCTGGTTGCCGGGGAGATCAAGACACGCTGCAAGGGGAGTCTCCACTTCCAATCTCTTTACTTTGTTTTTGTCTTGCTTTATTTTATTTACTACTTTGTTTGCTGCACTTAAACAAAACACAAAAAAATTAGTTGCTAGTTTTACTTTATTTATTGTCTTGTTCTCTATATCAAAAACACAAAAAAATTAGTTACTTGTCTTTACTTTATTTGCTTAGTTTATTTTACTACTGTTATAATGGGTACTCCTGAAAATACTAAGTTGTGTGACTTCACTAGCACAAATAATAATGATTTTATATGTACTCCTATTGCTCCACCTGCTACTACAGCAGAATTCTATGAAATTAAACCTGCTTTACTGAATCTTGTTATGAGAGAGCAATTTTCTGGTGTTAGTACTGATGATGCTGCTGCCCATCTTAATAATTTTGTTGAACTTTGTGAAATGCAAAAGTATAAGGATATACATGGTGATATTATAAAACTGAAATTGTTTCCTTTCTCATTAAGAGGAAGAGCTAAAGATTGGTTGCTATCTTTGCCTAAAAATAGTATTGATTCATGGACTAAGTGTAAAGATGCTTTTATTAGTAAATATTATCCTCCCGCTAAAATTATATCTTTGAGAAGTAGCATAATGAATTTTAAACAATTTGATAATGAACATGTTGCTCAAGCATGGGAGAGAATGAAATCTTTGGTAAAGAATTGCCCAACCCATGGACTGACTACTTGGATGATCATCCAAACCTTTTATGCAGGATTGAATTTTTCCTCAAGGAACCTATTGGATTCAGCTGCTGGAGGTACTTTTATGTCCATCACCCTGGGCGCCGCAACTAAATTACTTGATGATATGATGATCAATTACTCTGAATGGCACACTGAAAGAACTCCTCAAGGTAAGAAGGTAAATTCTGTTGAAGAAACCTCTTCTTTGGGTGATAAGATTGATGCTATTATGTCTATGCTTGCAAATGGTAGATCTCATATTGATCCTAATAATGTTCCTTTAGCTTCATTAGTTGCTCAAGAAGAAAATGTTGATGTGAATTTCATTAAGAACAATAATTTCAACAACAATGCTTATAGGAATAATTATGGTAACAACAACTATAGGCCATATCCTTCTAATAATGGTAGTGGTTATGGTAATTCTTATGGTAATTCTTACAACAATAATAAGAGTGTACCCTCTGGTCTTGAAGTGATGCTTAAAGAATTTATTAGTACACAAACTGCTTTCAATAAAACTGTTGAAGAAAAGCTTAGTAAAATTGATATTCTTGCTTCTAAGGTTGATAGTCTTGCTCTTGATGTTGATCTTTTAAAATTGAAAGTTATGCCTGAGAAAGTTGAAGATGCTAGGTTTGCTAAAACAAATGCCATCCAAGTTAGAATTAATGATAATATTAGATTGTTGGCTGAATTGCATGCTAGGTGGGATAGAGAAGAAAAAGAAAAACTTGCTAAAGAAAATAATGTAGCTAAAGTATGGACTATTACCACCACTAGTAATGTTGATTCTTCACATGTTGCTGCACCTCCTACTATTAATGGTAAAATAATTGGTGTTGGCAATGTTTCTACTCCTAGTGCAAAGCGTACAAAACTGCCTGAAACTGCTGAAACTGCTGTTTGTGATAAAACTGCTGAAATTTTTCAAAATATTGGTGACAATGATTCCATTGCTGTAGAACATAATGGTTTAGACTTTGATGATTGTCATATTACTGAAGTTATAAAGTTCTTACAAAAACTTGCTAGAAGTCCCAATGCTAGTGCTATAAATTTAGCCTTTACAAAACACATTACAAATGCTCTCATTAAAGCTAGGGAAGAGAAATTAAGACTTGAAGCTTCTATTCCTAGGAAGTTAGAAGATGGTTGGGAGCCCATCATTAAAATGAAATTCAATGACTTTGAATGTAATGCTTTATGTGATCTTGGTGCAAGTATTTCTGTTATGCCTAAAAAGATTTATGATATGCTTGACTTGCCACCATTGAAGAATTGTTATTTGGATGTTAATCTTGCCGATAATGTTAAAAAGAAACCTTTGGGGAGGATTGATAATGTGCGCATTACGGTTAACAATAACCTTGTCCCCGTTGATTTTGTTGTCTTGGATATCGAATGCAATGCATCTTGTCCTATTGTGTTGGGAAGACCTTTTCTTCGAACCGTTGGTGTTGTTATTGATATGAGGGAAGGTAATATTAAATATCAATTTCCTCTCAAGAAAGGTATGTAACACTTCCCTAGAAAGAGAATGAAGTTGCCTTTTGATTCTATTATTAGAACAAGCTATGATGTTGATGCTTCTACTCTTGATGTTACTTGATTTGCACTTTTGCGCCTAGCTGAAAGGCGTTAAAGAAAAGCACTTCTTGGGAGATAACCCATGTGTTTATTTTACTACAGCAATTTTTGTTTTGTTGAGTCTTGGAAGTTGTTTACTACTGTAGCAACCTCTCCTTATCATGTTTTTGTGCCAAGTAAAGTTTCTATGCTAAAGTTGATGTTATATTTGGGATCGCTGCGCAGAAACAGCATTGCTGTCTGTCACGAATTCTGGCATAAGTCTCTGTAAAAAATTCGAAAAAATCTGCAAAATTACGAGCGTGATCCTCAGATATGTACGCAACTTTCATTAGTTTTGAGTTTTTCCATTTGAGCAAGTTAAGTGCCCAGTCCAGATGCATCTTTACGGACTGTTCTGTTTTTGACAGATTCTGTCTTTTATTTCGCATTGCCGCTTTTGCTATGTTGAATGAGTTTCTTTGTTCCATTAACTTTCAGAAGCTTTGTGCAATGTCCAGAAGTGTTAAGAATGATTGTGTCACCTCTAAATATATGAATTTGTGGTTATGCACTAACCCTCTCATGAGTTTGCTTGAAGTTTGTGTGAAGGAAGTTTTCAAGGGTCAAGAGAAGAGGATGATATACTATGATCAAGAAGAGTGAAAGGTCTAAGCTTGGGGATGCCCCGGTGGTTCATCCCTGCATATTTTAAGAAGACTCAAGCATCTAAGCTTGGGGATGCCCAAGGCATCCCCTTCTTCATCGACAACATTATCAGGTCACTTCTAGTGAAACTATATTTTTATTCCGTCACATCCTTATGTTCTTTACTTGGAGCGTCGGTTTGTTTTTGTTTTTATTTGAATAAAGTTGGATCTCGCCATTCTTATATTGGAGATATTACGCTCCGCTTTTTCATATGGAACACTTGTGTTCTTAATTGTGCTTTAATGTTGATGACCCACAAGTATAGGGGATCGCAACAGTCTTCGAGGGAAGTATTACCCAATTTATTGATTCGACACAAGGGGAGACAAAGAATACTTGTAAGCCTTAACAGCGGAGTTGTCAATTCAGCTGCACCTGGAAACAGACTTGCTCGCAAGAGTTTATCAGTAGTAACAGTTCTATGGTAGTGGAAATAGCGGAATAACAGCAGCAGTGAAATAAAGACAGCAGTAGTGATTATGGTAAACAGCAGGATTAAAATACTG
Source organism: Lolium multiflorum (assembly GCA_030979885.1). Classification (NCBI taxonomy): domain Eukaryota; kingdom Viridiplantae; phylum Streptophyta; class Magnoliopsida; order Poales; family Poaceae; genus Lolium; species Lolium multiflorum. The sequence continues at coordinate 179,808,422 of CM061752.1, forward strand.
TAGGCACAGGGACGGATTTAGCGGGCGTTGCATGGATGAGAGAAACTCATGTAACAATCAAAGCATGGGCATTTGCAGATAATAATAAAACAGTATCCAAGTACTAATCAATCAATAGGCATGTGTTCCATATTTAGTCGTACGTGCTCGCAATGAGAAACTTGCACAACATCTTTTGTCCTACCAGCCGGTGGCAGCCGGGCCTCTAGGGAAACTACTGGATATTAAGGTACTCCTTTTAATAGAGTACCGGAGCAAAGCATTAACACTCCGTGAACACATGTGATCCTCACATCACTACCATCCCCTCCGGTTGTCCCGATTTCTGTCACTTTTGGTTCCGGACAGCGACATGTGTATACAACTTGCAGGTAAGACCATAAACAATGAATATCTTCATGAAACAATAACATGTTCAGATCTGAGATCATGGCACTCGGGCCCTAGTGACAAGCATTAAGCATAACAAGTTGCAACAATATCATAAAAGTGACATCTACGGATACTAGGCACTATGCCCTAACAATCTTATGACTATTACATGACCAATCTCATCCAATCCCTACCATCCCCTTCAGCCTACAGCGGGGGAATTACTCACACATGGATGGGGGAAACATTGCTGGTTGATGGAGAGGCGTTGGCGGTGATGGCGGTGAAGATCTCCTCCAATTCCCCGTCCCGGCGGAGTGCCAGAACGGAGACTTCTGGCTCCCGCGACGGAGTTTCGCGATGTGGCGGCTCTCTGGAGGGTTTCTGGCGATGTCGACTTCTCTCCGTGCGTTTTTAGGTCGAACCCGATAAGTAGTCCAAAGGGGGGCGTCGGAGGCCGGCCGAGGGGGCCACACCATAGGGCCGCGCGGGCCCCCCCTGGGCCGCGCCGCCTTATGGTGTGGGGCCCTCGGGCCTCCACCTCCTTCGCCCTTCTGGCTCCGTCAATATTTTGGTAAAATAGGGCCATCTGAAGAAATTCCGAGGATTTTCCCGAAAGTTGGATTTCTGCACAAAAACGAGACACCAGAGCAGTTCTGCTGAAAACAGCGTTAGTCCGTGTTAGTTGTATCCAAAATACACAAATTAGAGGCAAAACAATAGCAAAAGTGTTCGGGAAAGTAGATACGTTTTGGACGTATCAACTCCCCCAAGCTTAGCTTATTGCTTGTCCTCAAGCAATTCAGTTAACAACTGAGCGATAAAAGAACTTTCACGAACACATTTGCTCATATGATGTATATATTCTCATGCTATGGCTAATACTTAAGCAGTTCATAATGAGATACATGCAAATAAGATCATCCAACAGCTATGTCAATCATGGAGAAGTACCAACAATTAATAATAAGCACCATGAATCATGTATATAAGCAGGATTGCAATGTTCATAAGAGAATATGATAAAGTGGTATCTCGCTTGCCTGTATTTGATCGGCAAAACATAAATGCCGAGGCACCTCTTGAGTTCATAGAAAGACTAGAAGTAGTGATTGTCAAAGATAAAAGCATCAAAGTTATACCACAATCAATCATATTTTGAGACAAGCATATTATACTAAGAATGACAGTTGTGCTCTCAAGATAGTGCTCGAAGAAAGAATGGAGACACAACATAAAAGTAAAAGATTGACCCTTCGCAGAGGGAAGCAGGGATTAACATGCGCTAGAGCTTTTCATTTGTAAAGCAGGAGTAAAATTATTTTGAGAGGTGTTTGTTGTTGTCAACGAATGGTAATGGGTACACTAACTACCTCATCAACCGGACTCACAAGAGCGGCTCCCATGAATTATTTTGGGTGGCACTCCTTCCAACCTTTCTTTCACAAACCATGGCTAACCGAATCCTCGGGTGCCTGCCAACAATCTCATACCATGAAGGAGTGCCTTTTTATTTAAGTTTTATTATGATGATGACATTCCCCCAACCTTTGCTTACACAAGCCATGGCTAACCGAATCCTTCGGGTGCCGTCCAACAATCACAAACCATGGAGGAGTGTCTATTTGAGATAATTAATTCGGGACTGGGAATCCCATTGCCAGCTCTTTTTGCAAAATTATTGGATAAGCGGATGTGCCACTAGTCCATATGAGAGTCCGTCAAAAGTAAATGACAAGGTTGAAAGCTAAACACCACATACTTCCTCATGAGCTATGAAACATTAACACAAATTGAGAAGCATTTTGAAGGTTTTAAAGGTAGCGCATGAGAATTTACTTGGAATGGTTTGAAATGCCATGCATAGGTATTTATGGTGGACACTTATGGAACAACTTGGTTTTCAGGTGTTTGGAAGCACGAGCGGCGATCCCGCTCAGTACAAGTGAAGGCTAGCAAAAGACTAGGGAGCGACAAATCAAGAGAGCAGTAACTGTCATAATCATGCTTGCGGCAAAATAAATTAACGGAGGCATAAAAGTGATACAAGAACTCTGAAGCAATATAAATCATCGAGGCTTAATTGACTTTTTGTTCAGTCATATGCATGCGTGAGCATGTGCCAAGTCGATATAAATGAATTATTCAGAGGAGGATACCACAATGCCATACTTACTTATGAATAAAACAATGCAAGCAAACATCCATGACATGCTACTCATATTAATAAATTGGAACTAAACATGAGAGATCATGAACTACTAGACTTTCTCAAATAACATATACCTCACATGAACCAACTAAGCATGCTCATATGGATGAGTATATGTACAAAAATGAAAACAAATAGAGTTCATACCAGCCTCTCACCACAATCAGATTGTCGTAGATCGTCATTATTGCCTTTTCACTTGTGTAGCTTGAATAATATGAAATGAAAACCACGCTCCAGCCACCGAAGACCATTGAACTCATGATGAACTTTACAAACCAAAGAAGAACAGCAAATATTTTTGGTGTTTTCGAATTAGAAATAAGAACGAAAGAAAACAAGCAAACAAAGCAAAATCTTTTTGGGTTTTCTCATAGCAAACTAACGATAGCAAATAAAGCAAACTAAGAGCAAGGTACCAAATAAATAAATGGTGAAGAGAAACAACAGAAATATTTTTGGTCTTTTTGTGTTTTAGGAAAGAAACAAAGTGAAAACAAAAGAATGCAAACTAACAGAAACACAGAAAAGCAGGATGACAGAAATCTGCCAAATCCTGACAGCAGTACAGAAATCGAATTTAACAAAAATCTTCCATTGCTCAGACCAAAAAGTGTTCAACTAATGAAAGTTAGATAACAACCTGGGGCACATGCTCAAAAATTGGCAACTCAAAATAACGTTCTGGCTGTGCGTACGAATTTTTTTGGTAACAGCACAGAATCTGTTTTTGGACAGCACTTCCCCAAATATCATCTCCCTCTCATTAGAAAACCACTCTAGAGACTAAACAAGTATGTACAAGTATCCAGCAACCATAATATGCAAAGAATGAGTGATGCCGGTATACCTCCCCCAAGCTTAGGCTTTTGGCCTAAGTGGAGTTCATTCCCACGGTCCCCATGAAGTGGTGTCTTCGTAATATGACGAAGAACGACCCGGTTCCATGTATGTGCTGGAGGAAACGTCGGGGTACGTGACGGTGTAGTCGTAGGAGGGCTCGGCGTTCTCGGAGTCATGTTGCTGGTGGAATTCTTGTATCTTCATATGCTCTTCCACCACCTCCTTTGTTAGCGACCATGATTGCCTGTCAATATTAAACAAACCCTGCTGGGGAAGAGGGATTTCTTTCTCGTTCCCGTCAGCAAACAACATTTTATAGACAATATTATCTATGGTGGAGTTAGTAGTAACAAAATGATGGCTCTTCATAGCAGCAATATCTAGCTTCCTAGGGGTTAATGGTACATCATTAGAATCAAGAGGAATATCTAGATGTGTTAAAATGCGCAGTGCAATAGTTCCTCCAAAAATAGGCCCCCTGCTAGACAGGCGGCGAGCAATAAGAGAACCAAGATGATAAGGTGTCTCTCCAGTAAGTGCAACATTCAAGAAAGCAAGATGGTAGCTAGAAATGTTACTAGTATTTTCTCTACCCAAAATGCTAGTACCAATGTAATATGCGAAATACTTAATAGCGGGGAGTTGAATGTTTCTTATCTTCCCTCGCTGGATGGTGCGGCAATCATCCCCGGTGATCCCTCGGTAGAGCTCCAACAAGTCCCGGGGGTTGTCATCAATCCTCCTTGCTGTACCTACAGGGGCAATACCCAATGCAAAACAAAATTCCTCCAATTTCATGGTAACAGGAATATCATAAATCTTGAATGCGACTGTCGGCTCATATTCCGTGTTGTGGAACTTGAAGCTCTCAACGAAAATCTTGGTGAGCCTGTAATATTGTCCCCTCTCGTCTCCCACGTAGGTGGCTAGGCCTGCCCTGTTGACGAGGGTGAAGAAGTCATCCAATAACCCTGCATTGGTTAGAAACTCATAACAAGGGAAGGATGAAGCATTAGGGGCCCCTTGGTCCTCCTCGGGCGCGAAGCTAGGCGCGATGACATCCTCATTGTAGGATCGCCTAATTTGAGTAGACGCCCTTGAGGGCCTACCGGTGCTGGTTGTTGCTTTCTTGAACAACTCTCCAAACTTGAATTTCTTCATCTTCCCCTTCTGAAATTTTCAACAATCATTATAAAATTTGATTTCAAGGTGTGTAATTGAAGGGAACTACTATAGGAACTTGCTAGAGTACTACACATGCATCAAAACTAATTTCTACCACTTAGAACAAGCATGCAAGCTCACTAAACATGTTATCTACAGCAGCAAAATATTCAAGATATACTCAACCAAATGAAATTCTAATTGGACAATCAAAGGAGTCACATACCAAGGAGTAAATGTGCCAAATTTCAGACAGAAATCTGGGCTGAGCAAGGAGATCGAAAAATCGCGAGTTCTTGAGCAGAAACACGAGTGAGAGAAACTTGGTACGAGTTTTTTCGGGAGAGAGAAGGTGCTGGGAGGAAGAGATGGTGTAGTGGGGCAAGGGGTGGCCCACACCACATGGTGGCGCGGCCCCCTTGCTGGCCGCGCCGGCCTATGGTGTGGCACCCCCTGGTGCCCCACAGGTCATCCTCTGGTGCTCCCAGGTGCCTCGTCGAAAAATAGGACCAACGGTGTAATTTTTGTAATTTTTAGAGAACTTTGAAAAATGCACATTTCTGGGTATTAAATTAATGATTACTGCGCAGGAAAATGATTTCTAAAATCTTAAATGACCTAAGCATATTGCAAAACAAAAGTGCTACAGCAAGTAAAATAGGTGAAGGGAGAGAGAAAGAAAGAAGTGTTGTTTAGCTCTCCTATGCAATAAAATATACTTGTTAACAAGGTTGATCAAGTCTTGCTACCAAATAAATTTTATATGACATAAGAAGAAATAAACCTCAAATCAATCATGTTACCTTATATTGAATTGATATGGATCCAATCATAAGAGTTTGATATTCTTCTTTAGGCTCATATATAGGACAATCAATGGATCCCACTTTGATAGTTTTCACATTAAAAATTGTATTAACTCCACATACTTTATCAATCCTCTTGGGAAAATAGACAGTGTGTTCCTTATTATCAACATTAAAAGTAACCATGCCTTTATTGCAATCAATAACAGCCCCTGCAGTATTAAGAAAGGGTCTTCCAAGAATAATGGACATATTATCATCTTCAGGCATTTCCAACACAACGAAATCAGTTAATATCAAGCAATGTTGAGTAACTTGAACAGGAACATTTTCACATAAACCAACAGGAATAGCAGTAGATTTATCAGCCATTTGCAAAGATATATCAGTTGGTATCAATTTATCTAAATCAAGTCTCTTATAAAGAGAAAAAGGCATCACACTCACACCTGCTCCCAAATCACATAGAGCAGTTCTAACATAATTATTCTTGATGGAACAAGGAATAGTCGGTATACCTGGGTCGCCCAACTTCTTTGGAATCTTACCATTGAAGGAGTAATTAGCGAGCATAGTAGAAATTTCCTCATTGGGGACTTTCCTTTTGTTAGTAACAATATCTTTCATATACTTTGAATAAGGAGGCAATTTAATAGCATCAGTCAAAGGGATTTGCAGAAATAAAGGTTTCATCCAATCACAAAATTTATTATAATGTTCCTCCTCCTTTGATTTTAGTTTCTTAGCAGGAAAAGGCATTTGCTTTTGAACCCAAGGTTCTCTTTCATTACCATGTTTCTTTGTAATAAAGTCTTCTTTAGTGTACTTTTTATTTTTAGCATGCTTTTCAGGTTCTTTTTCAATTTCTTCTTTATCAGGAGTATCATCCTTATCATTATCTTTATCATGTTCATTACCACTTTCAGTTTCAGCATCAGAAATAGAAATACTATTAGGATCATTAACAGGTTCAGAGGATTCTACAACATTCTTATGTTTCTTTTTCTTTTTCTTAGATGGAGCACTAGTTTTAATTAGTTGAGAATCTTGTTCAACTCTTTTGGGATGCCCTTCAGGATATAGAGGATCCTGGGTAGAAGCACCACCTCTAGTTGTTACCTCACAAGCATGTTTTTCTTTAGAATTATTTCCTAACAAGTCATTTTGCACTTTAGTAAGTTGATCAATTTGAGTTTGAACCATTTGAAAATGTTTAACAAGTATCTTAACATCATTGGAGGTTCTCTCCACAATACCATGCAATTCACTAATAGCTCGGGAATTTTCCATTAAATGATTCTCTACTCGCATATTAAAGTTTTCTTGCTTAACAATATAATTATCAAATTCATCTAAGCATTGAGCAGGAGATTTTGAATACGGAATATCTTCTCTAGTAAAGTGTTGAAGCGAGTGTACCTCAATCATGGATGAAGGGGGAATTGTCTCACATATATCTTCTATAGGAGGTAAATTCTTCACATCTTCAGGTTTAATACCCTTCTCCTTAAGAGACTTCTTGGCTTCCCTCATATCTTCATCATTCAATTTAATCATACCCCTCTTCTTCACTATCGGTGTCGGGGTTGGTTCAGGTGTAGACCAATCATCATGATTCCGGCCTATTTTAGCCAATAATTCTTCAGCGTCTTCTGGAGTTCTTTTCCTGAAAACACAACCAGCACAACTATCCAGGTATGCCCTAGACTCAATAGTTAGTCCACTATAAAATATATCAAGTAAATCATGCTTTTCCAAATCATGGTCAGGCTGAGCTCTAATAAGAGAGCAAAATCTCGCCCAAGCCTCAGGCAATTTCTCTCCATCTTCCTGGTCAAAATTATAAATTCTCTGCAAAGCAGCATGTTGAGCACTAGCAGGAAAGTATTTTCGAAAGAAAACATCACGCAAATCAGTTGGACTTTTAATAGAACCAGGAGGCAAATTATTATACCAAGTTTTAGCATCATCCTTTAATGAGAACGGAAAAATTTTAGCAACAAAATAAGTACGCATCTTGACATCATCAGAAAACACACCACTAAGAGTAGATAACTCAGTCAAGTGTTCAACAGCACTTTCTTTTTCAGTACCACAAAAGGGTGTTTTCTCAACAATAGCTATATGAGATAGATCAAGAGAAAAATCATAATCTTTATCCCTAATGTTTATAGGAGATGTGGCAAATTTAGGATCAGGAGATGGTTTATATCTAACAGCATGTTCTGCAAGCAACTTTTTAATTTTTCTTGCATCAGTAGTAGCCTTGCATTTTTCAATAAAATCATTATCAAGCTCTACATAATCCTCATCAAGATCATCACTAGAATATTCAACAGACTCAGGTGAATTAACAGGTGTAGCAGCATTAGGAGTTTCAGTATTTTCAATTTGTCTAGACTTAGCAATTGTAGCATCTAGAAAAGATCCCAATGAACCACTATCATCAAGCACAGCAGAAACATTATCAATATTATGAGAATTTTCAGATTCAGCAGAAGTACCAGCACGCGAAGCATGTGGCGGTGAAACAAGTTTATCAATCACAGATGGTGAATCAAGAGCAGCAGAGGTACTCAGAGTTGTACCTTTTCTTGTAGTGGATGGTAATATGGCGATCTTAGTATCGCGAGGTTTACCCATAATGGAGAATTTGCAGCGAACAATATCAATCCAAGTGAACTTCCAAATAAAGCTATGCTCCCCGGCAACGGCGCCAGAAAATAGTCTTGATGACCCACAAGTATAGGGGATCGCAACAGTCTTCGAGGGAAGTATTACCCAATTTATTGATTCGACACAAGGGGAGACAAAGAATACTTGTAAGCCTTAACAGCGGAGTTGTCAATTCAGCTGCACCTGGAAACAGACTTGCTCGCAAGAGTTTATCAGTAGTAACAGTTCTATGGTAGTGGAAATAGCGGAATAACAGCAGCAGTGAAATAAAGACAGCAGTAGTGATTATAGTAAACAGCAGGATTAAAATACTGTAGGCACAGGGACGGATTTAGCGGGCGTTGCATGGATGAGAGAAACTCATGTAACAATCAAAGCATGGGCATTTGCAGATAATAATAAAACAGTATCCAAGTACTAATCAATCAATAGGCATGTGTTCCATATTTAGTCGTACGTGCTCGCAATGAGAAACTTGCACAACATCTTTTGTCCTACCAGCCGGTGGCAGCCGGGCCTCTAGGGAAACTACTGGATATTAAGGTACTCCTTTTAATAGAGTACCGGAGCAAAGCATTAACACTCCGTGAACACATGTGATCCTCACATCACTACCATCCCCTCCGGTTGTCCCGATTTCTGTCACTTCGGGGCCATTGGTTCCGGACAGCGACGTGTGTATACAACTTGCAGGTAAGACCATAAACAATGAATATCTTCATGAAACAATAACATGTTCAGATCTGAGATCATGGCACTCGGGCCCTAGTGACAAGCATTAAGCATAACAAGTTGCAACAATATCATAAAAGTGACATCTACGGATACTAGGCACTATGCCCTAACAATCTTATGACTATTACATGACCAATCTCATCCAATCCCTACCATCCCCTTCAGCCTACAGCGGGGGAATTACTCACACATGGATGGGGGAAACATTGCTGGTTGATGGAGAGGCGTTGGCGGTGATGGCGGTGAAGATCTCCTCCAATTCCCCGTCCCGGCGGAGTGCCAGAACGGAGACTTCTGGCTCCCGCGACGGAGTTTCGCGATGTGGCGGCTCTCTGGAGGGTTTCTGGCGATGTCGACTTCTCTCCGTGCGTTTTTAGGTCGAACCCGATAAGTAGTCCAAAGGGGGGCGTCGGAGGCCGGCCGAGGGGGCCACACCATAGGGCCGCGCGGGCCCCCTCGCGCCGCCTTATGGTGTGGGGCCCTCGGGCCTCCAGTCCTCCGTTATTTTGTAAAATACACTTGGCAAGTTGTTTTGGAAAATCATAGATGCATGTTTAAGCTTCTTGCATTATGATATGGTTTAATCTAGTTTATCATTAAGAAAACTACTGTAGAGCTTGTTTAATTTGGTTTGCATGATTGATCTCTCTAAGTCTAGATATTTTCGGGTAAAGTGTTTGAACAACAAGGAAGACAGTGTAGAGCCTTATAATGCTTGCAATATGTTCTTGTGTGAGTTTTGCTGTACCTGTTCATACTTGTGTTTGCTTCAAACAACCTTGCTAGCCCAAACCTTGTACTGAGAGGAAATGCTTCTCGTGCATCCAAACACCTTGAGCCAAACACCATGCCATTTGTGTCCACCATATCTACCTACTATGTGGTATTTCCTGCCATTCCAAAGTAAATTACTTGAGTGCTACCTTTAAATTTCATTCCTCTACCTTTACAATATATAGCTCATGGGACAAATAGCTTAAAAACTATTGTGGTGATGAATATGTAGTTATGTGTCTTAATTTTTATAAGTTGCTTGTTGAGCGGTAACCATGTTTTCTGGGGACGCCATCAACTTTACCTTTGTTGGATATCATGTGAGATGCTATGCATGTTCGTCTTGTCTGAAGTAGTGGATTTCATGATCAAATGGTTTGAGTATGCATATGTTAGAGAAGAACATTGGGCCGCTAACTAAAGCCATGTATCATGGTGGAAGTTTCAGTTTGGACATACAACCTCAATCTCTTATGAGAATATTAACTATTGTTGAATGCTTAAGCATTAAAAGAGGAGTCCATTATCTGTTGTCTATGTTGTCCCGGTATGGATGTCTAAGTTGAGAATAATCAAAAGCGAGAAATCCAATGCGTGCTTTCTCCTTAGACCTTTGTACAGGCGGCATAGAGGTACCCTTTGTGACACTTGGTTGAAGCATATGTTATGCGATGAGAATCCGTGTTTTCCGAGATAGTAGGACAAGGTGCGAGCACTATTGGTACTCTATGCATGAGACATGCAACTTGTAGGAAGTATTATGCATAGCACATATGAATTATTACTACCGTTGACAAAATTGTTTCTATGTTTTCAAAACAAAAAGCTCTAGCAAAAAAATAGTAATCAATGCTTCCCTCTGCGAAGGGCCAATCTTTTACTTTATTGTTGAGTCAGTTTACCCATTCCTTTCTATCTTAGAAGCAAACACTTGTGTTAACTGTGTGCATTGATTCTTACATGTTTACTTATTGCACTTATTATACAAATATCCATGAGATATACATGTTACAAGTTGAAAGCAATCGCTGAAACTTAATCATCCTTTGTGTTGCTTCAATTCATTCTACTTTGAATTTATTGCTTATGAGTTATCTCTTATGCAAGTCTTATTGATACTTGTCTTGAAAGTATTATTCATGAAAAGTTTTGCTATATGATTCATTTGCTTAGTCATTATCTTTGTTAGCAATCTTTTGTTCAGATCACTCCATTCATCTCATATGCTTTACAATAATGTTGATCAAGACTATGTTGGTAGCATGTCACTTCAGAAATTATTTGTGTTATCGTTTACCTACTCGAGGACGAGTAGGAACTAAGCTTGGGGATGCTTGATACGTCTCAAACGTATCTATAATTTCTTATGTTCCATGCTACTTTTATTACAATACTTGAGTGTTTTACACATACTTTACAGCATTATTTTACATTTTCCGGCACTAACCTATTAACAAGATGCCGAAGTGCCGGTTGCTGTTTTCTGCTGTTTTGGTTTCAGAAATCCTAGTAAGGAAATATTCTCGGAATTGGACGAAATCAACGCCCGGTCCTATTTTTGAAGCTTCAGAAGACCGAAGAGGAGGAAGTGGGCCACGAGGTGGCCACACACCAGGCGGGCGGCCCGGCCCTGGCGCGCGGCCCTAGTGTGTGGGCCCTCGTGGCCCTGACCTAACCTTTCGCCTACTTAAAGCCTCCGTCGCGAAACCCCCTGTCAGAGCCACGATACGGAAAATATTGCGAGAGGCCGCCGCCAATCCCATCTCGGGGGATTCGGGAGATCGCCTCCGGCACCTGCGGAGAGGGGAATCATCCCGGAGGGGCTCTACATCATCATGCCCGCCTCCGGATTGATGCGTGAGTAGTTCATCCTTGGACTATGGGTCCATAGCAGTAGCTAGATGGTTGTCTTCTCCGCTTGTGCTTTCATTGTTATAGATCTTGTGAGCTGCCTAACATGATCAAGATCATCTATTTGTAATGCTACATGTTGTGTTTGGTGAGATCCGATGAATAGAGAATACTATGTTAAGTTGATTATCAATCTATCATATATGTGTTGTTTATGTTCTTCCATGCTCTCCGTTGCTAGTAGAGGCTCTGGCCAAGTTGATACTTGTAACTCCAAGAGGGAGTAATTATGCTCGATAGTGGGTTCATGCCTCCATTAAATCTGGGACAGTGACAGAAAGTTCTAAGGTTGTGGATGTGTTGTTGCTACTAGGGATAAAACATTGATGCTTTGTCTAAGGATATTTGTGTTGATTACATTACGAACCATACTTAATGCAATTGTCTGTTGTTCGCAACTTAATACTGGAAGGGGTTCGGATGATAACTTGAAGGTGGATTATTTAGGCATAGATGCATGCTGGATAGCGGTCTATGTACTTTGTCGTAATGCCCTGATTAAATCATATAGTAATCATCGTTGATATATATTGAATCTTTATTTGTCAATTGCTCACTGTAATTTGTTCACCCAGCATGTTAGTTATCTTATTGGAGAGACACCACTAGTGAACTGTGGACCCCGGTCCATTCTTTTACATCTGAATACATTCTACTGCTTTTACTGTTCTTTGCAAACAAACATCATCTTCCACTCGATACGTTTAATCCTTTGTTTTCACAAGCCGGTGAGATTGACAACCTCACTGTTACGTTGGGGCAAAGTACTTTGATTGTGTTGTGCAGGTTCCACGTTGGCGCCGTTTCTGGTGTTGCGCGCACTACATTCCTCCACCAACAACCTTCCCGTGCTTCTTGGCTCCCTTTGGTTCGATAACCTTGGTTTCTTCCGAGGGAAAACTTGCTGCATGCATCACATCTTCCTCTTGGGGTTCCCAACGGACGTGTTGACTACACGCCAGCAACTACACGCCAGCAGCTATTTTTCTGGCGCCGTTGCCGGGGACGAATCAAGACACTCCATCAAGCCCGTCAACCGCCATCAAACCTCCCACGTCAACCACGCGCCAGTTGTGGACAGCTGAAAAATAGCTTGCTGTCCACAAGCCGTGGCGCGTGGGAGGTTTGATGGCGGTTGACGGAATGAGTGTCCGTTGCTTGGCCCCGAAAAATAGTTCTTTGGCGTGTAGTCAACAACTTCCTTGTGACGGTAAAGCACACGTCCGTTGGGAACCCCAAGAGGAAGGTATGATGCGCACAAGTTTTCCCTCAGAAAGAAACCAAGGTTTATCGAACTTAGAAGCCGTGAAGGTTGTTGGTGGAGAAGTGTGCGGTTACACCGGGCGCAACGTGGAACTGCACAATACAATCAAAGTACTGCCCCAACATGTGATGAGGTTGTCAATATCCGCCAAACAAAGGATTAAACGTAAAAGTGGTGTTTGTTTGCAAAAACGAAAAGCAGTTGCGGTAGAATGTATTCAGATGTAAAAGAATGGACCGGGGTCACGTTCACTAGTGGTGTCTCTCCAATAAGATAACTAACATGCTGGGTGAACAAATTACAGGGGGCAATTGACAAATAAAGATTCAATACATATCAACGATGATTACTATGTGATTTAATCAGGGCATTACGACAAAGTACATAGACCGCTATCCAGCATGCATCTATGCCTAAATAATCCACCTTCAGGTTATCATCCGAACCCCTTGTATTAAGTTGTAAACAACAGATAATTGCATTAAGTATGGTGCGTAATGTAATCAACACAAATATCCTTAGACAAAGCATCGATGTTTTATCCCTAGTAGCAACAACACATCCACAACCTTAGAACTTTCTGTCAGTCCCAGATTAAATGGAGGCATGAACCCACTATCGAGCATAAATACTCCCTCTTGGAGGTGGCCAGAGCCTCTACTAGCAACGGAGAGCATGCAAGAACATAAACAACACATATATGATAGATTGATAATCAACTTAACATGTAGCATTACAAATAGATGATCTTGATCATGTCAGGCAGCTCACAAGATCTAAACAATGATAGCACAAGCGGAGAAGACAACCATCTAGCTACTGCTATGGACCCATAGTCCAAGGATGAACTACTCACGCATCAATCCGGAGGCGGGCATGATGATGTAGAGCCCCTCCGGTGATGATTCCCCTCTCCGGCGGGGCCGGGCGATCTCTGAATCCCCGAGATGGGATTCGCGGTGGCGTCTCTGGAAGGTTTTCCGTATCGTGGCTCTCGGTACGGGGGTTTCGCGACGAAGGCTATTTGTAGGCGGAAGGGTAGGTCGGGGCGTCACGAGGGCCCACACAACATGCGGCGCGGCCGGGGCTTGGGCCGCGCCGCCGGTGTGTGGCCACCTCGTGGCCCACTCGTCTCCCTTTCGGTCTTGGAAGCCGTGTAAAAATAGGACCCTGGGCGTTGATTTCGTCCAATTCGAGAATATTTCCTTACTAGGATTTCAAACCAAAAACAACAGGACAGGCGCTTCGGCAACTTGTTAATAGGTTAGTCTTGGAAAATGTATAATAATGCTGTAAAGTATGTATAAAACATTCAAGTATTGTAATAAAAGTAGCATGGAACATAAGAAATTATAGATACGTTTGAGACGTATCAAGCATCCCCAAGCTTAGTTCCTACTCGCCCTCGAGTAGGTAAACGATAACACAAATAATTTCTGAAGTGACATGCTACCAACATAATCTTGATCAACATTATTGTAAAGCATATGAGATGAATGGAGTGATCTGAACAAAAGATTGCTAACAAAGATAATGACTAAACAAATGAATCATATAGCAAAACTTTTCATGAATAGTACTTTCAAGACAAGTATCAATAAGACTTGCATAAGAGCTAACTCATAAGCAATAAATTCAAAGTAGAATGAATTGAAGCAACACAAAGGATGATTAAGTTTCAGCAATTGCTTTCAACTTGTAACATGTATATCTCATGGATATTTGTCAACATAGAGTAATATAACAGTGCAATAAGTAAACATGTAAGAATCAATGCACACAGTTAACACAAGTGTTTGCTTCTAAGATAGAAAGGAATGGGTAAACTGACTCAACAATAAAGTAAAAGATTGGCCCTTCGCAGAGGGAAGCATGGATTACTATTTTTTTGCTAGAGCTTTTGTTTTGAAAACATAGAAACAATTTTGTCAACGGTAGTAATAATTCATATGTGCTATGCATAATACTTCCTACAAGTTGCAAGTCTCATGCATAGAGTACTAATAGTGCTCGCACCTTGTCCTACTTAGCTCGGAAGACACGGATTATCATTGCATAACATATGTTTCAACCAAGTGTCACAAAGGGGTACCTCTATGCCGCCTGTACAAATGTCTAAGGAGAAAGCACGCATTGGATTTCTCGCTTTTGATTATTCTCAACTTAGACATCCATACCGGGACAACATAGACAACAGATAATGGACTCCTCTTTTAATGCTTAAGCATTCAACAACGAGTTAATATTCTCATAAGAGATTGAGGTTGTATGTCCAAACTGAAACTTCCACCATGATACATGGCTTTAGTTAGCGGCCCAATGTTCTTCTCTAACATATGCATACTCAAACCATTTGATCATGAAATCACACTTACTTCAGACAAGACGAACATGCATAGCATCTCACATGATATCCAACAAAGGTAAAGTTGATGGCGTCCCCAGAAACATGGTTACCGCTCAACAAGCAACTTATAAGAACTAAGACACATAACTACATATTATCACCACAATAGTTTTTAAGCTATTTGTCCCATGAGCTATATATTGCAAAGATAAAGGAATGAAATTTTAAAGGTAGCACTCAAGTAATTTACTTTGAAATGGCAGAAAAATACCACATAGTAGGTAGATATGGTGGACACAAATGGCATGGGTTTTGGCTCAAGGTGTTTGGATGCACGAGAAGCATTTCCTCTCAGTACAAGGTTTGGGCTAGCAAGGTTGTTTGAAGCAAACACAAGTATGAACATGTACATCGAAACTCACACAAGAACATATTGCAAGGATTATAAGGCTCTACACTGTCTTCCTTGTTGTTCAAACACTTTACCCAAAAATATCTAGACTTAGAGAGACCAATCATGCAAACCAAATTAAACAAGCTCTACGGTAGTTCTTCATTAATAGATTAAACTACATGATGCAAGAGCTTAAACATGATCTATGAGAGCTCAAACAATTGCCAAGTTACCAAACCATATGCATCATTTTCCGATTCCAACCAAATAGCAATTTAACGAAGCAATTTCAGCCTTCGCCATGAACATTAAAGCACAATTAAGAACACAAGTGTTCCATATGAAAAAGCGGAGCGTAATATCTCCAATATAAGAATGGTGGGATCCAACTTTATTCAAACCAAAACAAAAATAAAAGCAAACCGACGCTCCAAGTAAAGAACATAAGATGTGATGGAATAAAAATATAGTTTCACTAGAAGTGACCTGATAATGTTGTCGATGAAGAAGGGGATGCCTTGGGCATCCCCAAGCTTAGATGCTTGAGTCTTCTTAAAATATGCAGGGATGAACCACCGGGGCATCCCCAAGCTTATACCTTTCACTCTTCTTGATCATAGTATATCATCCTCTTCTCTTGACCCTTGAAAACTTCCTTCACACAAACTTCAAGCAAACTCATTAGAGGGTTAGTGTATAACCAAAATTCACATATTCAGAGGTGACACAATCATTCTTAACACTTCTGGACATTGCACAAACTGAAAGTTAATGGAACAAAGAAACTCATTCAACATAGCAAAAGTGGCAATGCGAAATAAAAGACAGAATCTGTCAAAAAACAGAAAAGTCCGTAAAGATGAATCTGGCAGGAGCACTTAACTTGATCAAATGGAAAAACTGTTGCCTGCCAAAGCCCACCGGCGAGCAGTGGTTAAGCAACACGAAGAGCCGGGAGGCTTCAAGGCGCGACGGGCCCTGGTCCCTCGACGTCGTCCGCAAATGCTCGGCACACGGTGGCGCTGCAAGGGCGTGCCACGACCTATACTGGCCGGGAAGGTGTGGATTGCTTCGATTAGTTCCCTGCATGGCAGACACGTAAACATTAAATACGAGCCCTATCGGCTCTCGGGTTGCCCTGTGGATCGGCTCAAAGAGCCGATCGCCCCATGGTTCATGTTGGATTTTCAATGACATGGGGATCCTGCTTGATCACAACAAAGCTAAACCAATCTACGACAGTTTAGGGTTTTCACCGTATGATCGGAACATCCTACGCGTAGTTGAGCCTAATAGACACGAAAGATAACGGAAAACTAACCCTAAAAGAGGCCTAAAAACCAACATTACGTTAATTCCCGGAACATCCCTCTTAGGACTAGCAAACCATACCTAACGCACTACCGGATCGTTCAACCCGTTTGCAAGGCCTAACCATACGGATATTAAACTAATCCTTGATGAACAAGGAGCAACTATAACAGATCGGATCTACTAAGTAACGAACAAGCAAGATGCTGCCCTTACACCTAGATAGGTGTAAGGGCAGCTAGATGTTGAGGGACGGCATAGCTAAGCAGATATATGCAAGAAAAGCATCTACGCAAGCCCCAAAACACCTATGGTAAATAGTGCTACTCGCCATCAACAACGCTTCAGTACGAGCAACACAAGGTAAACGAATAAACGTAATGCTGCCTAGATCGCAAGATGCGATCTAGGCAGCATGGTGCTTACCCGGGAGAAACCCTCGAAAGAAGGGGTGGCGATGCGCCTGATTTGTGTTTGTTGTGAACGTGATTGTCCTCCTTTTCCGATAACCCTAGATACATATTTATAGTCCAAGGGACTTTCTAATTTGGACGTGCACCTAACCGTGCACGAGTTAAACTCTATCTTTTAATCTAAACTACAATGCGATCTACTATATTACAGATACATAGGCAATTAAGCCCAAACTCTTCGTGCAAGGCCGCTTCAAAGACGCTCCACGTGTATATCCTTCAAGCCCATCTTCACTTACGGCCCATCTCCTGATTTGGCCAAAATCCGGTGATAACACATGCCCCCCTGGTTTTGGCAATGATAATTTCAAAACCATCTGTTTTCCTTCGAGGGGTCATGTCGTGGCAGAGCAGAACCGTCGCAGTATTCTTCATCATGACGTCTTGCCTTCTCACCTTCTCTGCACGATTTGACCACTTTGGCACCACATCCTTGGAAACTGTCCGAGCATTAAATCTCCACTATGTCTTCTTTTATTTAACCGCATCGAACAGTTCACCTCTTCTTCCTCCTGCTCCAAACCAGCCATCGGCCCAAAAACCCTCCCCCTCTGACGCCATGTCTTCCTCTTCCTCCTCCCAATCCTCTTCCTCGAGTGAAGTAGAGCCAGAGGTCAATCAGATGGCCATCTACGATGCTCTCGCGCCTGAGCACTGGGACGCGGGAGAATGGGACTTCTCCATCGAGTCGGAAGCCGACGAACCCCGCACCATCGGGGAGGAAGACCTCCGGTTCCTCGTCGACGGGGAGCTGGAAGCCGTGCGAAGACGACCTCCTCTCCTGGGAGATGGATCCTTCCTCCGACGAAGAGGAAGAAGAAGCGGAGGAGTCTGAAGAAGAAGACTCCTCCGACACCGGGTACCCACCGGCCAAGCGCCTCCGAGGCTGGGCTTGGTCAGATGACGATGACGACGATGAGGAGGATGAAGATGTCGGTGATGACCCACAAGTATAGGGGGTGTATCGTAGTATCTTCGATAAGTAAGAATGTCGATCCCAACGAGGAGCAGAAGGTGTTGACAAGCAGTTTCGATGAAGGATTCACTGTAAATGCTCACAAACAAGTATTCAAGGGGTTTTGATGTAATAGATGAATAAAGTACGAGTAAGTAAAATGCGAGAGAAATAATTGCAGCGAGTGGCCCAATCCTTTTTAGCACAAAGGACAAGCCGGTTTGTTTACTTATAATGATCAAACGTTCTTGAGGACACACGGGGATTTTAGTCTAGTGCTTTCGCTTCATGTGGCTTAATAATCTTCATTGTTTTGATAAGTGTTGTGTGGGTGAACCTATGCTAATGCACCGCCCTTCCTAGGACTAATACATACTTGTGATTATACCCCTTGCAAGCATCCGCAACTACAAGAAAGTAATTAAGATAAATCTAACCACAGCCTTAAACTCTGAGATCCTGCGATCCCTCTTGCATCGATATACTAACGGGAGCTCAGGTTTCTGTCACTCCGGCAACTCCGCAATTAGCAACCGAATACAAGATGCACTCCCCTAGGCCCATAAATGGTGAAGTATCGTGTAGTCGACGTTCACACGACACCACTAGAAGAATGACACCACAACTTAAATATCATAACATTGAATATTACTCAACCATAATTCACTACTAGCATTTAGACTTCACCCATGTCCTCAAGAACTAAACGAACTACTCACGAGACATCATATGGAATACAATCAGAGGTGATATGATGATGAATAACAATATGAACATAAACCTTGGTTCAATGGTTTCACTCAATAGCATCAATAACAAGTAGAGAATAATGCCGGGAGAGTTTCCCCTATCAAACAATCAAGATCCAACCCAATTTGTTACAGCGGTGACGAGGTGCAGCGGTGGTGATGGCGGTGTAGATGGTGGAGATGATGATGATGATGATGGAGATGATGTCCAGCTCGATGACGATGGCGATGGCGTCGATTTCCCCCTCCGGGAGGGAATTTCCGGCGGATTTCCCGCCGGAGAGCTCTTTTCTCTCTGGTGTTCTCCGCCCCGGAGAGGCGGCTGTTCTTCGTGAGGTTCCCCTGTGGCTTAGGTTTCGGGACGAAGGAGTACGCGAAGAAAAGGAGGCGAAAGGGGCTGTGGGGCCCCCCACACCACAGGGTGGCGCGGCCGGGCCATGGGCCGCGCCGGCGTGGTGGGCCCACCTTGAGTCCCCTCTTCTCCCCTTCGGCTCCCTCCGTCATCTGGAAAAATAGGAATTTACGTGTAATTTCCTTCCACAGTTGATCTTCCAAAATATTGCGTTCTGACGGTGCTTTTTCAGAATCCTGGCTCGGTGCTTGATCCTCCAATAATGATGAAACATGCAAAATAGATGAAATAACATAAGTATTGTGTCCCAATATGAAATATATCAATGAATAACAGCAAATTATGATACAAAATAGTGATGCAAATTGGACGTATCAACTCCCCCAAGCTTAGACCTCGCTTGTCCCCAAGCGAAACTGAGCTCGATAAACAAGACCACATGTTTATGGAGTGAAGAGTCGATAAATAAAATACGGACAAGAAGCATCATATTCATTCACACAAGACATTCTAGTAAACAACTTCCTCATATAACTCATCTTGAAATAAGTAAAGAGAAATCACAAGTAAAGGTGCATAGGAAATCATAGATGGTTATGGCAAACTTTGTTCTTGGTCAGAGAACTACTAACGGATTGTACTTATAAGCAAAGCTTTCATATTAGAATTTATAGCTGGGCTTTCATATTCAATCATAACAATCTCCTCATAATCATTGATAACTTCAAAGTCATATTCATTCAGATAAAATTTGTACTAAACAAGAAAGTATAAAAGACATGATTAACTGAATCATAGCATAAATGGTTGGTTCACAACAACTCAATTGCTTGCTTGAGATAGAAGGAAATAGGTTTACTGACTCAACATAAAAGTAAAAGATAGGCCCTTCGCAGAGGGAAGCAGGGATTAAATCATGTGCTAGAGCTTTTCAAGTTTTGAAATCATATAAAGAGCATAAAAGTAAGATTTTGAGCGGTGTTTGTTGTTGTCAACGAATGGTAGCGGGCACTCTAACCCCTTGCCAAACGAACCTTCCAAGAGCGGCTCCCATGAGGGACGGCATCTCTACCAGCAAGGTAGATCATCCCCCTTCTCTTTTGTTTACACATGTATTTTAGTTTTATTAAGGATGACACTCCCCCCAACCTTGGCTTTCTCAATCCATGGCTAACCGAATCCTCGGGTGCCTTCCAACATTCACATACCATGGAGGAGTGTCTATTGCAAAATTAAGTTGCTTACTGATAAATCAGGGCAAAACATGTGAAGAGAATTATTAATGAAAGTTATTAATTGGGGCTGGGAACCCCGTTGCCAGCTCTTATTGCAAAATTATTGGATAAGCGGATGTGCCACTAGTCCATTGGTGAAAGTCCGCCCAACAAGATTGAAAGATAAAACACCACATACTTCCTCATGAGCTATAAAACATTGACACAAATAAGGAGTAATAGTTTGAATTATTTAAAGGTAGCACATGAAGTATTTACTTGGAATGGCAGAAAATACCATGTAGTAGGTAGGTATGGTGGACACAAATGGCATAGGTTTGGTCTAAGGTTATGGATGTATGAGAAGCATTCCCTCTCGATACAGGTCTTTGGCTAGCAAGGTTTGATAGCAAGCATAAAGGTTGAGGGAAACAAACAAATATACATATGATAGAACAATCATGCATCTTTCTCATAAGCACAAGCAATTTTACTTCAGAATACTAAACTCATTAGCATAGAGATAATAGAGTAATATATCTAAGTGTATTTCTCTCTTCTATTTAAACATCAGGGTGTTGTTGCTATTGACCAATGCTAAGTTTGCCAAAACCAAATAGATTTACTTGATGCTCCCAAAGTGATATCAATACTCATGTCAAGGGTGATCATATAATGGAGATTGCAAACTAAAATAAGGTGTGCAAAAAGTAAATGATAAGACTTCTCATTAATATTCCATAACGATAACTCACACCAACGGATACATAGATAACTAACTAAGAGAGATACTTCCACATTGCATACTATTCCATATAATAACTTCCCTACTCATGATATGACACTACTTGATAGTAAAAGATAAAGGTAGTGATAATGTGATACCGCGGCACTCCCCAAGCTTGGAACAAACCAAGGGGATGCCAATACCGATGATGAATTACTCCTTCGGTGATGATGGCGAATCTTTGCCGTCATCAGACTTCCATGGAAGAGGCCCTCCATCAACAAAAGACATCTTGGTCTCCGGAAACCTGAAACTAGCAGCATGACTTATGCGCTTAAACCTGTTTTCATACTCACAGTTTTGATTATGAACATCATAGAGTTGAGCTTGGAGTTTGTTGGTGGTGTCGTGAAGTGAGAAGATATCGTCCCACAACTTGCAGTCTCCTTCTTGTGTCCATCAATGAGTTCAGACACAATCTTGTGAAAGATGTCCACTTCACGCTCAGCCATCTTCTTGTAGTTGAAGACCTCTTGTTCCAGTTTCTCCATCCTGTCTTCCAAACTCCCTTCTCCCTTAGGACCCTGGACATCTTTGATCTGCAACTCTCCATCCACGAGCAGCAATTCTTTGGGGTGCATCTTCAGCTCGTTCATGTACGGGTTGACGACGTCCTCAAAGAAGCTGTCCTTCTGAGTTCCCGACGAGGACATGGTGGATCTAGATCCGAAGCAGATCCTGGCAGAAAACAGCTCGAAACAAAACACGACGAGAAAACGATATACGGACCTCCAGGGGTCCGGGGGATTATATAGCAAATATTTTTACGATAAAAGGAAGGTTCCAGGCCGAAAACGAGTAGAAAAGGGACGACGAGGGGCTGTCCCCATAGGTCGGCGCGGCCAGGGTGGGGCCCGCGCCGGCCTATGGTGACGGGCCCTCGCGCGTCTTTTCCACTCCGTTTCGATCCGTAATTTTTCATATTTTCCAAAAACAGCAGAAATATTGTTCGGAAAGCTAAACGCGGACTTTTTATTACCTGTACTGTTACCTATTCAAAGTCGAGTTCTGGCGGACTGTCAATTTGCCCTTTGATGAAAGCCTCCGGTGTTTCCACTTGAATAATATCAACATCAACATTATAAGAATCACCCGAGATATAATGCTTGAGTCTTTGTCCATTCACCACTTGCGTAGCATTGCCTTGGAGAGAGCTAATTTTAATTGCTCCTGAACGATACACCTCCTCAACAACATATGGTCCTTCCCACTTCGAGAGTAATTTCCCTGCAAAGAATCTGAGACGAGACCGATACAATAGGACTTTATCCCCAATATTAAACTCTCTTTTGATAATCCTTCTATCATGCCATTTCTTAACTTTTTCTTTAAAGAGTTTAGAATTTTCATAAGCTTCACTTCTCCATTCATCTAGAGAACTTAATTGCAGCAACCTCTTATTACCGGCTAGTTTCGGATCTTTATTTAGTTCTCTAACAGCCCAATAAGCTTTGTGCTCTAGTTCTAAAGGTAAATGACAAGCTTTTCCATAAACCATTTTATAAGGTGACATTCCCATGGGGTTTTTATAAGCAGTTCTATAAGCCCATAGTGCTTCTTTCAATTTGCTAGCCCAATTCTTTCTAGATTTATTAACAGTCTTTCCCAAAATAGATTTAATCTCTCTATTTGATAATTCTACTTGACCACTAGTTTGAGGGTGATAAGCAGAAGCAATTCTATGATTAATACCATACTTAGCAAGAGTTTTTCTAAAACCTCCATGAATAAAATGAGAACCTCCATCAGTCATAATATATCTAGGTACTCCAAATCTAGGAAATATAACATCTACAAGCATTTTTATAGAGGTCTCACCATCAGCACTCTTTGTAGGTATAGCTTCTACCCATTTAGTAACATAATCAACAGCGACAAGTATATGAGTGTTACCTTCTGAAGAAGGGAAAGGACCCATGAAGTCGAATCCCCAACAATCGAATGGTTCAATAACAAGAGTATAATTCATAGGCATTTCATTGCGTCTAGAGATATTACCAACTCTTTGACATTCATCACAAGATAAGATAAACTTCCTTGCATCTTTGAAAAGTGTTGGCCAATAAAAACCTGATTGTAGAACCTTTTGTGCGGTTCTATCTCCAGCATGATGTCCTCCATAAACACTACCATGACATTTACTCAATATCTCCTGTTGTTCATATTCAGGAACACATCTTCGCATAATACCATCTACTCCTTCTTTATATAAGTGTGGGTCATCCCAAAAATAGTGCCTCAAGTCATAAAAGAATTTCCTCCTTTGCTGAGCTGAAAAGGTTGGAGGCAAATACTTCGAAACAATAAAGTTAGCATAATGCATACCAAGGGCTCTCTCGTGAGCTCACCTTTATTACAGCCAATTGTTCATTTGGAAAACTATCATTAACAGGAACAGGATCATAAACAATATTTTCCAATCTAGACAAATTATCAGCAACAGGATTATCAGCACCTTTCCTATCTATAATATGTAAATCAAATTCTTGCAAAAGAAGTACCCATCTAATAAGCCTTGGCTTAGCATCTTTCTTTGTCATAAGGTATCTAATTGCAGCATGATCAGTATGAATTGTGACTTTTGAATCAACAATATAGGGTCTAAACTTGTCACAAGCAAAGACTACAACTAACAATTCCTTTTCAGTTGTAGCATAATTTCTTTGAGCAGCATCAAGAGTCTTACTAGCATAATGAATAACATTTAATTTTTTATCTACCCGCTGTCCAAGAACAGCGCCTACAGCAAAATCACTAGCATCACACATAATTTCAAAAGGCAAATTCCAATCAGGAGGTTCGACTACAGGAGCAGTTGTTAAGGCTTTCTTTAGAGTTTCAAAAGCTTCCTTACAATCATCATCAAAAACAAAAGGTACATCTTTTTGAAGAAGATTAGTAAGAGGCTTTGAAATTTTAGAGAAATCTTTAATAAATCTCCTATAAAACCCAGCATGACCAAGAACACTACGAATACCTTTAACATCCCTCGGATAGGGCATCTTCTCAATTGCTTCAACTTTAGCTCTATCAACTTCAATACCTCTCTCGGAAATTTTATGTCCCAATACAATTCCTTCATTAACCATAAAGTGGCATTTCTCCCAATTAAGAACAAGGTTAGTTTCTTCACATCTCTGCAAAACTTTATCAAGGTTTCGCAAGCAATTATCAAAAGAATTCCCATAGACAGAAAAATCATCCATGAACACCTCTACAATACTTTCGCAAAAACCATGAAAAATAGCAGACATGCATCTTTGAAAAGTAGCAGGAGCATTACATAAACCAAAAGGCATACGCCTATAAGCATAAGTTCCATAAGGACAAGTAAACGTGGTTTTCTCTTGATCTTTAGCTTTAACAGCAATTTGTGAAAACCCAGAATAACCATCAAGAAAGCAAAAATGAGTATTTTTAGATAACCTTTCTAGCATTTGATCAATAAAGGGTAAAGGGTAATGATCTTTCTTAGTAACTTTATTAACTTTTCAAAAATCAATGCACATTCTATACCCTACAACTATTCTTTGAGGAATAAGCTCATCATTATCATTAGGCACAACAGTCATTCCTCCTTTCTTAGGAACACAATGCACAGGACTAACCCATCTACTATCAGCAATAGGATATATAATACCAGCTTCAAGAAGTTTTAATACCTCGTTCCTTACCACCTCTTTCATCTTCGGAATTAGACGACGTTGATGTTCAACAACAGGCTTTGCATCATCTTCCATATTGATAGCATGTTGGCAAATAGAAGGAGAAATCCCTTTCAAATCATCAAGAGTATAGCCAATAGCTCCTCGGTGTTTCTTCAATATTTCCAATAACCTTTCTTCCTCAATCTCTGAAAGCTTAGAACTAATAATAACAGGATATATTTTCTTATCATCAATATGAGCATATTTAAGATTATCAGGTAAAGGCTTTAAATCAAAAACAGGATCTTCCTTTGGTGGCGGTGTTGTACCCAAATCTTCCACCGGTAAATCATGCTTGAGAATAGGTTGGCGAAGAAAAATTTCCTCAAGCTCATCTCTTTCTTTCCTAAAAGCTTCACTTTCACTATTCTCCAAATGTTGCTGCAAAGGATTATTAGGAACAAGAACAATAGATGCACACTGCTCCATTTTAAAATCATTACTAGGCAAGTCAGCTTTATAAGGAGTTTTGGTAAATTTAGAAAAGTTAAATTCATAAGGTTCACCAGCAAATCTAGTCAAAATTTTCTCTTTCTTACAATCTATAATAGCTCCACAAGTATTTAGAAAAGGTCTACCAAAAATGATAGGACAATGATCACTAGCAGCAGAACCAAGTACCAAAAAGTCAGCAGGATATTTAATCTTACCACATAGAACTTCCACATCTCGAACAATACCAATTGGAGAAATAGTTTCTCTATTAGCCAGCTGAATAACCACATCAATATCTTCAAGTTCACAAGAATCAATTTCGTGCATAATCTCCGTATAAAGCTCATAAGGAATAGCACTAACACTTGCACCAATATCACATAAACCATAATAGCAATGATCACCAATTCTAACAGATAGCATAGGAACACTAACTTGTTTGGGTTTATTAGGATGTGAAACAATATTAGAAGCATATTCACAGAAAATAATATGACCATCCTCCACATTTTCAGTCACAAGATCTTTAACTATTGCAACAGCAGGTTCAATTTTAATTTGTTCTTCAGGTTCTTTAGGTTTCTTTTCACTTTTATTAACAACACTAGATATGACAGAGTACTCCTTCATTTTAGCAGGGAAAGGAGTTTTTTCAATATAAGCTTCAGGAATAACATTATCAACAGTTTCAATCACTACACATTTGTTTACAGATGAATCAACGTTATCTTTATACGGTTCATGATACTTATCAAAATTCTTCTTAGGCAATTCATAATGAGAGGCAAAAGCTTTATAAAGATTTGCAACAACTTGGGAATCAAGACCATATGTAGCACTCATATTACGAAATTTATCAGTATCCATAAAAGCTTCAATGCATTTATAATCATAAATTATACCTGATTCTCTATCTTTGTCGTTCTCCCATCCTTCAGTATTTTCTTGGATCCGATCAAGAAGGTCCCTTTTAAACTCTTCTTTGTTGCGTGTAAATGATCCAGAACAAGAAGTATCCAGCAAGGTCTTGTCTTGAAAAGAAAGTCTTGCATAGAAATTATCAATAATAACATTACCAGGAAGCTCATGAATGAGGCATTTGAGCATTAAAGACTTCAATCTCCCCCAAGCTTGGGCAATAATTTCTCCATCATGAGGCCAGAAATTATATATGCGGTTCCGATCTTTGTGAATTTCACTTGGAGGATAGAATTTAGAATAAAATAAAGGCACAATGTCCTCCCAATCAATAGAATCACCATTCTTCAGCAATTTATACCAGTGCGCCGCTTTACCAGACAGCGATATAGTGAATAGTTTCTTTCTAACTTCATTCATAGAAATACCTGCAC
The DNA here is from genome assembly GCA_030979885.1 of Lolium multiflorum. Lineage (NCBI taxonomy): Eukaryota > Viridiplantae > Streptophyta > Magnoliopsida > Poales > Poaceae > Lolium > Lolium multiflorum. The sequence goes on from CM061752.1 coordinate 179,835,255, forward strand.
ATTTGAATAACCCGCATAATTCATGCAAAAACAGTAAATGATCACCAGGATGGACAGTTCCATCCCCTTCATAGCGGTTATCCATAACACGTTCAATAATTTTCATAGGTATTTTATATGGTATCACTTCCTCACCTGGCGCTTCATCCACTACCGTTGCAGTAGTAGTAGATTTCCCAAATAGAAATTGAAGAGAAGATCTCTCCATAGTGACTTATAGCAGCAGGCAGAAATAAAATCAGCACAAACAGTAAAGGTTTTCCTTACCAATTCCACTTACCAATAGCGCTTCACTCCCCGGCAACGGCGCCAGAAAATAGTCTTGATGACCCACAAGTATAGGGGGTGTATCGTAGTATCTTTGATAAGTAAGAATGTCGATCCCAACGAGGAGCAGAAGGTGTTGGCAGCAGTTTCGATGAAGGATTCACTGTAAATGCTCACAAACAAGTATTCAAGGGGTTTTGATGTAATAGATGAATAAAGTACGAATAAGTAAAATGCGAGAGAAATAATTGCAGCGAGTGGCCCAATCCTTTTTAGCACAAAGGACAAGCCGGTTTGTTTACTTATAATGACCAAACGTTCTTGAGGACACACGGGGATTTTAGTCTAGTGCTTTCGCTTCATGTGGCTTAATAATCTTCATTGTTTTGATAAGTGTTGTGTGGGTGAACCTATGCTAATGCACCGCCCTTCCTAGGACTAATACATACTTGTGATTATACCCCTTGCAAGCATCCGCAACTACAAGAAAGTAATTAAGATAAATCTAACCACTTAAACTTGAGATCCTGCGATCCCTCTTGCATCGATATACTAACGGAGCTCAGTTCGCACTCCGGCAACTCCGCATAGAACACAAGAGATGCACTCCCCTAGGCCCATAAATGGTGAAGTATCGTGTAGTCGACGTTCACACGACACCACTAGAAGAATGACACCACAACTTAAATATCATAACATTGAATATTACTCAACCATAATTCACTACTAGCATTTAGACTTCACCCATGTCCTCAAGAACTAAACGAACTACTCACGAGACATCATATGGAATACAATCAGAGGTGATATGATGATGAATAACAATCTGAACATAAACCTTGGTTCAATGGTTTCACTCAATAGCATCAATAACAAGTAGAGAATAATGCCGGGAGAGTTTCCCTATCAAACAATCAAGATCCAACCCAATTTGTTACAGCGGTGACGAGGTGCAGCGGTGGTGATGGCGGTGTAGATGGTGGAGATGATGATGATGATGGAGATGATGTCCAGCTCGATGACGATGGCGATGGCATCGATTTCCCCCTCCGGGAGGGAATTTCCATTCCTGCCGGAGGAGCTCTTTTCTCTCTGGTGTTCTCCGCCCAGAGGCGGCTGTAACTCTTCGTGAGGTTCCCCCTGTGGCTTAGGTTTTCGGGACGAAGGAGTACACGAAGAAAAGGAGGCGAAAGGGGCTGTGGGGCCCCCACACCACAGGGTGGCGCGGCCAGGCCATGGGCCGCGCCGGCCTGTGCAGGCCCACTTGGGTCCCCTCTTCTCCCCCTTGGCTCCCTCCGTCATCGGAAAAATAGGAATTTACGTGTAATTTCCTTCCCAGTTGATCTTCCGAAATATTGCGTTCGACGGTGCTTTTTCAAGAGAATCCTGGCTCCGGTGCTTGATCCTCCAATAATGATGAAACATGCAAAATAGATGAAATAACATAAGTATTGTGTCCCAATATGAAATATATCAATGAATAACGCAAATTATGATACAAAATAGTGATGCAAATTGGACGTATCGGCTTCATCGAGCGACGAAGAGCCCGCGGTAGCGACGCGACGACGGCGACGACGAGCGTGACGGCCCTTAGATCGTAGTATAGGGCTAATAGCAGTGCAATAGCACTCGGATGACCCTTTTTGAGAGCAATTAGCTCTTCGTTGTAAAATTCGCCTTTGAATTAATGAAAAGGGTTCTTCCAATCTATCTTCTAATCGCCCAATTCCATATCTTCTGCTCGTCAATGGTAGTCGACGCCCCCAAGAGCCGATAGCATCGTATCGGCTTTTTATCATCAGACTCCCATAAAGGCAATCTGATAAGCAACTGGACAGGTTCAAGCAAACAATCCTCATTCAGACAATAACTTGACACCTGACTATGATACGTTGCACCCCTAAAGTCGATGACCGCGCATCGGCTATTTCTAGTCTAAAGTCGATGTCTGTGCATCGGCTGTTTCCCAAAGAATTTTGTTTTAAATTTTCTGCTGGCCGATTTCATGTATCGGCCTCCATATCTTACTGCTGATCATCCCACATGCTTGGGAAGTACTTCTTGAGATGCTGGCCATTAACAGCTACTGGGAACTTCCGGCCGTCCAACAGCTCGAGCATATATGCATTGCCTTTCAAAACTTGGTCGACTTTGTACGGGCCGTGCCAATTTGGTGACCACTTTCCATATATTTTATCCTTAGTTCCCAACGGCAATACAGCTTCCCACACCAGATCACCCACCTGGAACTCCTTTGGCTTCAATTTCTTGTTATATGCACGAGCCACCTTGGCTTTATTCTCCTTGATCTTCTCAAGTGCCCAAAGTCTAAGTTCCGTTGCATCCTCAATACGTCGCTCATCAGGGTTGCATATTCTTCAGTAGTTAGATCATTCTGAAATGTAACCCTTCTCGACCCGGCTTGGATTTCCCAAGGTAACACGGCTTCTTGTCCATAGACCAGATGGTATGGCGAGGTTTTTATGGCTCCATGGCACGACATGCGATAAGCCCATAAAGCTTCTGACAATATCTCGTGCCAACGTCTAGGATTCTCATCGATCTTTCTCTTAATCAGCTTGATCAAACTTTTGTTGGATGCTTCAGCCTGTCCATTTGCTTGAGCGTAGTATGGCGACGATCGGATCGACTTGATTCCCATATCATCACAGAATTTCCTGAACTCCTTCGAAACAAAAACCGAACCTCCATCGGTTGTGATAGTCTGGGGAATCCCGAATCTGTGGATGACGTGCTCCTTCACGAAATCGACCACATCTGACGCGTTCACTGCCTTCATAGGGACGGCCTCTACCCATTTGGTGAAATAATCTGTAATGGCCAGAACCCATACATGACCTTTGCTCGAAGGAGGATGTATCTTGCCGATCATATCCATGCCCCATCCTCGGAATGGCCACGGCTTGATGATAGGATTCATTGCTGATGCGGGCACCATCTGGATGTTCCCAAATCTCGACACGCTTGACACCCTTTATAGTATTGGAAACAATCTTCAAGCATAGTGGGCCAGTAAAATCCCGATCGCCTGATTAGCCACTTCATCTTATGAGCCGATTGGTGAGTTCCACAAACACCTTCATGTACTTCATGTAAGAGCCGATTGGACTCGGCTGGCCCCAGACACTTGAGAAGTAACCCTTCCAAGGTCCTGTAGAACATGTCATCCCCAATCAGGACGTACTTCATGGCCCTGTATCTTATCCGTTTAGGTGCCCCCCGAGCCGGATCCTTCAAGTAATTGAAGATATCGGCTCTCCAATCATCGGGTTCCATGAACCTGGGCTTCCTCGACCACATCTTTGTATCCTGACGCCGTCTGTGCAAGGTCGTTTGCCTCGGTATTTTGCGTCCTTGGGATCCAATGGAAGTTGATATACCTGAACTGGGCCATCAGCTCTCGGCATTGCATCCATAATGGGAAAAGTGACCCACTTTCACACTTGTATTCCTCCGTGAGTTGAGAAATCACCAATTTGGAATCCCCAAAGATCTCCACTGCTTCCGCTCCGGCGTCCAATAGTAACTCCATTCCCTTGCATATCGCTTCATATTCAGCAACATTGTTAGTGCAAGGTGAAGATAACCTGATGGAGAAGGAGTATGTTGCCCCCCGAGGCGACACGAGTAGCATACCGATGCCACAGCCATCTTCACAGACCGATCCATCGAAGAACATGGTCCAGGCCCGCACGGATAGTGCCGCTACGTCCGTGTTTATTCGCTCATCAATAAGATCAGCCAGTGCTTGTCCCTTGACTGCTTTCGCAGGTTGATACCGGATATCAAATTCCGATAGAGCAAACATCCATTTACCGAGTCGGCCTTTTAATACAGGAGCTGACAACATGTGTTTGATGACATCTGATTTGCAGATGACGACGATTTCTGCTTTCAGTAAGATGTGCTGAATCTTGGTGCAGGTAAAGAACAGGCAGAGGCACAACTTCTCGATCTCGAGGTACCTTGTTTCCGCATCTAACATCCTTCTGAGGTAGAAAACCACCTTTTCCAGACCATCATAAACCTGCACCACCACTAACGCGATAGAGGTATCAGCTGATAGATAAATGTAGAAAGTCTGTCTTGCTGTGGTGGAACCAACACAGGTGGTTTTGTCAAATATTCCTTGATATCGTCGAATGCTTTGTTGCTCGCCCCCAGCGAAACTCCTCGTCAGCTTAATTTTGACCAGTCCCATGAATGGCTCGATTCGCCTGACAGGTTAGAGATAAACCTTCTGACAAAATTGATTTTGCCAATGAGACACTGGAGCTCCTTCTTCGTGGTGGGTGGCTTCATTGTCCGCACCGCCTCTTGACTTTTCAGGCCGATCTCAATCCCACGCTCATGGACTAGGAAACCCAAGAACTGATCACACCAAAGGCATACTTTTTTGGATTCATTCTTAGTCCGAACTTTCTAGTTCGGTCGAGGACGCGCCGTAAATCTCCCAAGTGCCCGTCCACTGAAATAGACTTAACCACCACGTCATCGATGTAAATCTCGACCAATTTGCCAATCAAATCATGAAAGATGTAATTCATGGCCCTTTGGTACGTTGCGCCAGCATTCTTCAGTCCAAACGTCATGACTACATATTCAAACAAGCCCACCGAGCCTGGCACTCTGAACAGTCTTGTTTATATCTTCTGGAGCCATAAAGATTTGGTTGTAGCCGGCATTACCATCCATGAAGCTTAAAACTTTATGACCAGCCGCTGCATTGATCAAAGTCTCTTAGCATTGGGTATTCGTCCTTTGGGGTGGTTGAGATTCCGAAAATCTATGGCGACTCGCCATCGGCCATCCTTTTCTCCACAGGTACGACATTGGAAATCCATTCAGCGTACCTGCATGGCCTGATGAACCCGGCGTCTAACATCTTCTGGATCTCTTTCTTGACTTCCACAAGATTTCGGCCTTCATTTGTCGGCTGTTGGAAGGCCGAAATCCTTTCTTCAGAGGGAGCCGATGCTCGATAATGCTCCTGTCTAACCCGGCATCTCGTGTAATCCCATGCGAAACAATCGGGTATTCCTTTAACGGGGCTATCAATGGCTCTTCAGCTGCGGATCCAACTTTTTACTGACAAACGTCGGTCGTGGCTTATCCCCAGGGCCAATGTCAATCTCTTCCAATTCATCAGCCGATGTGAACCCATACCCAGCTTTCCGTCGCTTGCTAAATCCATGTCGCGCACGGCAGACGTGTTGAGGTTGGTTTTAGCCGATCGCTAGAATCGGCCTCCTTTTCCATTGTAATGCTTACCGAGGATTCACCACTTTTCATCGTTTGGGGCTGATCGTGTGGATCGGCCTCCTCTTCACCTTTGTCGCGGGATCGACTGCTCTCGGGCTTATCCTCGTCATGGTGATCTGCAAGCCCTGCCATATTGATATCAAACGAGAAACCTGGCTCGCGTCCTATGCACTGACTGAGACCGACCATGTTGACCTCCGGAACGGCTGCGTGTCAACTCTCATGGCAAACTGACCGAAGAGTAATCGGCCTTGCTCTATCGCCATCGAATCTGTCCGATGACTTTGCAGTCGTTGGTGGCATGGGTGAACGTGTGATGCCATTTGCAGTATGGCTTGCCGTTCATCTCTTGTGGCGTGGGGATTTTGTGACCTTCGGGTAACTTTGTTTCTCCTTCAGCCAAATCAAAAATCTGCCGTTTTGCTCAAATCGAAGTCGAACCCCTTTGCAGGCCCTGGTTGTTTCACCCACTTGCAGGACACGGGTTTTGCCCCCGAGTCCACTCAGCTACGGCGACCTCCTGATCTCCTTCGAAATCTTCATCTTCGTCTGTCTCGATCGGGCGACGCGCTTATGTTGTCTGGTACAATTCGGATGGCGCTGTTCATATGCGGTCAACTTCGAACCATGTGCGCCGTGTGTGCCCTGCTTGGAAGGTCAGATCTTTGGCGGCGCGATAATCCTGCTACCGCCGGCTGTGCTTCCTTCTCGGTTAGGCGAACCGAATAACATCGGTTCTGACGGTCCTGAACCTCTGGATGTACTCAGATACCGTCTCTCCTCGTCTCTGCCGAACTTGGGTCAGATCGGCAAGGCTAGCTTCCGTGGCTTCGAATGGTATTGTTCATGGAATTGCTCTTCTAGCTGCTTCCACGTCCGAACCGAGTTTGGTAGCAACGAGGTGTACCACCCAAAGGCTGGACCCGTGAAGACTGCGAGAAGAACCTCACGCGTAGCTCATCTGAAGCTGAGACCATGCCCAGCTGTGCCAAGTATCGGCTCACGTGCTCGATCGAGCTGGTTCCTTCGATCCACTAAATTTTGTGAAGTCAGGGAGCCGATACTTAGGTGGCAGCGGGATCGGGTCGTAGTCGTTGGGATACGACTTGGAATAGCCGATCATCCTCTTCTTCGGCAATATGCCGAACTTGTCTCTCATGATGGCGGTGATCTCATCCACCGTAGGAGCTGCAAGCCGATCGTTCATAACTTGTCTTGGTGGCATATTTAGTTAGCCACGCCATTTTCAGCATCTGCTCCAGGCTGCTTCTGCTCAGCGACTCCTCCAGTGAGTCCCTCCTGCTGTAACCTGGGTCACAGTTGTTGCAGTCCGGCACGTATGTGCACACGTATCCATGTGGAACTTCCTTGGGCGGCTCATACAGGAATTGGTAGTCGCTTGGATCGCCTCCCTCCTTGTAGACGACATACGCCGGTGAACCTTGTTGCTGTGGAGCTGCAAACATGTGTTGCAGTGGTGGCCTTGTGTAGAGCGGTACCTCCCCTTGGTGAGTTCCTAGAGCAGGACCTGACGGAGAGTACTTGTGCTTCGTGACTTCTTGCACCACATTGAGCGCGACACGCTCCAGAGTATTCACCAAGCTCTCGGCATGCCGATGAAGAGAGTGAGCAACGGCATAGTTGACTTCTGTCGCAGGGCTCTGGTACGTTCATCCGAAGGAGAGATAGATCTAGTCCATCTAGGCGCGCCTTCGGGTGGAACCCTTTGAACTTGATCCCGTGCGAACGGGTTTTCTCGAAAGCGCCGATGAGATCGGATTCCAGGATGACCTTGAGCTCGTCATATCTCTTCTTATGCTCAGGAGGCAGATCCTCATACTTGACTGGTCCTCCCGCAATCTGAGGTGCAGATGACGACATGGTTGTTGCGGAAGATTGTCCCGATGTCCCACCGGGTGCAGAATGTGTTGCCTGCCAAAGCCCACCGGCGGCGGTGGTTAAGCAACACGAAGAGCCGGGAGGCTTCAAGGCGCAGCGGGCCCTAGTCCCTCGACGTCGTCCCGCAAATGCTCCGGCACACGACCTGGCGGCTGCGGCGTGCCTGACCTATACCTGGCCGGAAGGTGTGGATTGCTTCGATTAGTTCCTGCATGGCAGACACGTAAACATTAAATACGAGCCCTATCGGCTCTCGGGTTGCCCTGTGGATCGGCTCAGAGCCGATCGCCCCATGGTTCATGTTGGATTTTCAATGACATGGGGATCTGCTTGATCACAACAAAGCTAAACCAATCTGACAGTTTAGGGTTTTCACCGTATGATCGGAACATCCTACGCGTAGTTGAGCCTAATAGACACGAAAGATAACGGAAAACTAACCCTAAAAGAGACCTAAAAACCAACATTACGTTAATCCCGGAACATCCCTCTTAGGACTAGCAAACCATACCTAACGCACTACCGGATCGTTCAACCCGTTTGCAAGGCCTAACCATACGGATATTAAACTAATCCTTGATGAAAAAGGAGCAACTATAACAGATCGGATCTACTAAGTAACGAACAAGCAAGATGCTGCCCTTACACCTAGATAGGTGTAAGGGCAGCTAGATGTTGAGGGACGGCATAGCTAAGCAGATATATGCAAGAAAAGCATCTACGCAAGCCCCAAAACACCTATGGTAAATAGTGCTACTCGCCATTAACAACGCTTCAGTACGAGCAACACAAGGTAGACGAATAAACGTAATGCTGCCTAGATCGCAAGATGCGATCTAGGCAGCATGGTGCTTACCCGGGAGAAACCCTCGAAAGAAGGGGTGGCGATGCGCCTGATTTGTGTTTGTTGTGAACGTGATTGTCCTCCTTTTCCGATAACCCTAGATACATATTTATAGTCCAAGGGACTTTCTAATTTGGACGTGCACCTAACCGTGCACGAGTTAAACTCTATCTTTTAATCTAAACTACAATGCGATCTACTATATTACAGATACATAGGCAATTAAGCCCAAACTCTTCGTGCAAAGCCGCTTCAAAGACGCTCCACGTGTATATCCTTCAAGCCCATCTTCACTTACGGCCCATCTCCTGATTTGGCCAAAATCCGGTGATAACAAAAACTCAAAACTAATGAAAGTTGCGTACATATCTGAGGATCACGCTCGTAAATTTGCAGATTTTTTCGATTTTTTTACAGAGACTTCTGCGAATTCGTGACAGAACAGCAATGCTGTTTCTGTTGCAATCCCAAATATAGCATCAACTTTAGCATAGAAACTTTACTTGGCACAAAAACATGATAAGGAGAGGTTGCTATAGTGGTAAACAACTTCCAAGACTCAACAATACAATAAATAAAATGTAACTTGGGTTATCTCCCAAGAAGTGCTTTTCTTTAACGCCTTTCAGCTAGGCGCAGAAAGTGCAAATCAAGTAACATCAAGAGAAGAAGCATCAACATCATTATTTTTCTTACAAACACAACTTGTTGCAGAGGGTACCTTAGATGCTCCATTATCTAAATTTCCTATGGTGGTGCTAGGGGTTTTATCAATTTTAGGCCTATAATAATTCTTTTGTTTAGACACCTTAGAGGCATACATGAATTTTTGCTCTTTACCCACATAAGCTTTTTCCTTATATTTGAGAGAAGAAAAAGTTGAACCCAAGGTTCCCATAGCTTTTTCAAGTTCATCAATTTTATCAAATAACATTTCCAATTTAGTTTCAATACTTGGAATTTTTTTCTCTATGGTTTCCAATTTTTTCATAACATCCTCAAGAGAGATTTCAATTTTAACTTCATTAACAGATGGTATTCCAACTAGACTCTCAATGATGCAACTAGCTTCTAAAGCGGGAGTACCTAGGAAATTACCTCCCGAAAGAGTATCAAGAACATACCTATTCCAACTAGATAAGCCAACATAAAAGTTCCTAAGAAGGATAATAGTGGAGTGTTTCTTAATGCACCTATGATGAGCATTACTAATTCTGTACCAAGCATCTTTAAAACTTTCTCCACCTTGTTGCTTAAAAGAACGAACTTCAACTTCAGGATTACTCATTTTAATAGTAATAAGGTAAACTAGGCAAATAAAGTAAAGACAAGTAATTAATTTTTTTGTGTTTTGATATAGAACAAGTAAACAAGACAATAAGTAAAGTAACTAATTTTTTTGTGTTTTTAATATGAAGCAAACAAGACGATAAATAAAATAAAGTAAAGCAAGATAAAAACAAAATAAAGAGATTGGAAGTGGAGACTCCCCTTGCAGCGTGTCTTGATCTCCCCGGCAACGGCGCCAGAAAAAAATAGCTGCTGGCGTGTAGTCAACAACTTCCTTGTGACGGTAAAGCACACGTCCGTTGGGAACCCCAAGAGGAAGGTATGACGCGCACACGACAAGTTTTCCCTGAAAGAAACCAAGGTTTATCGAACCGTAGGAGCCAAGAAGCACGTGAAGGTTGTTAGTGGAGGAATGTAGTGCGGCGCAACACCGGTGAAACCGGCGCCAACATGGAACCCACAACACAATCAAAGTACTTTGCCCCAACGTAACAGAGGTTGTCAATCTCACCGGCTTTTGAAAACAAAGGATTAAACGTATCGAGTGGAAGATGGTGTTTGTTTGCAAAGAACAGTAAAAACAGATTGCAGTAGAATATATTCAGATGTAAAAGAATGGACCGGGGTCCACAGTTCACTAGTGGTGTCTCTCCAATAAGATAACTAACATGCTGGGTGAACAAATTACGGCGGGCAATTGACAAATAAATATTCAATACATATCAACGATGATTACTATGTGATTTAATCAGGGCATTACGAAAAAGTACATAGACCGCTATCCAGCATGCATCTATGCCTAAATAATCCACCTTCGGTTATCATCCGAACCCCTTCCGGTATTAAGTTGTAAACAACGAGATAATTGCATTAAGTATGGTGCGTAATGTAATCAACACAAATATCCTTAGACAAAGCATCGATGTTTTATCCCTAGTAGCAACAGCACATCCACAACCTTAGAACTTTCTGTCACTGTCCCAGATTAAATGGAGGCATGAACCCACTATCGAGCATAAATACTCCCTCTTGGAGTTACAAGTATCAACTTGGCCGAGCCTCTACTAGCAACGGAGAGCATGCAAGAACATAAACAACACATATATGATAGATTGATAATCAACTTAACATAATATTCTATATTCATCGGATCCGCCAAACACAACATGTAGCATTACAAATAGATGATCTTGATCATGTCGGGCAGCTCACAAGATCTAAACAATGATAGCACAAGCGGAGAAGACAACCATCTAGCTCTGCTATGGACCCATAGTCCAAGGATGAACTACTCACGCATCAATCGGAGGCGGGCATGATGATGTGACCCTCGGTGATGATTCCCCTCTCCGGGGGTGAGGCGATCTCCTGAATCCCCGAGATGGGATTCGCGGCGGCGTCTCTGGAAGGTTTCGTATCGTGGCTCTCGGTACGGGGGTTTTGCGACGAAGGCTATTTGTAGGCGGAAGGGTAGGTCAGGGGGCGTCATGAGGGGCCCACACACTAGGTCGGCGCGGCCGGGGCTTGGGTCGCGCCCCGTGTGTGGCCACCTCGTGGCCCCACTTCGTCTCCCTTTCGGTCTTGGAAGCTTCGTGTAAAAATAGGACCACAGGCGTTGATTTCGTCCAATTCGAGAATATTTCCTTACTAGGATTTCTGAAACCAAAAGAAAACAGGAACTGACACTTCGGCATCTTGTTAATAGGTTAGTCCGGAAAATGTATAATAATGTTGTAAAGTATGTATAAAACATTCAAGTATGGTAATAAAAGTAGCATGGAACATAAGAAATTATAGATACGTTTGAGACGTATCACCCCCGCGACCATGGTTTCCGCCCCAGGCCGGCACGCCCGCCACCAAAATGGCTCCCGCGACCGGGGCCGCCGCCCGCTCCCACTCGCACCTTTGTCTGGAGAAAGACGGTAACTGCGGTGAGGACACCGGACTCCGACCAAGGAGCGGCGGCCACCGCACCCTTGCACCGCCGGGGAAGCCCCTACCGAACGGCAACCGGCAGCCCCATGGCCCCGGCGCCGCAGATCTGGGCGAGGATGGGCTCGAGAGGTGCCGGGGCCCCTGCCTGCCGAACTCAAGGCGGCGATCGGGCCGCATCTCCACCTCGCGGGCTCCACCGAACCGGGCCGGACGGGCGCCGCCGCCGGCCGAGCTGCTCGCCGCGTCGGACGCCACACGCGCCGCCACCTTCTTCCTCCGTCCGCCAGGGCAGAGCTCGCGCCGCCGCCGCCGCGCCCGCCGCCCAGCGCGCCGCCCTCACCCGCCGCCCGGCCCGCGCCCGCGCCGCCGCGCGCGGGGGTAGAGAGCCCCGCCGGCGCCGGCGCCGCGCGGGCTTTGCCCGGCGACGCCTTCTGGCGGCGGCGAGGGGAAGGGGAGGAGAGGAGGGGGGTCGGGGAGGGGCGCCGCCGGGGGAGCCCTCGCGTCGCTCGCGGGAGCAACCGAGAGGCTCAAGCTGTTCGATGTCAAACGAAAGAAGGGGCGCACGGATGGGAGCATATTGAGGGAGCAGGCAAGCCCCGTCCAGCATGTGGACGACCATGTTATCCATGCATACGCAAACGTATAACATATTTGGGCCACATTTACGTCTCGATGGACGGATCGAACACTATGCGTCAGGCCGCTGGAAGAGGGTACGGACACATTTTCGATTCGCAAACGAAGCGTCGCCCCGTCCCGTTGGAGATGCCAGGTGCCCTAAAGAAAGCCACGGGCACGAGCATGCTCCATTGCTCCTCAGCATTTTACCTTGGAAAAAGTCTATTCTAAACCCTAAACTTATAGAGGTTGGGCGAAATGAACCCCGAAGTACAAATCCCTGTCGTTTGTACCCTGAACTAACCAATCCCGGTCTAAACTAAACCCTGAACCAGTTGGTGATATAAAATATATTTATTTCAAATCCTAATCTCACTTACAACATTGGCCCACAGGTCATAACTGTCTTCTACATGTTCCCAATCTCTCTGACTTTCCTTCCATCGCATGAGCACGGACGACCACGAGGCCGCACGAAGCCGATGCGCACCACCCGTCGGGCGGAGGCCGCCGCCGCTATCCCTCCCGCACAGGCGCGAGGCCGAGCGCCTTCGCTGCTCCACCGCCGGGCGGAGGCCACCGCCGCTACCCCTCCCGCTGTCCCGCACAGGCGTGAGGCAGAGCGCCGCCGTTTCTCATCTGCTCCGGGCAGAGGCCACGGCCACAGCTCCTCCCGCAAGGGCGCGGGGACGAGCGCCGCCACAGCTCATCCCCTCCACAGCCACAGCTCATCCCCTCCGGGCAGAGGCCACAGCCGCTGCCTGCACATGCACGGGTCCGGGCGCCTCAGCTGCTCATCCCCACCAACGCCCCTGCGTTCACGCCACCGCCCCCAGAATCCTCTCGATGGCGCGGGTAGAGCCGGGTGCGAGGACCACCCTGCCACTCCTCTGCCGAACCTAGCGGCCGACCTAGGTGGCCGGCGGCCTGCCGAACCAGAGCAAGTCGTCGATCCCCGTCCCTCCCAGCGCGGCTGTTCCTTTCCAGCAATTTTTTTTTATCAGGTGAGGGAGAGAGAAAATGAATCTAACATGCGGGTCCATATAGTCAGTGACACCATAGATATTCCTGGCCGGGATAATTTCTCTTCCCGGTGTGCCAAACATCCTGAGGTTCAATTTAGACCGGGATTGGTTAGTTTAGGGTACAAACGACAGGGATTCGAAGTTCGGGGTTTATTTTGCCAAACCCCTACAAATTCAGGGTTTAGAATAGACTTTTTCCTTTTACCTTCCAAAGGCAAGCGATTCGTTGCTCATGTCCTGGTGTCCCACTCGCCACCAGCGGCAGCCCCAGATGTCGCCGGAGCTGCACGTCCATCTCTCAGGAAAAAAAAAAGACTCCCCATCGGCTGAGAGCCGTGCGAACCTGGTCCGGTGGGGCGATATTTAAATGCTGGACGTTGATCGGAGCCCCGGCCGCTTCCGAACGGGCGGTGACCGGTGGAAAGTAAAGGCGGTGGACGGAGGATGGCAGGCAAGCGTCGCCGTCGGTGCGGCCGCTTTCGGGGACAAATGGCGGGCCGATCAAGTTAGGCGGCGTCGCACGGCGCGGCACGGCATCAGCATCAGCATCGGCGTCCACTCCCACTCCCGGTGGTGGACGGAGCAAAGTCGTCCAGGCGTCCAATGACTCATCTCCCTCCAGAACATACCACCAGACCAGCCTTCTTCCTCCCGCGCGAACGGTCCAAGCACGTGCCGCCCCTCTCCCTCAGCTACACGCACACCGCCATTGTCGCTCTGTGCGTCTTCTTCAGATGGACGCCGAAAATGTCACCGGCCAATCCCCTGCGGCAACCGCATTAATGGGTGGCGGGCTCTGTACTGGGCGTCAGAGGACTGCCACTGCGAGTGAATGAATGGCGAGCGGCATGGTTCAGCCGTGCCCTGCATAGCTCTGCAGCATTGGGAACACCAGGACAAGACTGCATAACTGAGAGCAGCATTTCTTATTTCTTGGCCCCTGCACATACTGCCACTGCCCCCCTGCAGTCCTGCTCCACATCTGGGATACACATCTTCTATGTACATCTACGATCTACCATGTGGAGGTTATATATTACAAATTCAAAAGAGTAGCTTAGCTTAGTCGTCGTCGTTACTGATACTAGCTAGCTATAGCTCAACTGTAGCTAAAATTTGAAACTGAAAGTAAAACAAGCTATTGCAGAATCTCCCCCCTGCACTATTACGCCGGCCGGCGGCCGACCTCGAAGCGCAGCACACGGCTCGCCGTTCAGGGCGCGCAGTTATTACCTTCTTGGCTATGTCATGTCTAGTGTATACAGTATGCTACAGAGTGTTGATGACCAGGGCCGGCAGACACGAGCGCGCTTCGCCACGCGCGCCGTCCTAGAGCTCCACGATGAGGCTGCCGAACGGCGACCGGTGCGGGACGCCCTTCCGGCGCTTGCTGCCGGTGCGGCAGCTGCTGGAGGCGGCTGGCGGGGTGGACGGCGTGAAGCTCTGCACCACGCTGCTCTTGTCGCTGCTGCCGCCGCCGCTGGTGCTGGTGCACGAGTGCTCCGACTCTGACCGCGTGTCCTTCAGCGCCGCCCTCTTCTTCTTCTTCCTGCCGCCGCTGCCGCCGCTGCTGCTCTGTTTCTTCCTCGGCCGGTAGCCGCCAGAAGTGCCCACAATCTGCGGAACAAACACAAGATGTCCATCGTGTTCGTTACAAACTTGCAATGCGCCTAGCTAGGCCGGGCATTGGACCGACGGTGTGACTAATGGAATCCAAGGATTCGTGCGCGCGCGCGGCACATACGTACCTTGCACCCGAGGGAGCAGAATCGGAAGGTGTCGAGGAGGCTGCGCTCGCAGACCTCGCAGGTGTTGGTGACGCCCTTGCCGGGCCTCGGCTGCGGCCGCTCGTTCAGGAACACCACGCGCGCGCTGTTGATGACGTACGTCTGCACGCCGCCGATGTCCAGCACCCGCTGGATCTCCGACGCCCGGACCACGTCGTGGTACGACGACCGCCGCACCTGGATGGCGTGGTGGCCGCGGTGGCCGGCGAGGCACAGCGGGCACAGCGCGCCGTTGGCGCAGTCCAGGCAGTACATGTTGCACTCGCTCTTGTGCGCGTCCGCCGCGTGGACCCTGCATTGCACGAAGAAGCTCGTCGCCAGCAGCGGCTTCAGCCACGGCGGCCACCTCTGGTTCCCCGCCGCCGCCTCCTCCTCGCACTCCGCTCCTCCCTGCACATTCAGTCCGGCGCCACCATTAGTTATCAATCGAGAACCAAGGAAACAGCAGAGCAGGAGAAGAAACATCTGCAAATCAAATCGGCTAGCTAGCTACTTACCTTGTCGCCGCTGCTCTTCAGTGCCAGAGGGGACGCATGGTCTATTGCCATCTCGAGCTGGCCGCTGAAACGAGGAGAATGTGGATGCGAGAGAGCAGCTAGCTAGAGACGAGGAAGAAGGAGAGAGGCTTTGAGGAAAGCAGTTCGCCGGCACAGGAGTGTGACGGCTTTGTAGACCGGAGAAAAGTAGTGCGACACAGGTGGAAGGTAAACAAATGGGAGCGATGAAGACTCGGCGAGCATTTGATAGTGAGCTCTCGGGCTCGTTCTTATCGACTGGTCAAGGGTCAGGGCCGTTTCGCACTGGGCAAACACATGTATATGACCGATTGAATTGGAAACGCTATACCAGTGAGATTTTAGCTCTACGCCTCGTCAGAAAGAAGATTTTTGGATTCTAGTAGTAGAAAACTCTGAACATAGTTGAAAGAGAAAACTGCACTCCCAAAATTTGTTTGTTGTCTATAATCGCAATGCTTTACCTATGAATGTAAATAAAAAAATTGCAATTCAATACATAAATAAGTTCATCACAATACAACCAATAAACAAATAAGTTCAAATACTATTACAAGTTCAAACAAATAGCATAGTTCATCACAACACAACCATCAAAAAATAGGATTACCAAACGAAGCACTTGTTCCTACGTATTTTCCAATTCTCCTCAACCAAGTCATCCTGGAGTCGGGTATGCATCTCACGGTTCTCAATCAAATGAAACCTCTAGATTCTAGCTTCATCTCTTCTATTTGGTTGAATTCTTCTTCGCATACACTCATAAACATATGGCAATTGTTAGCCACACTCGTCTTCAAAAATCATGTTATGCATAATTATAGGGGTTGTCATGATTCTTTTGAAAGTTTTTCCATCCCAGAACTTGGGTGGTCCTTGCACAATCGCAAACCGAGATTGCAAAACTCCAAAACCCTGCTCCACATCTTTCCTACATGCAGCTTGCATTGGTGGGGGCTCTGGGTGCCAGGGCGGCGGCCCTGGGCGGGTGTGCACGGCGTCGGCCCTGCGGCGGGCGGAGGCCGTGGTTGCGTGCTGGCCGTCGTTCTCGGCCGCGCGGGCGGCGAGGCGACGGAGGTTGAGGGTCGCGGCACCGGTCTGCGCCGTCGGCCCGGTTGCCAGAGCTGAAGATGAAGCCTCCTCTTCCTCGTGTTGTTCTTCCCCTGCCAGATCTGGAGCTCGGTGGTTCCGGCCGCCGGATTTAGGTGTTGGGCAGAGGGTGGTGTTGGCTGGTGGTACCGGGGGAAACCTTTGGGCAACCACGACGAGGACGACGCCGCCGGCGCCGCGCTCCTTCTTGAAGGCCTCGTCGAGGTACCACTCTCACTACCCTCCTCTGCGTGGGCGAAAGCCTGGTGTTTTCCTTGCGGACTGCGGCGGCGTTGCGACGTCGGACCCCTTCCTGAAGGCCCCGTCTTGGGAACTGCAGAGGTGGGTGAACAACGGCGGTTTGAGGTGGCCGTGGCGACTCGCTCTGTTCGGCGAAGCCTTTTCCCCGTGTTGACTGGTAGGTGCCAGGTTTGATGCCCAGCTTCTCCATTGCCCCTGCTTGCCGGTGGCGACGCCCTCGAGCCTGGGTGAAAGGGGAAAGGGTTCCCCTTTACGGCAGTAGCGACGCTGGGTTGGCGAGCGGCCATGCCTTGGTGGTCCTGTTCATCCGTGGGGGTTGGCTTTGCCCTCTTCCGTCGTTTCTTCTTCGCTGCGTCTTCTTCCTGTAGCTCCGGTTTGATGTGGTGGTTGCTCCGGCCATGGTGGTGGTCTCGGTGAAGTTCCCTCCCGTCTCTGATGGCGTTCCCTTTTGTCAGTCTAGCTCCCTCTATTTCGCTGTGTTCTTGGGGAAGTCCTTCGCCTCCCGACGGTACGGTGCCCTTCGATCCAGGGCGAGGGACAAGGGGTCTCTTTCCGGAGGTGGAGACGGTGGAGGCTGGATCTAGATTTGCCTAGTGGGTGCGGACGACGACACGGTCCGGTGGCCTCCCCAAGCTCTCGCTGCCTTCCTGGTGCTCTCCTCGATGTCTAGCTGTGGTGTAGGCGTTCCAAGTGGTGTTCTTGTTTCGATCTTTAGTTTGCTTGTGTTGCCTGTTCCTGTGAGTTGTTTGTAAGCACGTTTGTATCTGCCGGTGGTGGCTTTATTAATTTAAAGCTGGGCTAAGGCCTTATGTTTAAAAAGAGAAGTGAGCATTCTTTTACCTCGGGGGTTTGACATTAGCTTCATAAATGTTGCCCACTGAAGGTCGTTTCCATGAGGAAGATAATATATGTTCATTAACCATGAAGTCAACAGGGGGGCCTTTCGAGCTAAGCTGGTAAAGAGTGTTGAATGATTCAATACATTGTTATGATTGTAAGATCCCAAGAGACCAAAGAAGCCTAGCAAATACATAGCTCTTTATCTACAACAACTTCTAGAATAATTGTAGGATCATGCACATGGACGATGAATTGTCCATGCCAAGAAGTAGGAAAATTCTTACACCGCCAATGCATACAGTCAACAGAACCAAACATGTCAAAGAAACCCCTAACTTTGTTGATTGCTAGAAGCATTTGGGTGTCACTCTCATAGTCTCATTTGGTCCATACAAATACTCCTCGCCAAAAATTGCAACGAAAGCTTTTGCAGAAAGGCGCAAACTCTTGAGAACCATGCTCTCGCTAGGGCTGAACATAAAACTAGAAACTCAATAAACTAAATGAGCATTCGTCTGTCCGACTCGTTTAGCTCGGCTCGTTATAGTAACAAACAGAACTAACCAGTGATTTTACCTCGATATCCTTAACAAGCTACACAAGTAATCTAGCGAGCCTCCCGAGCAACTCGTTGATTCGAATCCCATCTAAATAACAAAGTTGAAACAAACAAAACAACACAAAGCCCCATTCCAACTATCCCAAACTCTGAGGATCCTAGTCGAGCGCTGCGTAAGTACGTCGTATGAATCCTCTTTGACTTCCTTCTCGTCAATCGCCTCCTCGGTTCCTCTCACTTCAAGTACAAAATACTATATATTATTTAGTCTCTTAGCCATTATTTTCTTAATGATCTTGACGAGGAGCTCGTGAGCACTCGTGAGAACATAACGAACAGAGCCAAGCAATGATTTCAGCTCATTATTCTTAACGAGCTTAATAATCTGAGCCATAACAATCATGAACTTAACAAGCCTAGCCGTAATGACTCGAGCAGCTCGTTAGTCTAGCCCTAGCTCTCTCCCATTCCCACATTGTCATCAATCAAATCATCAAGAATACCGTAAGCCATCATCGATCCTCAAAGTGACTAAAGTATGTTTGATGGTATACCACATTAGGGTTGACGTAGTCCGTCATGAACATGTTGTGCGCAGGGAGCAGCTCCGTTTGCGGTTGATCACTTGATGACCCAAGCTTGATCCACCGTGTTTCTTCTTCGTTTGTCTCCGCTTGGATCAACCCCATCACCGCCGCAATCCCCTCATCATGAACTCCTCATACAACGACGAATCGTCGATTTTTTTTGCCAAAGAAAATTTTCCTACCAAAAATAATTAGCTAGCAACGGCAAAACGTCGAAATGCCGCGGGCGACGGAGGTGGCGCGACACCTTGATGATGTAGCAATCAGGGAGGGGTTGTGCGTACCTATGTGGGCATCGGAAGATGCCGCGCGTGGTGGCCAAGCTCAACCGCGGACGTGGCGTTGCGACGGAGCTCCCACGTGACCTCTCCGAGCGTCCAGAGACAGATCCAGAGGACGGCTGGAGGAGGGGATCTGTTCGGTTAATCCCCACCCCAAATAGATTGAAGTGTACTGGGGAGTATTGATGAGAATTTTAACTTGGATAGGATCTGGTACCCCTCGATACACCTCAAACCCATAGATTTTGTTGATTGAACTGGAAACCCCATACAAGTCTGAAATGTTAGCACACTAGTAGTACCACTGAACTCGTCTTTGCAGGCACTTTTCGCGTTGGAAACAGCACTTGGTGCATCCACGATTCTCATGGATATTCCATCGAAATTGCGGCACGCCTATGTTCGAGCTCCCACATAATCGGTAGCAGAACAGCGAGCCCACGTTTTCTCCTCCTCCTCAAATCAAAAGTGCAAACCCAAAAGTTACCACTAACGAACGCCGGCCATTGCCGCACCAAGCGTGTCACCCATTGGTGACTCACTCCCGCACCATTCTTCCCAGATCAGGCACCAAAGCAAGTGGATCAAAAGGAGGACCGGAACCGGATGCGTCGTCACCCGTGCGACTGCCTACACCGCCATATCCTCCCCGCATATACTAGCATATCTTCTCCATCGATGCTCGCCCGTGTTCTGGAAGCAGCCTTTTTTCTAGTGGCCGAACTTGTCTCGTGCATGGCCTCGACCCGACCGGCGATGATGGAAGCGAAGCGAACCACCCATCGCATCCCCGGATTCCGAGCGGTCCGTTTCATTGACCGTACGTGATGTCTTCTGCCGTCACCGATTCGGGCATCGTGGTTCGGTCACCCACTCCCGTAACCTCCCCAACTATCGCGCTACTGCCTACTCTCACGTTGCTGATTGGTGCTTCAGTGTCGTGTGCACTGCACCCTGATCCGTACCATCGATGGTTGTAACGCTTGCTTGCTTCCCGGGCACACGTTTTGTGCATTGTGTTGTGCGTGTGCTGCCTGATCATCACGGGTTTAAGGTGCAAAACATCGTGACTGATCACTGTCAGTGTAATTAAGGTCACGGCAAGAAAAACAAAGTCCGAATACACCGTGGGTGGCGCAGCGGTTGTACATCGCGTCGCCTGCTTGGAGCCGGTCGTGATCTGCTCGCCGGTGGTGACGACTGACGAGCAGGCTACGGTTTACGGACCAGTCCTCAATGGGACACCATATTTGTAGTAGCCAGCTCTCTTCCGTTCCGTCCATCCAGCTTTTTCTTCCGAGCCGAGTCCATCCTCTGGACGTTGCTTGAAGCATCACGGCACATAGACATGGCCGAATTTCCGATGAAGTTTTCTGTAAGGTGGCAGTTCCCTTGTTTACCGGTTTGACCCGCGAAACTGCGTGTGACCATGCGCAATGTGCCAATTATTTGCCTCAAATTTGTGACCTAAGGGTTTCTTAAGCTGTCTGACCTATTTTACACACCAAACCGAATGTATCTGTATCGATCCGTTTAAGTTGGACTGCCGCCTTGAAAATGGCCGTTCAACCACCTTATCTGTTTGGGTGATTGGGTCGAGCGC
The DNA here is from genome assembly GCA_030979885.1 of Lolium multiflorum. Lineage (NCBI taxonomy): Eukaryota > Viridiplantae > Streptophyta > Magnoliopsida > Poales > Poaceae > Lolium > Lolium multiflorum. The sequence goes on from CM061752.1 coordinate 179,855,944, forward strand.
AATCCCAGCGGCCTGATGCATTTGGTCTATCATCACTAGCTAGTGCTAAATATTTTACTTCCTCCGTTCTCTTTTAATTGACTCAAATTTAGTACAAAGTTGTACTAAATCCGAGTCAATTAAAAATGACCGGAGGGAGTATTTCCCTATTTCACCCAATTAACCAAACACATGAGAAAAAAATGTTGCAACCAAATTAATTTGAATAGTATCTATCTAAATAAACAACATATATAGTTCACAATAAAAGAAATAAAAGGAGATGCAGCGACTATACTCGGATGCCACTTATACTCAGTCAAATCCGTTTGAAGTTGATGGGGAATGTGGCGATCACATATCACTTATGGTAAGAGGTGAAGCCAAGCTTAACGACGTCACCGGGCCTGTATCTGAAGTATGGGTTGTACGTCGAACAGAATAGTTAAGAACACCCTTCTTGACCTCCGAAAGCGACATGAAATTTATGCTCTAGGTAGATTGGAGTGGTGGGGTGGAAGTAGTTCATGTAGAGTCGGTAGTGACCAGCTTGTCAGTTGCGCTTGTGATTGCCCATGTGTGGCCTTGTCGAGCCCCTCTGCATAGGTATCTACCTATAGGTGTGCTCGTGGATGAGGGTGGGCGCGGCTATCATGAATTCATATAACGCGTCCTACGATGTGTAGATGATGTTCTTGTAGAAAAACTCAATCGACTTACTCAGGTTCATATGTTCAAAGCACAATACGGATGTGTCAATTGCCAATATCCTTGACAAATGGCCGAAAATGCTCCAGATTTGTACCCCAAACTTAGCCGCACAAATGGTCGAACAAGTCTAGGGCTTCGATCCTACTGGGCGGTGCCAAGGCGGCGGGCGGCGAATAGGGACCAGGTGTCGCTGCCGTCTTGTGTGTGCGAGGCCACCGGAAGAGGCAACAGCGTCACGTCAGGGTTGTGTCGCAGGGAAGGGGCACGCCCTTCGTGGCGACTGGTTTATGTGCCACTGTCGGGCGGGTCATGAAATGTAGACGAGGGAGATTGTGCTGACGCATTCCTACCCAACTTTAGGATCACCACAGACATGCTGGTTCGTTTTCGTCGGGTTGGTGGGCTATGATTTTGGTGTCCCGTGTCGACGGGACCAAAATTACAACTGAGATGTTCGTTTGTGTTAGATCGCGGAAAATGTTCTAATAATGATATACCTTGTCTGAAAACTAACCTAGCATAGGTGACTGAATAACTAAACATATTTTTGAAAATTTCCCCGAACTCTTTGGCGTTTTTGATGCAGCAGCAGCTCATCGCCAACTCTGCATCTCTGCAAGAGTGTCCACAGTGGTGGTGGCTCAGATCATCCACTGCAATCTAATTTCAGTGGGATGGCGCATTGTCATCCCCAGTTCGGGCAGCACATTCAAAGCGGATGCATGCATGCATCACATCTGCATGCTCACCAGTCACCATACACTGCCGTGCTTCAGTTCCTGATTCCTGCGGCGCTAAGTCATTCCGCAACCGTCTAGAAAACAGAACAGTATTCTCGGTAGCGTACCCTTCTTCTCCGCATCGATCTTACCCGAATGATCCGTCTAGGAAGATGCGCTTTTCCGCGCTTTTCTCGGTTCTGAATGCGTCGTCATGAGCTCCTGTACAACAAAAGAATCACCAGTGCAATCGCCCGGTGCGTGCGGACTGTGGCTGCATGTTTCTCTGGAAATGCCGTTCCTGTACAACAAAAGAATCACCAGTGCAATCGCCCGCGATGAAAGAAGAGAGGATAGCAGACCAGTGCAATCCATCATACTGTATAAGTAAGCAAACAAACGATTTCGTAGGCATTGCGTGCTGCTGCAATTTCCATGGCGGCTAGAGCTGCCGAGCAACGCGGAACCGGTCGCGTGCGCACGACAGGGTCGCCGCTTTGTTCAGTCATCAGCTGAATTGTGTGGTACATCTACTAAGGACGGTCAGTACTATACTCGCTACTACGTCGCGATCCTATTGTGGCCGTCACAGCGCGGTATTGTTCGGCCAGCACCCAGGAGGAAAATGGAAAGAACCTGAAGGGAATAGCGAGTTTTGTGAACCATCGGCTGCTAGCTGTCTATCTGACGCTATGGATACAAATAAGATAAATGAGTCGGACCGAGACGTGTACGACGGCGAGGATGATTGCTCCCGAAATGGGTATTCTAACATGGGCTCTCTGCCGGCTCGACACGTCTGGTCCTGATCCTCCGATTATGTCACGTTCTGTTACCGGATGAAGCTCTCGCGTTCAGAGGTTCACTGTAGGGCTGTAGCTCCCTGGAATAGTGTGGAGGGGAGGCCCCGATAGAACAAGGCGAGTTTCAGGTCTGCTCGTTCCAGATCTGCACGTGTTTTTACCTTGTGACGTTGGAATGTTGCCATGAATCACCGATGGTCACACGTTTAAGTAATCTGCAGGTCTAGCAAGATTTCACCGTGGATACGAGCACCTCCAAGGACTGAACAGACCTTTTATAAAAAAAAAAGGAGTAAAGATGGAGAGTCTTGCCTTCGTGGGCCGTCGGCCACACAATCGCCTTTCGGTCACCTACTCACCACAATACTCATGGCCCACTTTAAACAAGGTGTTCTTGGGCTTTGAAACTGTAATACCGGCAACTCTTATTTACCGCTCAGCGCGGGCATATGTGGCGTCAAGGAATATGTAGTGGGCCTGTCCTGTTATATCTGGTACGTAGCTTCTCTACCTCCTGCAAGCATCGATCCAAAGCTACAACGCACTGCAAGCATTGATCCAAAGCTAAAAGGTGTAAAAACAACATAATCTGGCCTTCCTGCAGATCTCATTCCCATGTCGTCGCAAACGAACACAGACAAAAGGAAATCGAGGCCCTCCCATAATCCTCGTTGTAGGTGGCATCCATCCATGAGGCCTTGCATAACCCTCTCGGATCATCAGCTTCGGTTTGTCACTTCGAGTTTTATTTACTGTATTTCTGAGCTGGTTTTTCTTCAACATTCCCCGTGTGTTAATCATATTGCGAAGTCCGTAGACCACATTCGTAAGCATTTCTGGCATTAGCAACACCCGTCTTCGATCCGCAAGATTGTGTCATCGGCATGTTGGAGAACAACAATTTCACCAACAACTAGATGTGGACCAAACCAGATATGACACCCTCCTCCTTAGCTTTTCTAAAGGATCTACAGTACAAAAGAAGCCTGGTGACCGAATGTATACGTGAGCACGCATCCGTTGGTTGACACGTGTCACAGCTAGCAATCTCCTGTTATCATCATTTTTGGGTTGGCAAACCACATCATCACTAACAACACTTCCAAATCACGTATCCAAAGCTTTCGCTAATGATTGGCGCTACAAATAATTGAAACGCGGAACCCGCAACCCATGACAAGTACGCTTAGCGATGGATAAGACAATGTTAATGCAACAGATCCAACTAACGAGAACCGGATCTCAAAGCAGATCGTGCGACATCTAGAGGGTGCTCACATATACACCTAGTCACCAAATCCCCTCTCATCTATAGTAACATCACCTAAAGCGTTCTCCAAAGCGATTTATGGCGCGTCCGATATTTAACCTCCCCCAGCCGCGCGTCCAAAAGGCCGATTCAATCCGGCACGACCATGCATAGTGTTCGGCGCCTCCTGCCCATCCCCAATACACAGGGGTCATATCGGGGTCGCTAGACGCAACGCGAGGGTAACGTGGAGAGTGGCATGCTAGCTATGTCATCCACACATAACCGAAGAGCCGCAACTTTTTCTTAATGGCGGCGATGATTTCCAAGGCGGAGGCAGGCAAGACGTCACGTCGGCGCTGCCCCTCTCCCATGCATCGCCGCCGCCTGCCCTTTCCTCTCATCTTCTCTAAAGAAAAGCATCCCTATTCATTAATTCCTTTTGTTGCTCCTCTAAAGAAAAGCAGTTTCTAGAACCCCCCTATACTTAGCCTCTAAGCCTTTGTTTTGTTGCAAACGCTGAACCTAAATAATTCATTATTACAAACCAAATTCATAAACGTAACAAATTTAAAGTGTTCAAAATCAAAACACCAAATCTCATATGAATTAAAGAGAATAATAGCAGCAGAACTCCAAAAACGTTGGATGAACGGAAAATTATTGAAGAAATACTCCAAAAACATCTTAGTAGTTGGAAAGAAAAATTATTACCTCTTGGAGGAATGTTAGTTCTCATAAATTCAGTACTTACGAATATGGTACCACGAATATGGTACCGTATATGATTTTTTTCTTCCGGTTGCCCAAAATAGTCTAGATTGGACTATTTGCGATTAAGATTATTTTGGCAAGGAGATAGTGAGAAGAAAAAATACCAGTTGAGAAAATGAAGTGTTGTGTGCCGTCCAAAAGATCAAGGTGGAATTGGTGTTCATGATGTTGAAGTTAAGAACAGGGCCTTGCTAGGTAAATGGCTGACCAGGTTGTTAAGGGAGGATGGGATTTGGCAACAACTACTGCGAAAAAAGTATGTAGGCTCAAAGGCTATCGCTCAGGTTATTTGGAAACCAGGTGATTCACGTTTTTGTGCTGGCATTATGGCAACTAAGAAACACTTTTTCTAATTTGTTCTTTCTCCATTAGGAACGGGGCGGATATACGGTTTTGGAAGGATAGATGGTTGGAAACAATCACTTTTCGCGAACAGTATCTAGCTTTGTACAATATTGTTTGCCATAAAGGGGATACCTTGCAGAAGGTGATGGAATCTTCTCCCCCCTCTATGACATTCAGACGTGATATTATTGGCCTCCCGACTAGATGCTTGGAACGAACTGGTTCAGCGGTTAGATTCAATCAAGTTGGTTTAGGGGACTGATGAATTCCCTTGGATTCTCACCAAGAATGGTGTATTCTCGGTAAGCTCCATGTACGAAGCATTATGCATACCAACTCAACCGGTCGTAAATAATAAATCCATCTGGAAGATGAAGATACCTATGAAAACAAAGTTATTTGCATGATACCTTCGTCGAGGTGTGATTCTTACTAAATATAAACTTGTAAAACTCAACTGGCAGGTTTGTACAAAATGTGTGTTCTATGACAAATAAGAGATAATAAAACACATTTTCTTCAATTGCCGGGTTGCTAGATCTATATGGTCAACCACTCAGATAGGTTCTACCTTGTACCCACCTCGTAGTATTGCAAACATTGTTGCCAATTGGCTAAATGTGGTGAATTCTAGGTACAAAATAATTATCAAAGTGGGAGCGATTGCGGTTGCATGGCCGCTTTGGCTACACAGAAATGACAAGGTTTTTTGTAACAAAAATTCTTTTATCATGCAGGTCATTTACCGGTGTACAGCTTTGATCCGTTCATGGTCGCTACTTGAGCGCTTGGAGGATCGCGACCTCTTTACGGAGATGTCTACATAGTTGGAGAATACGGCTAAAGGAGTTTATTTCCCAACATGGATATGTGCATAGTCGTAAGATCGAAGCCAATAGAGTTTCAGACTAGTTGGCTTTTTTTCCTTCCGCTTTCACATTCTTTATGCTTGATACTAGACTCTTGAACGGTTGTGTGCATCCTAGTTATGCAGAGACTAAGTGTAATGCTTAAAATATTTTAAGTAATAAAGCGTCTTTTATCGAAAAAAAAATAGCAGCACAACTAGGATTCGTGTGGACATCGCCAGTGATGCTCAACAAGAACATCTTTGTTATGGATGGTTAGGTGCATTTCAAGGAATTTCTGAATCATGTATCTTTTCCAATGCCGACATAATCATCAATGGTGTCGGTTGAACACCCATAGGCAAGCACACAAACAACCGCGACACACTTCATCAATGGGCTTGCACCCATCTCCCCCTATGCACTCCTCTGAAGCTTAAAACAATCGCATTACTTCTCTACGACTCATGCAATTGTGTGAGAAACAAACTCTTGTGAATCTGAAACTGGTGCCGAAAATACTTCTCCGGATAGGTTGCATTGGCGGTTGAAACTTGAAACAACCTCTCATGAGCTTGGCAAGCCCCTCCACTCTATCTAGGTCAATGTACAGATGGCGGAACTTGGATCCTAGCCTCGGCCGCCAAAAATCCTCGCTCAAAATCATCAACATAGCCATTTCCAAATCGTCATCTTCTTCCTCCTCCTCCTCCTTCGACGACGAGGACGACGAAGAGTCGTCAAAGATCATCTCACTCAACCTCTTCATCTACAGACAAAAATCTTTGTTGAAGCGGCCGGTTGCAAAGAAATTGATAAACAACCAAAAAAAAATTCACCTAGTTATTTCGTCGGACACCTCGGTGGTGGAGGAAGGTGGGAATTGCGGCCAACGGAGTTGATACGACACGGAAGGGTGAGAAGACCGCCGAGGCTGCACGATGACCGGATGACGACGTAGAGGTAGTGGAACAGAAATCTTGCCGGCCGCTCGCTGTTGTCGTGGCCGGATACTCCTCGTCGAGAAAAAAAAGGCTTGCGGCCTCGCTTCCGGCGACGCCTATCTTCGTGACAGTCGAATTAAAAGGTCCACATCTTCCATCGGCGTCGCTTTTAGAAAAACCATGCTCGCTGCAGTCGGAAGCGACCACGAATCGACGGGGGAATCAAAACGGTTGCGGCCTGACTCCGGCACGATTTCAGCGACGGCAGGCACCAGCAAGCTCCGCGGAGTGCGGGAGGAGAGCGTAGAAGGGTGTTGTCTTGCGGCGAAGACAATAGGTGGTCGGCGTAGTGAACGCCGACGGTGATATGCGGCAAAGGTGTGAACGCGGGTGGGAGACGAATCTTCTTTGCTCGCCAAGTCGCGGCCGAGCAAAGGTAGGCGCCGCGGAGGCGGACTCCTAAAAAATTTGCTCCCCTAAACGTTTTGACAATTAGAGGACGAAAACGAAATCTTTTGCTCCTAATACGTTTGAGGAGTTTCAGCTAGTGATGCTCTTACTGCCACCAAAAAAACAAACTCTATCTCCGTCTAGAGTTTTTTCTTGGCAGGATTTACACAGGTCTATGCAGTTTTGGAGTTCAAGTATGTACGACAACCCACCCTCGGAACTAAGATACTACACTTACTACCTGCCGTGATAGTTTAGACATCTTATTATTCGTTGAACTGTACCCTGTAGAAATGTTGTTCTGGCACTACAATTTGTTCAGAACTCGACAGTTGACAGAATTGCAGTTCCTGCTTGCCGAACGCATCTATGCTTCTAGAGACCGAAGAAGGGCTGCAACGTTATCTGTCACTTAGCAAACATGAAGCCGAAAACTGAAAGTATGATGGCAACTTCCGGGAGTAGAATATGCCTAGCTTTTTCATAGGCTGAATTTCCATGTGCCCGGATTATACATTTATATGCTCTATGACATCTTTCTCTTAACTACACAGAAGAAAATTCTCCAGACAAGTTTACACAGAAAATTCTCTATGACATCTTTCTCTTAACTATGAGTACTGCTCGTGCCAGTTACAGCTGCCATATTAGTTCCCAACTACAAGTGTCGCTAGCAAATGATTCTGTCAGACTGAAACTAATTCAGAATTCAGTGGCTTCAGCTGTAAACGCATGCTGCATGCGCTACTCTACTCGTGAGCAGATCAGATGGCTTTGTTGAGAGCAGTGCCAATACAACAATACGTAACTGTCCAACCATGAGCTCCTAGCCTCCTACAACGAAACGAGCATGGGCTTCGTTGATAGCAGTGCCAATGCTTGACTGTTCGAGCCTGGGCTCACGAGAAGAGTCTAGAAGAGCAAGATGAAAATGACTCCTACAAGGAAACGAGACGTTATCCAAAGAGCATATGCCTTGGTACGCTCTCTCACGGCCAGTGACTGCTCCATCTACTGCACCAAATGACTAGTGCTAGCGAGTTTTAGGGGGGGAAATCCCACAATACCCGGTACTTGACGGACGACTCGTAGAGGAGAGTAGCAAGATGATAAGATAGTTTAGTAGCGCGAGAGTCCACGGCCATCACATCAAATTATAACTAAGCTACACGGGGATGCATTGTATACATCACCCTATAGAGGATAAGAAAGTTTATTCGTATTCGATGCATCCTTGCACATAATGCAACTCGGGCTTCATCTATTTAAAGCGCTTGCTTCCTTTCTCCAGGAAACCACAAAACATTATTTCTCCTCTAGGTACAATACTCTCAGCTCACACATCTGCACCCAGTTGTAGTCGATAATCATAGCAATGGCCTCCACCAACAGCTGGACCCTGGAGCTTGAGTCGAAGGTGGCCGCGTCGCGCAAGTTTCGCGCCTGCGTCATGGACTGGCACAATCTGGCACCCAAGCTCGCCCCACACATCTTCGACAGCGCCCACCATGCTGAAGGAGATGGCGGCATCGGCAGCGTTAGGCACTACAACTGCAACTCAGGTACGCATACCACACATAAGACATGCATTCATGTTGCCTGCTGTCTGGCACACATGTTCAAACCATAACACGCAATTGATGGTGCAGCCATGCCCTTCAACGTCATGAAGAAGAAGGTCGAGTTCCTCGATGTGGACAAGTGCGAGTGCAAATACACCATCGAGTGTGACGGCACTGAGACGGCCACATTTAACGTCAAGGTGAAGCCAACGGCCAACGGTGGGAGTGTGGCCAAGGTGGAATGCACGTACAAGGGCGTGGAGGGGAAGGACAAGATGCTCAAGGCTAAGGACTCTGTCGCTGAGATGTTCAACACTGCCGAGGCCTACCTCATCGCCAACCCAGACGCATACAACTAATTCAATAAAGAGGGATCATACATAATAATGATGCTTTCTCTTCAATCGAATAAAACTGCTCCAACCTCGAGGTGGTATGACAGATCAAGCCAGGTGTGGATTAATTAAGTTAAAAATACCTCAAGTATTTGTAACCGTGAAATAAATAATGGTTTAAAGAAAATGGCCTGTTGGTTTGTATGAAGTTGCTGTCACTTGCTTATGTATCTTCCTCATGGTTCGCACAAGAATAAAAGGAAGTATGTGAAATACATGACACTCTTATTTGGAATTGGTAGCTTTTTCCAGCCATAAAGTTAGCAATATACAGAAAATGCACGGGCTCTTCAGTTGATTAAAAACAACACTTCCAAGAATGAGAAAGAATAGTCAAGACCTAGAAAGACCAACACAAGATCATCAACTAAGCAAAAAAAGGTGTTAATTGTTAAATATGGATTAAGGGCATGTACAACGAGGGGAGCTTAGAGCCGGCGCCAGGATCTTAATCCCATTCAATGGGCAGTTATACTTGAAAATCCTAGCGTTAGGCTGCATCGACTCAAAAAGAGGAGGCGGGCTCTTACTTCATTTTCTCATGTACGACGCGAAACGCTAGCTGCCGTTAGCATCCAGCGTTGGGGAAAACAGACGCTTCATTGATCTGATTTTTTTTTTCTCTCTAAGAGCCTGGATAAGAGCTCCCGATTGGACATGCCCTAAGCCATATAAATTCACTCTTCTTCCTTGCACTAAGCTCTTCCTCCTCCAACCACGCTTCTGTAAGCGATCCGCCGTCTAAACTCTATTTTGTGTGATGAGCCAAGCAAGGAACTTGGCCTTAGAAGGGCTCAAGCCTTCCGCACCGTCTTGTACATGGGAGAATAAATCGATCCAAAATATTGCACCTCATAGGCCAATTTGGCCGAGTATAGACCATTCGCCGTGAGGTTCCAAACAATGCCATCCTCCACATCATCAATGAGATGGATGCCTTGCAAGCACGTCCAAAGATCCGCAAATTGCGCAAGGTGGTCGATGGTGAAATTCTCATCCAAGGTAATTTTCCTAACCCATTTGTTGCATCTCATGGCTTGATTAACTTTCCAAAATTTCATCTTCAAAATGGCGAAAATTAGAGGTGCGATATCAACTGGCTTCCTCCCCCAACCCAAGGGGCCTCCCAAAATGGAGCTTTGCAACCATTGCCGATGGTGATAGTAGTAGCCGCATAGAAGATGTCCATATCATCCTTAGATCATGGGTTTCCGGAACCAACCCAAATTTTTATCTATCACTTAGCAAACATGAAGCCCAAAACTGAAAGAAAGATGGCAACTTACGGGAGTAGAATATGCCTAAGCTTTTTCAGAGGCAGAACTTTCATGTACCCTGATTATACATTTATGCTCCATAGGCTGATTTTTTTAGTAGCTTTTCTTCCCATCAGCCATCAACTTTAACTCTTTAAGATTATTGTACTCGGGTAGTCGGGTTGACATCAGTTGCTTAGCTTTGCTCGAAGCGCATCGTCGAACGTGGTTCGACAGTACTGAATAGCTGAAGCAAAGGTTCCTGCAATATCAGCTTATACAAAAAAATGTTCCAGAGAAGTTTACACAGAAAATTCTCTATGACATCTTTCTCTTAACTATGAGTACTGCTTGTGCCAGTTACAGCTGCCATATTGGTTCTCAACTACAAGTGTCGCTAGGAAATGATTCTGTCAGACTGAAACTAATTCAGAATTCCGTGGCTTCAGCTGTAAACGCATGCTGATTGCGCTACTCTACTCGTGAGCAGATCAGATGGCTTTGTTGAGAGCAGTGCCAATACAGCAATACGTAACTGTCCAACCATGAGCTCCTAGCCTCCTACAACGAAACGAGCATGGGCTTCGTTGATAGCAGTGTCAATGTCGTGACCGTCCGAGCATGGGCTCACGAGAAGAGTCTAGAAGAGCAAGATGAAAATGACTCCTACAAGCAGTGACTGCTCCATCTACTGCACCAAATGACTAGTGCTAGCGAGTTTTCAGGGGAAAAAATCCCACAATACCCGGTACTTAACGGACGACTCGTGTGATGATGAAGCTGAATGTCCACTCTGAAGCTTTGCAAGAGACCTATCTCGGGATGCCTACAGATGTTGGCAGATCACCAGTTAGCACATTCAAATTTCTCATTACTCGCATGTGGCAACGTGTGAACGGATGCTCTGAGCGCCCTCTCTCTCGAGCAGGGTCTGAAACCTTTCTGAAGTCTATTATTCAGGCAATCCCGACTCACGTCATGAGCTGTTTTCAGTTACCAATCACCACGTGTGACTCGATGCGTCGTTTGATTGCTAACCAATGGTGGGGTGTAGAGGATGGCAAGAAGAAGCTACACTGGCGATCTTGGGAGTGGTTGTCGACACCAAAATCCCTAGGAGGCTTGGGATTCAGAGATTTGGAGATTTTCAATCAAGCAATGCTAGGACGTCAGTGTTGGCGGCTACTGACAGATTCTACTTCTCTTTGCGCCAGAGTGCTGAAGGGCCGGTATTACCCTCATAATGAGTTTTGGGATGCTCCTAAACCGCGTTCTTCATCGTATACTTGGAGGAGTATTCAGTTTGGCATGATTTTGCTGAAGGAGGGTATTCAATGGGGTATTGGCAATGGCAACAAGACGAGAATTCTAGTCGATAAATGGATTCCAGGTGTTCCGCCTTACACTCTCCGACCTCTGGTTCCTTTGTTGCCTGACCAGACGGTGGATACTCTGATGCTGGTTGATCGGAAGGAGTGGGATGGGGACCTTGTCCGCACAATCTTTGACGAGGAGACGGCGGTGAAGATTCTGCAAGTTCCCATCAGTCGTTTCGGCGGGGAAGATTTTGCATCCTGGCCCTGGACTCGGTATGGTCACTATTCTGTGCGATCAGCCTATCACCTAGCTAGATCGGTGAAGGTTGCTATGGATCGTAGCAAGAGGGGCCAGGGCTCATCATCGATTGTGGATGATAATTCTAGGATTTGGAAGAAGCTTTGGGCTGTCAAAGCGCCTGGAAAAATGAAAATAACGCTGTGGAGATTTGCCCACGACTGTTTGCCATGTGGTCATCAACTTCAGAAGCGCCATGTTCCTGCCCAGCCATCCTGTATCTACTGCAACAAGTATGAGACTATTGAGCATGCCTTGTTGTTCTGTCCATATGCCAAGGAGGTTTGGAAGGAGATTAAATCGGTGCATATGATCCACCTGAATCGGAGAGCCTTCATCTCGCCGAGGGTATGGACACTGGACTTCATTGACAAATGCTCTGATCTTGAAGCCTCTATCCTTATGGTTTCTATGTGGCACATCTGGGATGCGAGGAACAAACTCCGTGAGGGAGATGGAATGCTACATCCAGCATCTTTGGCAGCAAGAATTAATGCTTACATTGATCTGATATGTCAACATCTTTACAAGCCTAAACCATCTTACAGACGTGAACCTTCTGTGACTCAAAAATGGGTTCCGCCGCCGATGGGTTCGGTGCTTGTTAATGTTGATGCCGCTGTCTTTGCTTCTTCGAGACGTATGGGGGCAGGCATTGTTGTTCGGGACCATGCTGGATCATTCATTATCGCATGTGGCGATAGTCAGCAGGAGGTGACCAACCCTGAGATGGCGGAAGCTCTAGCCCTCCGTCGTGCCGTTCCCTTTGCTGTCAATGAAGGTTTTACCAGAGTGATCTTCGCTTCTGATTGTCTCTCTGTGATAAACCGCATTGCTGCGCCGTTGGTGGATCGATCATGTTGTGGCCCAGTGATTGAGGATGTGAAGCTCGCAGCTGCCTCCTTCGAATCATGTTCTTTCACTCATGTATCTCGTTCTCTGAATAAGGCTGCTCATTGCTTAGCTAGATTGTGTGAGTTTTCTGTAGATGCCGTGTGGCGTGGTGTTCCTCCGGATTGCATCCGTGAGGCCATTTGTAATGACATTATGATTATATGATCAATAAAGCGCACGGTTTCCTCAAAAAAAAAAAAAAAAAACGGACGACTCGTAGAGGAGAGTAGCAAGATGATAAGAGCATCTCCAGCCGCGTCCCCCAAACCGTCCCCCAAAGCGCGTCGGATTGAGCGTTTGAGGGACGTATTTCGTTGGTGCCGCGTTTGGGGGACGTCGCTCCCCAGTCGCATCCCCCGAACGCCGCCCCCAAACATTTAAAATACTTCTTATAGATAGAATAAAACTCTTTACTAATATTCAAATCGGTTCAACATAAACAAATTACATATAAAACTTCGAAAAAACATAATTAAATTACATATAAATTATTTTAAACTACTACTTCTTCTTCTTCGATGATGGCCCGCCTCGTCGTCGTCATCACGGTGGCGCTTCTGCTCGTCACACTCTTCCGAGGAGGGTGTCGGGGGAAGACCCCGGGTAGGGCAATGGACGCGAACAGCCGGCCGACCAGGCCGGCTCGCGGCAAAGCCGGCCAGCGGCGGCGGCGCCGTGGCCTCGCGGCCTGCTGGCCGTCCCTGCGGCTCTCTGGGCGGGCCGGCTTCTACAAGCCATATCCGACTAGGGGTTTGTACCTCGGACCGACTCGAGGTGGCGAGTCTTGTCTTGGAAGGAACCGGGTTTGGTCGGGTTCCCAAAGTCCACGCCGACTTCATCTTCGTGCGCGGGGCCGTGGAGCAATAGTGCCACGCGCCGGACAGGCCATCATGGCCTACGATGATCCGTGCGCTACGGTGGGACGACAGAGACATCTCCTCTCCATACCGGCCAGAGCCGGATGGGACGGGCCATGAGGCCTCAACGGCTCCCGACGTCATTACCTCGGGAAGGAGCGGAAGAGCCGGCCAAGCCGGCCAGTAAACTATAGGGTCTTATATGTAAGTGCCGGTGCCCTATAGCCGCACTCCCCTCTCGTGCGGGGATCGATCATTCTCACTTCTTTCCACCCTTAGCGCTGCCTGTGAGAGAGACCTTCGTCTACCTTAGCCTCCCGGGGGCCGGACACAGCTCTAGGAGCACCATTGTATTGTGTGATCATCATATACACTCTAGCAGGAGTAGAGGTGTTACCTCCATCGGAGGGCCTCGAACCTGGGTGCGTCGCCGTGTCGCTCGTGCCCATACCCGCATCCGGATACCGCCGTGAGACCACAAGGAACCACTTCGATTAGCCACCTATGGCATATGTCATGACGATACCACGACATTTGGCGCCCACCTTCAGCGTCCGCGGCCGGTGTCTTCATCGGACGGGCCTCACCTACCACCGGCGAGAGGGTCGCTTCGGGCTTGGTCTGGAGATTCGGCTCCCTCGGCGTGCGCTCGGGCCTTCGCGCCGGCCGCCATTCCTGTGGCGGCTTCCATCGGCTTCGGCCGGCGGCGTCACCGTCCGCACCACCGCGCTACCGCGCGAGATCGTCTTGTGTCAAGCCCTCCCCCAGGCCGGCGCCGGCCTCACCAAGCCCCTGCATCATGCGAGGAGGTCATGGCCACGGCGACGCGGGGGCAAATCCACGCGCATCCGTGGGCCGGTCTTTGGAGCGCGAAGCCGCGGCGGCGCATCCGCCTCGGGCGCAAGGCGCCGCCACCACCGTCCGGGCGGAGGAAGTCCGGGCAGGCGAGCACCCCGCTCACGCTGGCGCCGACCCCACCACCATCGAGAAGGATGCGGAGGAGCACCGCCGGCTCTCCTCAAGCAACAAGAGCGCTGCGCGCAAGCGCGGTGGGAAATCACCCGCGCGAGTTCAGCCGCGCCCACGGCCTCACGCCCGCCGGCGACAACCCAAGCCGAGCCGGCCGGATCCGCCGGAGAGGAGGCGCCCAGGCGCGAGAGCCGGGACGGCGCAGAATCGCCGGCTCCGTCGCGGAGCAACCGTCTACAACACCCCGACAAGAACATGCTCGCGGTGAGCTGCCGCGGAAGAGCGCACCGCCTCGAAGGCGTGGGTTACGCCGCGAGCGGGTGGCGAGGCTGTGAAGGCGGCCAAGGGCGACCAAAGACCCAGTCGCCCATGCCCCCGAGCTTCTCACGCTCGTGGCGCTGCGAGCAACGACAGGGACGGCCCGAGGGACACGGCCGAGTCCGCCTCCCCCAAGCCGGCGCGGCGACTCCCGCAACACCCACGCAAGTTCCGGCCGCACAAGCCGGCCGCCCGGTGGCAACGGCGGCCGCGGGCCATCAAGCCGGCACGACGAAGAAGAGTACGAGAGGCCATCCACCATCAAGCACCGCGCGCTCCGCCGGTGGCCAGCGCCGCCGGCCCGCTCTGGCCGGGCCCGCGCGTCGAGCCAACCGACGCGAGAGATCGCCTCGGCCGGCTGGTCGAATCCCGCATCGGAGGAAGAAGGGCCAGCCAGCCCCAAGTGCTTCGGGCCGCGGATCCTCAACGAGCCCATGATCGACGGCTTCCAGCTCCCCGCGACACGCCAAGTACGACGGCACGGCCAAGCCGGGACCGGCTGAGGACTACTCCACCGGTCGGCATCGCCAAAGGCAACAAGCGGCTGGGCCGTGCGCTACTCCCCTCATCTTGCTCGGCTCGCCCGCACATGGCTCATCAACACCGGCCGGCGGCATCAACGGCGGCTCGACTTCGAGGCGCCTTCATCTTCACCGGCACCTACCGCCGGCCGGGTCGCCCCAACAGCTTGAGATGTGCAAGCGGGCGCGGACGAGACGGACCGTGCATACGACGCGGCGGTGCGAAATGCGCAACTCTGCGAGGGCGTGCACGAGATCCGGCGTCGGCTTCTTCATGGCCGGCTGCCGGCTAACACCATGTGGCACAAGCGCGCCGCAGCGGGCAGACGATGGCTGCCTTGATGGCCATCGCGACGTCTGGGGTGAAGGAACCAGGCCGCTGAGATTTCGCCGGCTCCATCCGAGCGGGACAACAACAAGCCGGCCGAGCACAAGCCGGCCGAGGGCGGCCACCACGGCGGCGGCGGGACAACTCGCGACAAGAGGCACGCGACCGGCGGACCGCCGGTGCGGCTCCGCCCATGTGGCAGCCGTGTCGGACCACGCGGCGGCGGAAGCCGGCGCCGAAGCGGACGGACCGGCCACAAGCGAAGTACACGAGCGGATGCTCGACTCGCCGTGCAAGTACCACCGGCAAGAACCTCCAACCACACCACCCCTGCCACTTCATGAAGCGGGTGACAAGTGGCGAACCTCTTCGCCTCCACCCCTCCACCACGGCGGGCGGGCGCCGGCGCAGAAGCCAACAACCTCGAGCACCACGAGGCTAACCAAGTACACCATGGCGGCCGGTACCTGGCTGAGGATGCCACCTCCATCATCTTCACCTCCGAGCCCGAGGACAAAACGAGCCAGCAGCGCCGTTCCCTCGAAGTAAACGCGGTCATGCCGCCGGTCCCCCACCTAAGCGGTCGAGCAGGCCATCACATTTGATCGCCGCGACACTCCGGCTGTCCTGCCAAAGCCGGGCAGCTACGCCATGGTCCTCGACCCCACCATCGGCACAACCCGGCGCAGCGTGCGCTTCTCGCGTGTCCTCATCGACGGGGCAGCAGCATCAACATCCTCTACCGCGACACCGCCAGCTGGGCATCCAGGAGGCCGAGTTGCGCCCCCCACCGTCTTCCATGGCATCGTGCCGGGCCACGCTGCCGCCGATCGGCGGATCACGGCGGCGGTCATGTTCGGCAAGCGGACAACTTCCGCACGAGAACGTCGAGTTCGAGGTGGTGGACCTCGTGAGTCCCTACCACGCGCTCCTGGGTAGGCCGGCCCGACCAAGTTTATGGCGGTGCCCCACTATGGGTACGATGAAGAGCTGCTGGCCCAAGGGGTCATCACCGTAGCCGGCGACTACCGCCGCTCCATGGACTGCGCCACGCGAGCTCCAAGATGGCCCACGCTGGTCATCGCCAGAAGCGCTCATCCACGACGCCGTCGCCTTGGCTAAGGCCGCGTAGGCGGACATGCCTGTAGGCAAGGCTGGGACAACTCACTTCGGCCGACAACACCAAGAAGATCTGCTCGGCGCGCCGACAAGTCACCATCGGTGCGGAGCGCAAATAGGAAAGCGAGCTCCAGCTTCCTCCGTGAGAATCGGGACATCTTCGCATGGTCTCCAAGGGACATGCGGGTGTGCGAGGGAGTTGGCGAGCACCACCTCCACGTCGGCCTGAAGCCAAGCGGTGAAGCGCCTCTCGGGCGCCGCCGAAGAACGAAGGAAGGCCATCGGTGAAGAAATCGCCGGCTCCTAGCGGCTTCATCATGGAAATCTGCACCCGACTGGTTGGCGAAACCCTGGTTTTGAAGAAGAACGGCTCTGGCGCATGTGTATCGACTACACCAGCCTCAACAAGGCGTGCCGAAGGACCCCTTCCCCTGCGCGCATAGATCAAGTCATAGACTCGACTGCCGGCTTGAACTGTTGTCTTTCCTAGATGCCTACTCGGGCTACACCGGATTCCTTTGAATCCGGGTGATCAAATAAAGACTTCGTTCATTACCCCGTATGGGATTGCTACACGACTATGCCATTCGGCTTGAAAATGCAGGCGCCACCTATCAAAGGTGCATGCAAAAGTGTTTGCGGGATCAAATCGGCAGAAATGTTCACGCATACGTGGATGATGTCGTTGTAAAAACCAAGGAGATGCCTACCCTCCTTGATGACTTGAGAGAAACCTTCACCAACCTGCGAAGATTCCGGATGAAGCTCAACCGGCCAAGTGCACGTTCGGTGTGCCAGCCGGCCAACTCCTGGGCTACCTCGTCTCTCGGCGAGGAATCGAAGCCAACCGGAGAAAATCAGTGCCATTGAGAAGATGGAGCTGCGGTGCCTCAGGACGTCCGAGAAATTCACCGGATGCTGGCCTCCTTGGAGCTCGGCGGGGGGAAAACCTGCCCATGTACCAATTCTTGAAGAAATCGGACAAATTCGTCGGTCACCACAGGCGGATGAAGCCTTCCGTGACTTAAAGCGCGTACTTTCGACCGCGCCCATCCTCGCATCGCCGGCTTCGATGGAGCCGATGTTGTTGTCGCTGCCACCAATCGTGTGGTTAGCGTCGTCGTGGTGGAGCGCAAGGCCAGACGGAAGCGATCGGTCAGCGCCCGATCTACTATCTCGGAGTCTTGTCCAGTCAACGGAACTACCCCCGCTCGGAAGGTCACCTACGGCGTGTACATGGCGGCCAAGAAGCTCAAGCACTACTTCCGGAGCATCCCATCAAGGTGGTGGCCACGGCACCCTTGGCGGAAATCATTGGCAGCAAGGACGCCAACGGCGGGTCGCCAAGTGGGCCCTGGAGCTAGCCGCCCACACCATCATCTACGAGCCGCGCACGGCCATCAAGTCACAGATCCTCGCGGACTTCTTCGTCGAATGGCCGAGATGCAATACCTGCCGCCCGTGCGACTCCACGCCTGGAAGGCACTTCGACGGCTCGAAGATGCGAAACGGCTTGGGAGCCGGCATCGTCGTCACCTCCCAAGGGAGATCGGTGGACTGTCCTGCAGATCCACTTCGCCGCATCCAACAATGTGGCGGAGTATGAACGCTCATCCATGGGTGAAGCGCCAAGGAGATCGGCGTGCGTCGCATCCTGCTTCGGCGACTCCGACTTGGTTATACAGCAAGCATCGGGACTGGGACGCGAAGGACGCCAACATGGCCTCGTCGCTTCCACGTCCAGCAGTTATCAGCTTCTTCGATGGCTGTGAATTCCACCACGTGCCACGAGCAAACAATGAGGCGGCGGACGCCCTATCCAAGATTGGCTCAACCGGCAAGCCATTCCGCCGGGCGTTGCCTTGGCGATTCTCAAGAAACCGTCCATCATACCGTCACCGGACTCGGATTCCATATTCGTGCCGGGTGACCCGGGGGCTTCTCAGCCGAACCCGGGGCTTCATCGCCCAAGTCGGGGCTCATCGGCCAAACCCGCCGGCTCCACGGCGAACCGGGGCTTATCGGTCCAACGCGGGGCTTCTCAGCCAAACTCGGGGGCTTCTCGGCCAAACCCGCCGGCTTCACGCCGAACGGCGACGCAGTCGAAACCGGAAGCTCCGAAGATGGAGGCCTTGGTGGTCAGCGTATTTGAAATAAAATGCGTACCATCATGGGCACAAGAATTCCTCTCCTACCTCACCGATGGTGTGCTGCCCAATGACGGGGGTTCAAGCCGGCAGATTGAGAGAAGGGCCAAGGCCTATACAATCATCAACCACGAGTGTACAAACGCAGCGTAAGTGGGGTGTTCCAGCGGTGCGTCGAGCCGGCTGAAGGGATTGAGCTCCTACGGAAATCCACCGGGGAGAGTGCGGCCATCACGCCTCCTCCAGAGCCATAGTGGCCAAAGCCTTCGGCACGGTTTTTTTTGGGCTCGAGACGAAGACTTGGTGAAGAAGTGCAACGGCTGCAGCGCTTCAGCGAGGCAAACGCGGCTTCCCTAAAAACCATCCCCATTACGGCCGTTTGCCGTATGGGGCTTGGATATGGTGGGCCCATTCAAGACAGCCCGGCGGCATGACACATCTCTTGGTGATGATTGATAAATTCACTAAGTGGATCGAAGCCAAGCCGATCAAGAAGCTAGACGGCTCCACAGCCGTCACATTCCTCAAGGAGATAATCGCAAGATACGGCTACCCGCATAGCATCATCACCGACAACGGCAGTAACTTCGCCGAAGGCATATTCAAGCGCTACTGGGGAGATGGGGATCCGAATGGACCTATCATCCGTAGCACACCCGGAGACCAACGGCCAAGTGGAAAAGGCAAATGGCTTGATCCTAGCGGCATCCCCCCACTGTAGAGCCGCTTAAGCGCTCGGCGCTTTGGATCGAAGAGCGCAGCGTGCTATGGAGCTGGGCACAACACCAAACCGCTCGATCGGCTTCACACCCTTCTTCCTCGTATACGGGGCGAAGCGTCCTGCCGGCGACATCGAGCACGACGCGCCAAGAATCAAGCTATGAAGCCAAAGAAGCTCGCGAAGATGGAGTCGACCTGGTTGAAGAGGTCCGGTGATGGCCGAATCCAGGTCCGCCGTATACCACAAAGCCTCCGTCGCTATCACAGCCGGAAGGTCAAGTCCTTAGCATTCCGAGAAGGAGACCTAGTGCTCCGGCTGATCCAACGGACAGCCGGACAGCATAAACTAGCATCCCCATGGGAGGGTCCCTTCATCGTGAGCAAGGCGGTAGGCAATGATTCCTACTATCTCATAGATGCCCAAGAGGCCAAAAAGAACAAGGCAAGCAAACTGACGAGGAGACAAAACGTCCCTGGAATGTCAGGTTGCTTCGACCATTTTACACTTGAGAGCAGGAATGTATGTATCCCTTGTACCCCTTTTGTAAGCTATGAAAAAGCATGCGCCGAGAGCGCCGTTTCCGATAAGTTTTTCGCGTACTCTATTTCGTTTCGCCAATTGGCTTGAACCCTTTCACGCGGCCGGTTTAGTAACGTGATCCGGTTTCCGACAGGCTTCCGACCACTACAGACCAACCCGGCTGTCCATTTGGCGGGAGTAAGGCCTAGGGAGCCGGCACGCGAAACGACTAAGGAAAGAGTAAAAGCGAGTTGACTTGCAACTTTTCATAAAAAGTGTCGGACTGCCGAACTCGGCTCGTTCGACTGAAATACTATCGGCCTCACCCCGCGGCACGCTCTTGATCCGGCGACGGATCGCAAGTCGGACGTACGACCGGCAAGAGCACAGCCAAAGAGTGGGGCGGATGGGAAAAAGCGAACAAGTTGAAAGAAAGCAAGCCGGCACACAATTGACTAAATAAACACATTAAAGTGCGCCCTAATAAAAAGGCGATAATATTGTCTTACATATGCACCCGGCATTCCGGGATTTAACAAATTGTCTTGGCAGCAACAACTAAAAAGACAGGTAAATCAAGGGCAGTTGGAGGAGCATCAGAGCGGCCGGCTGCCGGATCGTCTTCGGGCGCGTCTTCCACCTCCTCATCTCCCATCTCGTACTCCTCATCGAGTGAGGGTTCGGGTCCGCGACGAAGAGGCTTTTGTCGACGAAGTCGCGATGGCGCGCTCGGGCAAGCCGGGCGGCCTTTGTTCGGCGAGAGCTCGTCCTCCACGCGGCTCACCGATACTCGAGTTGCCCGGTCCACCTCGTTGTACCGAGAGGACAAAGGACAGCGCCATGTCGGCACCGGCGCGCGTGGCGACTCCTTCGAGGAAGCGATCCGGCGCCCGCTCGATCAAGGAGGTGAGGTTGGAGATATCTTGCGGCACCGCCTCCGCGGGCCACGCATCGGCACCGCTCTTCGCCGCCTCCGGAGCTCCCAGCCAAACTTGGTGATGGGCTCGACGCGGGCAGCCATGGACGCCATATAGTCCTCCATGGTGAAGCATTCGAGCTACCCTCGCCGCCGCCGATTCTGGACTCGCGCGCAACGCCAGCCGCCAAGGCCGCATCTGCGTTCCGGGAAGGCAGCAAAGAAAAAGCATGTCGAAGTCATCAAAGCCGAAATAAGCCGAAAAATGCAAATTTTCGAAGTCCTAAAGAAAAAGGCGGCGGCCAGCACGAGCCGCCCCCACCGAAGATGGAGATTCCGAAGCTCTAAAAGAAAAAGGCGGCGGCAGCAAGTTTGCCCACCCGAAGATGGAGATTCCGAAGCTCTAAAAGAAAAAGGCGCGGCGCAAGAGGCCCCCGCCCGAAGATGGAGATAACGAAAAGACAAGTTTCTGCTGCCGGCTACCAACGGAGGTCGGCCACGGCAGCCGGCAAGGGAAGGGAACATAGAGGCACTCACCCGAGAAGCCACGATCAATCGCGCCAAGCAAGTCCGTCCAATGCTTGGCAGTAGCCGTCAGCTCCGTGGACTTGGTGGTGACCTCCTCCTGAAGCGCAAGCCGCTTCTCACCTCGGTCCGGCTCGGATCCTCCACCTTCTCCTTCTCTGCCGTCCTAGGGAGGCAAGCTCGGCGAGATGGTTCTTCTCCAGCGCGCGCAGCCGCGTCAACTCCCCATCGGCCACCTTGAGCTTGGCGGCTGCAGATCGGCCCGCCTCCTCGCTCTCGGCGCACCGGGCGCGAGCCCCGGAGATCCGCCTCCAGCCGCGGAACCTTGGCGGCCTCAACTATGAGGCAGCCAGAAATAAATGTCAGCCAACAAAGACAAAAGAAAGAAGACATCGAGCCGGAAGAAGCAAGAGCTTACCCTTGACGACTTCCAGCTCACGAGCCAAGGCGGCCCGCTCAATCTTGGCCTTGTGGTAGCTGGTTACCACTCGGTTATACAAGACGGTGCGGCGCTCCTCAACCGCCTGAAAAAGAGTCAATCGTTTAGGCGAACGGCTCCGAGCAGGCCCATGCCTCGGAGGGCCACCGGGATAACAATAAAGTTGCAAAAAATAAGATGAGAGCCACATACCTTGTCAGCATCTTCCAGCGTCGCCAGCTGGGCCATGGCCTCGGCGGCTTTGTTCTTGAGGCTGGCGCGGTAGCCGGAGTAAAGCATCTTCATGGGCGCCGTGCGGGCTGCCCTCCCGTGATTACCTCGCGAGTCCGCCCGATGCCGGCCCTCTCCATGGTGCCGGCCGAGCCAAGGCGAGTCCGAGGCGGACGGCACGGCCGCCGGCCGGGCGCCCTTGGCCACATGCAGCCTGCTGCGGCACCGATGGGGCTCCGTCCTCACCGCGCGCGCAGTCGGCGCCCTTCGTGCGCGCCGGCTCATCCCTTGCCGGCTCTGCGTGGTCGGCTCCCCGTCATCGGATCCGGTGGTGGCGACGCTCTGGGCGAAGCAGATGGCCCGGTCGGCGCAGCCATCTCCGGCGCCGAGATGCCCCCTCCGGGTCTTCATCCACCACCACATTCGGCCGCTCCGCTCCGGTCGCGGGCGGTGCGGCGTTGCCGGCTCCAGCGGTCGAAGGCGGCATGCCCTGGCGGCCGCGGCGGGTCAGAAGACGAGCCGGCGCGGGAACATGTCGTCGGCGTCGGGCGCGCGTCGGCTCGACCGCGTGCCGCGATCGGCGGCGAAGCGGTGCGGCGAAGGAAGGCGCTGCGGGAGGTGGAGTACCGCAGCGGCGGCGGCGTAGGTGCACGCGATGGAGGCGGTGGCGTCGACTCCCTCCTTTGCCGAGGAGGCGGCGACACGACGCAGTCTGCCGGGAGCCGCCGCCCTGGGCAAACTTGATGGGAGCCCTAGCCGAACGGATAAGGAAAAGATAAGCATAAAAAGCAAGGAAGAAAAAATCAAACAAAAGAGAAAAGATAACTCACCGCTGCTCCGGAACCTTCCTCGGCGAAGCCGCGAGCTTCTTCACCTTCGCCTCCAAGGAGGCGAGAGCGGGGGTCGCCGGCTCGCTTCTTCCCGAGGCGCCGGTCGCCGTGGTGCAGCGGCCTCGCGCGCGAGGGCACGGCGGATTGGCCCCGTGGCGGACGTCGCCGGCTCCTCGTCCTCCTGCTGCTCGGTGAGGGCGGATTGTGCTCCCCCGGCCGCCTAGGTCGGGCGCTGCACAGTCGTCGTCGCCGCCGGGTCGCCGGCTTGGTCACGGATCGGCGTGATCCGGCACCCATCTCCTCGTCGCGGTCGCCATCCTCGACGTTTTGGCGGTCGAAGAGCTAGAAAAACAGAACATAAGCAAACAACAAGCCGAAAGTCGGCGGGAGAAAAAGGAAGTCGGCCTCGCAGCCGCAAGCCGGAAGTCGGCAAAGACGCAAAACTTACCGGCTCGGGTGGGTGGTCCCTGTCATGAGGCGCCA
This sequence comes from Lolium multiflorum, assembly GCA_030979885.1. Classification (NCBI taxonomy): domain Eukaryota; kingdom Viridiplantae; phylum Streptophyta; class Magnoliopsida; order Poales; family Poaceae; genus Lolium; species Lolium multiflorum. The sequence goes on from CM061752.1 coordinate 179,879,389, forward strand.
CCCGTAGCTCCACTCCTCGGCATGTTCGCCTTGGTGACGTTGTTCACCCGGTGAGCGACCTGGGCCTTGGAGAGCACACCTTGGACGTCCGGTTCGGATCGAACCGGCCGGACATATGCCCGATCTTGTGGGAGCGCATCTGGAGCGGCAGCACCGGCGCTCGGCGATGGTGCGAGAGGAGGTCCTCGGCGGTCGGCCGTTCGACAGCCGCCGCGAAATCCCAGAGCTGATTCACCTCGGCATCCGGATCCGCCGTGCGGGCGTTGTAGCTCCGGTTGATCCGGCCAAGCGGAGGAACGGGTTGAACTCGGAAGGTTGATCCGGTCGACGAGCGGCCCTCGTTGCGCACGTAGAAGAATGACATCGGCCTTCACCGAGTCAACGGTTGGAATCTTGGGGAAGGGCGTACCGGCCGAGTGTAGATCGAGGCGGCGCCGCGGCCGTCCGTAGTCTGCGCCTTCGGTAGAACAAGGCTGAGTCGATGTCCGCCACAAGCCGCGTAGGCCTCCATGAATGCCACAAAGCCTGAGGAGGATGCACGCGTTGGCCGGGAGATGGTGCGGCCGAAGTTGTCGAGAACCGGCGGAAGAAGGCGGAGACCGCGAGCCCTAGCCCGCGGTCAAGATGCGCGCCGAAGACGACGCTCCGGGTGCGGGCTGGGCTCCACCTCCCCGCCCGGCGCTCACGTGATCACCTCCCGAGGAACCGGCGGAGGCGCACAGCCGCTCGATATCGTCCTCCCGCATGTACGAGCCCCTCCAGGACCCGCTGGCGGAGGCCATCGTCGAGGAGGAACACGAAGATGACCACGAGAGGCGAAAGGGTGAAGAAGAGCCTTGCGACGGCGGCGGCGACGACGGCGGTTGAGGACGCTCCGTTGAAATGCGGGGCCCCGTGGCGCCGGCTCGACGGAGTAGCGGCGGCGGATTGGCGGAGATTCGCTCGCCGGGGTTCGCCGCGGGAGACGTTCGCCGGAGCGCAACGAGCTCGAGCGCGAAGAAGGAAGCGAGGAGAGCGGAGCGCGAGGAAGACGAAGTGAGGCAAGTGGCCGCCTCGGTACCCTCCCCCGCGGCATTTATAGCCGACCGCGGCGGGCGGTTAGCCTCAAGTGGCGATCGTGGCCCGTCGCCGGATCTTGCGCGTAACTCCCCCACGACCGCTGCCGTTCCGGAAACCGCCCGCCGCCCACGACCGCATCAAATCCGGAGGGACATTGATGTGACCGGACAACGGCGGCGAGCCCGAGCGTCGGATCGGTCAAGTCGGGTACGGGACCCGGCGGCGGGAGAGACTCCGGTGCGCCGCAAGCGGAGCCGGACAACAAATTCGACCCGGACCAAAAGTCATCAGCAAGGCGGAGAAGCCATCAAAACTTGCGAGAGAACAAAAGTTGCGTAAGTATAAATAGCGCCGGCTAGAACGGCCGGCAGAAGAGCGGATGAGGCGCAGCGGCTGGAAGGAAGGAAATTCTCAGTCGGCCTCCGGTGCCGCCAAGTATATTCGAGCCAGGAAACCTGCCTAGGTCCTTCTAGACGCAGGACCTTGCCGGCCGGGGGCTAATGGGGGAGACCCCGGGTAGGGCAATGGACGCGGAGCAACCGGTCGACCACTGGCTGCAAAGGCCGGTGAGGAGCAGCCGGGCCGTGGCGGCCGTGGGCCGGCGCTCGGTCCTAGTCGGCCCGCCGCTCTCAACATGGGCGGGCCGGCTTCTACAAGCCATATCCGACTAGGGGTTTGTACCTCGGACCGACTCGAGGCCGGCGAGTCTTGTCTGGAAGGAACCGGTTGGTGGTCCGGGTTCCCAAAGTCCACGCGACTTCATCTTCCGTAAGCGCGGGGCCCGTGGAGCAATAGTGCCACGCCGGACAGGCCATCATGGCCTACGACGATCTGTCGGCTACGGTGGCTGACGGCGACGGACATCTCTCCATCCCGCCGGCGAGAGGGCCGGATGGGACGGCCATGAGGCCTCAACGGCTCCGACGTCATTACCTCGGGAAGGAGCGGAAGCCGGCCAAGCCATAAACTATAGGGTCTTATATGTAAAGTGTCGGTGCCTATATAAGCCGCACCCCCTTTCGTGCAGGGGATAGATCATTCTCACTTCTTTCCACCCTTAGCGCCTGTGAGAGAGACCTTCGTCTACCTTAGCCTCCCAGGACAGCCGGACACAGCTCTAGGAGCACCATTGTATTGTGTGATCATCATATACACTCTAGCAGGAGTAAAGGTGTTACCTCCATCGGAGGGCCTCGAACCTGGGTACGTCGCCGTGTCGCTCGTGCCCATACCCGCATCCGGATACCGCCGTGAGACCACTAGGAACCACTTCGATTAGCCACCCTATGGCATATGTCATGACGATACCACGACAGAGGCGGTGTCGGCCGACGCGTCCGAGTCCTCCTCGTTGTCGCCGGCTGCGCCTTGGCCTTGGCCTTGGCGGTATTGGCCTTGCCGTCCGCCTCCGCCTTCGCACGGGCCACCGCCGCCTCATCTGACCCTTCTTCCTCCGTGTCCTCCTCCGCCCAGCCATTCCTCCGCGCGGTGGCGGGAGGGAATCGTCACCGGCTGGGCGTCAGAGCTCTCCCACCAATGGCGCCATCCGGCGGCTTTCCCTCGCTGGAGGTGTCGGACGGGAGCTCGGAGATGTAGCTCATCGTCGCTGGAGGTGTCGGATGCGGCCGGTGAAGATCCAAAGCGCCGACGTACGGGTCTTATTGAGCGCGGATGAACGACGGCGCAGAAGTCGAAAAGAGCTGCGGATGCTCTTCCGAGGAGTCCCGACTCCATTCCGGCGGTTGTCGCGTCGTCGACACGGTTGCCAATGCGACGGTTCCGCTTCCCGGCAACTGCACCGTCGCTACGTAGGCGGCGGCTGGCGTCCCGCTAACGCGTCGAGCCCGCGTCGGTTCGCCTCGCTTTTCGTTGTGTCCGGCGTGCCCGGAGCGTCCCCTGTGGGACGGGGACGGGCTCGGCGCCGGACACCGTATCGGGCCGCGCCGGACAAAAATGGGCTTTGGGGGACGCGGCTGGAACGCATTTTCTGTCCGGCGCGTGCCAAATTGCTTTAGGAGACGCTTTGGGGGACGCGACTGGAGATGCTCTAAGATAGTTTACTAGCGCGCGGTGCGCGAGAGTCCACGGCCATCACATCAAGTTATAACTAAGCTACACGCTGATGCATTGGATACATCACCCAATAGAGGATAAGAAACTTTATTAGTATTGGATGCATCCTTGCACATAATGCAACTCAGGCTTCATCTATTTAAAGCGCTTGCTTCCTCTCTCCAGGAAACCACAAAACATTATTTCTCCTCTAGGTACAATACTCTCAGCTCACACATCTGCACCCGGTTGTAGTCGATAATCACACCAATGGCCTCCACTAACAGCTGGACCCTCGAGCTTGAGTCGAAGGTGGCTGCGTCGCGCAAGTTCCGCGCCTGCGTCATGGACTGGCACAATCTGGCACCCAAGCTTGCCCCACACATCTTCGACAGCGCCCACCATGCTGAAGGAGATGGCGGCATCGGCAGCGTCAGGCACTACAACTGCAACTCAGGTACGCATACCACACATAAGACATGCATTCATGCCGCCTGCTGTCTGGCACACATGTTCAAACCATAACACGCAATTGATGGTGCAGCCATGCCCTTCAACGTCATGAAGAAGAAGGTCGAGTTCCTCGATGTGGACAAGTGCGAGTGCAAATACACCATTGAGTGTGACGGCACTGAGACGGCCACGTTTAACGTCAAGGTGAAGCCAACGGCCAACGGTGGAAGTGTAGCCAAGGTGGAATGCACGTACAAAGGCGTGGAGGGGAAGGACAAGATGCTCAAGGCTAAGGACTCTGTCGCTGAGATGTTCAACACTGCTGAGGCCTACCTCATCGCCAACCCTGACGCGTACAACTAAGTCAATAAAGAGGGATCATACATAATAATGGTTGCTTTCTCTTCAATCGAATAAAACTGCTCCAACCTCGAGGTGGTATGACAGATCAAGCCAGGTGTGGACTTATTAAGTTAAAAATACCGCGAGTATTTGTAACCGTTAAATAAATAATGGTTTAAAGAAAATGGAGTGTGGGTTTGTATGAAGTTGTTGTCACTTGCTCATGTATCTTCCTCATGGTTCGCACAAGAATAAAAGGAAGTATGTGAAATACATGATACTCTTATTTGGAATTAGTAGCTTTTTCCATCCATAAAGTTAGCAATATATAGAAAATGCACAGGCTCTTCAGTTAATTTACAAAAACACTTTCAAGAATGAGAAAGAATAGTCAAGAACTAGAAAGACCAACACAGAATCATCAACTAAGTAGAAAAGGTGTTAACTGTTAAATATGGATTAAGCCATATAAATTCACTCTTCTGCCTTGCACTAAGTTCTACAACCTCTGTTGGAAAATAAGTGACTCAACTTTATCTAGATACGGATGTATCTACACACATAAATACGTCTAGATACATCCGAACCTAGACAATGTTGAGTCACTTATTTCCGAAATGAGGGAATATCTATTACTCAAGACATGTATGACATAATCTAGGTCCCTGGATCATATGGCCATAATTGCATGCTATGAAACATACACAATCAGAAATCTTGCCATAATTATGACCACATCAGATTTTCATCATCAATTAAGAATCCAAAAGCAACTAAATAGTTCTAGGATTCTTGAGCTATATGCTACATTAAGGACATGCCATAATTGCATAATTGATATGAGTATATGACTCAACTATTCCAGAGTAAAAGTTTCAGCATCAGTACTGTGTATACCATATTTGAGTGATTGCAAAGGGAATAAGTGGTAACAAAATTGCAGTTGTCACTAAATCAGTCAATCCATACCGTTGCTGAAAGGGGAACAATGTTGATGTGCTTCGGGAGCATTTAATAACTTCCTCCAAAACTTCACATCTCTCAGCATCATTGACATGATGGACTTGATCAAAGTTACCTGATTGCATCATCAATCACATATCAGGTACATGAACCACCCTTGATAAGATTACAAAATGTAAAGTAGAAAGTGAAAAACAGAGCATGTTACACTATGAAAAAACAGAAATGCAGTGGCATACTCATTGAATATCCCGTATACCACTGTGGAGCATTGAGCATAATATTTCTGTTGTCATAATTAAGCAAGTTGTCTCTGGTCTGATGCCAGCATATCCAGTAAGAGGTCTCACATCAAACTTCCCGCAAAAATCTCTGTATTTGTGATTGCTGGTAGTTTTAGTGGGAGCAGTACAGACAGCCCTAGTGCAATGCTGCATAATAACACTGTCTATTATCACAGTGTCCACACTTGCATTCTTTTTATCAAGACATATCAATACATGTTATTTGCGACTGTTTGAAGTACTGTAAGAAAGTATGTGATACATCAATCTACTTACAAAAGTAAAAGTGTACATGTATCAGGATTCTGAAAGCAACTATAAAGTATTCTAGTAACCTCTGTAGCGGAGCGCCTGGGATGTTGTGGAGGGGGATCCAGACCCTTTCCGGCGGCTCACCGCAAAGCTGAAGCACACGGCGCGCAGTCTGATGAGCTGGAGTGACAAGAAGATCGGATGTGTCAAACTGCAGCTGATGATAGCGCGGGAGGTGATCATGAGGCTGGATGTAGCTATGGAATCTAGACAGTTGTCGCCAGACGAACGCCGACTCAGGGCTCACCTCAAACACGCTTACCTGGGTCTGGCTTCTCTAGAGCGCACCATTGCGAGGCAGCGGGCTAAGATCGCGTGGCTCAAGGAGGGGGACGCCAACACAGCCTTCTTCCACCAGCACGCAGCTTATCGCCGCCAGAAGAACATGATCCATAGCCTACAGGTGGGAGGCGCGGTCATCTCTGACCATGCGACTATGGCTGAAGCTGCTTTCACTCACTTCGAGGGTTTGCTTGGAACCTCGATGGAGAGGCAGCATTCCCTGGACTTGGACTTCCTGGACACCCACTCAGAGGACCTCTCAGACCTGGAGGCGGGGTTCACGGAAGACGAGATCTGGGAGGTGATTCGGCGACTGCCAGCGGGCAAGGCGCCTGGACCCGACGGGTTCACGGCTGAGTTCCTCCAAAAGTGTTGGGGAGTGGTGAAAGGGGACTTCATGGCGGCCTTCGACAAGCTGTTCACGCTGTGTGGGCGCGGGTTCCAGGGCCTTAACCAGGCCCTGCTGATCCTGCTGCCTAAGCGCCCGGATGCGGCGACGCTTGGTGACTACCGGCCGATCAGCCTAATCCATATCTTTGCCAAACTAGTTGCTAAGGCGCTAGCCACTCGCTTAGCCCCTCGGATGGAGTCGCTGGTGGATCGCAACCAATGCGCGTTCATTCGCAAACGTTGTATCCATGACAACTTCATGTTGGTTCAGCAGACAGCTAGATTTCTCCACCGGGAGAAAGAACCGCGGGTGATGCTCAAGCTAGACATTGCACGCGCCTTCGACTCCGTCTCTTGGGGTTTCCTCATGGAGATCCTCCGCAAGTTAGGGTTTTGCCCAAGATTCCGAGAACTGGTGTCCATCCTCCTAGCCACTGCAAGTAGGCGGGTGTTGCTCAACGGCGAGCCAGGACCCCCGATTTGGCACCGGCGGGGCCTGAGACAGGGTGACCCCTTGTCGCCAGCGCTGTTTATTCTGATGATGAACTCCTCAACAGGATGTTGGCCAAGGCGATCGAGCTGGGGGTGCTGAGACGCTTAGCGCGGCGGGACTTAGTGACGTCGGTGTCACTTTACGCGGATGATGTGGTGATCTTCTGCCACCCAGATGAGACGGAACTGCGAGCCGTCCGCGGTATCCTTGAGCTCTTTGGGCACGCATCAGGTCTGCGTACCAACTTCGCTAAATGCTCTATATCACAGATCGCTTGCTCGGATGATGAGGCTGTGGGCGCAGCTGAACTCATGGGGTGTCAGCTTGCGCCGTTCCCGGTGAAATACCTAGGCATCCCACTATCTATCAGGAGGCTGTCAGCGGCTGCGTTTCAGCCCTGGTAGATCGTCTGGCTGACAAACTACCCACCTGGAGGGCATCGATGATGCCTAGGGCGGGACGTTTAGCGCTGATCCGTTCGGTCCTCGCAGCGATCCCTCTGCACCAGCTGATGGTGCTGGGCCTCCATAAAAAAGCACTAAAGCAGGTGAACAAGATCCTGCGTGGATTCCTTTGGGTTGGTAGGGCGGATGCCAATGGGGGACACTGCCACGTCAACTGGGCACGGGTGTGTAGGCCGCTGCGGCTGGGAGGCTTGGGTATCCCAGACCTTGCGCGTACTGCCATCAGCCTTAGGGTGAGGTGGATCTGGAGGATGCATACTGATCCCCTGCGACCCTGGCGCGGGCTGGACATGCATTTCTCGAAGACGGAGCTGGATGTCTTTGCGGCCTCCACCTCCATGGTGGTCGGCAACGGTGAATCCGCCCTCTTCTGGGAGGACAGGTGGCTGGATGGCACCGGAGGTATACGCTCTAGTACCGAAACGTCGGCGGAAGATACGCACGGTCCGGGAGGCGTTGGTTGAACACACATGGATCCCCGACATAGTTGGTGCACCAAGCGCCCTAGCGTTGTGGCAATACGTTCAGCTATGGGGCCGGCTCAGGGACACCCAGCTTGGGGCGAATCCGGACATGCTGGTTTGGCGTTGGACGACGGATGAACAGTATTCGGCTTGTTCCTGCTACGACAGCCTCTTCCAGGGGGCGATCATCTCAGGTTCATGGAAGCTTAACTGAAAATCCTGGGCGCCGCCGAGGGTGAAGTTCTTATCTGGCTGGCCTGCCTTGACAGATGCTGGACGGGGGAGAGACTGGCACGGCGCGGCCTTCCGCGTGCGCCGAGATGCGTGCTCTGCGACCAATCTGTCGAGACCATGAGCCACCTGCTCACAGGTTGTTCCTTCTCCAGGACGATTTGGTTTGAGGTTCTGTCGTGGATCCGATCCACCTCAGGCCCTCCCACGGTTGAGGGTGACTTCGGAGTGGTGGTCGCTGGTGGTGCGGACCACCCCTCGCTAGCTGCGCAAGGTGATCATGCTTACGGCATGGTGGATTTGGAAACACCGGAACGCGGCGGTCTTTGACAACATGCGTCGTTCGGTGCCATCCTTGTTCAACGACATCGTGGCCGAGGCGCGGCAATGGGCGGACACGGGAGCCCGGGGTGTGCGCCAGCTGCTCTCCTAGATTAGTTTCTTTTTCTTGGGTTGAGTTGTACGGCGTGTTGTGTCCGTCCTCGGACTTGTACATAAACTCTTCTTTATCTATCAATGCATCGAAACACAAGGCTTTTGCGTTTTCGTGAAAAAAGTAACCTCTGTAGCTCAAGCAGATTACTGACCACAAATAACAGAGCAAATAAGAAACGTGAATGGCCGTAGTTTACAAAAAAATATACATAAAGAAAACCAGTGAAGTCAGCCATACTTTTGTTGCTAAAGCAAAGGCATACTCTGCAACAACTGTCTTTCCTGCTGACATATGGGCTGCCACAATGACTGATCCCCCCTTCTTGACATAATATATAACCTATTTATGGTAGATATAAAGAATATAGGTTAGTGATTAGATCAGACATTCAGTATCATACTATGTATGCATAACCTTGATTGGAAATATTAAAAACATGGAGGAAGGAAACATCCCTTCTTGCTTCTATCTCTATGTAATGGAAAGAGAATTTGAAAGATATGCAGGATTACTTGTCCATTAACCACTCCAGTGTTTCAAACAATGGTCGTAAAATCATATGAATGCAAACTTATGAGTCTTTAGTCCACAATTTTTTTTATCATACTCCCTCCATCCCACGAAACTTGTCTGAACTTTGTCAAAATTTAGACGTATCTAGATGCTAAATAATGTCTAGATACATCCAAATTTTGATACAGTTCAGACAAATTTCATAGGATGGAGGGAATACATTAACTTGAAGCCCTTCACAATATGGATGTGAAGGGCGTAAGAGGATGGACAGACACAATTTCAAGTTTGTTAACGATGATAGCTGCCATGCATAATGAAAAGTTCTCCCATCCTAACTAATTCTAAAACAAATTTACAAATTGTGGCATACATTTGCTTGGTAAGTTAAACTGAATGTTTTCTATTCGTAGTAATTTACAACGCAAAGGTGTAGACTGTAGATTGTCAAAGAAGAGATATAGTACTCCCTCCATTCCATTGAATAAGGCCTTTTTTTAAAAAAAAAGTTAAGCAAAGTTTGCCCAAACTTAAAAAAAAAACAATCAAGAACTATGACACTATAGATATCATATGAAAATATATTTCATGATGTATCTAACGGTGTTGATTTTGAATTGTACATGTTATTTTTTTTCTAAAAACTTGATCAAACTTTACCGAGTTTGACTTTTGGAGGAAAAATATAAGACTTATTCGATAAAATGAAGGTAGTTTCACGCTATTACAAGTATTCACCATTGGATGGACCACTACAAAAGCATGAATATAGTAAAGTAGTATGGAAAAAAAGCAAATAGACTCTAATTCTCGTTCTGCCCTGAGCAATTAATGCCTCTGGCCCACAATACTGCAGCTGGCTGCTGGTCCACATTGATCAAGGTCACTCCGCAGCAATAGCTCAGCCAAACCGATGGGCAGTCCATCCTGCGGCATTTCCTCAATTCAAAATTAAGCTATAGGTGGCTACACCGCCTACTATTCATCACTGAACAGCGTGCATGGCCTCATCACGAGACTCGAAGCAAGAAAATTGAACATTTATGCTTTCGGCGCTGCTGGCGTTGTGGCATGTCACCATCCCGCGCTTGCACTTGCAAGTTGCAAGTTCTCTCGGAGGCGCTCATGGCCGCACAACGCGCACATATTTATTCACATTGGATGCATCCTTACACATCTCGCAACTAGGAAAATGTGCTACCTATATTCGCGTTGCATGCCCTTACTTATTTTTTGCTTTTTATCTTGACGCCCATTCTTCTCTTTTCATTAATTTCTCCATTAATTTGTACACGCATTCGTCCCTTCAACCAAACATTTGAAAAAACTTCACGGACCTAGCTTCACCAACGCGTGTTTCATCTATTTAAAGCGCTTGTTTCCTCTCTCCAGGCAACCATCAAACATCACCTCTCCTCTAGGTACAATAAGTCTCAGCTCACACCATCTGCACCCGGTTGTAGTTGATAATCACAGCAATGGCCTCCACCAACAGCTGGACCCTCGAGCTCGAGTCGCGAGTGGCCGCGCAGCGCAAGTTCCGCGCCTGCGTCATGGACTGGCACAATCTGGCACCCAAGCTCGCCCCACACATCTTCGACAACGCCCACCATGCTGAGGGAGATGGCGGTATCGGCAGCGTCAGGCACTACAACTGCAACTCAGGTATGCATACCACAAATAGAAATACATCCATGTCACCTGCTGTCTGGCAGACCTGTTCAAACCATAACACGCAATTGATGGTGCAGCCATGCCCTTCAACGTCATGAAGAAGAAGGTTGAGTTCCTCGATGTGGATAAGTGCGAGTGCAAATACACCATCGAGTGTGACGGCACTGAGATGGCCACGTTTAATGTCAAGGTGAAGCCAACGGCCAACGGTGGGAGTGTGGCGAAGGTGGAATGCACGTACAAGGGCGTGGAGGGGAAGGACAAGATGCTCAAGGCCAAGGACTCTGTCGCTGAGATGTTCAACACTGCTGAGGCCTACCTCATCGCCAACCCAGATGCGTACAACTAAGTCAGCAAAGAGGGGATCATACATAATAATAATAATGGTGCTTTCTCATGGATACAATAAAACTGCTCCAACCTCTAGGTGGTATGCCAGATCAAGCTGGGTGTGGACTGATGAAGTTAAAAATACCACTAGCATTTGTAACCGTTAAATAAGTAGTTGTTTAAAAAAAATGGAGTATGGGTTTGTTTGAAGCTGTTGTTGCTTGCTTATGTATGTTCCTCATGGTTCGCACAAGAATAAAAGGAAGTATGTGAAACACATGACACTCTTATTTGGAATTAGTAGCTTCTTTCCAGCCATAAAGTTCAAAATATGTAGAAAATGCACAGGTTCTTCAGTTGATTCAGGAAAAAAGGAGAACGACAAATAATAGTTTCCAAACAACACTTTCGAGAATGAGAAAGAATAGTCAAGACATAGAAAGAACAATACAAAATCATCAACTAAGCAGAAAAGGTGTTAACTGTTAAATATGGATTAAGCCATATAAATTCACTCTTTTGCCTTGCACTAAGTTCTACAACCTTCGTTCGAAAATAAGTGACTCAACTTTATCTAGATACGGATGTATATACGCACATAAATGTGTCTAGATACATCCGTACCTAGACAAAGTTGAGGCACTTATTTTCTGAACGGAGGGAATACCTATTACTCAAGACATGTATGACATAATCTAGGTCCCTGGATCATATGGCCATAATTGCATGTTATGGAACTTACACAATCAGAAATCTTGACACCACATCACCTTAAGATTTTCATCATCAATTAAGAACGCAAAAGCAACTAAATAGTTCTAGGATTCTTGAACTACTATATGCTACATTAATGGCATGCCATACTTGCATAATTGTATTGTGTATACCATATTTGGGTGATTGCAAAGAGATAACAAAATTGCAGTTTTCACTAAATTGGTCAGTCCATACCGTTGCTGAAAGGAGAACAATGTTGATGTTCTTTCGGGAGCATTTAATAACTTCCTCCCAAACTACGCATCTCTCAGCTTCATTGACATAATGGACTTCATCAAAGTTACCTGATTGCATCATCAATCACATATCAGGTACATGAACCGGTGCTTAATAAGATTACAAAATGTGAAGTGAAAAGTGAAAAATCAGAAATGCAGTGGCATACCTATTGAGTATCCCGTATAATATCAGCACCACTGTGGAGCATTGAGCAAAATATTTTTGTTGTCATAGTTAAGCAAGTTGCCTCGGGTCTGATGCTAACGTCTCCAGTAAGAAGTCTCACAACAAACTTCCCGCAGAAATCTCTGTATTTGTGGTTGTTGATAGTGGTAATGGGAGCAGTACAGACAGCCCTAGTGAAATGCTGCATAATAACACTGTCTATTATCACAGTGTCCACACTTGCATTCTTTTTATTAAGACATATCAATACATGTTATTTGCGAAGGTTTGAAGTACATAGAGAAGTACTGTATGAAAGTATCTAATACTTAGACATCAATCTACTGACAAAAGTAAAAGTGTACATGTATCAGGATTTTCGAAGCAACTATAAAGTATTCCAGTAAGTTCTCTAGCTCAAGCAGATTGCTGACAGCAAATAACAGAGTAAATAAGAAGCGTAGTTAACCAAAAAATATACATAAAAAAAAGCCAGTGAAGCCAGGCATACTTTTGTTGCTAAAGCAAAGGCATACTCTACAACAACTCTCATTCCTGTTGACATATGGGCTGCCACAAAGATTCCCCCCCCCCTTCTTGACATAATATATGGCCTATTTATGGTAGATATAAAAGATATAGGTTAGTGATTAGATCAGGCATTCAGTATCATACTATTCTAACAAACCGGCGATATCAACTAGGGCTTGTATGCATAACCCTGGTTGGAAATATTAAAAATATGGAGGAAGGAAACATCCCTTCTCGCTTCTCGAATTTGAAAGATATGCAGGATTCCTTGTCCAGTAAACCACTCCAGTGTTTCAAACAATGGTGGTAAAATCATATGAATGCAAACTTATCAGTTTTTAGCCGACAATTCTTTTATCATACATTAACTTGAAGCCCTTCACAATATGGATGTGATTTGTTAGAATTAAGGGCGTAAGAAGATGGAAAAGACACAATTTCAAGTTTGTTAACAATGATAGCAGCCATGCATAAAGAAAATTTCTCCCATCCTAACTAATTCTAAAACAAATTTACAAATTGTTGCATACAGTTGATTGGTAATTTAAACCTGAATGTTTTCTATTCATGGTAATTTACAAGGCAAAGGTGTAGACTGTAGACTGTCAAAGCAGAGATATAGTACTCCCTCCGTTCCAATGAAAAAGGCCTTTTTTTAAAAAAGTCAAGCAAAGCAAAGTTTGACCAAACTTTTAGAAAAAACTATCAAGAAATATGATGCTTTGTAGATATCATATGAAAATATATTTCATGATGTATCTAACGGTGTTGGTTTTGAATTATACATGCTAATGTTTTTTCTAAAACTTATCAAACTTTACGTAGTTTGACTTTTGGAAAAAAATATAAGCCTTATTCGTTAAAATGGAGGTAGTATCGCACTATTACTGATTCACCATTGGATGGACCACTACAAAAGCATGAATATGATGGAAATTTCGGTGGTTTAGCAACCCAAGACTCAAAGTGGAATAGGTCATGCTATGAGTTCAAGTGACACCCCAGACCCTATTATAACCAACATTAGGGATACGTCTTGAGAAGGTGTGCGCAAAGGTTGTTCCATAAGAAATAGGAAAGGATATGCGGAAGAAAACTAAATTTTATCACAAGGGGTGCAGTGGAATATAACAAAGATTTGGCTTTATCCTAACTGTAGCAGGTGAAATTATTCACCAGCCTTCAGCAGTTACAAGATATTTCAGCTAATGTAACATAATGGAACGCTTCAAACTTTACTCGTAGGCTAGCTTGCACACAGAAATTATCTGTATTTTACACACAATGTCAATCAGTGAGGCGTCGAACTGAACATAGGTAATCTCAAAGGATCTAAACTGGATCTTTGAAATGATTGGCTTTCACAACAAAGTACCATGGGTATCAAACGCAGGTGTATCCATATGGCACTCAGGCAGCAGTATGTACATCAGTACATGTGGTCATGGGATAACTGACACACACCTACGAATTTGCCAGCAAATACAGCACGCATCAATCTTTTTAAACTCACATTCAGATTCTTTTGTCTCCCATACTGAACATTTTCCAAAAAAATAATTAATAGCCCCCTGGATTTCAATTTCAACTTTACTCTTCTACTGGAATATTACAAATAAAATCAAGGTGTGTACTTTCTATTTTATATACAAGCATTTTCAGTAATAACATTTAACATGCTGACTTTTTAGTTTATGTTAACGACACAAAACTTGATAATGGAAAAAATGCATAGTTTAGTCAAAAGGAGATGGGCTGATGTTGCATAGAGAGAACTTAAATCCATTTAAGCTAAAAACATTATACTAACCATTACCAAATTGATCTCAAAGCTCTAACAAGTATACACATAGTACTACCATTTAACTAAATCAATGCTCAATTTCAGCTATAAAAAAGTTCGTGAACAGACAATAACAACTGTCAACAGAGATATAGATGTCACAATACTAGTTTGGTGAAACGGTAGTGAATTAATAATAACAGTCTTGCATAAGTTGCTTGATTATCAAAACAAGGTTTAGACAACAGTGACAGCTGAAAACCAAAGCTATGCAGAATCTCATAAAAAATCTAGTAATGTCATTTAAACATGAAAATAAATGCCCTGCATACACGTGTACTGGGAGGGTCCACCACGGGCGAGAGTTTCGCTTAGGGCGATCGAGAAGTGATCGTGCGACATGCTGGGGTTTCTCTCTTGGGGGTGATTGTTCATCGGCGGCGGAGGGAGATCACTGCAGCATGGTCCTCTCTCCGGCGATTAATCGTTGTGGATCATCTCTCTGTGTTGATTCCCAGCACAAGGGAGGTGGGGTTTCATGGCGTCCTCAAGCTAAAGGTCGGCGGCGAGCGGCTCTGGGTCCAGGGCACAGTCTCGTTCGCCGGAAAAAGGTTCCGAGGAACTGTCTGCGACCTTGTCGGCAAGGCTAAGCGATCTGGTGCTAACTGATAAGGAGGCGTCGGGGATCGTGATCAAGGACGTCGGATCTGTTTCCATACTGAAGCCGAAGTGGGTGGAGGTGGGCAAGGCATGTATGCCAAGGAAGATCGTCATAGGCGCCCTGGAGAGGGCAAGGCATGTACGCCAAGGAAGATCGTCATGTACGCCAAGGATATAGGGGAAAACAGATTCGTCGTTCGCTTTGAGTCAGGGAGATTGGAAACATGCGATCAAACCATCAACTTTTGTTTGTTGACATCTGCAAATGGGAAATGGAAACTTGACATAAACCGGATAAGACTTAACAAACACCTGTAGCCTATACACAGATATTATTTCAAGTGTACCTAGCTTACATAAAGCTTTTTTTCGAGAAATTGTACTCTACACACAGGAACATATGGATTGTACTGTATGAATTACTTCTTACTCCCTCCGTCTATAAATATAGATCGCTGTGGTATCCTTGTGGACGACATTTTTAAACTTTGGTCCATCTTGGAAATGCTTTAATAACTCATGTTTTCGGTTTTTTTCTAGTACTCCTTCGGTTCCAAATTAAGGGTTGCAGATTTGTCTATATTCACATGTATCTACCAACTAAAACACAAATAGATACATGCATATCTAGATAAATCTGATACACCTAATTTGGAACAGAGGAAGTAGTAAAGAAACGTATTCAAATTCTTTGCATCAAGCATGAAAAGTTTGTCAATGTTGATAGCTGCCATGCATAAAGAAAAAGTTTGCCATCCTAACTAATACCAAAATACAAATTCAAAAAATACAGCTGCTAGGTGAGTTGCAAATGAATGTTTTCTATTTAATTTACCAGGCAAGAGTGTAGAGTGTAGACTGTCAAAGCAGAGATATAATACCACACTATCAGCGATTCACCGGTGCATGGACCACTACAGAGGCATGTAGTATGGTTTGTGCCTACTGAACTTCGTATTAAACAAATGTGGTTCATGCTCTTGGACAACATAGCACGCTACATGCTCGTCAGCATACAAAACTTCATATATTTTTATAAAATGTACAGGTGCTACTGAGTACATTACCTCCATCTAGAGCTTATCCAATTCAAAGGGATATCCGATTTGGCATATCTGGAACAAGTTTGTGGAAGTCAGTCGCAATGCCATCATCCCCAATAACAAGTGCGCAATCCCTCATATCTGTAGGTGGAGGAAGTACTTGCTGCAATTCAAAACAAAAGTATATACTCATGTGACTTGAACATATGAAGTCTGGTCGCAATGTAAATTAAAAAAATCTCTTATTCTAGCCAATTGCTCACCATCATTTTCACACAACACAATGTTGACATCACCTTCCTCTCTCGAGCCTTCACCTGGCTCAAGTCCAAACCATTGGGGAACCCCAGTGGAGCGATTAGTGCCGGGCCAGCACCCATAAGCTCACGCACACTATCGCCATTCTGCGCACCCTCTAGAAAATGCCTTCTCCAACGCTGCGCCTCAGCCACATCATCGCGCAGGCCCCATCGGACGGACCAGCTCACTATTCAGTCACCCCCTGACAAAGTCTCTGCCTCTCTAGGCCAGGCATCCGTGGCACCATGGGCGGAGGGCTCCAGAGGCGGCCTGGCCAGGTCCAAACCAGTCCATATCCCCACACCTTGGCGTCATTGGCCGCGGTGGGGATGTTGAGCTTGGGGCTGAGGTAATTGGCTTCGAGGTCCTCATTCGCGCTGCTCGTACTCTCCGGCGGGTAGACCGGTCGGCGGCTACGGAGCTATTGCAGCACCAGCAGGGGTTTCGTTAGGGTTCACGCGTCGGTATCACATTTGGTAAATAAAGTTTGTGGGTCGCGTACCAGGAGGAAGTCGGGCCCAGGGTTGGGCGTGTTGCGGGTAGGGTCGAGGCGGAGGTGCCCTCTGTGGCCGGAGAAGCTGATGCGGAACGGCGCCTCGCTCGCCGGCGATGCGGCGAGGCCGTCCATCAAGGCCCCCGCGATGAGGCTGCCGGTTTTTCTCTTGACTGAACTTCGCAACCTTAATAGGGCACGGACGGAGTCGAGCCGCCGGCCGCGGGGCGGCGCCGGAGAAGGGAATGGCGACGGCGTCTGTTTGGGTCCGGTTGGGTCGGCTGCGTCCGGTCTGTCGTTCGCCTCGGCGGTTCGGCTAGGCGGTGCGACCCAACCCGATCGGAAGAGGCGAGGAGGGATTCTTTTTTACCCGTGCATATATTACCCATTTGTTAAGATACTACAAAATAGAAATAGCATTCTATCCTTTAGATAAAATGATAATGAACATGTAGCAAAATAGAAATAGCATTATATCATTTAAACAAAATGATAATGAATATATAGCAACAGTTTGGAAAAAAATTAAGAACATGCTTAAAATTTGTTCATCACATGGAGTAAATGATGGACCATCCTACACTCTTTTTATAATGGATTAAATATAATATCAAGAAGCATAATAGACTCTGCTGCGGGGGTGTTTTTATGAGTAAAACTGTATCTGAAGCTAAAACCATATTAAATAGCATGTTGCATAATCATAGTCAATGGCACACTGAAATAGCACCTAATCCAACAAAAAAAGTACACTCTATTAAGAACAAAAAACCATTTATCCAATAAAATCGATAGCATATAAGCTTACATAGAAAAGCAAAATAATGATAATATTTCTCTACAAGAACTAATTGGAAACACTAATGAAAATATAGATGTCAACTATCTAAGAAACTTTGGTAATAATGGGTATGGTAACAGCTATAATAATACCTATGACCGACCACCTTATGCTTAAAATAATTATAGTAACCAGCCCTTCATCCCATATCCTAATGCCAATAAAAATAAATGTAAGACGACACCCACCGCCCCACAAGTAAATGGAGACTCGGATAAACAACAAGAGGCAAATAAAACACTTAGTGAACAAGTAGCTAGCCATGTCACCATGATATAAGAGTTGCATAAATATCTTGCATCCATAAGCTCTGAAATAAAAGGGCTACAACACCAAACAACTAGTCTAGACAAAGCTTTATCCAAATTGGCTGATAAGTGACAACCAAGCAACTCTATTAAGCATGTCTGCGGGAAAATCACAAGGGCCACCAGCTATTGGTATGAATTCTATAAATATTGCAGCAAATACCCCACTTTCATTTGAACAAACATACAATGAATTAATACAATATACTGATCTCCTTGCACCACTTCTACTACAATGTGGAACTTCCATTGAAAATTCAGAAGAGAAAGAAAACACTACTTTTTATGCTAAGAAAGAAGAAGAACCACTTATGCTTGCAAATGATAAACAAATAGAAGAAGTGAAAATGCCTAGTGAAGTAAGAGAACCATTATTAGATCTTGATAAGTGTAGTTTGCAAGAATTAATTGTTATTCTTAAAAATTCTCCAAAGATCTCACTATCAATGTCAATCAAGCTGGTTTTGGTTCTTATATTGCTAACTATGTCATTAAAGAGAAGATACAACTATATAACAATGAAGCTATGATACCACCTAAGCTTGGGGATGCTTGGATCTCCAAGATTTTTTATTTCTATAGATAAAGGGACACATAATGCTATTCTAGATTTAGGATCTAGTGTCTCAGTTATATCTAAGGAGCTGTTTGATTTGTTTAATCTTAAAAACATGGAAAAATGCTCCATTTATCTTTTACTTGCTGATGATTCAGCCAAAAAGGCATTAGGAAGAGTTAATGATGTTATGGTAGAATTGCATATGACATATGTACATGTTGATTTTATTGTCATGGACATGGGTAGCAATACCTCTAGTCATATAATCCTTGGGAGACCAGTTTTGAGAACAACGTGAGCTATCATTGATTCAAAAGAAGGGAATGTCAAATTCCAATTTCCACACAACAAGTGTATGGAGCACTTTCCAAGAAAGAAGGAGGTAGTGTAACATCCCAAAAATTCGAAACAAAGAAGAAAATGAATTTCTCTTTTCCCAAAATTTGGAGCCAACAAAACTTTAAATTGCCTTACCTTATGTGCATAGTGTTCTAGCATGTATGATGTGATTTTTGCCATGACTTGTTTGTTTGAAGTGTTGAACCTATTTCTAAACCCTAAACCCTACCTTTAATAAAATTCAAAGAGAAACCAAGAAAATAAAACAAAATAAAAAGAGAGGCATATGTGGGCATATAGCCATATTTGCAAATATAGGTCTATGCCCTATTTACCTTACCGAAATTGTTTGAAACCCTTGATCAACTTAACCCAACAGTCAATGAACCCAAAAAAATGCTCATTTGGATCAAAGAGAAATAAAACAAAAGAAAATAAAATAAAAATAGCATCACATATGGGCCTATGGCCACTTTTGTGAAATCTTAACCTAGGCCATTTTAATTTGTGTAAATGGTTTGGTAACATTACTAAACTCAAAATAATAACATTTGAATCAAGGAAGTGCAAAACAAATCAAAATCAAAATCAAAACCAAGTCACATATGATAATGGTCAAAAGTGACAATTATATCAGGGTACCTACTTTGAGCCCTTGTGGTTAACAATTCTTAAACTAAACTTTCTCAAATCTTTGCTCCTCATCCAAGACCACATCAAGATGAACACTTTGGTGTGGACCAACCTTGCTAAATCATTTTCAAATTCTTATAATGAGCAACCAAAGTAGCAACATTGAATCAAATTTAAGATCATATCAAATTTGGATTTTACCAAATCAATTTCAAATTGCAAATCAATACCACCCAGAGGTGCCAAACATTATTTGGATCACACCCATTAAATATTGTGGCCAAATTAAAATTTGAATTTCATGCGGCCATTGTGTCGAGCACCTTGTGTGCACTAATCTACCAACTCCATACACTCTAATATCCAGAGGTTTTAAGCCCAAACCCTCACCTCTCTGACCTTCCTCAGCACCCTCTTGCACCCATTGAACAAAGCCAAGCCTCGGAGACAATGATCATGCATGATCATATCATGGCCAGTACATGACCATGTCGTGGCCCTCATGCCACTTCCCACGTCAACCCTCTCTCCACTCCTCTCTAGCATCACCAACCATGTCTAGGAGACGTGCCTCACTCCCACAAACCTGCATGTACTCGCCATTGGCCAAGAGGATCACTGCAGCGTCGGGAACACGACGTGCCCACGACGCCCAAGCACGCCAGAGCGTGAGTGGACATGCCACTGGACACGCCAGTGCGCGACGTCGCCCCGCCTACTGAAGGGATTCGTAGCATAGAAAACAAAAAATTTCCTACTGCAAGAACGAAACACAAGCCAAGATCTAATCTAGTAGACGGTAGCAGCGAGGGGATGAAGAGACTAACCCTCGAAGATTCACAAAGCTTAATGATACGTCTCCAACGTATCGATAATTTCTTATGTTCCATGCTACTTTATTGATGATACCTACATGTTTTATGCACATTATATGTCGTATTTACGCATTTTCTGGAACTAACCTATTAACAAGATGCCGAAGTGCCAGTTCTCTGCTGTTTTTGGTTTCGAAATCCTAGTAACGAAATATTCTCGGAATCGGACGAAATCAACGCCCAAGTTCCTATTTTTCCACGAAGCTTCGAACACCGGGAAGGACCAGAGGGGCCCAGCCCACCGGAGGGTGGCCGGCGCGGCCTAGGGTTGGCCGCGCCGCCTTACCCCGGCCGCCTCTTCGACCCTCTGCCGCCTCTTCGCCTATATAAAGCCCCCGCATCGAAAACCCTTAGAGAGGAAGCCACGATACGAGAAAAGTTCCCGAGCCGCCGTCATCGAAGCCAAGATCCGGGGGACAGGAGTCTCGTTCGGCACCCTGCGGACGGGGAAGTGCCCGGAAGGCTTCTCCATCGACACCGCTGCCATCTCCACCGCCATCTTCATCACCTGCTCCCATGAGGAGGGAGTAGTTCTCCATCGAGGCTCGGGCTGTACGGTAGCTATGTGGTTAATCTCTCTCCTATGTACTTCAATACAATGATCTCATGAGCTGCTTTACATGATTGAGATTCATATGAGTTTTGTATCACTACTATCTATGTGCTACTCTAGTGATGTGTTATTAAAGTAGTTTTATTCCTCCTGCATGTGTGCAAAGGTGACAGTGCGTGCACCGTGTTAGTACTTGGTTTATGCTATGATCATGATCTCTTGCAGATTGTGAAGTTAACTATTGCTATGATAATATTGATGTGATCTATTCCTCCTACATATGCATGAAGGTGACAGTGTGCATGCTATGCTAGTACTTGGTTTAGTCGTTTTGATCTATCTTACACTTAAGGTTACTTAAACATGAGCATTATTGTGGAGCTTGTTAACTCCGGCATTGAGGGTTCGTGTAATCCTACGCAATGTGTTCATCATCCAACAAAAGTGTAGAGTATGCATTTATCTATTCTGTTATGTGATCAATGTTGAGAGTATCCACTAGTGAAAGTGTAATCCCTAGGCCTTGTTCCTAAATACTGAGTTACTTGCTTGTTCTTGTTTTCTGTGTTACTACTGCAATACTACCACCATCAACTACACGCCAAGCTATTTTTGGCACCGTTGCTACTGCTCATATATATTCATACCATCTGTATTTCACTATCTCTTCGCCGAACTAGTGCACCTATTAGGTGTGTTGGGGACACAAGAGACTTCTTGCTTTGTGGTTGCGGGGTTGCATGAGAGGGATATCTTTGACCTCTTCCTCCCCGAGTTCGATAAACCTTGGGTGATCCACTTAAGGGAAACTTCTGCTGTTCTACAAACCTCTGCACTTGGAGGCCCAACACTGTCTACAGGAAAGGAGGGGGAACGTAGACATCAAGCACTTTTTGGCGCCGTTGCCGGGGGAAAGGTAAAAGGTACTCACACTCGGATCTCGGCTACTAAGCTATTTTCCGGCGCCATTGTAAGTACTCAAAGCTATTTCCTTTAGACTCTGCAATTGCGACATTTGGTTTCTTGTTTACACTAGTTAGGCATAATGGAAAACAACAAAAATATGAGAGATCTTTATGAACTTTATCTTGAATTAGGACATGATGTGTTTGAAGAAAGAATTAAGAAACCCATGGAACTTTATATGCATGCTAATGGGAATGTTGTTACTATGAATGCTTTGAACACCATTGTTGCTAATGCTATGGAAAATTCTAAGCTTGGGGAAGCTGGCTTTGATGAGCATGATATTTTTAGTCCCCCAAGCATTGAGGAGAAAATTTACTTTGATGATACTTTGCCTCCCATTTATGATGATTATAATGATAGTAGTCTTTTGTTACCACCTGTTATGGAGGATAAATTTGATTATGATTACAATATACCTCCTATATTTGATAGCTACTTTGTTGAATTTGCTCCCACTACAATTAATAAGAATGACTATGCTTATGTTGGGAGTAGTAATTATTTTATGCATGAGACTCATGATAAAATGCTTTATGTGATAGTTATATTGTTGAGTTTGCTCATGATGCTACTGAAAGTTATTATGAGAGAGGAAAATATGGTTGTAGAAATTTTCATGTTACTAAAACACCTCTCTATGTGCTGAAATTTTTGAAGCTACACTTGTTTTATCTTCCTATGCTTGTTACTTTGCTCTTCATGAACTTGTTTATTTACAAGATTCCTATGCATAGGAAGCATGTTAGACTTAAATGTGTTTTGAATTTGCCTCTTGATGCTCTTTTTTGCTTCAATTTCTATTTCTTGCGAGTGCATCATTAAAACTGCTGAGCCCATCTTAATGGCTATAAAGAAAGAACTTCTTGGGAGATAACCCATGTGTTTTTTATTACAGTACTTTGTTTTATATTTGTGTCTTGGAAGTTGTTTACTACTGTAGCAACCTCTCCTTATCATGTTTTTGTGCCAAGTAAAGTTTCTATGTCAAAGTTGATGTTATATTTGGGATCGCTGCGCAGAAACAGCATTGCTGTCTGTCACGAATCTGGGCACAATTCTCTGTAGAAAATTCGAAAAAATCTGCCAATTTACGAGCGTGATCCTCAGATATGTACGCAACTTTCATTAGTTTTGAGTTTTTCCATTTGAGCAAGTCTGGTGCCATTTATAAATTCGTCTTTACGGACTGTTCTGTTTTTGACAGATTCTGCCTTTATTTCGCATTGCCGCTTTTGTTAAGTTGAATGAGTTTCTTTGTTCCATTAACTTTCAGAAGTTTTGTGCAATGTCCAGAAGTGTTAAGAATGATTGTGTCACCTCTGAACATGTGAATTTTTGATTATGCACTAACCCTCTAATGAGTTTGCTTGAAGTTTGGTGTGAAGGAAGTTTTCAAGGGTCAATAGAAGAGGGTGATATAATGTGATCGAGAAGAGTGAAAGGTCTAAGCTTGGGGATGCCCCGGTGGTTCATCCCTGCATATTTTAAGAAGACTCAAGCATCTAAGCTTGGGGATGCCCAAGGCATCCCCTTCTTCATCGACAACTTATCAGGTTTCTTCTAGTGAAACTATATTTTTATTCGGTCACATCTTATGTATTTTACTTGGAGCGTCTGTGTGCTTTTATTTTTGTTTTTGTTTTGTTATCTTAGTTCTCTGAATAAGTTCATCCTTGTGTGGGAGAGAGACACGCTCCGCTGGTTCGTATGAACACATGTGTTCTTAGCTCATAATATTCATGGCGAAGTTTCCTCTTCGTTAAATTGTTATATGGTTGGAATTGGAAAATGCTACATGTAGTAATTGGTAAAATGTCTTGGGTAATGTAATACTTGGCAATTGTTGTGCTCATGTTTAAGCTCTTGCATCATATACTTTGCACCCATTAATGAAGAAATACATAGAGCTTGCTAAAATTTGGTTTGCATAATTGGTCTCTCTAAGGTCTAGATAATATCTAGTATTGAGTTTTGAACAACAAGGAAGACGGTGTAGAGTCTTATAATGTTTACAATATGTCTTTTATGTGAGTTTTGCTGCACCGGTTCATCCTTGTGTTTGTTTCAAATAACCTTGCTAGCCTAAACCTTGTATCGAGAGGGATTACTTCTCATGCATCCAAATCCTTGAGCCAACTACTATGCCATTTGTGTCCACCATACCTACCTACTACATGGTATTTCTCCGCCATTCCAAAGTAAATTGCTTGAGTGCTACCTTTAAACAATTCAAAAGTTATTACCTCTTATTTGTGTCAATGTTTTATAGCTCATGAGGAAGTATGTGGTGTTTTATCTTTCGATCTTGTCATTTACTTTTGACAGACTTTCACAATGGACTAGTGGTTTCATCCGCTTATCCAATAATTTTGCAAAAAGAGCTGGCAATGAGGTTCCCAGCCTCAATTAATTAACTTGCATTAATAATTCTCTTCACATGTTTTGCTCTGATTTATCAGTAAGCAACTTAAATTTGCAAATAGACACTCCTCCATGGTATGTGAATGTTGGAAGGCACCCGAGGATTCGGTTAGCCATGGCTTGTGTAAGCAAAAGGTTGGGAGGAGTGTCACCCATAAATAAAGAAAAACTAAACTAAAGTACATGTGTAAATAAAAGAGAAGAGGGATGATCTACCTTGCTGGTAGAGATAACGTCCTTCATGGGAGCCGCTCTTGAAAGTCTGGTTGATGAGGTAGTTAGAGTGCCCGCTACCATTCGTTGACAACAACAAACACCTCTCAAAACTTTACTTTTATACTCTCTTGATGTTTTCAAAATCAAAGCTCTAGCACAAATACAGCAATCGATGCTTTCCTCTTTGAAGGACCATTCTTTTACTTTTATTGTTGAGTCAGTTTACCTATCTCTCCACCTCAAGAAGCAAACACTTGTGTGAACTGTGCATTGATTCCTACATACTTGCATATTGCATTTGTTATATTACTTTATGTTGACAATATCCATGAGATATACATGTTATAAGTTGAAAGCAACCGCTGAAACTTAATCTTCCTTTGTGTTGCTTCAATACCTTTACTTTGAATTATTGCTTTACGAGTTAACTCTTATGCAAGACTTATTGATGCTTGTCTTGAAGTACTATTCATGAAAAGTCTTTGCTATATGATTCACTTGTTTACTCATGTCATTACCTTTGTTTTGATCGCTGCATTCATTACATATGTTTACAATATGATCAAGTTTATGATGGCATGTCACTTAAGAAATTATCTTTGTTATCGTTTTACCCTCGGGACGAGCGAACTAACTTGGGGATGCTGATACGTCTCCAACGTATCGATAATTTCTTATGTTCCATGCTACTTTATTGATGATACCTACATGTTTTATGCACATTATATGTCGTATTTACGCATTTTCCGGAACTAACCTATTAACAAGATGCCGAAGTGCCAGTTCCTGCTGTTTTTGGTTTCAGAAATCCTAGTAACGAAATATTCTCGGAATCGGACGAAATCAACGCCCAAGTTCCTATTTTTCCACGAAGCTTCCAGAACACCCGGGAAGGACCAGAGGGGGCCACAGGGCCCCGGGGGTGGCCGGCGCGGCCTAGGGTTGGCCCGCGCCGCCTCCCCTGGCCGCCTCTTCGACCCTCTGCGCCGCCTCTTCGCCTATATAAAGCCCCCGCATCGAAAACCCTTAGAGAGGAAGCCACGATACGAAAAGTTCCGAGCCGCCGTCATCGCGAAGCCAAGATGGGGACAGGAGTCTCTGTTCGGCACCCTGCCGGACGGGGAAGTGCCCGGAAGGCTTCTCCATCGACACCGCTGCCATCTCCACCGCCATCTTCATCACCCGCTGCTCCCATGAGGAGGGAGTAGTTCTCCATCGAGGCTCGGGGCTGTACCGGTAGCTATGTGGTTAATCTCTCTCCTATGTACTTCAATACAATGATCTCATGAGCTGCTTTACATGATTGAGATTCATATGAGTTTTGTATCACTACTATCTATGTGCTACTCTAGTGATGTGTTATTAAAGTAGTTTTATTCCTCCTGCATGTGTGCAAAGGTGACAGTGTGTGCACCGTGTTAGTACTTGGTTTATGCTATGATCATGATCTCTTGTAGATTGTGAAGTTAACTATTGCTATGATAATATTGATGTGATCTATTCCTCCTACATATGCATGAAGGTGACAGTGTGCATGCTATGCTAGTACTTGGTTTAGTCGTTTTGATCTATCTTACACTTAAGGTTACTTAAACATGAGCATTATTGTGGAGCTTGTTAACTCCGGCATTGAGGGTTCGTGTAATCCTACGCAATGTGTTCATCATCCAACAAAAGTGTAGAGTATGCATTTATCTATTCTGTTATGTGATCAATGTTGAGAGTATCCACTAGTGAAAGTGTAATCCCTAGGCCTTGTTCCTAAATACGCTAGCGCTGCTTGTTTGTTTTACTGTGTTACTACTGCAATACTACCACCATCAACTACACGCCAGCAAGCTATTTTCTGGCACGTTGCTACTGCTCATATATATTCATACCATCTGTATTTCACTATCTCTTCGCCGAACTAGTGCACCTATTAGGTGTGTTGGGGACACAAGAGACTTCTTGCTTTGTGGTTGCAGGGTTGCATGAGAGGGATATCTTTGACCTCTTCCTCCCTGAGTTCGATAAACCTTGGGTGATCCACTTAAGGGAAACTTGCTGCTGTTCTACAAACCTCTGCACTTGGAGGCCCAACACTGTCTACAGGAAAGGAGGGGGAACGTAGACATCACTTAACGAGATTAGATCTCGGGGTGGATGTAGTCGATCACTTGCCGCTTGCAAAAGCGCGTAGAAGATCTTGACGGTGCCACAATCGGGCACCACCTCCGTACTCGGTCACACGTTCGGTGTTGATGAAGACGACGTCCTTCTCCCCGTTCCAGCGCCAGGAAGTAGTAGATCCTCCTCGAAATCCGGCAGCACGACGGCGTGGTGGCGGTGGTGGTGGAGAACTCCGGCAGGGCTTCGCCTATGCGCTGCGGGAGTTGTATGTGGAGGAGTAGGTGGCTAGGGTTTGGGAGAGGCTAGGGTATGGGGCGCCGGCCTCAGGGGTGCGGCCAACTGGTGGGCTTGGGGTGGCCGGCCCCCTCCCCTTGCTCCTCATTATATAGGTGGAAGCCCCAAGAGTTGTAGACTAAGTCTTCGAATAAGACCCCAACTCCAAAACCTCCCAAAAGTGGGAAACCTACTCAAGATGGGAGTCCTACCCAAGGTGGGACTCCCACCTTTCCTTTAGGTGGGGTGGCAGGCCACCCTTGGTGGAGTCCACCTGGGACTCCTCCCCTTAGGGTTTGGTCGGCCTAGCTTGTGGAGTCCCTCTCCTTCCATAGTGCCTTTCTTCCGGACTTTTCTAGAACCTTCCATAAATGCACCGTATCATTTCCAAACTTGGAATATGACTTCCTATATATGAATCTTATTCTCCGGACCATTCCGTAACTCCTCGTGATGTCCTGGATCCCATCCGAGACTCCGAACAAAAATTCGAACTCCATTCCATATTCCATATCTACTCAAACGACATCAAACCTTAAGTGTGTCACCCTACGCGAACTATGCGGACATGGTTGAGACTCTCTCGACCAATAACCAATAGCGGGATCTGGAGATCCATAATGGCTCCCACATATTCAACGATGAATTAGTGATCGATTGAACCATTTACATACGATACCGATTCCCTTTGTCACGCGATATTTTACTTGTCCGAGGTTTGATCATTGGTATCTCGATACCTTGTTCAACCTTGTCTCCTGACAAGTACTCTTTACTCGTACCGTGGTATGTGGTCTCTTATGAACCATTCATATGCTTGCAAACTAGTTAGACGACATTCCACCGAGAGGGCCCAGAGTATATCTATCCGTCATCGGGATGGACAAATCCCACTGTTGATCCATATGCCTCAACTCATACTTTCCGGATACCTAATCCCGCCTTTATAACCACCCATTTACGCAGTGGCATTTGATGTAATCAAAGTACCCTTCCGGCATAAATGATTTACATGATCTCATGGTCGAAAGGACTAGGTAACTATGTATCGAAAGCTTATAGCAAATGAACTTAATGATGTGATCTTATGCTACGCTTATTTGGGTGTGTCCATTACATCATTCTTATAATGACATAACCTTGTTATTAATAACATCCAATGTTCATGATCATGAAACGATGATCATCTATTAATCAACAAGCTAGTTATACAAGAGGCTTACTAGGGACTTCTTGTTGTTTACATAACACACATGTATCAATGTTTCGGTTAATACAATTATAGCATGGTATATAAACATTTATCATAAACACAAAGATATATAATAACCAATTTATTATTGCCTCTTGGGCATATCTCCAACACCTACCTCGTCCTCCCCTTGACCCCTGATGTCTACTCACGCTTCTATTCCTGTAGACAGTGTTGGGCCTCCAAGAGCAGAGGTTTGTAGAACAGCAGCAAGTTTTCCCTTAAGTGAATCACCCTAGGTTTATCGAACTCAAGGAGGTAGAGGTCAAAGATAGTCCTCTCAAGCAACCCTGCAATTAAGATACAAGAAGTCTCTTGTGTCCCCAACACACCTAATACACTTGTCAGATGTATAGGTGCACTAGTTCGGCGAAGAGATAGTAAAACACAGGTGGTATAGATGGTAGTAATATTGCAGGAAGTAAAGATGCAGTAAAACAGTAAACAAGCGATGTTTGCAGTATTTGGAAACAAGGCCTAGGGATCCTACTTTCACTAGTGGACACTCTCAACATTGATCACATAATAAATAAATAACTTCTCCTCACTTGTGCTACATACACTCTCTTGTTGGATGACAAACACCATTCATTGTGTAGGGCTACAAGAGCTCCCTCAAGCCGGAGTTAACAAGCGCCACAACATTCGGCATTCATATTTAAGTAACCTTTAGAGCATAATAGATATTTGCAATTTAGACCGAGTACTAACATAGCATACACACTGTCACCATTACACTATGAAAGGGGGAATAGATCACATCAATACTATCAAAGTAGTAGTTAACTCCATAATCTACAAGAGATAACAATCATAACCTACACCAAGTACTACATGATGCACACACTGTCACCATTACATCATGAAGGAGGAATAGACTACTTTAATAACATCACTAGAGTAGCACATAGATTAATAATGATACAAAGCTCATCATATGGATCTCAATCATGTAAGGCAGCTCATGAGATCATTGTATTAGAGTACATGAGAGAGATATTAACCACATAGCTACCGGTAGAGCCCTCAACCTCGGGGGAGAACTACTCCCTCCTCATCATGGGAGACAGCAACGGCGATGAAGATGGCGGTGGTGTCGATGGAGATGACTCCGGGGCAATTCCCCGTCCCAGCGGCGTGCCGAACGAGACTTCGTCCCCGAATTGGAGTTTGCGATGGCGGCGGCGCCCTGAGTCTTTCTGGAGTTTCGTCAATTGGTATCGAAGTTTTAGGTCACGAGGGCTTATATAGGCGAAGAGGCGGCGCAAGAGGGGCACCAGGGCGCCCCCACACAGTGGCGCGGCCGGGCCGGGCCCGCGCCCGGTGTGGTGTGGGGCCCCGGCCCATCTTCGTCTCCCTTCGGACTCGGAACCTTCGGTGAAATAAGATGTTTGGTCTTTGTTTCGTCGAATTCGAGAATATTGCCCGAACAGCCTTTCTGGAACCAAAAATAACAGAAAACAGGAACTGGCACTATGGCATCTTGTTAATAGGTTAGTTCCGGAAAATGCATGAAATCATTATAAAGTGTGAGCAAAACATGTAGGTATTGTCATAAAACTAGCATGGAACATCAAATTATAGATACGTTGGAGACGTATCAAGCATCCCCAAGCTTAGTTCCTACTCGCCCTCGAGTAGGTAAACGATAAAATTAATAATTTCTGAAGTGACATGCTACCATCATAATCTTGATCAACATAATTGTAAAGCATATGAGATGAATGAAGTGATTCAAAGCAATGGTAAAGATGATGATTAAACAACTGAATCATATAGCAAAGACTTTTCATGAATAGTACTTTCAAGACAAGTATCAAAGAGACTTGCATAGGAGTTAACTCATAAAGCAATAAATTCTTAGTAGAAAGTTTTGAAGCAACACAAAGGAAGATATAAGTTTCAGCAGTTGCTTTCAACTTCAACATGTTTCATGGATAATTGTCAACACAAAGTAATATGATGAATGCTAATAAGCAAGTATGTAGGAATCAATGCACACAGTTGACACAAGTGTTTTCTTCTAATATACAAAGAAGTAGGTAAAATGACTCAACATAAAGTAAAAAAAGGCCCTTCGCAGAGGGAAGCATGGATTACTATTTTTGTGCTAGAGCTTTTATTTTGAAAACATAGAAACAATTTTGTCAACGGTAGTAATAATTCATATGTGTTATGCATAAAACTTCCTACAAGTTGCAAGCCTCATGCATCGAATACCAATAGTGCTCGCACCTTGTCCTAATTAGCTTGGATTTACATGGATTATCATTGCATAACATATGTTTCAACCAAGTGTCACAAAGGGGTACCTCTATGCCCTGTACAAAGGTCCAAGGAGATCAATCGCATTTGATTTCTCGTTTTTAATAGATCTCAACTTAGGACATCCATACCGGGACAACATAGACAACAGATAATGGACTCCTCTTTAATGCATAAGCATTCAACAACAGATAATATTCTCATAAGAGATTGAGGATGAATGTCCAAACTGAAAACTTCCACCATGATACATGGCTTTGGTTAGCGGCCCAATGTTCTTCTCTAACATATGCATACTCAAACCATTTGATCATGATAAATCACCCTTACTTCAGACAAGACGAACATGCATAGCAACTCACATGATATCCAACAAAGGTAAAAAGTTGATGGCGTCCCCGAAACATGGTTACCGCTCAACAAGCAACTTATAAGAACTAAGACACATAGCTACATATTCATCACCACAATAGTTTTTAAGCTATTTTCCCATGAGCTATATATTGCAAAGACAAAGGAATGAAATTTTAAAGGTAGCACTCAAGTAATTTACTTTGGAATGGCAGAAAAATACCACATAGTAGGTAGATATGGTGGACACAAATGGCATGGATTTTGGCTCAAGGTGTTTGGATGCACGAGAAGCATTTCCTCTCAGTACAAGGCTTTGGCTAGCAAGGTTGTTTGAAGCAAACACAAGTATGAACAGGTACAGGAAAACTTACACAAGAACATATTGCAAGCATTATAAGACTCTACACTGTCTTCCTTGTTGTTCAAACACTTTTATCAGAAAATATCTAGACCTTAGAGAGACCAATCATGCAAACCAAATTTCAACAAGCTCTTTGGTAGTTCTCCACTAATAGATTAAACTACATGATGCAAGAGCTTAAACATGATCTATGAGAGCTCAAAACAATTGCCAAGTATCAAGTTATTCAAAACTATATGAAGCATTTTCGATTCCAACCAAATAGCAATCAACGAAGCAATTTTCAGCCTTCGCCATGAACATTAAAGCATAACTAAGAACACAAGTGTTCAAATGAAAAAGCGGAGCGTAATATCTCCAATACAAGGATGGTGGGATCCAACTTTATTCAAACATAAACAAAAATAAAAGCAAACAGACGCTCCAAGTAAAGAGCATAAGATGTGATGGAATAAAATATAGTTTCACTAGAAGTGACCTGATAAGTTGTCGATGAAGAAGGGGATGCCTTGGGCATCCCCAAGCTTAGATGCTTGAGTCTTCTTAAAATATGCAGGGATGAACCACCGGGGCATCCCCAAGCTTAGACTTTTCATTCTTCTTGATCATATTATCTCATCCTCTTCTCTTGACCCTTGAAAACTTCCTCCACACAAAACTTTAAGCAAACTCATTAGAGGGTTAGTGCATAATCAAAAATTCATATATTCAGAGGTGACATAATCATTCTTAACACTTCTGGACATTGCACCAAGCTACTGAAAGTTAATGGAACAAAGAAATCCATTCAACATAGCAAAAGAGGCAATGCGAAATAAAAGGCATAATCTGCTAAAACAGAACAGTCCATAAAGACGAATTTTTCAGAGGCACTTAACTTGCTCAGACGGAAAAACTCAAAACTAATGAAAGTTGCGTACATATCTGAGGATCACGCACGTAAATTGGCAGATTGTTTTGATTTTTCTACAGAGATATCTACGCAAATTCGTGACAGAGAGCAAATCTGTTTCTGCGCAGTAATCCAAATCTAGCATCAACTTTACTATAGAGACTTTACTTGGCACAAAGACATGATAAGGAGAGGTTTCTACAGTAGTAACAACTTCCAAGACTCAAAAAAAAGTAGTAAAATAAACACATGGGTTATCTCCCAAGAAGTGCTTTCTTTATAGCCATTAAGATGGGCTTAGTAATTTTAATGATGCTCTCGCAAGAAATAAGAGTTGAAGCAAAAGAGAACATCAAGAAGCAAATTCAAAACACATTTAAGCCTAACCCACTTCCTATGAAAAGGAATCTTGTACACAAATAAATTCATGAAGAACAAAGTGACAAGCATAGGAAGATAAAACACGAGTAACTTCAAAATTCTCAACATAAAGAGGGGAAACTTAATATTATTAAGATGCATATAACCATGTTTCCCTCTCTCATAATAACTTTCAGTAGCATCATGAACAAACTCAACAATATAACTATCACATACAACATTCTTGCCATGAGCTACATGCATAAAATTATTACTCTCCACATAAGCATAATCAATTTTATTAGTTGTAGTGGGAGCAAATTCAATAAGATAACTATCATTATTATTCTCATCACCATAATCATCATATATAGGAGGCATATTGTAATCATAGTTAATTTTCTCCTCAATAGTAGGTGGACTGAAAATATCATATTCATCATTGCAAACATCATATATAGGAGGTAAAGTATCATCAAAGTAAATTTTCTCCTCCATGCTTGGGGGACTAAAAATATCATGCTCATCAAAACCAGCTTCCCCAAGCTTAAAATTTTCCATAGCATTAGCAACAATGGTGTTCAAAGCATTCATACTAATAACATTGCCATTATCATGCATATAAAGTTCCATGGGTTTTTTAATTTTCTCTTCAAACACATCATGTCCTAATTCAAGATAAATACTATAAAGATCTCTAATTTTTTTGTTGTTTTCCATTAAGCCTAACTAGTGAAAATAAAAACAAGAAACAAAAAGATTTAATTGCAGAATCTAAAGGAGATACCTTCGAGCACTCACACACCGGCAATGCTAGGAAATAGCTTAGTAGTCGGAGGATGTGAATACCTTTTACCTTACCTCCCGACGGCGCCAGAAAATAGCTTGATGTCTACTCACGCTTCTATTCCTGTAGACAGTGTTGGGCCTCCGAGAGCAGAGGTTTGTAGAACAAGCAAGTTTTCCCTTAAGTGAATCACCCAAGGTTTATCGAACTCGGGGAGGTAGAGGTCAAAGATAGTCCTCTCAAGCAACCCTGCAATTAAGATACAAGAAGTCTCTTGTGTCCCCAACACACCTAATACACTTGTCAGATGTATAGGTGCACTAGTTCGGCGAAGAGATGGTAAAACACATGTGGTATAGATGGTAGTAATATTGCAGGAAGTAAAGATGCAGTAAAACAATAAACAAGCGATATTTGCAGTATTTGGAAACAAGGCCTAGGGATCCTACTTTCACTAGTGGACACTCTCAACATTGATCACATAATAAATAAATAACTTCTCCTCACTTGTGCTACATACACTCTCTTGTTGGATGACAAACACCATTCATTGTGTAGGGCTACGAGAGCTCCCTCAAGCCGGAGTTAAACAAGCGCCACAACATTCGGCATTCATATTTAAGTAACCTTTAGAGCATAAGAGATCTTTGCAATTTAGACCGAGTACTAACATAGCATACACACTGTCACCATTACACTATGAAAGGGGGAATAGATCACATCAATACTATCAAAGTAATAGTTAACTCCATAATCTACAAGAGATTACAATCATAACCTACACCAAGTACTACATGATACACACACTGTCACCATTACATCATGAAGGAGGAATAGACTACTTTAATAACATCACTAGAGTAGCACATAGATTAATAGTGATACAAAGCTCATCATATGGATCTCAATCATGTAAGGCAGCTCATGAGATCATTGTATTGGAGTACATGAGAGAGATTAACCACATAGCTACCGGTAGAGCCCTCAGCCTGGGAGAACTACTCCCTCCTCATCAAGGGGACAGCACGGCGATGAAGATGGCGGTGGTGTCGATGGAGATGACTCGGGGGGCAATTCCCGTCCGGCGGCATGCCGAGCAGAGACCTGTCCCCCGGGTGGAGTTTCGCGATGGCGGCGGCGCCCTGGAGTCTTTCTGGAGTTTCGTCAATTGGTATCAAAGTTTTAGGTCACGAGGGCTTATATAGGCGAAGAGGCGGCGCAAGAGGGCACCAGGGCGCCCTCCCCACCTGGTGGCGCGGCCAGGCCTGGGCCCGCGCCCAGGTGTGGTGTGGGGCCCTTATCGTTGCCTAATCGACGGTACCCCGGAGGAGGGATCCTCACGAGGGGGAGAAGAAGTAGGGGCTATAGGGCGGAGTGCACACGGGACGGTGGTCGCGGGTTACCCAGCTTGAACACCGCACGATGACGGGGCCTACTGCGCTTGTCCGAATTATGGGCGCTTGCGCGTTGTTACAATGGTTGTGGTTGTGCCTCTAGGGCTCCCGGGATCCGGCTTATATAGACACACGGATCTAGGGTTTACATGGAGAGTCCTAGCCGGAATACAAGTTGCCTAACTATGGTACAATATCTTGCCGTGTACGTCAAGGATCCGCCTTCCTCTTGGTCGTGCTGGATCCGGATACTTTATGGGCCTCCACGGATCCGGCCTCCTTCGTAGGTCGGTTGAGATCCGGCTCCTCGTTCTGGGCTGGACTTCATCCTTCACGATCAACGGCAACTGGGCCCGATGGGCCACATGCCACCATCATCTGTGGGCCACCGGGCTTGCCGGATCCAGGCCATGTCGTTGATATACCCATAAAGTATACCCACAACAGTAGCCCCGAAATTCTCCGAGATTCATCATTCCTCCAACTTTAGTTAACTCGGATCCGAAGAGAATCTTGAAGAGCTTCCAAACTTTCTTGTTTCCGACATCATCTTCTCGGAAATCATATGTCCTTCAATAATCGATAATGCAACGGAGTTTCCTTCTTTCCCGCGCACAACCTCCTACTTTCCCGCGCTGAATTTTCATAGATGCGAATTTTCAGCCGGAAATTTCGGGAGCGCACGGTTAAGTTACCTCCACGTCATTTTACCGCTTTTACCCTAAGACACGCGTCATGCATCCAACGGTGAGACCATTCAGTTTCCACCGTCGGATCCGAAACGCGAATCTCCGCGCGAGGTCTATAAATACCCCCAAGCGCGGTAACTTCCCATTCTTTTCACCTCCTCACCACTTCGTCTTCCTCCTCGCGCCGCCCGTCAGATCTCGACTCAGGCGAACCTTCTCCACGGGAAACTTCACTCGCAGCCGCTCCAAACCTCCCTTCGCACTAAGATTCCCACGGTTGATCGGGAATTTCTCCCCGCCGCTGATTGGTGGTCAAAGCACGAAGTTTACGTCAAGTTCGGCGACCTTCATCCCACCGGAGCATCGCCGGACCGCCGCGCTATCAACGGTACGTGCACCGGACTTGTATAAGAAGAAGTAGACTAGCGTAGTTTCCGGTTTCTCAACTTAGTTTGCATGGGTGCAGCCGGAAGTATGCCGCATGATTCACACTGTACTGGTAGTTCTCCGAATAGCCCGGAACCCAGTCTGCTAGAACCAATTTGTCCGGATCCCATAGCATATCTACCACCATACATTTCCGACATTAGACTTGCTCAACCATTCTCCGCCTCTTCCAGTACCAAACTAGGCCGGATTCCAACCGCTCAAGAGCTCGAAGAAGAACTCCAAGGTCAAGCTAGAATGGCAGCCAAAGTGCAGGAGACGGAAAGCAAGAGGGCCTCCAAGGCTCGGATCCGCGAAGGAGAGCGGGGTCAGTGGTGGCCCTGCGAAACTACCGACGTGGAGCTTAGAGAGCTCCAAAACGAGGGTATGATCTCCGCTCACTGGAGCTTCATACGCGACACCGACGTCCCCAAACCCGGAGCCGGAGAAGTTGTCATGACCAAGGCTTGGGTAGAACGCGGATTATCGCTCCCCTGTTCGGAGTTCTTTCTCTCCATCCTCAACACATACGGGCTCCGCCCCACAACATCTGCCCCAACTCATACCTTCTGCTCTCCAACTTCGCGACACTTTGCGAAGGGCATCTTGGGATCCGACCAGATGTCAGATTATGGCAGTTCTTCTTCCGAGTAAAGAAAGAGACGAAGGACAAAGCCATGTTGAACTGCGGGAGCATGACGTTCATGCTCCGACCTGGCCGCATGTATCCTCCTCACGATTCGCACGAATCCGTCGTGGAACGCCGGATGGTTCTACGAGAAGAACGCTTCGTTCCGGAAATCCACGACGGTCTGCCCAAGTTCGTCAACGAGCCTCCGGAAGAGCTCGCGAGCTGGAGCTTCGTCCCCTCGCTCGCCCAAACTCCTATCTTGGAGAAGGCGGCGCGGAGAATCTCCTGGCTAGTCCACGACGGGCTAACCGGAGCTCAGCTTACTCTTAGCTGATTCACCCGGCGGATCCAGCCTCTGCGGTATAATGCGCGGTTAATCTGCGCATACACCGGGGCGGACGACCTGCTGCGAGCTACCCGCCACGACCTTCCGGCTGATTCCCTCAAGAGGAGAATCAAAACGCTCGTGAAGATAGGCCGGGGCCAACCGGTCCCGGAACTGATCAAGGATATACATACAAACAGCCAATGTCCTCCGGTAAGCTCTGTTTCCTTTGTTACTTCAAACTTCACAAGTTTTTGGATGTTGACTAACTTATAATAGCTTTCCTTCCAGCTCGATACTTTGGCGGAGGAATACTTTCGCGCCATACTTCGTGTCCCCGTTAGCAGCGACGCGGCGGAGGAGGTTCCGGAAGACGAAGAGGAGGAAGAGGAGCAGGCACCCCGCAAGGCAGCCCCTCGACCTTCGAAGCGTCCCCGCGCCAAAGCTTCCGGCTCTGAAGCCGGAGCCAGCGGCCACTACAAGAAATATGGTGACTTGCGACCCTCTATATTGGTCGCTGAAAGGTCATTGTGCACCATCGGTGACCACGCCGTGACCAATAACTGTTGGTCGCCAGTTGAGCGTCACTGACGGCGCACGCCGACCTTTCTATTTAAATGGTCGTAGTCCTCTATGACCAAAATTGATGGTCGTAGATTCTACGACCAAAATGTTGGTCACGGGCTGGCTTGCCTGTCCACGTCAGATCAAACGTGGCAAATCCTACGTGGCAGATCTTTGACCAAACAAGATGGTCATGCATCAAAATCAGCCCAGTCCAGTTCTGCCGTTTGTATGGGCCAAATCCAAAATTACGTACTGCTTCTACTTGGGCCTTTGCCTTTAAAAATTCCAATTCTTTTTACGGCTTCAGATTTTTTACATCCGTTTTCGTATGGGTCTTGGCCTTTCCGTTTTAATTCCCTATATTTTGTTGCGATTTGAAATGAGTCGTTGGGACTATCACTTTTAGAGCCAAATACATTTCTTTTCATATCAGCAACACCAGTACAGTTCAAAGAACAAAGCATTCTAGATAAATAACAACCTAGTTCTCATTACAAAATAGTAAAAACGAGTATCTAAAAATGACAGACCAACACTCGTCAAGTCTATTACAATATTCCTGTCAGAAAAGAGAGTAATAAGAGCTGCTATTTGTTGAGTAACAGTACAGCCGAATTTCTTCAGCCTGTAGTTCTTGGAACGTCAGCTATCTTCGATACTGTCAAACAGTAAACAACCATAGGTACCTGCAGGTCAGCTCAGAGAGTAAAACACCAGATATAGAATAACATTATAAGCATCACTTGACAGAATCGCTGCTGCTTCAGAAATTCCCTGAAAAAGGGCCACTGACTTGAGGATGAAGGCATAAGTGACAGCGTCTTGCAATTTCTCGAAACTGCAGGTTAAAAAGGATAAGTTAGGATGCAAACACAATGATATTTCTTTTGGTACGAACTACATTGTAAACAAAGAAGACAATAACAAGCACCAGACATCAATCGCAGAACAAGTAATAACATGAAGTCGCCTCCATTCTTTACCTTCCTGAGTTGGAGAAGTACCCAGCACCGAGATTATTGCACTTGAATAGCAGGATCTTCCATCCGTTTTCAGTTCGCTCAGCTTTGCGACGAACTTACCAGGCTCCAAATACATCATGCAAGTATCTACTGTTCAAAGAGGAGTTAGCTGTGAGCATGTGGTGTAACAGCTTACCAGAGCTAACTAAAACTCAGATTCCAAGAACTACACCGTTTAAGCCAGCATTGACAAGAATGTGGGGATACTTTTGGGCTTTTAGCTGCAGCATGCACAAACATCTCAGGTGCATCGACTGTAATCCTAATTTAGTGAACTTATGTAGGTTACATAAATCAGTTAGACATGCAACTTGAACCTACAAATCTAGTAAACAAAGTTAATAACAACCAAGCTAAGGTTGATACAAATAAAATAAATTAACAAAGCTAGCAATAATAATATCTGCGAGTTCAAGTTACTTTTTTATTATGTCACTTTTCTATTTCTGCTGATGCTTACAACACTAAGCTTGTATACAGATTTGACATGCTTTGGATTTTGGGCATCTACAAATTTATGGGCACCTAACAATTCCATGGTGTCTCAAAGAGTAACTAATCAGTTATATATGGCATTTACATATGCTGTGCACACAGAGATGGAGATGACGTACGGAGGTCATTCCTGGAGCACTGACAGATGGATAATCTGTTTGTGCTTGGAACCTTGGTGAGCAGCTTGTAGTAGTTGGCCTGGCCAAATATCAACGCATTTTCACCTGCACCTACTGCTTCCCTTGCTCTAGTTCTGCAACACAACACACAAATGAGAAGCCATTAGCTAGAGACCAACAAGATGAACATGAAGAAAAAGGACTAAGAGAGAGTTTGTGTACATAAACAAATAGTATCAGTGATATAGGGTGCTGTTAGTGTAAGGATAGATCGAAGTTAACTATCAAGTATACAAGAGTATGCTGTAGTATCAGCTTATCTGAAAATAGTAGGTGGAATGCAACAACAAATAAACAATCTGCAAAAAGTTCTAAGGTATACTCACTGTGTTCACTATTTCTTACACAAACTGTGAATCTGGTTCAACAAATAATTAGATAGTTCAGGAAATTAAGGCATCACGCAGTGCAGCCACAGACCCACATTAGATTATTGCACCAGAAAGGCCAAGAAGAAAATAAAAAGGGAACAGTGAACTATGCATGTGCAACCTAAGTTGCATAACATTATTACCATTATAAACTATGCTAGCAATTCAGAGATCCTCTAAAGATGGTTACAAAAATCAGTTTCTAGAAAAGTAATAGGTATTGACTGAAATAAAGGTAATGCTGCCATCCGCAAGGTACAATTTTCAAAGAAAGACAATAACTTCAAATTTATAGCAATATTTCACTCTTCACCTTTTTAAATACAGTACATGACGGTAAAATCTTAGATATGCTAGTTCAACGGTGCCCAATCACCTAAGCTAGCGCCCCAGAGAGCTAATATGATGGTGATGATGCACCATTCTGGCTATACGTGGGGACAAACAAAACAAGCTCCATCTGATATGCTAGTGCTGGAAATGTTACTGTTTACTGCCACAAGGTACTCCATGTCTAGCAGTACAAGAGTGTGCTATGAACAGAGAACATCCAAGCAGTCATAAGAATCATGGTACTAAATACTAATAGCTCTTAACTAGGCCAACTGCTAGCTGCTAGGCATAATTAGCAATTATATGAGACTTTCTTCGCAGTCACAAATCCAGGTAGTAATAATAGGAACCGCATTGCTTTTATTCCTTTCTAAAGATTCAGCAAGAACTAATCAAACGCTTTGACAGAGATAAGCAAAAAAAAAACAAATCTTGCGCGCTGGGATCTGACCAACCATGGAGACGAGATGAAGTAACCGGTAAAACTGGCGACCTGGGACTTGGGGTTCAGGTCCGGGAATAGATCCTGCTGATGCCGCTGTTCTGGCTGGAGGAGAAAGCCAGGTAGAGCTGGATCCGGGGACGGTGGCTGCCGAGGAGGAGGCATCCGGCGGCGGCCTTGTTGGGGAGGAGCGGATCCGGCGGCGGCCTTGTTGGGGAAGAGCGGATCCGGCGGCTGCGTGATCCGAACGAGGTGGGTATGGTGGCACCGAGGTCGTGGAGGACTCGCCCGTGGCGTCCCTGTGGAAGAAAGACGGAAGAGTCAGAGGGAGGTAGGGCTCTAGGGATTTGGAGAGAAGGGGATGGGGAAGACCTTCGCGCGTGCGGGCAGATGGATCCTCCTCATGGCCGCGATCTGGTTCCCGCACTGCCCGCCCTGGATGTGGAGGATATATCTCGCCATAGCCGCCGCGGGGCTAACATTTGTTCCCCCGTCGTCCGATCCGGGTCACCACAGCTCGCTGCAGGGGCGCCGCCATCTCCATAGACCTCCTGCAGCTCCACCCAGATCCCGGGCTAGGGTTTGTGTTGGGGCGCATGATTTTGAGGTTCGACGGGGTGGAATAGATAGAGGTGGAGGAGGGAGTTCAGGAACGGGGGTCAGCGGGGCAGGGCGTCGCCGGAGTTGGCCGGGATCTTGGCCGGTGTTGGAGGAAATGGGAGGGAGGAGGCGGTGGGAGCCTAGAAGAGGGGTAGGTCGTGGGGGATTGATTCTATTCGATCGGGTGGGGCTCGAGCAGTCGAGCTGGAAGGGAATGTGACCTCCCGCTCAACATTTCATCTCCCGCAATTTAGATTTACTCGTTTGCCGCGTGAGCCACAATACAGCGCGGGATTACAAGTAGGGCCGTTCAGATTTTGGGGTGATTTGTGGCGTTGGATGGAGAGGTCTTATGGACGCTGATCCGTGGGCAGCTGTTTATTGTCTTCTGATTGGCTAAAGAGGAGTGCCCACGAATCAAATAAGATGATCCTTGTGGCTCCCGCATGTCATATAGGCTGCCAACATGTCATATGTGGTCAATGTGTTCCACATGTCGATGAAGACTAAGCTTAGTCATATATCTGGACACGTAAGCGAAAGTCGACACATAAACATGACACGTAGGCGAACGTGGACACGGTGCATACGTGAAATTGTTGAGGTGGCTAACAATCATTTTAAGGCATCATGAATTAGCAGTTATGGCCATTTAAATTGATCGTAATCGGCTAAAAATAAATCATAAATCATATCATATATTCTATGACCATTTCATGCAAGAAAAATATGACCTTTCTCACTAAAATGGTCGTAATAATTTAGGGTTTGAACCCTCCCAAACGCCTTACGACTATTTGGTGCAAAAAAGTCATAGATTTATGACTAATCAATCCACGGTCACAATAAGTTGGTCGTTAGTTAACACATTTCTTGTAGTGGGCGAGGCCTCCGCCAAGAAGCCCAAGACCATCAAGCCCCCTCCGCTAGACTCGAGGAAAGCGGAGCGTGAACGTTTGAAGATGCTTGCAACTGCAGGCAAACGCTCTCGTCCCATCATCCCCGGCGCCCGTAAGTTTCCGAGTA
This sequence comes from Lolium multiflorum, assembly GCA_030979885.1. Lineage (NCBI taxonomy): Eukaryota > Viridiplantae > Streptophyta > Magnoliopsida > Poales > Poaceae > Lolium > Lolium multiflorum. Next base: position 179,920,972 of record CM061752.1, read on the forward strand.
TGGCGCATCTGTTTTGATGTAATTATTTCTTCTGTGATTCCCTTTTACTTGTTTGCAGAATTCCGACTACCGCTGCCACCCGGACCACCAGCCAAGAGCCCATTACAAAATATATGAAAAAATCTCCGGCTGTTGGTCCTTCTACACCAGCTCCACCAAGCACCTCCCACATTGCTCCACCGCCGTCTCCCCCTCAAGCTGAACAATCTCCCCCTCCTGCCGCAAACACTCCACCGGAAATAATTCCGGTCAGCAGCGAAAAGGTGGGCGGAGAGGATCCTAAAGCCAAAGGCCACGCCCAAGAGGAAACAGAAGTACAAGGCCAAGGAGAGGCTGGGTCACTTCTTCGAGAAGATCGGGCGGCTGGCGACGTCGTCGTTTTCCTAAAAACTTTGGAGATCCGGCTGACCTCACTTCCACCCCCAAGGCATATGCTACCAAGTTTTTCAACAAGCTAACCGAGGCGGAGAAATGGGAACTTGAACAAGATCTGCTCAACGCCATGCTGAACAACGCCTGGGGGAAGCCGGATGCCGCGACGTCGGAGATCCAAGACTTTAAGAAGGACGTTGGCCAGTTCTTCGACAAGCTTATCTGCAAGCAAAAGGTACTCCCCAGTAGCCCCCAAGCATGTAGGCGGAAACTAGATACTAGTTAGCGCTTAGATGCTTTAGAATAAGGTTACTTCTAGAGAGATTTTTAAATTGTCGCAGTAGCCCCCAAGCATGATGTCGGAAGAATTCCGGCAATGATGCTTCAAAGGACCCCACTATTGTAGGCGGAATTTTTACTCCAGCACTGATCTTATTTTACAGGAACAGCAGGCGCTGCACTATGAGCTGCACAAGAACATTGCCCTTCAGCGCCGCGTTACCTTGGGTCAAGCGGAAAATATCCGGACCCTGAAAAATGAAAATGCAGAACTGAACAAACAACTGGCGGACGCCCAAGGTTGGTCTCCGTCCTCTTTTTGTTAGCGGTTCACATTCCGAACTTGAACTTATTTTGTGACTTGTATCTTTGTAGGCGCCTCCTCTTCCCTGGCTACGACCTCCTCCGAACTTGAGAACCTGCGCTCCTCGTACCAAGAATTGGAGACGAAACTGATGGAGGCGGAGCAGAAGGAGCAGGCCGAGAAGCAGCTGGCGGAGAAAAACTCCGAGTCCATCAAGGAAAAGGGCGAATTCTTGTTGAAGAGAAATGCTGACAGTGAAACCATCAAGAGGCAGCAGAAGGAGCTCAATGGACTCCGGAAGTATATGGAGACCGCAGAACGTCACTGGGACTTGCTGAATGAACACATCCTCGGTACTTAACCGGAAACTTACCCAGATGTCCAAAAATTTTGTGCTCAACTTACATGCTTATATCTGATTGTCTCTTGTAGAGCCACTTGGATACCCAGAAAGTCGTCGGAATCTTTTCCCCCGGGACGATCTCCTGACACTTGCGGGCGATGATTGCAAAGATCTCATCTCCGCCTCCCGGAAGATATGCCACAACTTATCCCTCAAGAAGAGCCGCTCCTGCGGACTGCGCAGGCTTGTGAAGAAGATGGACATTCTTCGGAGCTGGTGACAGATCTACAAGCATCATCGGCCCGGGGCGCAGCGATGACCTTGACTATGTGCTTGGCGCATAACCCGGAGATGGATCTTGACCGGGTAACTACTGGTGTTCCTCCGTCAGCAGATGTCGATGCGCTTTTAGACGCAGTGAGTGGCTATGATACCCGCATTGCGCGCAGGATCCGTCACGAAGAATTCTATGACAAGGTGGTTCTTCCTGCGGACGAGCCCTTGAAGCCGAACTTCAAAAGAGCGCGACGGAAGCCCGACCTGCGGAATCCGGCACTCGGTTTACCTGGACCAGCTCCAAGGATGCTCCCCAAGAGGAACCCAAGGACAGCGCTGCAGCTTCCGAAGAAGACGAAGAAAGTGAAGAGGATGTATCGTCTCCGGCCGAGGGCACCAAGGAAAAGGATCCAGAAGGCAAGACTTCTCCGTCCAAGGAGGAGTGAAAACTTTTTATGTCCTGCGGGAAAAATCAATGCATCATTTTGGCCCCAGCGAGGGTTTGTAATATAACTTAAATTCTTAAGTAGTTAGGGACGAAATATTCATGCACGTGGGCGGAAAAAACTTATCCTGCGATCCGTTTAAAATTATTTGCATGTTTCGTTTGCTGAAAGCAAGTGCTGATGTTATATGTTCCGGCTTGCCCATTTGACCTTCCACGAGCCGGAGAACCTGTGGCGGAAACGCTCGCAGCGGCGACGAAGCCTAATGGCAATCCGTCAATAACGCGGAAACAAGCCCCCAGCCCAAGTGCGGAAGTCGCTACCAGGAATCCATGAGTTTGCAACAGAAGATACTTTCACCACCAGAAAACTTAAGCTTACGTCCTAAGGACGATTTTGAAAATCACAACTTTCATACATGCCTAGGCGGAAAGATCCAGCTCTGCGGTTTTAGTCGGAAAACGTACACGATCCAAAAATGAAAAATTAAAGGAGGTAAAAGACTCTAAGAGTGAACCAAAAGCTTTATTTCATTGATCATGTATCACATATATTACAAGGTATGTAATGCGTAAAGCGCTAAGTGTGGAAAGGACGTAGCTGTGCTATGTTCCAGGGACGATCTGTTTCATCATATATGTCACCGGATCCTCTCGTTTTCGTTTCCGGTGCCGGTTGGCAGGTCTATCCTTTAATTCCCGGAAATCGACAAGGTAATAAGATCCGTTGTGTAGTACTTTGCTGATGACAAAGGTCCTTCCCATGGAGATTGCAACTTATGATCTTTCACCCAGCGAAGGCGGAGGACTAAGTCTCCGGCCATGAACGAGCGGTTCCGAACTCGACGGCTATGATAGCGTCGGAGCTGCTGATAGATGGTGGAGCGTTGGTCGGCTAAATTCCGAGCTTCTTATGGGTCCAATAGCTGTCGAGCCTCGTCGCAGTTTCTTCATTGTGGCGGAAACTCGCGGTGAATCATGGATGATGTCGGTGGGGAGCACAGCCGGATCCATATACCAGGAAGAAGGGTAAATCCGGTTGACCTGTTAGGGGTAGTTCGCAAACTCCACGAACGAGTCTAGTTCATCAGCCCAAGCTCCTTGCGACGCGCGGTTCTTCAAGGGAGGTTTGATTCCGGCTAGTATAAGACCATTGGCTCGTTCGACCCTGACCGTTGGATTGTGGATGGGCCACGGATGCAAGGTCAAGCCGGATCCCAACTTCATCGCAGTAATCCTTGAGTTCTCCTTGCGCGAAGTTTGTGCCATTATCTGTGATTATGTTGTGTGGGATGCCGAATCTCGTCACGAGGCTGCAAACAAATTTTAGTGCCGTAGCACCATCGGCTTTTCTCACGGCTTTGCCTCGATCCACTTACTGAACTTGTCAATAGCGACCAAGAGGTATTCATGACCGCCAGGAGATGATTTCTTTAATTTACCAACCATATCGAGCCCCCAGACCGCGAACGGCCGGGTGATAGGTATGGTCCTCGCTCTTGGGCTGGAGCGTTTGGTTGAGTAGCGTAATCGACAACCTCGGCAATTTTCACCAGCTTCTCAGCGTCTTCTTTAGCTGTTAGCCGGTAAAATCCTAACCGAAAAGCTTTTGCGACGAGGGACCTGGGGCGGCATGATGCCCGCAATCCCCTGCGTGGATCTCTCGGAGGATTTCGATGCCATCTTGATTAGAGACGCATTTGAGAAACACCCCGTTTGCGCTTCGTTTGTAGAGCTGTCCATCAACAATTGTGTAGGATCTTGCTCGCTGATGATCTGTCGTGCGTGGACCTTGTCCTCCGGCAACTTTCGATCGATGAGGTAATCCAGAACGGCTGAGTCCAGGCCGGAATGACTGCCATCACTTCCTTAGCCGGAGAAACTCGGGATTTTTAGGGTTTGCGCCCTTCAGCGAGGGTACTCGCAGATGCTCAAGGAAAATTCCAGGAATTGGTTTCTGGGATCCGAGCTTGGACAACATGTCTGTGTTATCGTCTCTCCTGACGTACTTGACTTCGTATCCGAGAAGCACTTGGCGATCTCGTCAACTTCGTCTCTGTAAGCCGCGGAGTTTGGCGTTCCAGGTTCCGGCTACTTGTTGTGCCACCAAGTCGGAATCTCCGCAGCATATGATGTGCTTGATTCCAATCTCCTTAGCGATGCGCAGACCGTGTAGTAGAGCCTCGTATTCCGCCATATTGTTGGTAGCTTGATGAATCTGCGGAATGTACTGCGTTCTTCTCGGTAGGTGACTTCAGGGTAACTCCACCCCCGAGCCTTGATGTTGCTTGGATCCATCGAAGTGCATGACCCAAGCTTCGGGTTCCACGTGTGCCCTCCGGCGCTTCAGTCCAATCCGCGATGAAATCTGCTAGAATTTGAGACTTGATTGCCGTTCTGGTTTCGTAGTTGATGTCAAAAGCAGATAATTCAATGCCCCATTTTGCTACGCGCCTGTTGCGTCGGAGTTGTTGATGATTGTTGCCAGGGGAGCCTTGCTCACCACTGTTATTGGGTGCTCTGGAGTAGTGTCTCAGCTTGCTGCCTAGGAATACTCCATAGGCTAGCTTCGAAAGTGAGGATATCTCTGTTTGGATTCCTTCAGGACTTCGCTAATGTAATAGACTGGACTCTGGACTCCGTGCTCATATCCTTCTTCCTTTCGCACCACCACAATTACGAGGCTGATAACTTTGTTGGTAGCTGCCATATAGAGGAGCATAGGCTCTGATTCAGCGGAGCTGCCAATATAGGTGGTGAGGAGAGTATGTTCTTCAACTCTGAAGTGCTTGTCTGCTGCCTCATCCCAGACAAATTTGTCATTTTCTTCAGCAGCTTGTACAGAGGTAGGGCTTTCTCGCCAAGACGGCTAACAAATCTGCTGATTGCCGCAACACAACCAGTTAATTGTTGCACATCTTTGAGACAAGTTGGCCTCTTGATGTTCGGGATAGCCTTGATTTTTTCGGGTTAACCTCAATGCCTCTGAGAAACAATGAAGCCAAGGAGTTTTCTGTGGTACGCCAAAACGCACTTCAGCGGATTTAACATCATCTTGTACCGTCGGAGATTATCGAAGGTTTCCTTAAGGTGAGCAAGTCGGATCCCTTTCGGGTCATGACCGCGATGTCGTCGACGTAGGCGTGCACGTTCGGCCAATCTGGTCCTTCGAGCACCGCTGCATCGTACGTTGGTATGTGGCACCTACGTTTTTCAAGCCAAAAGGCATGGTAACATAACAGTATGTGCCAAAGGGTGTGATGAAAGAGGTCGCCTTTTGGTCAGACTCCTTCATCCGGATCTGGTGATACCCGGAATATGCGTCAAGAAAACACAGAAGTTCGCCCCTGCCGTCGAATCAATGACTTGGTCAATGCGCGGCAAAGGGAACGGATCCTTCGGACAATGCTTATTCAAGCCGGAGTAATCGATGCACATTCTTAGTATTTCAGTATCTTTTTTGGGTACAAGGACGGGGTTTGCGACCCAATCGGTATGGATAACTTCTACTACAAAACCTGCCTCTAGTAACTTTGCTAATTCCATTCCTATGGCGCGGCGCTTCTTATCTCCAAAGCGTCGCATAGCTTGCTTCACGGTTTGCACCCGGATTTATGTTGAGGTAGTGCTCGGCGAGTTCCCTTGGTACTCCGGACATGAGAAGGTTGCCATGCGAAGATATCCATGTTAGCTCGGAGGAACTCGAGCGCGCTTTCCTATTTGGGGTCCATGTTGGCTCCGACTGCTTGGAGTTGTCACCTTCAATGAGGTCATGCTTCTTGGTTTCTATCGCGGCCTTGAACGAGGTCTTGTTTGGAGATCGCTTCTTGGTGGTCGCATCTCGATCGGATCCGCGGCTCAGCCTTGCGGCTCTTCTCCGGATATGATGATTCGCAAAGGCGGCTTCGCCCTCCTCAGTCCCTTGCTTTTTGTAGTCTCCGGACACGGTAATCATACCGTTGGGACCCGGAATCTTGAGCTTGTTGTAGATGTAGCATGCCCTGGCGTGGAACTTGTGGTAGGTGGGCCTGCCGAAGATCACGTGGTAGGAGCTTTTGAAGGCACTACTTCAAACGTGATCATCTCTTCGCGGTAATTGTTAACATCGCCGAAGGCCACGGGAAGTTTGATGCTGCCGGGGAGTTTGCCTTCTTACCCGGAACCACACCATGAAATTCAGTGGTGCTGTGCTTGAGTTGTTCCTTGGTGAGGTTCATCTTCTCCAAAGTCTCCAGGTACATGATGTTCAGGCTAGCTCCGCCATCCATAAGGCACTTAGAGAAGTCATACCCGTCTATGCGGGGACTTACAACCAGCGTAGCACTCTTTGGGGATGACGGCCGGGTGATCCTGTCAAAAGTACGGCTTTCTCCGACCACTTGACATCTGCGGCACCGGCGGGCGGCGTTCAAGATCCGGAGCGCCGATTTTTTCGCGCGGAGAGTTGGGGTTCCGAGGAAGGTGTGGTAGGCTCCGACACTCTTTTTGCCAAAGGGATTGGATTTGTTGGCTGCGGTACCTTCCTTGGGTTCCGGCGAAGCGTCATCCTCATCCATGGCCTCGGAGCTGTCCTCCTCTTTGTCCTTGTTCTTGCCCTTGCCTCCTTTGCCGCGTGGGCGGTGCTTCCGCTTGTATCCTGCCTCCGGTCGTTCGGATCGTTGACCCACTTGCAGTTGCGATTAGTGTGAGTGGATTTTGCCGGATCCGGGTGAGCTAGGCACGGCATATCCCTGTATTCTTCGTACGTTTGGGGCGCGGGATCGGCTGCGGTGACCTCGTCGGCACGCTGCTGGCCGCCGGCTCCGCCTCCACGTCCGCGGCCTCTTCCTCCTCCTGGACCTCCGCGTTGGAACGTCATGGCAACCATGTCGGATCCTCCGCCTTTTTGGTCTTCGGGGGGTTCTTCCGCTTCTTTATTCTTTGACGCCGTTGTCACGGTTTTCTTTTGTTGGTGCAGGGTATGGTGTAGGCTGCGAGATCTCCGCCTGCGTCGTCATCGGCGGCCGTGTGATCGATGGCGATGTTTATCATCTCATCAAGGGTGAGCTTGTTCGCATTCACCAGGCAAGTAAGCTTGTGACGCAGCAGCCCCCCACGCTGCAAACCACCAATGAAGGCGTGCATCGCCGTGCGGTTATCTACGTTCTCGCACTCGTTTCTGGTCGCCAACCATCGGGTGAGACTTACGGATGTTTCACCCTTCTTACGGATGCAAGCTTGAAGGTCGCTGGTGGTGGCCGGTCTCTTGTAGGTGCCTCTAAAGTGGTTCTCGAAAGCCTTCTTCAGGTCAAACAACAAAAGATGGTGTTTTCCTCGAGGTCGCTGAGCCAAACACGAGCTGGACCAATAAGGTACAACTGGAGCATGCGGCAGGCTATATTCGGGGTTCCTCCGGCAAAGGTTACTGCATTGTAGTAATCCTCAATCCAGGTATCCGGCCTCTCGCTGCCATCATAATGCTTCAGGTTCCAGTATCTTAAGGTTCAAGCTTCTTGGCTTTGGTTCCTCTCGGATCATCCGGCCAAAGCACCTTGGACCAATGTAGTCGGATATGTACTCGTTGAGGCGCTCCCGGCGTCGCGAGGACCGCCGGGTGACCTTGAGCGGGATCTCCGGCCTCCGCCTCCGCCTCCCTGTGTGGTGGCGAGGGAGATCTGCGAGGGGCCTGTAAGATGATCTTCCGCCTCGGACTCTCGGCGCTGCTCCCGCGGCGGCTCCGGCCGGTGGCTCCCTTCCTCTTGGTGGTGGTCACCTACGTCGTTCCGACTCCTGCGAGGCTCAGGCGCGCGCTCTTCGTTCTGGCTCCTCCTAGGCTCCGGCTCGCGCCCTTGGCTTCTGCGAGACTCGGGCTCGCGTTCTTGATTTCGACGAGGCTCAGGCTCGCGGTCTTGGTTCCGGCTCTGCGTGGCTCCGGCGTACGCTCCCTGCTCCTGTCCCTAGGAGGCGGCATGTTGTCGCGGATGTTGATTCCACCTGGCCCATGGGGCCTGGTGTTTCCGGCAGGACTGCGACGTCGAGGGGGTAGCGGAGGACGTGAAGCTCGGGGTGGTGGTGATGGAACACGATACTTGTTTCTGCCAGTATACATCGGGTCCTTTCCTTTTGCCGGGTTTCGGGGTTGAATCCGAGGGCACCGGAATTGGATTTGGATGTTCTCTGACTTTCCTCTGCGCTCCGTGGATCCGGTGCGCGACTCGCCATCACGGTGTTGACTTGCTATGGCGTCCTTGCACGGTGGATATGCAATGCTCGGATTGGATTCTAACCTGCGCGAAGTGTCTGCCTTGCTCTGCATTGCTGAGGCAACGAGCTTTCGGACGTAGTTGATGTCAATCTCCTCGTCCTTCTTCTTCAGGAGCTCCGCCTTCTTCATGTTATCCTTTGGAGTTGCGAGCGGCTGTTGCTCTGTGGGTGTTGCAAAGGTAATCTTGCGGGGAGGGATGGCTTCTCGAGCGATCCTATCAACCTCCTCCTGCGCACAGGCTACCCTTTCCTCCCATTCCTTTCGGAGCTTCTTGACTGTCGCCAGCATTTTGTCGACCTCGCGATCCTTCTTTAGGGAGTGGTCCACAAAGTTTGCAGCTATGGTTCTTTCTTCTAGCATTGCGGCTGCGGGGCTGGCAAATTTCTGAGATGTTGTCAGCATCTCCTGCCTTTTGGCTTCTAAGGCCTCCGGATCTGCAGCCTCCTCGGGAGTTATTGGTTTGTTGAGAATATCAGACTGCGCGACTAAATCCATGCGTGCTTGCTCGACCATCTCTTCCGGTGACAGGACATCCTTTCGTGGTCGTGCCCGATCTAAGGGAGACCTTACGTTGGACGGTCCTGGGTCGGAGGTGGAGTCTTCGTCTTCCGTTTCCTGCTGATCCAGCGGTGCTACGGTTGCTAGAACCTGCATCGGCTGGGCGGATTCTACGTCAGCTTGCTCACCGCCTCCGAGTTCCTCGAGCTTGCGGTTGAATTCTTCCGTATCCATGGACGAGGCACCATCAGCTTCTTCCCCGATCTTGAGCTCTTTCGTCAAACGATTGTATTCTTCTGTGCCTATTGAGGAGGCATCGTCGGAATTTGGGCTCAAGTTGCCGAGGATTGATTCCTCATGGTTTTCGGCTTCCTCTTGTCTGGAGTGTCGCTGTCTCCGGCGCTTCTTGCGATCCGGAGCGCGTTGTTTCCGGGTGCCCCAACCTGCAAAGGATCGGCCGTCGGTGGAGGGCGTCTCCTGCGGTATGGGCCAAGAAGTGCACGAAGTGACACCTTTGCTTCTCTAACACTGGGAGACCCAGGCGGATCTGCATTGGTCTTCCACCGTTTTCTCCTGCTCGGGGCGGATTGGGTGGGTTTTGATTTTTCAGATCTAAGGCGGAATCTTCCTAGGGAGCTCCTGCGACTCAGATCGGATCTTCGCGACGGCGTCCCGCTCGGCGGCGGACGCGTCGCGTTACTTCGGTGCGTTTCCGTCGGAATCGACGGTCTCGCCGATGAAGATGTGGATGCCGCCGATTGGGACGATGGAGAGCTTGACGGGGTTTGACCTAGCCGGAATCAGCGTCCGGAGGGACGATCGGAAAATTCCCGGCATAGAGTACTCGCCCCACAGCGATCGAGTCGTCGTAGCTTCCCATGGCGGAGCCCTCCCGGTTCCGGCCTCCGGACGCCTCGGGCCCCACGGTGGCGCCAATTGTCGTTGCCTAATCGACGGTACCCGGAGGAGGGATCCTCACGAGGGGAGAAAGTAGGGCCATAGGGCGGAGTGCACACGGGACGGTGGTACGCGGGTTACCCAGCTTCGAACACGCGATGACGGGGCCTACGCGCATGCGGAATTATCGGCGCTTGCGTTGTTACAATGGTTGTGGTTGTGCCTCTAGGGCTCCGGGATCCGGCTTATATAGACGCACGGATCTAGGGTTTACATGGAGAGTCTAGCCGGAATACAAGTTGCCTAACTACGGTACAATATCTTGCCGTGTACGTCAAGGATCCGCCTTCCCTCTTGGTCGTGCTGGATCCGGATACTTTATGGGCCTCCACGGATCCGGCCTCCTTCGTAGGTCGGTTGAGATCCGGCTCCTCGTTCCTGGGCTGGACTTCATCCTTCACGATCAACAGCAACTGGGCCGCCCGATGGGCCACATGCCACCATCACCGTCTGTGGGCCACCCGGGCTTGCCGGATCCAGGCCATGTCGTTGATATACCCATAAAGTATACCCACAACAGCCCCCCTGGCCCATCTTCGTCTCCCCTTCGGACTTCTGGAACCTTCCCGGTGAAATAAGATGTTTGGTCTTTGTTTCGTCGAATTCCGAGAATATTGCCCGAACAGCCTTTCTGGAACCAAAAACAACAAAAAAACAGGAACTGGCACTGTGGCATCTTGTTAATAGGTTAGGTCCGGAAAATGCATGAAATCATTATAAAGTGTGAGCAAAACATGTAGGTATTGTCATAAAACTAGCATGGAACATCAGAAATTATAGATACGTTGGAGACGTATCAACCCCTCTCTCCGCCAGTAGCATCGCCACGACGCCAGCAACACGCCAGACACGACCACTCCCTCTCCCCTGCCCTGTCGCCGTCGTCCTCGTCGACGTCGTCCGCCACGGTATTGCCAGTACACAAGCATGACGCCGATGCCACCGTCCATATTTTTTTGTGCGATCAAGTGCGTCGTGATCGCCGTGACGTAGAGAAGAGAGCAGCGTCCCCGCCCAAGCCTTGGAGCCACTGTACCGCCGTCGCCATGGTCGACATGCCCGTGCGCCTCGGGACCTCGACGCCGCTATCAATAGAGCGCTCCCCCGTGCTCAAACCTCACACCCTTTGCTTTCTCTCCTCCCACTGACCCTCCTCGAGCATTCCCCAGTCTCAATTTAGCCTGTAGCTCACCAATTCGTCGCCGGAGTGCCGCGGAGCCGCCGCGGACGAAGACGAAGCTAGGAGCCACCCCAGGAGACGCCGTCGGTACGAGGAGCTTCGCCATCGTCGACAACCTCGCCGCATCACCTCGCCGACGATCGCCGGACCTCCTGTGAGCCTCCGACCCCCTAGGCTCGCCGCGGCCAGGGTTTGATCTCGTCGGAGACGACGACGACCCTCGTCCGTAGATCTACGTTCTAATCCAATGGTCCTCGTTAACTCATACCGTTTCGGGTTTTAAGACCCACTGATAGTGGGACCCGCTGTCAGGCGGCTGCTGCGCGAGACGCACTGCTGGGCCGGCCTGCTAACCCCCCCCCCCCTCTCTGGCCCAATTCTTTTTCCCGCCGAAGCCCATCTATTCAAATTTCGTTAATTCATTTTAATCCAATTTGAATACTGGTGCTTTGTTCAAATTTAAATAGGAAATTATCTACTAAGCCAAAATTCATGAATTAAATATTGTTGGAAAGCTTATGAAATTATCTAGCCAACTACACTAGTCTCAACCCTAGATTTATTGTAGAACTCATGTAGTAAAAATAACAAGGCAGTATCTTTTCAAACTTCAAACATTTATTAAAAATCAACCATAATTTATTTTGAGTTGATTCCAACTCTCATAATTCACATTTCAAATGCTCTACATGATTATGTAAAAATATAGCATAGTTGTTTACTATGATCATGGGCTAGAGCAAAATAATGGCTATGTAGCCATTTCTAGTCCATTTAAATTACCTCAATTTATTAATTAAATAGTATGAGAGGTATCCTCTCATTTAAATCATTGTCCAAAGTAATTCAATATGAGGTAATGACCTTAGTCTATAGACCCTCATATTTTAATTACCTAGTGCTATTAAATTGTTTCCATAGTAGTGTTTAAATTGCATGAGAGGTAGTATCTCATTTAAATCATTTTCCAAAATGGTAAATATGAAGTGTTGACTTTGGTCAACCTGATCTCATACTTATTATTTGAGGATATTAAACCTTAGTAATATTCGATGAGAGGAAATTATTTCTCAAAGTAAATAATTAGAAACCCTAATAAATATTCCAATGAGAGGAAATTATTTTTCTTAAAAGAAAACAAAGCCAACCACAATATTAAAAATGGTGTGATGCTAGATTAGCTTGTGTGAGCCACTTGATTGTTAAGTACTTAAGTATTGTTTGGTGATTGTGTACCTCATATTCATTTATAGACGCTAGTACCGAGTGCTACGAGGAAGAAGACGTCTACGAAGAAGAAGAAAACTTTGATCACTACACCACTCAAGGCAAGGTATTACCAATCCAAGCTATACTCTTGCAAGCTACCCTAATGCAAGCTCTACATGAGCAAGGAACCATTGCAATATTATTTTGTGTTTAAGGATTTTACTTTCCAAGCCCAAGTTTTTATCTTGCAAAGCTTTTACTTTGGTTATCAAAGCTTACTTTTATAGTTAACTTTGGTCTAGATATGGAGTATTACAACAACATCAAAATTAGACTAGAGAGCTACAAGTTAGTTAGCACCCCTCATGACTAGTTGCTAGTGCTAAAACTAAAATTGACTACTCTAGATGGGAACATGTGAATCAAATGACTTTGAAAACCTTGGAATGATGAGTCATTCTATTGAAAGATTTCGAAGGTGAATATAACTTGCATAACGTACATGGTGATTTTGACAAAAACTGATGATTGAGTTCGGATGCGATACCATTCCAATTCTAGAGTACCCCCACAATACCTGATTATGGGTAGGGCTTAACTGGAAATTTATGCATTTTAGTATGGGTTCCCTCTAAATAAGCGTCATAGGGTTATGTCGAGGCTGCCTCCGTGAAATGTGAAATGACGTGAAAAGAGGTGAATGTCCTACCTAAGCCCTGTGCAGTTCCCAGGATGGCAGATTACTATCACTGGGAGGCCAAGCTCATGTGGGAGGTGCCTATACTAGGGTATGTAAGTGAAAGGTTAATGGTTGATGATCCGCATACTGAGTATGATTATTCAGGGCTATCCCTGACGGATGTAATCAAAAGTTGTGTCACAAGTGTACAACCTCTGCAGAGTGTAAACCTATTCGAATAGCCGCGTCCACGGTCATGGACGGTTGGATGGCCATACTGTTCCGTTGTCAGATATTTCTAAAAATGAATGGTGAATTGAAAGGTGAAATTTGACTTGATCACAACAGAGTTGTGGGAATGACACTAATGTTCCCACTTGAGTTAGTTAGGCAAATAAAGCGTCTTTTATTACTAAGTGCTTATGAAATAAAACTGGCTTTATGCAAATAAACCTAGAGCTTAGAACCCCTTAATAAAATAGATAGTGCTTACACTAGTATTAGTTTGCGAGTACTTTAAAGTACTCATGGCTGTATCCCTGGCTATTCAAATGGCCAGACTATGAAGAAGAGCACCAGTATCATGAAGATGGACAACATGACGTGTACGATAACTAGGCTCGTCTCCTGACGTCAAGCGTTGCCTGTGGAATAGATGGACCGCTACTACTTCGCTTCCGCTATGTGTTTTGTATGTTGATCTGTAGATCAACTTTTGTTGAATATTGGATCATGTGATCCCTTGTTGTAAGACAATTATGGTTTGTAATAAATGATGTTCTGTGATATCAACTGTTATGTCTCGCAAAAACAATCTTCCTGAGATTGTGATGTATGGCATAATAGGCATCTGGAATTAAAAATCCGGGTGTTGACAGGTAGTACCAAAATTTAAGCTACCACATGATCCCCATACCACTTGACCTAAGTAAGTAAGCTTAAATATATTGCTATACAGAAAGCGCTTTACGGGAGGCAGCCGGTGATGTTTTTATTTTTGTTTTCTTTCTACATGTTTGCTGTAGCATGTTGGTTTTCTTTTAGTTTACTCTCTGGTTTCTAAATAAAGTACCAAGTTTTACCCATTTGGATGATAAAAGTTGTAAACAAAATATGGAGTTGTTGATTCCCGCGCTGCACTTTTAATGCATGATTTTTATGATTTTTCTATATGCACAAAAATTGTCTAAAATTCCTGACATAGCTAAGTGGTCGAAATAATTCAGTTTTGCTGCAGCAAAAAATCTGGACATATCTGTTTCTTAACGTTAGATCCATTCTTTTGAGTATCAAAATGATTTTTTTCTTGAAACTTTTGATATATTAGAATGAGTAGAACATTATGTGCTCTCTATTTCAAGAATATATAATTTTATTTATGAAGAAATCAGCAGCAATCATGATATTTTTGTACCACTAATGTCACCCCATAGAAAAAAATAGGAAGAAAGTTTTGTGTTGAAGTTTTTTCATAGGGAATGGAAAAAAACATCACACAAAGAGAAATCCAATAATGGTGAACACCATAAGCTTGGGGATGCCCAAGGCACCCACTGGACTCATATTAAATCTCTCGGTTTGCACACTTCTAAACTTTATTTTTTTAGCAACATAGAATTCTCGCAAAAACTTAGAGCATGTTTGTTTTGTTTTGTGTCTAGTTTTGTTTTTGTTTAAGAATACCATCATATTAAATAATTTTCATGCATATGAATGAGATACTAGAGCCAACTCTCTTTTCATCAATTCTTCATTAATAAGTTCCATACTATTAAAATTTGAAGAGGGATGCAAAATTCGAAGCTGAAATTTATATTGTGTATAGTATTACTAGTTTCAAATACTTTATTGAGTGATGATGTGCTATTTGACTTACTCAGTGCTACTTCTCTCTAGTACACATAGATGTTTATTTAAGTATCATTATTTAATGATGAATGAATAGCTCTTTGGATACTATTGCATACTTCTAGATCTCTTGCTAGCCAAAAGAACTGAATTCTCACACAAGCATAGACTTATTTCCAATTCCACTCAAACCCAAATGTCTATCATATCTACCTAATAGAACTTGCTATTTGATGACGGCTACCAACAACGCCAAAAAGATCTTGATACGTTGGGGCTCCAAGTGCAAAGTGTTGTATCAAGGGAGTATCTTCCCCACAAGGGTGACTCGAGGGTTTATATCGAACTCTCGGGGAACTGGATGGAAGAGTATTCTCTCCTCTCTTCTTCAAGCAATCCTGCAAGTAAAGTAAATGCCTTGTGTCCCCAACTTCACCGTGTGGTTGTCAAGCACAAGGTTTCGCGTAAGTAAATAAAACAAGTAGAAACTAAACTAGATAAAATAACTCAGTAAAAACTGTAAAAAGATTGGTTTTTTTTGTATTTTAGATGCAAATAAGATTTTTTTTGTATTTTCGCATTAAAATAGTGCAGCAAATAGAAATACAATGTAAAAGCAATATAAATGTGTTTTTATGATAAAAAGTGGACCGGGTTCATGAGTTCACTTGACTATTCTCTCGTAAAGTTGTGGTGGACAAAAAGCAATTCATCAATGAGATATGAAGGTACAAATAATATTATATGTAAGATCAGAATTAATACGTGCATCACGTTCTAACATAGAGATGATGCAACACACATCTCTTATACTCCACAAGAAAGAAACTTCATCAATCTTGTATTAAGAATTAACAGAGCATAGCAATAAGTATTTTGATATGAAGTTTTGAAAGGACGAGATGTCGCTTTAGAGGGGGGTGAATAGGCGTTTTAAAAAGTATTACGGATTTGGCTTGTAAAATGCGGAATTAAACTAACGTTTATTTTACCAGAACATAACCTATATATATGCTAGGCTCAACTAAGTGCAACAACAACAACCTACATAAGGAACATAGGCACAAAATATATGTAGCACAAGAGATAGCAAGATATATGTACTTCAAGCACGATGACTATCACAAGAAAAGTAAACTCGGGTATAGAGATAACCAAGGCATGCGGAGACGAAGATGTAATCCCGTGCCCCCCCACACAAGGTGAGGTACGTTGGAGAGATGCGGGCTACAACGAAGGTCTCCTGAATGCCACGATAGCTCACCTTCTTCTCCAAGCCAATACCACGAAGGACAAAGGCCTTTTCCTTATGGCTAACTTTTCCTCCACTCCGGAGATGGCAAGCTCCACAACCACTTCACAAGCTCCGCGAAGGAGAAGCCTAGGCCTCTTCACAATCTTCCACGAAGAGGTCACTGGAGCACCAACCGCCAAGCCAACTAGAAGGCCACCCCTCCAAGAGTAACAAGCTCACGGTTTCTCACTCGAACTAATGGTAATGGAGAGCTCAACACTTATGCAAGAATGCAAAAGCAAGAACACCAAAGGTATTCAAATCCCACACACTCAGGAGAGGAAGCAAGCTTTTTAGGTTCAACAATAGAGTAGGAGAGAGATAGCAAATGAAATGGTTGACCTTATCTCCTCAAGGAGGAAGGACTATTTATAGTCCAAGGGGGAAAACTATCCGTTTGGGGAATACTTGCGACCCGTACCGGCGGTAAAACCGGCACCGCCGGTTCACACGCTGGAATGGTCCAGCGTGCAAACTGGCTGACCGAAACCACCGCCGGAAATCTCTAGCACACGAGGTTGGACCAGTTCTGAAACCGGCACGCTGGTTCCTTCGCTGGAACGAGACCGACTCACCGGAACGAAACCGGTTTTGCCGGAACAGCACACTGGGACGTGTTCCAGCGAAACCGGAAACATTTTGGCTCGCCGACATATTCCGGCAGGAGAGCCGGCACCACCAGTTTCAACGCAAAAATCGCCAGAACCCCTCAAACGCAGTTTTCTCGAAAGAACTTAACATTGACAAAGTTCTCGAACTCCGATTGAGGTGAAACCAATTTCGTTGGAAAGATAATGACGAAATATTGAGACTCCTCACAGAATATTTTTAGATGATTTTAGAGAGGAAGCCTCCCAACGTCAAGGAACGGTAAAGACGTCCAAACTTGAAAACGCAATAGAAGATGCATACGGATTCCGTTTTCGATGAACTTGAGCTTGTTGAAAAGCTAGAAACAAGCTAAAGAACCTCGCACAGAGAAACACCAATAAGATACAAGAATATAGGGATGCAAAGTATGCAAAGGATTGAGCTCCCTATGACGATGCAATCAATGAAGTTACTCAACCGAAAGCCCCTCTTGATAGTGCGGCTATATATCCTATAACCCGGTCTCCCAACAACCACCTTGAGACCGGCAAAAGGAAAATCTAGTAAGGCCATAACTTTTTCTTGCGCATCCCTCTTGACCTTGCTGACAACGTTTCAAGCTCCACTCAAGCCGGAATGCCTTACTTGATCATTGTTGCTTCGTGAATACTCACAAATGCCCCCATACATATCAAAGGTATACATATCAATCTTCATGGCATCCACACTTGAATCCAACATATGGACTTCAAGAAATACCTATATATGGAATATTCCTTTATATAAACATAATGAAAACATTAGTCCATAGAGGATTATCATTAATTACCAAAAACAAACTTAGGGGAAATGTACCCTTACAAGTTTCAATATTGAATATTCTACCTTGAACAAATAAGATCATCATTGCTGTCACATGATGAATATAGCACATGCATTCACTTTATCCCTAGTGAGGTAGCAAAAGTTTGACACCACTATCAGAAAAACGAAAAAGAAAGGGCTGTAACATACTAACATTATCTATCACTCTATCACTTAGAGCATCTCTAGTGAACTCGCCTAAACTGAAAACGGTGAGTTCAGTCTCCCAAATTTTATAGTTTCGTTGATTTTAGTCGAGGCGCAGAATAGAAACCGAAAAGACGAACTGAAAAAAAAGAAATCAAACGTTGCGGGAAATTTTTGGCGGTGAACATGCGAAATGCAACGAGTTTGATACTACGATCGAGCTACATTCAAACATAATTTACATATAGCATCCAAAATAACTACTAATCCCCCGCCACGCGCCTAATTTGACCAAAATTTGGCCCCGGGATAGTCACCGGGGCCTCTAGGCACGGCGGAGGACGGCTACGCGCGGCTGAGGACGCCTAGGTGACGACGAGGGCGGCGAGCTCGATCACCGTTGCCTCCTCCGCGTAGTTCCCGCTGGTGAGGGGAAGTGTCGGCGAGTCGTCCTCCTTGTCGCTGTTGTCGGGGCGCGACGGAAGCGGCGGGCTGCACGAGCCGCCGGACGCGAGCTCGCCGTCCCCATTGTGCGCCGACCGGCGTGTTGACCTACGTGGCCACCTGCGCGCCGCCCGCTCCCTCGTGCTCCCTCGGAGCGCATCCACTTCGTGCGCTCCGCCTCCGAGCGCAAAAATGGCAGACGAGGCGGCGAGTCTCCGCCGCCGATACGGCCGCCTCCCCTACCGCATCTTCCTACGCGCGCCATGGGAACGGAGCGAAGGTCGCGGCGGAGCAGAGATCGCGAGGGAGCGGCCGGAATTCCTCACCGGAGTGCGAGTGTTTTTCGCGGCGGAGGAGCGAATGCGGTGGAGGGGAGTAGGGTTTCGGAACTGAACTCCCCTCCCTGACCTGGTTAAATAGGGGCCATGCGCGGAATTTCTCGGGCTCCCGAGAAACTTTATCGGGCCGGGCCGCCGATTCAGGCTCTCTTTCGGCCCGAACCCCTAAATCCGCCGGAAAATTTCAGTTTCAGCGGTATTTACGGGCTCTATTAGAGTTGCTCTTAGCAGTTAGCAAACATGAACCCGAAAACCAAAAAGATGATGGCAACTTCCGGGAGTAGAATATGCCTGCTTTTTCAGAGGCATAACTTTGATGTGGCCTGATAATTATGCATTTGTGCTCTACAGTTGGACTTATTTTTAGCTTTTCTTCCCAGCAACTTTAAGCTAATGGTGCTCGGGGTGACAGCAGTTGCTCATCTTTGATCGAAGCGTATCGTCGACGTGGTTCGACAGTGCTGAATAGCTGAAGCATAGGGTCCTGCGCTATCAGTTTACACAAAATATGTACGAGAGAAGTTTATACAGAAAATTCTCGATGACAACTTTGTCTTAGTTATGGGCACTGCTTGTGCCGGTTACCGCTGCCATATTAATTTAAAATAAGAACAGTGCTGCTGGCAAATGATTCTGCCAGACTGAAACTAATTCAGAACTCACTGACTTCACCTGCAAGCCCAAGAAAGACTGCAGCGTCCCCATGTATAGGAAATCCCAGCTCAAGTGTGCGTTTCTCTGCAGCTTTACCTATGCATCAAACCCAATCGCCGAGCCTATTCTGCACTGAATAATTATCTTGCTACGCCGAGGCACCGACTAACTGTAATTATATTGCCCTTGCTTCAAGCATACTGCCATGTTGATGCTTTCAGTAATGTGCATGCTCTTCCGGAGAGACACCATCTGTACTCCCCAGTTTGTAGTTGCAGTTCTTCATGCTTCCCATTTAGTTTTCAAACCGTTAGGATCGGTAGATACCAATAGTTGCTGAGTTGATGGATAGCTCCACATTTTCTCTTTTTTCATAGTGCACATCTTTATTTTATTTTGCAAAGTGAGGTCCAGCAAGTGGGATCCCTCCTTTTACACCTCATCAAAGCTAAGGAAAGTCCAACTCAGTTGCCCTTGTCCTTGCTTTTTCAGAAAGCATTGGTTCAACTATGCCACTCGTCATAGATCCGATCACTCTATTTTCATCCTTACTGTACAATGATGCTATAATTTATCTTCTCCTCAAAGAAAACATTATCTTACATAAATCAACGAGGTCAGTCCACGTCTTCACTTCTAATAAAAAAGGAACACTATTACTTTGTAGCAAGTTACTTACAAAATTCTTCACTTTCCCACCCTTGTTTTTCTTTTTCAGGTCTGAATTCTGTATTACATCAGCATGCTCTAGCTTTTTAAGTTTCACCTGGAGTACATAAGGGCATGGCCAATGCATAACCCCAGGGGTGTTGCCTCGCAGCTTTATCTTGGTTCGGGTGGTCCAAATTAGGTTCGGATAAGGAGGCAGCCTCTTCATCAGGAGGCAGCTTCTTCAGCCATAAAGTGAAAACTGAGTGAAAATGTGAGAGATAAAGAGAAGAAACAAATCAGCTTTTTTTTTCCAATAAAGAGCATATATTAATATCACGGAGATGCCAATTCAGCTTTTAAGAGAAAGACTTATTAATGGGACCATAACATGGCAGGCATATGTCAAAAGTTTTATCCGAACCTAGTTGAATAGCTGCCTCCATTGCTTATGCCCTAATGACACCACAGCTTCCTAATCCATAGATATTACATCAGTGTTGAATAACGGGTTTCAAAAAGTGTAGGTAACAGGTAAGAAGAGTATAATACATATATATAGCATCCTTGCCCATAAACGAAATCATTTGTTGCATGTGTATATATGTTCACTGTAGCAAGATGTTGTTCTGTAGTGCAGACCATAAGCAAAAACAGGACCATTTGCAACTCGTACATAGCGTAAAGAGGCCGTCCCCGCTCCGTCAGGCCATAATGAGCTTGAGTGGATGACGCTGTTGCAGATCTGCAAAGGTTACTTCATTGCTGTTTTTTCCTGGTAACTGAATATGGCCTTATGCTAGCATCGAAATGGTAAAGTACTCCATATTACTTATTAGTGGGACTAAAGTCTTAGGAAAAATAAGGTGAATTTATCCTGTGACTCATGTTTTTGTTGTCCCTTAACTCTATACCTCACTCCTTTCCACTCCAACGAACATTCCATTAACTACTTTTCCTTCCACGTATCAACTTCAAAAGGCATGGGAAAATAGGACGAGGTGATAGGGCTGAGGCAACTTGTGCACAAAAGATGGGGGCTAGCCTTTTAAGACAGACAAAAAGGAACGTCTAGAATTCACAAAGGTATAACTGATACGACGCACAAGCAATATGGTGCAGCAAGCCACACATGTTTGGAAAATTTACAAAATTTCATATAGCTTGACTGAATTTGGTGTAATTTCAGGGGATTTTTACATATTTGGGTAGACCCTAACAGATACGTGTCGTTTTATGTTCTCAGTCAGTTGCCATGTTGTCCTAATCTGTGAGGCTAGCTTTCCGGTCTGTGGAAAATAATAAAATTATGTAAAATTCTCTCGTCCGCATGATGTCACAAAATTTCTGTGGCAAGACTCTTGAAATAGGATAGAAGCTATCATATTGTGGCAACTTCGGATAAAAAGTAGAGTTTACTCTAGAAGCAACCATGTAGAACAAGGAATCAGCACAACAAAAAGAACTGTTCGAATGTGTGTATCCAACATTTGTCTTGTTTCAAAAATATCCTCACGAGGAAAACGTGAATTCTAGTGAAAATAGTTCAAGACCATGACCTCATTTCAAAATGTATACACTACTGTAAATTGAAAGTCACATTTAGATCATTTAGAGCATCTCCAGTCGCGTCCCCCAAACCGTCCCCCAAACCGCGCCGGATCGAGCGTTTGGGGGACGTGTTTTGTTCGTGCCGCGTTTGGGGGGCGTCGCTCCCCCCGCGTCCCCCAAACGCGCCCCCAAACATTTAAAATAATTTTTCTTGCCATTTTTATTTCAATTTCCACAAACTAATACATAATTGGGAACGTGGTTTACACGAAGACATAGTTTGGAACATGGTTTTCGACAAACTAATACATAGTTTGAACCATGGTGGACACAAATATAAAATATTGCAAATAAACTAAACCTAACTAGGCCGTGCATCGGCGGTTTCCTGTGTTCGCTGCTAAGAAACAACACTCCAGGCACACCAATCACCTAAATGGAAAATCCAGCGGGAGGATGGTGCCCTTGTTGGTTCTACCGATGAGGCGAACAGGCGAAACCTCCGTGCACGTATTCGCCGAAGAAACAACACTCGGTCGTCCTCCGTCCTGCGTCGTCGTGGGAGTCCCTGTCGACGTGGTAGTCCCGGCGGCAGCGACTCTCGTCGAAGACCTTGATGCTCATGTCCCTGTGTTGAAGTAGGAGAACACGAGGATGAAGCCGCCTTGGAGGCTGTGGTGGCGCGAACTTCTCCCGGCCGATGTTGAGGTACATCTGCCGCGCGCGTCGTAGATCGCGTCGACGATCCACGGCGTAGCCGCACGAATGCTCCGCGGATGCATCGTGCGCGGGCGTACGCCGCCGACGTACTCGGCGAAGGAGTCCGGCAGCCTCTGGATGCCGCGCGGGTCGCCCTTGAGGACGTGGACGAACTCGACGTCCGGCTCGTCCATCCTCCACATGAAGACGACGACGGAGGCGACGGCGATCGTTCGGCTATGCCGCGGCCACGACCACGACCACGACCACGGCCGCGGCCGCGGGGTCGGCCTCCGCCTCTACCAGACATGGCGGCGAGTCTTGTTGAGAGATGGTGGCGGCTAGGGTTT
The DNA here is from genome assembly GCA_030979885.1 of Lolium multiflorum. NCBI lineage: Eukaryota > Viridiplantae > Streptophyta > Magnoliopsida > Poales > Poaceae > Lolium > Lolium multiflorum. The sequence continues at coordinate 179,943,186 of CM061752.1, forward strand.
GGAGAGAGGCGCTAGGGTTTGTGTGTGAGAGGGACGACGAGAGGCGCCCTTTTTATAGGCCGGAGGCGGATGAGCGGTGGCGCTCATTAACGCCGCACGGAGCTAGGCGCGACGGGGACGCGTGCGCCCTCTGCGGGAAGCGCACCGTCGCTGCGGGAGCGCACCGCGCGCGCCAATAACTTCCGTCGCGAGGTAGGCGACGGTTAGGTTAAATTAATTGTGCCGTGGGTCGGCCCCGCCACTCCCGCCTCGCTCGTTGTGTCCGGCGTCCCCGGAGCGTCCTCGTGGGCGGGGCGGGCTCGGCGCCGGACACCGTATCGGGGCGCGCGACAAAAAGGGCTTTGGGGGACGCGGCTGGAACTTTTTGCCCGGCGCGCAAATCCCTTTGGGGACGGTTTGGGGGACGCGACTGGAGATGCTCTTAGATAACCATATCACTAGTAGGAAAACCATTATAGGTAGAAACAACAACTATGGCGCACGAAACTGTCCATGCGCCACAAAATTATTTCTGTGGCTGCGCCACAAAAATTTGACCATTTCTGTGGCGCACCGTCAGCTCCATGCGCCACGAATGTCGACTTTCTGTAGCGCACCGTGGCTGGTGCGCCACAGAATTTTCTCTGGGCCCACGCGGTCGAGCACGCACATGGGCGAGTGGTCTGTGGCGCATGGTGACATGTGCGCCACAGAAGTTCAAAATTCTGTGGCGCATGGTGGCATGTGCGCCACAGCAGTTCAAAATCCGCCACCATGCGCCACAGAAGTTAATATTTCCGTGGCGCACCAACAATATGCGCCACAGAATTCTGCAGGACTTTCTCCCCACACAACTCCACACCCCCTGGATCGCCTTTTTTACCTTTGTAAAAAATAAAAGAAATAGATAGAAATTTCAAAAAATAAAATCTTCGAGATTCCCATATATTATGTCATCTAGCACCACTGAAATTTAACAAACATGAATTTTGACTTTTTGCAAAATTGCGTGGGAAAATCATCAAACTGGATTTCTGGTTGCATACGAACTCGAAAAAAACGCACAATATATCAAAATGTTCCCACGAAAATTCTACATTCGAAAAAGAGTAAAAAGTTAAAAAATTTTTTTCCTGCAAAATAGAAAAATTGAAAAAAAATTCGTGGCGCATCTCTGCCCCATGCGCCACAGAAGTTTTGTTCGAAATTTTTAAATTTGGCTGGCGCCAATCTCCTCCACCTCTTCTCCTCCACCACTTCTCCTCCACCACTTCTCCTCTCACTTCTCCATCTCCTCACTTCTCCTCCCACCACCACCACCACCTCCTCCTTTCTCCGGCGACCACCACCACCTCCGCCGGCGACCACCACCACCTCCTCCGGCGACCACCACCTCCTCCTCCGGCGAACACCTCCGGCGACCAACACCACCACCACCACCTCCTCCTCCGGCCACCACCACCTCCGTCACCACCACCACCTCCTCCTCCTCCGGCCACCACCACCTCCGGCCACCACCACCACCACCACCATCACCACCACCACCACCACCACCACCTTCGGCCACCATCACCACCACCACCACCAACCCCAACACCACCACCACCACCACCTCCTCCACCGGCCAACACCACGACCACCACCACCACCAAAAAAAAATCGGCGAAATTCCGGCGGCCCCAGATCTAGATCTAGATTGCCGCCACTTTTTTGAAATTCGAAAAAAAATTCTGTGGCGCATATTGGCATGGTGCGCCACAGAAGTTTGGCAGACAATTCTGTGGCGCATATTGGCATGGTACGCCACAGAAGTTTCAGAAGTTTCAATACTAGTCGCGTGGTAACTGTGGCGACCTGGATATGCGCCACGGAATTTGATTTTGATGCGCCACAGATAGCCTTTTTTCCACTAGTGTATGGTGTGTAATTACTTTATGAAAATAGTATTAATTATTATTACCACACCATCTTTCTTATCCTTTGCTTCTATTTCCAAATTTATACATAGACTTTGGCATTTTGGAGCTAGGCTACATGGAGCCCTTAAAAATGACATTTTTAGTATCAAAAAATTCTAAAAAAATCTAGTTGTAGACAATGATATATTCCACAAGTGTGCAAAAATATCAATGTGAAATACACTATAGCCTGGGCTGTGTAAAATTGACAAAATTGTGGATTTGAAGTAGTGAACATTGCAAGTTTTCAAACCTTTAAATTTGTCAGCCTTTGTCATTTTACTGAAGCACATAATATATGCTATTTTGCATTGAAATTTCACGCTGGTAGAATACAACTTTTGACTGCATCTACGGTTTTGTCAAAAAGAATGAAATTTTATCCTATTGTTTTTGAATTTTACAAATAAGGTATATTTATCCCTTTATATAAAATATATTATCACCAAGTAAGTAGCAGTATTAGCCTTGAAACATTTGTAAGAGTGCTCAAACAAGTAACAAAGGAGGATGATAAGTCCCCTTTCTATTTGTTCATGTGTATCAAATTATTTAGATTCAGAATTTTGTGTGTCATGGTAGATTGATTTGCACTAGCTAGTTGTATTATATGACTATATGACTATAGGATTGAAGGAAATCATTGGAAGCACCGAAAATTCAAATGTTTTTGAAATAACCAAAACTAGAAATTTGAAATCTCAAATGTTTATGAAAGAAAATATAAACGTGTAATACTGTAGTATGTACATACAAAGTTTATCAACATATATTTGCGACTGTGATCTACAGAAAGAAGACAAATATGTGAAGCAAAATAGAATTACTCAATTTTGCCTTTTTATAGCCAGAAAATTGTCTTATCGTAGAACACATGCTACTTACCAAAAAAATACAAATATGTAGAACACATCTATATGTATAAATTATTATTTTTTAGAATTTTCTGAAACCTGTAAATATCCATTTAGATTTCTTTACAATTCCGCACTCTCAAGATCTCAGGGGCCAAAAAAAGACGCACTCCTAGAAGCACCCGATATGTTCTTCCTCGCTGATCTGACTTCTCTTGAGCATCTCGACTCTTCTAGTTTCACACCTACCCTTCATCTTCTCAAAGTTGTGTTTGATCCGATAATGAGACTTTACTCCAGTACGCTGATACTTCGTTGGATTGCACAAGTTATTCAGTATGTGAAACAGACGTTACTCGTTACTAGTCTTCTTTGTTGTTTACCAACAAAGACTTAGTTAGGTGATCTTCACCTTTCAAACGGAATGAAACCGCCCACCTCCCTTGGTCCGCATGTCCCCCGAACCTTTTCGTCATCAGTTTATCATATTGCCGTCACAGCCTCACAGGTTGCCGACGCAAATGTCGACTGACAATGATGTATTGAGGCGCAAAAATAAATGGCACTATACACGTACACATTGAATCAGATCGGCCTTCACTATCTGGTCCATCAGATGGAATGAGCTTTTCGGCACCAGCCACCCTGATACACTCCTAAATCTTTGTCATGTTTATCTGTGTAAAATCCTATAGTAAAAATCTATAAGGTTTTGACGTACCTTTCAGTATTAGATAGAAAGCAACGTACCGTTATGCAGTGTTACCTATACTTGTACTCTGGAACGAAACGACTCCAAGTCCTTGTCTGCATTAGGTCAATATATATGGTCCTGAGTCGTGAGGAGAGGTAGGGTTAGGTGGCCACGGTCTTGTGTAGCTGTACCAGCGCAAACTGATCAATGACTTGCAGGGAGCTTGAAGAAGGCAGTCGGCCGGAGAGGTAGAGTCGCCGTCGTCATCTGAACTTGCTTGACAACGACGACAGGAGAGTGACTGCAGTACTTCCGGTGGAGTAGACACGCCACGGTCTTTCAAACCCCGTTGCTTCCATGGAAGTTATTCATGTGACCGTCTGTAAAAAAAAATTCATGTGAATCACAAGCTGGTTTATTTTGCGATGACTAAAATCATGTGCTATCTTCTTTTCTCGAGAATTAATCATGTGTTATGGACTATCACCGTGGTGATGCCGCCGTCGTTGGCCTTGGCGGTGGTGGTCCAGCCTCCTGGCCTCGTGGCATTGTCAGGATTCAACCATGGCCATGGCTGTGTCAGTAGCCATGGCCGGTGTGTCGACTTGCCCGTCGACTTGCCCCATTGGCAGCTGGCTGGTATCGTGGGGGCTGCTACCTCCGCTTGAATAGTGGAGGGGGCTCTAGGATCCCTCTCATGTCATGACGAAAAACTGATTGTTTCCTCTCTTCATTGATTTAGAGGAGTGTCGAGTTTCGGTAGGCTCCACTAGCGAACTTCAATGGACGACATGCCGGAAATTGCCAGATCGGATGGTATTCGATCGCACGTAACCATGTTTCTTCTTTTTCGATAAAGGGCGCTTTCATTACTTTAAAAGTATTACACCCGGCATCTGCATAGCAAGATGCACATAACACACACACAAAAAGTCATAGTAGCACACGCACAAGGTATATAAAACCAGCACTAAAAGACTGCAACATGGAATAACAACTAAGACTCCGAGGACTCTATCCTTAGATTACGTCGCCATCCATGTTGGGAAAAAATATCCTTCGCCACATCCTCCAACCGTGTAGAAACCTCCATAAAGAGGTCTTGGCTCTCTGGCTTCTGAAGCAAGGACCACGAACGGAGCAAAGCGGTGGATCGGTAGATAACCTGTAAACAAGAAGAATTAGTATCATGGAAAATCTTGTCATTTCTACATAGCCAAAGCGAACAAATAATGGCAATCGCCCCCACCCTAATAAAAGTTTTATACCTACTATCTACAACCATGTTTCTTCTAACCGTTCGGTTTCAGAAGGAGCGATGCGAAGCTCTACATTCTGTTGCCATCGTGGGACATATCTTTAGTTCTATGATGAAGTCAGTCACGGGGAATGGCATGGAAGCTGAGATCTCGGAACTAGTAATGGTGGTTCGAGTCCTGGTGGCGATGAGGTTTTGCTTGGTGATTCGTGACTTGTACCAGCGGCATCAGCAAGTGGGGGCGACAAGAGAATTTTAGAGTCTAAACTTGTAGGGTGAAAATCAAAGGTTTGACCTTAATTGGTTGTGCCTGGCAATGATCTTGTTGAAGACATTTTTTTGTGAGCATGAACTTTCTTCTATGTGAAAACTTATGATCTATGATCAGAATGATGACAACGCTTGTGTATTATTCTGTTCTCGGAGACGTCCCTTTTGAAGAAGATAGATCTATGGTGTTGTCTTAGTGGTATTTGGTCCACTTATAGAAGGAACAAATCTCCGTAGCGGTACTTTTTCTGTATTTCTTTTTTATTGTGTGCGTCCGTATTATCATTAGGTTGCATATGGTGGGTGTAATTGATATCTTCGCGATAATAATATATTCCCTTTATTAAAAAAAAGTTGAGAGAAAGAACACATGTGTCTTTAAACAAGGAGAATGGTGATTGTCCCATGCACATTTTAGTTGTCGATCCGGTGCTTTAAGATGCGTGCGCTTTATGTATAAATGAGACCATCCGGTACTATTCCTTGGTGACATATTTTGGGATTTGAAGTTGTTGGGTGAGCCACTGCCTACCTCAACCACTAGACCTCTGCCTTGTAAACAACATGGGACTAGTAGACTGAATGGAACATGAAAAAGCTGAGAGTAAATCGTGCACGGGACAAAGACATTTCTCTTTAAACAAGAGCAAAAACATATTGTCCAATTAATCAGTGTGTCTAATATATCATCGAATGGTATCTTTAGTCTTCCATCACCAAACTATAGCTGACACAATTTGACTAGATTCCAACTCAACTGCAAGGGAAGACTTCATATGTTCCAGATAAACAAAGCAGGTACTGATTCGAAGGTGGACGATATTCTCCCTGCATTGTGTGTTGCTGCTGTTGCAAGTGCATCACTTGTTCACTTTATCCGTTCATTGCTTCATTACACAGAAGTAAAACTGCAAAACTAACTATTCCTAGTAACTCACTGACGGGCGGGATCATGTTATCATCCGAACGCCTGCTTCCCCTCTGTATATTCCAGAGGAGACAAAGGAGAAGACAGGAGGAGGAGCTCAGGGCATCTCCAACCGCGCGACCCATCCCGCGCCCGCGCGTCCGGATGGGTCCAGCCGGACAAAATCGCGGCCCAACGCTGGGACGCACCGCAAAAGCGGACGGCCGCCGCGTCCGGAGCGCAAACCCGGCCCAAATCTTGGCGGGTTTGCGTGGCCGCGACGGCACGCGCCGTCCGCTCGCGTCCGCGCCTGGTCGCCTCGTCTCCCTTGGGCCCCTGTCGGTGACAGGGAGACTATTAAATGGGGAGGGGATCGGCCATCCACTCGGTCCCCACTCCTCCAGAGCAAACCCGCCATGGCCCCGAGCGACGGTTCGCTCCCGGAGCGAACGACGACGAGGCGAGCAGCAGCCGCCGTCGTCCGCCGGCGTTGCGGCCGTCGGGAGGAAACCAGCGCGGCCTCCACATCGGAGAGGCCGCCGCGGCGGTGCGCCATTGCCGCACCGCCCTCTCCTCCTCGAGCCGGCCGAGTCCTCGGAGGAGGACCGGACCTCCGCGCCGCCCGATGATCTCGGCGGAGGAGGAGGCGCGATGGCCGGACCTCCACGAGGCCATTCGCACCTCCGAGATGGAGAGGCGGCCGGCGGAGAGGTCGAGGCGGAGGGGCGGGAGCTCTGCGCCGAGCCGCCCGGCGCGACGGAGAGGAGGAGGAGCGGCGCGGCGGGGAGGAGGCCGGCGCCGCGGCGGCGAGCGCGCGGGAGCAGCGGTGGCGAGCGGCGGCGCGGGTGGCAGCGCCGCGCGCGGAGAAGCGGCCGGCGCCTCGGGGAGGAGCGGCGCTCGTGCGCCGCGGCTTCGGGTGGCTCCGGACCCCGCTCGCCGTGGGAGGCCCTGTGGTCTCCATGGCCGGAGCCCGGCGGTCGGGCGCCTCGCCGCCCTCAGGACGTCGTCCACGGCACAGCCGCCGCGCACGCCCTGTGGGGCTAGGCGACGCGGACCACCCGCCGCCCGACCAAACCCGGTTTTTATATTAGTTTAAATTTAAAAGCCCATATAGGGGCTTCTTTTGTTAGTTTTATTTGCCCAAAATAGGGCTATGTACTAAATTTGCCCAAAATAGGGCATATGTTCAATGAAATTTCGTTTAAATTTGCCTTTTTTTGTTTTCGTTTTTCTCCGGTTTATGCGTTGCGTCCGCGCGTTGGCGCGCAGCCCACGACACGCGGACGCGAGGGGCACAGTCAGCGAGGCGACAACGGCCAAACGGACTGCGCGTCCGTTTGGGACGGGAGATGCCCTCAGCACTCAGCAGCAGATGGAAAGGGAGGAAAACGAAACGAGAGCAGCCTACGTGACCTGTAGGACGGCACCGAAGGCCCCAGACCCAACCACCACCACCACGGCCGTCTCCTTCCCAGCCTCCCCAAAATTCGTTGCTTTCCAAACAAGCACGCACCGGTTAATTTCAGTAGCATCAGATCGAATACCCTCTCACTTTCCGACGCTCATCAGTAGCAGCTGGTGGAAGCATCTCATCTCATGATCCATCTCCTCTCCCCCTTCTTCTTCTTCTTCCACATTTCCCAACACCTGTAAAGCAGCAGAGCACCAAGTGCAAGCAGAGACAGCCACATCTCTCTAACTAGCTTCCTTGTCTCATCTCGATCTCTAGCCAACAATCAGCTGGACCAGAAACTCATACAGATCCTGTGCTCTGCTGGTTCTAGAACTTAGCAACAGGATGGCCTGACAGGAGCAGAGATTTAGTTGCTCATCTCCGTTTCTTGGGATTCTTCTTCTCTGAATCCTCCCACCGTGCTTCCGTCTTCCATGGCGGCAATGGCCAGTCCTCCACCTCCTCCTCCCACAGCTCTTCGGCCGCAGCCGACGTGGATGCCCTACGAGCCGACCAGGGACTGCTCCCAGGGACTGTGCAGCATGTACTGCCCGCAGTGGTGCTACTTCATCTTCCCGCCCCCGCCGCCGGTCTTCGACATCGCCGGCTCCAGCGGCGACGGCGACGACTCATCCGGCCCCACCTTCTCGCCCCTCGTCATCGCCATCATCGGGGTGCTCGCCAGCGCCTTCCTCCTCGTCAGCTACTACACCATCGTCTCCAAGTACTGCGGCACCTTCAGCTCCCTGCGGAACAGGGTCTTCGGCTCCCGCGCGCGCCGCGGAGGCGGGGGCGACGGCCACGGCGACTCCAGGGGCCAGCAGGAGCCGTGGGACGCCGCGCCGTCCGACGGGATGGACGAGACGCTGATCAACAAGATCACCGTGTGCAAGTACAGGCGCGGCGACGGGTTCGTCGACAGCACCGACTGCTCCGTCTGCCTCGGCGAGTTCCGGGACGGCGAGAGCCTGCGGCTGCTGCCCAAGTGCAGCCACGCCTTCCACCTGCCCTGCATCGACACCTGGCTCAAGTCGCACTCCAACTGCCCGCTCTGCCGCTGCAACATCGCCTTCGTCGCCGTCGGCATGGTGTCGCCGGAGCCGGAGGACCGGAGAGGCAACCACGAGTTCGTTCTGACCATCGACGACTACTCCTCGGAGGCGGGGCAGAGGCGCGAAGAGCCACGGACAGTGCCAAGCAGCAACGGCGTCGACAATCAGGACCAGAAAGATCATCCAGGGAGATCCGAGGCGGCCAATGGCGTGGTTGAGATCAGAGAAGACGGCGCCGCGCCACCGGCCCCGCTCAGAACGCCGTCGTCGCTGTCGGACACGCAGCGTGAAGCCCGCATGTCCATCGCCGACGTGCTGGAGGCCAGCATGGAAGACGAGCTGACGGCGGCCAGGGAGAGCGGCCTCCTGCAGCCAGGCTCCTCCACCTCGAGGCGGTGCCACGGCGAGCACAGCAAGGACGGCGCGCCGACCAAGAAACTGCCGTCGGCTGGTATGTCCTGCTTCAGCGGCAAGAGTGGTGGCGGCAGAGGAAAGGATTCAGCTCCTCCAATGTGATTCTTCAGACATTCCTCTTCTTTTAACTAGAACACTTGACCGTGATTATACTTTTCCGTGTGATTTCGATGGAAGATCGAGTTGTTAGATTTCTTCGTCGCTATGATCTCATCTTGCGGATCACCAGCATCACGCAGAAATCATCCCCCTTTTGTTCTGCTGACTGGTGAAATCTCCTGCACCTGCTTGGTCTTCCTGCATTCTAGATAAAATTGTATAGGACTTGATTTTACTTCTTCTTGTTCCATATTACCACTCGTCCTTCTACACGATTGGTTTCTGCTCCAGAGCATTCTATTCTGGATTAGCGAGTTAACTATGTTAGGCAAAGGTTTTGCTTATAGTGAGAGCGTGGCCGCTTCACTTTTTGTCCGATGCTCGTGTGTGCATTGGCACTTACTCCATCTCGCTGTCAAAGCTGAACTAATCATTTGGGGATGTGTGTGGTAGGCCACTCCAGCGCGATCGCCTCAAAACAAGCTAAACTCGAATATGATGTGGCTGTGATTGTGCAGAGCAGATGTTTGGTCTCGTTAGGTGGCCAGTGCCTTCCTGCTAATAATGCCTTCCATTCCGAGTGAAGCATCCCCTTCATCCCAGTTTATGTTGCGTACGACAATGGTGAGTGGGCATCCTCTTTGGTTTGTCGTCGGTCTTCGGATAAGATGTGCGTTTCATATGTCAAACTGCAGTTGAGTATTAGGTCGACGTAGCAACTAAATCAACAGGTCTTGATTATCTGTGAAAACATTTAAACATCTGCATTTTCTTCCTGAGCCGCAGATGTGCTTCAGTCTTCAGATGCTGCTGAGCGCAGAACACCGGCGTCAAGATCTTTGTCTAGTTTATTATCTTAGGGCATCTCCAGCGGCGCGACGCAAATGGTCGCTGAGCGACCGTTTTCGTCCGCCGTGACCGGAATATGCAGAGCCTGCTCAAACGGGCGAAAAGTGGAAGTCATGCAAAGCTTCCCAAATATGCGCAGGTTTGCGTCTCATGGACCTCGCGCTCGGAAAATGTCCGCGTTGGGTACATCCGGGCGTCGCGATGAGTAGATAAGCAAAATATTTTTTTCATTACTATTGATTGGCCAAAAAGACCATCTTTACAGAGATGGTTAGTCGAGTTAACCTAAACTACAACGGCCGTACCTACTCGCGGCGCGCGCCCACACCGGCCTCGGTTACTCGCGATCGCGCGCCCTACTACGGCCGTCGGATGGGCCGGCGCGCGTCGTCGCGGGAGCGCTTCTTGCACTCCGCGCGCCACGCACGGCGCGAACGGAACATCTCGTCTGCCGCTGCGCGTTCGGCCTCGGCGGCGCCCCGGGGCGTCCACGTCGCAAGGCCACCTGGTAGTCGCCGCCTCCCTCCTCTCTGCCGCTGGACCGCACCCGCCGGGCCTCTCCTCACTTCGCCGCTGGACGCGCCGCCGTGCATCCTCCTCGCCTGGACCGCCGCTTGGATCGCCGCCACGTCGGCGACGAAGCGGGCCCTGTCCCTAGCCGCCGCCGCCACAGCTTCGTGATACGTCCAAAACGTATCTACTTTCCCGAACACTTTTGCTATTGTTTTGCCTCTAATTTGTGTGTTTTGGATACAACTAACACGGACTAACGCTGTTTTCAAAGAATTGCTCGTGTCTCGTTTTGTGCGAAATCCAACTTTCGGAAAAACTGAATTTATACGAAGGCCCTATTTTCCCGGAATATTGGCGGAGCGAAGGGCAAGCCGGTGGGGCACGAGGGCCCCAAACACTAGGCCGGCGCGGCCCGGGGGGGCCCGCGCGGCCCTAGTGTGTGGCGGCCTCGCTGGCCCCGACGCCCTCCTTCGGACTACTTATGGCCCTCGACCTAAAAACGCAGGGGAGAAGTGGAAGTCGCCAGAAACTCCGAGCCGCACATCACGAAACTCCGTCTCGGGAGCGAAGTCTCCGTTCTGGCACTCGCCGGGACGGGGAATAGGAGGAGATCTTCACCGCCATCACCACCGACGTCTCTCCATCGACCAACCATGTTTCCCCCATCCATGTGTGAGTAATTCCCCCGCTGTAGGCCGAAGGGGATGGTAGGGATTGGATGAGATTGGTCATGTAATAGTCATAAGATTGTTAGGGCATAGTGCCTAGTATCCGTAGATGTCACTTTTATGATATTGTTGCAACTTGTTATGCTTAATGCTTGTCACTAGGGCCCGAGTGCCATGATCTCAGATCCGAACATGTTATTGATTCATGATGATATTCGTTGTTTATGATCTTACGCAAGTTGTATACACACGTCGCTGTCCGGAACCAATGGCCCCGAAGTGACAGAAATCGGGACAACCGGAGGGAATGGTAGTGATGTGAGGATGACATGTGTTCACGGAGTGTTAATGCTTTGCTCCGGTATTCTATTAAAAGGAGTACCTTAATATCCAGTAGTTTCCCTAGAGGCCCGCCACCGGCTGGTAGGACAAAAGATGTTGTGCAAGTTTCTCATTGCGAGCACGTACGACTAAATATGGAACACATGCCTATTGATTGATTAGTACTTGGATACCGTTTTATTATTATCTCCAAATGCCCCTGCTTTGATTGTTATATGAGTTTCTCTCATCCATGCAACGCCCGTTAATCCGTCCCTGTGCCTACAGTATTTTAATTCTGCTGTTTACTATAATCACTACGTTGTCTTTATTTCACCGCTGTTGTTATTTCACTATTCCTACTGCTATAAAACTGTACTACTGATAAACTCTTGCGAGCAAGTCTGTTTCAGGTGCAGCTGAATTGACAACTCCGCTTTTAAGGCTTACAAGTATTCTTTTCTCCCCTTGTGTCGAATCAATAAATTGGGTAATACTTCCCTCGAAGACTGTTGCGATCCCCTATACTTGTGGGTCATCAAGACTATTTTTGGCGCCGTTGCCGGGGAGCATAGCTTTATTTGGAAGTTCACTTGGATTGATATTGTTCGCTGCAAAGTCTCCATCATGGGTAAACCTCGCGATACTAAGATCGCCATATTACCATCCACTACAAGAAAAGGTACAACTCTTAGTACCTCTGCTGCTCTTGATTCACCATCGTGATAAGTAAACTTGTTTCACCACCACAAGCTTCAAATGCTGGTACTTCTGCTGAATCTGAAAATTCCTCTTATAATTGTGATGATGCTTCTGGTGCTTGATAATGATGGTTCGTTAGGATCTTTTCTAGATGCTACAATTGCTAGGTCTAGGCAAATTGAAAATACTGAAACTCCTAATGAAAATGCTGCTACACCTGTTAATTCACCTGAGTTTGTTGAATATTCTAGTGATGATCTTGATGAAGATTATGTGGAACTTGATGATGATTTTATTGAAAAATGCAATGCTACTGATGCAAGAAAAATTAAAAAGTTGCTTGCAGAACATGCTGTTAGATATAAACTGTCTCCTGATCCTAAATTTGCCACATCTCCTATAAACATTAGGGATAAAGATTATGATTTTTCTCTTGATCTATCTCATATAGCTATTGTTGAGAAAACACCCTTTTGTGGTACTGAAAAGTGCTGTTGAACACATGATTGAGTTATCTACTCTGAGTAGCTTGTTTTCTGATGATGTCAAGATGCGTACTTATTTTGTCGCTAAAATTTTTCCTTTCTCATTAAAGGATGATGCTAAAACTTGGTATAATAATTTGCCTCATGGTTCTATTAGAAGTCCAATTGACTTGCGTGATGTTTTCTTTCGAAAATACTTTCTGCTAGCGCTCAACATATTGCTTTGCAGAGAATTTATAATTTTGACCAGGAAGATGGAGAGAAATTGCATGAGGCTTGGGATTTTGCTCTCTTATTAGAGCTCGGCCTGATCATGATTTGGAAAAGCATGATTTACTTGATATATTTTATAGTGGACTAACCATTGAGTCTAGGGCATACCTGGATAGTTGTGATGGTTGTGTTTTCAGGAAAAGAACTCCAGACGACGCTGAAGAATTATTGGCTAAAATAGGCCGGAATCATGATGATTGGTCTACACTGAACCAACCCCGACACCGATATTGAAGAAGAGGGGTATGATTAAATTAAATGATGAAGATATGAGGGAAGCCAAGAAATCTCTTAAAGAGAAGGGTGTTAAACCTGAAGATGTGAAGAATTTACCTCATATAGAAGATTTATGTAAGATAACTCCCCCTTCATCCATGATTGAGGTACACTCTCTTCAACGCTTTACTAGGGAAGATATTCCGTATTCAAAACCTCCTGCTCAATGCTTAGATGAGTTTGATAATTATATTGTTAAGCAAGAAAACTTTAATATGAGAGTAGAGAATCATTTAATGGAAAATTCTCGAGCTATTAGTGAATTGCATGATATTGTGGAGAGAACCTCCAATGATGTTAAGATACTTGTTAAACATTTTCATATGGTTCAAACTCAAATTGATCAACTCACTAAAGTGCAAAATGACTTGTTGGGAAATAATTCTAAAGAAAAACATGCTTATGAAGTAACAACTAGAGGTGGTGTTTCTACCCAGGATCCTCTATATCCTGAAGGGCATCCCAAAAGAGTTGAACAAGATTCTCAACTAACTAAAACTAGTGCTCCATCTAAGAAAAAGAAAAAGAAACATAAGAATGTTGTAGAATCCTCTGAACATGTTAATGATCCTAATAGTATTTCTATTTCTGATGCTGAAACTGAAAGTGGTAATGAACATGATAAAGATAATGATAAGGATGATACTCCTGATAAAGAAGAGGTTGAAGAAGAACCTGAAAAGCATGCTAAAAATAAAAAGTACACTAAAGAAGATTTTATTGCTGAGAAACATGGTAATGAAAGAGAACCTTGGGTTCAAAAGCAAATGCCTTTTCCTGCTAAGAAACTAAAATCAAAGGAGGAGGAACATTATAATAAATTTTGTGATTGGATGAAACCTTTATTTTTGCAAATCCCTTTGATTGATGCTATTAAATTGCCTCCTTATTCAAAGTATATGAAAGATATTGTCTCTAACAAAAGGAAAATTCCCAATGAGGAGATTTCCACTATGCTCGCTAATTACTCCTTCAGTGGTAAGGTTCCAAAGAAGCTTGGAGACCCAGGTATACCAACTATTCCTTGTTCCATCAAGAATAATTATGTTAGAACTGCTCTATGTGATTTGGGAGCAGGAGTTAGTGTAATGCCCTTTTATCTTTATAAGAGACTTGATTTAGATAAGTTGATACCAACTGATATATCTTTGCAAATGGCTGATAAATCTAGTGCTATTCCTGTTGGTGTATGTGAAAATGTTCCTGTTCAAGTTACTCAACATTGCTTGATATTAACTGATTTTGTTGTGTTGGAAATGCCTGAAGATGATAATATGTCTATTATTCTTGGAAGACCCTTTCTTAATACTGCAGGGGCTGTTATTGATTGCAATAAAGGCAAGGTTACTTTCAATGTTGATGACAAGGAACATACCGTCTATTTTCCCAAGAGGATTGATAAAGTATATGGAGTTAATACAATTTTTAATGTGAAAACTATCAAAGTGGGATCCATTGATTGTCCTATATATGAGCCTAAAGAAGAATATCAAACTCTTGTGATTGGATCCATATCAATTCAATATAAGGTAACATGATTGATTTGAGGTTTATTTCTTCTTATGTCATATAAAATTTATTTGGTAGCAAGACTTGATCAACCTTGTTAACAAGTATATTTTAATGCATAAGAGAGCTAAACAACATTTCTTTCTTTCTTTCTTTCTTTCTCCCTCCATTTGTTTTACTTGCTGTAGCACTTTTTGATTTGCAATATGCTTTAGTTGTTTAAGATTTTGGAAATCATTTTCCTGCGCAGTAATAATTAATTTAACACCCAGAAATGTGCATTTTTCGAAGTTCTCAAAAATTTACAAAAATTATACTGGTAGTCTTATTTTTCGAAGAGGCACCTGGGAGCACCGGGCTGACAGTGGGGCACCCCAGGGTGGCACCCACAGGCCGGCGCGGCAGCGGGGCGCGCCACCCTGGTGTGTGGGTCCCCTTTGCCCCACTTCATCATCTCTTCTCAGCACTTCTCTCTCCCGAAAAAACTCGTACTCACTTTCTCTCACTCGCGTTCTGCTCAAGAACTCGCGATTTCTCGATCTCTTTGCTCAGCCCAGATGTCGAAATTTGGCACATTTGCTCCTTGGTATGTGACTCCTTTGATTGTCCAATTAGAATTTTGTTTGGTTGAGTATATCTTGAATATTTTGCTGCTGTAGATAACATGTTTAGTGAGCTTGCATGCTTGTTCTAAGTGGTAGAAACTAGTTTTGATGCATGTTTAGTACTCTAGCAAGTTCCTATAGTAGTTCCCCTCAATTATATACCTTGAAATCAAATTTTATAATGATTGTTGAAAAATTTCAGAAAAGGAAAATGAACAACTACAACTTTGGAGAGGTGTTCGAAGGAGAGACGACGAGCACGGGGAGGCCATCGAGGGCATCCACTCGGATTAGACGATCCTATAATGAAGACGTGATTGCACCAAGTTTCGATGAGG
This sequence comes from Lolium multiflorum, assembly GCA_030979885.1. Lineage (NCBI taxonomy): Eukaryota > Viridiplantae > Streptophyta > Magnoliopsida > Poales > Poaceae > Lolium > Lolium multiflorum. The sequence continues at coordinate 179,958,663 of CM061752.1, forward strand.
GCAATGGAGACCCTAATGCTTCATCTTTTCCATGTTATGAATTTTTGAGCAATGCAGGGTTATTGGATGATTTCTTGACTCTCATCAGAAAGGCGGGATTAACCACCTATATGGAGGATGAGAGGAAGCAATACTACATGCTCACTAAAATCTTTGTGGAGAGCTTCAAGTTCAACAACAAGCACTTCAACCCGACGGTTGCATTCAAGATCTATGGTACTCCTGTCACTATGAAGTTGAAGGATTTTTGTGCGCATTGGGTATTGCCCCTGCAGGTACAGCTAAGAAGATTGAGGACAACCCCTGGGTTTTGCTGGAGCTCTATCGAGAAATTACAAATGATGATTGCCGCACCATTCAGCGCGGCAAGATAAGAAACATTCAACTCCCCGCCATTAAGTATTTTGCTTATTACCTTGCTACTAGCATTCTTGGTAGGGAGAATACTAGTAATATTTCTAGTTACCATCTTGCTTTCTTAATTGCTGCACTCACTGGGGAGACACCTTATCATCTTGGTTCTGATTGCTCGCCGTTTGTCCAACAAGGGGCCTATTTATGGGGGAATAATTGCATCGCGTATTTTGGCACGCCTAGATCTCCTCTTGACCCTAATGATGTAGAAATACCACCTGTTAGGTTAGATATTGCTGCTATGAAGAGTCACCAATTTGTTACAGATTGACTCTAGTATGGATAATATTGTTTATAGAATGTTATTTGCTGACGGGGATGAGAGGGAAGTCCTCTTGCCCCAAACAGATTTGTTCAGTATTGGCAGGAAACCATGGTCGCGCTCTAAGGAGGAGGTGGATGAGCAACTGAAGATACAAGGCTTCCACCAGCAACATGACTCCGAGGACGCCGAGCCCTCCTACGACTACACCGTCACATACCCCGTTGCTTCCTCCAGCACATACCGGAACCGGGTCGTTCTTCGTCGTACTACGGAGACACCACTTCATGGGGACCGTGGAATGAACTCCACTTAGGCCAAAAGCCTAAGCTTGGGGGAGGTATACCGGCATCACTCATTCTTTGCATATTATGGTTGCTGGATACTTGTACATACTTGTTTAGTTTCTTAGAGTGGTTTTCTAATGAGAGGGAGATGATATTTGGGGAAGTGCTGTCCAAAAACAGATTCTGGGCTGTTACCAAAAAATTCGGAGTTGATACGTCCAAAACGTATCTACTTTCCCGAACACTTTTGCTATTGTTTTGCCTCTAATTTGTGTATTTTGGATACAACTAACACGGACTAACGCTGTTTTCAGCAGAACTGCTCTGGTGTCTCGTTTTTGTGCAGAAATCCAACTTTCGGGAAAATCCTCGGAATTCTTGCAGAAGGCCCTATTTCACCAAAATATTGACGGAGCCAGAAGGGCAAAGGAGGTGGAGGCCCGAGGGCCCCACACCACATGGCGGCGCGGCCCGGGGGCCGCGCGGCCATGTGGTCTGGCCCCTCGGCCGGCCTCCGACGCCCCCTTCGGACTACTTATTGGTTTCGACCTGAAAACGCACGGAGAGAAGTCGAAGTCGCCAGAAACCCTCCAGAGAGCCGCCACATCGCGAAACTCCGTCGCGGGAGCCGAAGTCTCCGTTCTGGCACTCCCGGCAGGACGGGAATTGGAGGAGATCTTCACCGCCATCACCGCCAACGCCTCTCCATCGACCAGCCATGTTTCCCCCATCCATGTGTGAGTAATTCCCCCGCTGTAGGCTGAAGGGGATGGTAGGGATTGGATGAGATTGGTCATGTAATAGTCATAAGATTGTTAGGGCATAGTGCCTAGTATCCGTAGATGTCACTTTTATGATATTGTTGCAACTTGTTATGCTTAATGCTTGTCACTAGGGCCCGAGTGCCATGATCTCAGATCTGAACATGTTATTGATTCATGAAGATATTCGTTGTTTATGATCTTACCTGCAAGTTGTATACACATGTCGCTGTCCGGAACCAATGGCCCCGAAGTGACAGAAATCGGGACAACCGGAGGGAATGGTAGCGATGTGAGGATCACATGTGTTCACGGAGTGTTAATGCTTTGCTCCGGTACTCTATTAAAAGGAGTACCTTAATATCCAGTAGTTTCCCTAGAGGCCCGGCTGCCACCGGCTGGTAGGACAGAAGATGTTGTGCAAGTTTCTCATTGCGAGCACGTACGACTATATATGGAACACATGCCTATTGATTGATTAGTACTTGGATACCGTTTTATTATTATCTGCAAATGCCCTGCTTTGATTGTTACATGAGTTTCTCTCATCCATGCAACGCCCGTTAATCCGTCCTGTGCCTACAGTATTTTTAATCCTGCTGTTTACTATAATCACTACTGCTGTCTTTATTTCACCGCTGCTGTTATTTCACTATTTCCACTGCCATAAAACTGTTACTACGATAAACTCTTGCGAGCAAGTCTGTTTCCAGTGCAGCTGAATTGACAACTCCGTTGTTAAGGCTTACAAGTATTCTTTGTCTCCCCTTGTGTCGAATCAATAAATTGGGTAATACTTCCCTCGAAGACTGTTGCGATCCCCTATACTTGTGGGTCATCAAGACTATTTTCTGGCGCCGTTGCCGGAGCATAGCTTTATTTGGAAGTTCACTTGGATTGATATTGTTCGCTGCAAATTCTCCATTATGGGTAAACCTCGCGATACTAAGATCGCCATATTACCATCCACTACAAGAAAAGGTACAACTCTGAGTACCTCTGCTGCTCTTGATTCACCATCTGTGATTGATAAACTTGTTTCACCGCCACATGCTTCACATGCTGGTACTTCTGCTGAATCTGAAAATTCTCATAATATTGATAATGTTTCTGCTGTGCTTGATGATAGTGGTTCATTGGGATCTTTTCTAGATGCTACAATTGCTAAGTCTAGACAAATTGAAAATACTGAAACTCCTAATGCTACTACACCTGTTAAATCACCTGAACTTGATTATTCTAGTGATGATCCTGATGAAGATTATGTAGAGCTTGATGATGATTTTATTGAAAAATGCAATGCTACTACTGATGCAAGAAAAATTAAAAAGTTGCTTGCGAACATGCTGTTAGATATAAACCATCTCCTGATCCTAAATTTGCCACATCTCCTATAAACATTAGGGATAAAGATTATGATTTTTCTCTTGATTTATCTCATATAGCTATTGTTGAGAAAACACCCTTTTGTGGTACTGAAAAAGAAAGTGTTGTTGAACACATGACTGAATTATCTACTCTTAGTGGCTTGTTTTCTGATGATATTAAGATGCGTACTTATTTTGTCGCTAAAATTTTTCCTTTCTCATTAAAGGATGATGCTAAAACTTGGTATAATAATTTGCCTCCTGGTTCTATTAAAAGTCCAACCGACTTGCGTGATGTTTTCTTTCGAAAATACTTTCCTGCTAGTGCTCAACATGCTGCTTTGCAGAGAATTTATAATTTTGACCAGGAAGATGGAGAGAAATTGCCTGAGGCTTGGGCTAGATTTTGCTCTCTTATTAGAGCTCAGCCTGACCATGATTTGGAAAAGCATGATTTACTTGATATATTTTATAGTGGACTAACTATTGAGTCTAGGGCATACCTGGATAGTTGTGCTGGTTGTGTTTTCAGGAAAAGAACTCCAGAAGACGCTGAAGAATTATTGGCTAAAATAGGCCGGAATCATGATGATTGGTCTACACCTGAACCAACCCCGACACCGATAGTGAAGAAGAGGGGTATGATTAAATTAAGTGATGAAGATATGAGGGAAGCCAAGAAGTCTCTTAAAGAGAAGGGTATTAAACCTGAAGATGTGAAGAATTTACCTCCTATAGAAGATATATGTGAGACAATTCCCCCTTCATCCATGATTGAGGTACACTCGCTTCAACACTTTACTAGAGAAGATATTCCGTATTCAAAATCTCCTGCTCAATGCTTAGATGAATTTGATAATTATATTGTTAAGCAAGAAAACTTTAATATGAGAGTAGAGAATCATTTAATGGAAAATTCCCGAGCTATTAGTGAATTGCATGGTATTGTGGAGAGAACCTCCAATGATGTTAAGATACTTGTTAAACATTTTCAAATGGTTCAAACTCAAATTGATCAACTTACTAAAGTGCAAAATGACTTGTTGGGAAATAATTCTAAAGAAAAACATGCTTGTGAAGTAACAACTAGAGGTGGTGCTTCTACCCAGGATCCTCTATATCCTGAAGGGCATCCCAAAAGAGTTGAACAAGATTCTCAACTAATTAAAACTAGTGCTCCATCTAAGAAAAAGAAAAAGAAACATAAGAATGTTGTAGAATCCTCTGAACCTGTTAATGATCCTAATAGTATTTCTATTTCTGATGCTGAAACTGAAAGTGGTAATGAACATGAGGAAGATAATGATAAGAATGATGCTCCTGATAAAGAAGAAATTGAAAAAGAACCTGAAAAGCATGCTAAAAATAAAAAGTACACTAAAGAAGATTTTATTACAAAGAAACATGGTAATGAAAGAGAACCTTGGGTTCAAAAGCAAATGCCTTTCCTGCTAAGAAACTAAAATCAAAGGAGGAGGAACATTATAATAAATTTTGTGATTGGATGAAACCTTTATTTTGCAAATCCCTTTGACTGATGCTATTAAATTGCCTCCTTATTCAAAGTATATGAAAGATATTGTTACTAACAAAAGGAAAGTCCCCAATGAGGAAATTTCAACTATGCTCGCTAATTACTCCTTCAATGGTAAGATTCCAAAGAAGCTTGGAGACCAGGTATACCGACTATTCCTTGTTCCATCAAGAATAATTATGTTAGAACTGCTCTATGTGATTTGGGAGCAGGTGTGAGTGTGATGCCTTTTTCTCTTTATAAGAGACTTGATTTAGATAAATTGATACCAATTGATATATCTTTGCAAATGGCTGATAAATCTACTGCTATTCCTGTTGGTTTATGTGAAAATGTTCCTGTTCAAGTTACTCAGATTGCTTGATATTAACTGATTTTGTTGTGTTGGAAATGCCTGAAGATGATAATATGTCCATTATTCTTGGAAGACCCTTTCTTAATACTGCAGGGGCTGTTATTGATTGCAATAAAGGCATGGTTACTTTCAATGTTGATGATAAGGAACACCCTGTCTATTTTCCCAAGAGGATTGATAAAGTATGTGGAGTCAATACAATTTTTAATGTGAAAACTATCAAAGTGGGATCCATTGATTGTCCTATATATGAGCCTAAAGAAGAATATCAAACTCTTGTGATTGGATCCATATCAATTCAATATAAGGTAACATGATTGATTTGAGGTTTATTTCTTCTTATGTCATATAAAATTTATTTGGTAGCAAGACTTGATCAACCTTGTTAACAAGTATATTTTATTGCATAAAAGAGCTAAACAACATTTCTTTCTTTCTTTCTCCCTCCACTTATTTTACTTGCTGTAGCACTTTTGTTTTGCAATATGCTTTAGTTGTTTAAGATTTTGGAAATCATTTTCCTGCGCAGTAATCATTAATTTAATACCCAGAAATGTGCATTTTTCGAAGTTCTCTAAAAATTACAAAAATTACACCGTTGGTCCTATTTTTCGACGAGGCACTGGGAGCACCAGAGGATGACCTGTGGGGCACCGGTGCCACACCACAGCCGCGCGGCCAAGGAGGTTGGGGCACCAGGGGTGCCACACCACAGGCGCGCGGCCAAGGAGGTGGCCGCGCCACCATGTGGTGTGGGCCACCCCTTGCCCCACTTCCTCATCTCTTTCTCCCAGCACCTTCTCTCTCCCGAAAAAGCTCGTACCAAGTTTCTCTCACTCGCGTTTCTGCTCAAGAACTCGCGATTTTTCGATCTCCTTGCTCAGCCCAGATTTCTGTCTGAAATTTGGCACATTTACTCCTTGGTATGTGACTCCTTTGATTGTCCAATTAGAATTTCATTTGGTTGAGTATATCTTGAATATTTTGCTGCTGTAGATAACATGTTTAGTGAGCTTGCATGCTTGTTCTAAGTGGAAGAAATTAGTTTTGATGCATGTTTAGTACTCTAGCAAGTTCCTATAGTAGTTCCCTTCAATTACACACCTTGAAATCAAATTTTATAATGATTGTTGAAAAATTTCAGAAAATGGAAGGGAGTGTGCACCAACTTAACCAAGAAGAGTTGGAGGTACAGCAAGTTATGAGAGTCCATCGTGAAGAGGGAGCATACCCCTCTTATTACCCATGCACGGACTTTATGCGGAATGCAGGAATCCTGCAAGATGTTCAAACACTAATTTCCAATGCAGGATTGGGAAATTTTGCTGTTGGTGAACCTCACCAATATGCTAAACTAACGGTGTCGGTTGTGCAGGATTTCGAATTTCACCGGTCTCGAACTGACCCCATGGTCCGGTATAAAATTTATAACAAAACTATTGACTTGCCCTTCAGTGATTTTTGCACACAATTAGAGTGCCGCAGTGGGGATCATGCGAGAAGATCAGGGGAACACCGCGGGAGCTCTCAGATCTTTATACAAGGATTTGTAATGGGAGGAGCTTCTCCAATGATGGTGGTAAGATTAGTAGCATTCAACATCCAGCCATCCGCTACTTTGCCTATTTTATTACAAAGTGCGTTCTTGCGAGGAGGAGGAAATTATCTGTCCAAGATTTGGCCTTCTTAGCTGCTGCTTTGCAACAGGATAGGACTTATAATTTGGGTGCTTTAATAGCTTGTAGACTTGCTACTAACCGTGAGAAAGGAGGAATTTGTGGAGGTCTTATCGCCTCTCGCTTATTAGCTATGCATGGTGTAGGTCCTCACCATTTAGATATTCCGCTTTCTATAGAGAAACTTGATGTTGGCTCCATGATCAGGCATGAGTTTATTTCAGATGCATCTAGTTTGAACAACCTGCATTATAGGATAACTTTGTATAAGAAAAGTTGGAGTATAACTAAGAAAATTGAAAAATTAGCTTGCCTGCACCTGCTTTGTTTAACCTTGATGCCAGGGACGGGTGGTCGATCACAGAAAATGAGCTAAACGCATACATAGAAAGGGAAAGCCGTCGTGCAAGGGAAGATGTGGAGGAGGCCGAGGAGCATCCCGACTCTTCATCCGATGCAGCAAGCTCCTCATATCAACATCATGGTCATGTGGAGCCTCCACGATATTCTTCTGCACAGGGGCCTTATTACCACTCCATGTATGATCCACCGGCGTGGAACTCCGACCCTCGTTGGGAATGAACTCCACTTAGGCCAAAAGCCTAAGCTTGGGGGAGGTATACCGGCATCACTCATTCTTTGCATATTATGATTGCTGGATACTTGTACATACTTGTTTAGTTTGTAGAGTGGTTTTCTAATAAGAGGGAGATGATATTTGGGGAAGTGCTGTCCAAAAACAGATTCTGGGCTGTTACCAAAAAATTCGTACGCACAGCCAGAACGTTATTTTGAGTTGCCAATTTTTGAGCATGTTCCCCAGGTTGTTATCTAACTTTCATTAGTTGAACACTTTTTGGTCTGAGCAATGGAAGATTTTTGTTATTTTCGATTTCTGTACTGCTGTCAGGATTTGGCAGATTTCTGTCATCCTGCTTTTCTGTGTTTCTGTTAGTTTGCATTCTTTTGTTTTCGCTTTGTTTCTTTCCTAAAACACAAAAAGACCAAAAATATTTCTGTTGTTTCTCTTCACCATTTGTTTATTTGGTTCCTCGCTCTTAGTTTGCTTTATTTGCTATCGTTAGTTTGCTATAAGAAAATCCAAAAAGATTTTGCTTTGTTTGCTTGTTTTCTTTCGTTCTTGTTTCTAATTCGAAAACACCAAAAATATTTGCTGTTCTTCTTTGGTTTGTAAAGTTCATCATGAGTTCAATGGTCTTCGGTGGCTGGAGCGTGGTTTTCATTTCATATTATCCAAGCTACACAAGTGAAAAGGCAATAATGACGATCTACGACAATCTGATTGTGGTGAGAGGCTGGTATGAACTCTATTTGCTTTCATTTTTGTACATATACTCATCCATATGAGCATGCTTAGTTGGTTCATGTGAGGTATATGTTATTTGAGAAAGTCTAGTAGTTCATGATCTCTCATGTTTAGTTCCAATTTATTAATATGAGTAGCATGTCATGGATGTTTGTTTGCATTGTTTTATTCATAACTAAGTATGGCATTGTGGTATCCTCCTCCGAATAATTCATTTATATCGACTTGGCACATGCTCACGCATGCATATGACTGAACAAAAAGTCAATTAAGCCTCGATGATTTATATTGCTTCAGAGTTCTTGTATCACTCCACGTATTATTTTTTCCGAACACTTTTGCTATTGTTTTGCCTCTAATTTGTGTATTTTGGATACAACTAACACGGACTAACGCTGTTTTCAGCAGAACTGCTCTGGTGTCTCGTTTTTGTGCAGAAATCCAACTTTCGGGAAAATCCTCGGAATTCTTGCAGAAGGCCCTATTTCACCAAAATATTGACGGAGCCAGAAGGGCAAAGGAGGTGGAGGCCCGAGGGCCCCACACCACATGGCGGCGCGGCCCAGGGGGCCGCCCGCGGCCATGTGGTCCCCTCGGCCGGCCTCCGACGCCCCCCTTCGGACTACTTATTGGTTTCGACCTGCGCACGGAGAAGTCGAAGTCGCCAGAAACCCCCAGAGAGCCGCCACATCGCGAAACTCCGTCGCGGGAGCCGAAGTCTCCGTTCGGCACTCCGCGGACGGGGAATTGGAGGAGATCTTCACCGCCATCACCGCCAACGCCTCTCCATCGACCAGCCATGTTTCCCCATCCATGTGTGAGTAATTCCCCCGCTGTAGGCTGAAGGGGATGGTAGGGATTGGATGAGATTGGTCATGTAATAGTCATAAGATTGTTAGGGCATAGTGCCTAGTATCCGTAGATGTCACTTTTATGATATTGTTGCAACTTGTTATGCTTAATGCTTGTCACTAGGGCCCGAGTGCCATGATCTCAGATCTGAACATGTTATTGATTCATGAAGATATTCGTTGTTTATGATCTTACCTGCAAGTTGTATACACATGTCGCTGTCCGGAACCAATGGCCCCGAAGTGACAGAAATCGGGACAACCGGAGGGAATGGTAGCGATGTGAGGATCACATGTGTTCACGGAGTGTTAATGCTTTGCTCCGGTACTCTATTAAAAGGAGTACCTTAATATCCAGTAGTTTCCCTAGAGGCCCGGCCCACCGGCTGGTAGGACAAGATGTTGTGCAAGTTTCTCATTGCGAGCACGTACGACTATATATGGAACACATGCCTATTGATTGATTAGTACTTGGATACCGTTTTATTATTATCTGCAAATGCCCCTGCTTTGATTGTTACATGAGTTTCTCTCATCCATGCAACGCCCGTTAATCCGTCCTTGTGCCTACGTATTTTTAATCCTGCTTTACTATAATCCTACTTGCTGTCTTTATTTCACCGTCTGTTATTTCACTATTTCCACTGCCATAAAACTGTTACTATCGATAAACTCTTGCGAGCAAGTCTGTTTCCAGGTGCAGCTGAATTGACAACTCCGCTGTTAAGGCTTACAAGTATTCTTTGTCTCCCCTTGTGTCGAATCAATAAATTGGGTAATACTTCCCTCGAAGACTGTTGCGATCCCCTATACTTGTGGGTCATCAACAGCCAGGACGTTATTTTAAGTTGCCAATTTTTGAGCATGTGCCCCAGGTTGTTATCTAACTTTCATTAGTTGAACACTTTTTGAGCTGAGCAATGGAAGATTTTTGTTAATTTCGATTTCTGTACTGCTGTCGGGTTTCTGTCATCCTGCTTTTCTGTGTTTCTGTTAGCTTGCATTCTCTGTTTTCGCTTTGTTTCTTTCCTAAAACACAAAAAGACCAAAAATATTTATGTTGTTTCTCTTCACCATTTGTTTATTTGGTTCTTTGCTCTTAGTTTACTTTATTTGCTATCGTTGGTTTGCTATGAGAAAACCCAAAAGATTTTGCTTTGTTTTCTTGTTTCTTTTGTTCTTGTTTCCAATTCGAAAACACCAAAAATATTTGCTGTTCTTCTTTGGTTTGTAAAGTTCATCATGAGTTCAATGGTCTTCGGTGGCTGGAGCGTGGTTTTCATTTCATATTATCCAAGCTACACAAGTGAAAGGCAATAATGACGATCTACAACAATTGGATTGTGGTGAGAGGCTGGTATGAACTCTATTTGTTTTCATTTTTGTACATACACTCATCCATGTGAGCATGCTTAGTTGGTTCATGTGAGGTATATGTTATTTGAGAAAGTCTAGTAGTTCATGATCTCTCATGTTTAGCTCCAATTTATTAATATGAGTAGCATGTCATGGATGTTCGCTTGCATTGTTTTATTCATAAGTAAGTATGGCATTGTGGTATCCTCCTCTGAATAATTCACTTGAATCGACTTGGCACATGCTCACGCATGCATATGACTAAAACAAAAAGTCAATTAAGCCTCGCTGATCTACTTTGCTTCAGAGTTCTTGTATCACTTTTATGCCTCCGTTAATTTATTTTGTCGCAAGCATGATTATGACAGTTACTGCTCTCTTGATTTGTCGCTCCCTAGTCTTTTGCTAGCCTTCACTTGTACTGAGCGGGAACGCCGCTCGTGCTTCCAAACACCTGAAACCAAGTTGTTCCAAAGTGTCCACCATAAATACCTATGCATGGCATTTCAAACCATTCCAAGTAAATTCTCATGCGCTACCTTTAAAACTTTCAAAATGCTTCTCAATTTGTGTTAATGTTTCATAGCTCATGAGGAAGTATGTGGTGTTTAGCTTTCAACCTTGTCATTTACTTTTGACGGACTCTCATATGGACTAGTGGCACATCCGCTTATCCAATAATTTTGCAAAAAGAGCTGGCAATGGGATTCCCAGTCCCAAATTAATTAACTTAAATAGACACTCCTCCATGGTTTGTGATTGTTGGACGGCACCCGAAGGATTCGGTTAGCCATGGCTTGTGTAAGCAAAGGTTGGGGGAGTGTCATCATCATAATAAAACTTAAATAAAAAGACACTCCTTCATGGTATGTGATTGTTGGCAGGCACCCGAGGATTCGGTTAGCCATGGTTTGTGTAAGAAAGGTTGGAAGGAGTGCCACATAAACATACAAATAATTCATGGGAGCCGCTCTTGGGAGTCCGGTTGACGAGGTAGTTAGTGTACCCATTACCATTCGTTGACAACAACAAGCACCTCTCAAAATAATTTTACTCCTATTTTAAAAATGAAAAGCTCTAGCGCATGTTAATCCCTGCTTCCCTCTGCGAAGGGTCAATCTTTTACTTTTATGTTGTGTCTCCATTCTTTCTTTGAGCACTATCTTGAGAGCACAACATTCTTAGTATAATATGCTTGTCTCAAAATATGATTGATTGTGGTATAACTTTGATGCTTTTATCTTTGACAATCATTACTTTTAGTCTTTCTATGAACTCCAGAGGTGCCTGGGCATTTATGTTTTGCCGATCAAATACGGGCAAGCGAGATACCACTTTATCATACTCTCTTATGAACATTGCAATCCTGCTTATATACATTATTCATGATGCTTATTATTAATTGTTGGTACCTCTCCATGATTGACATAGCTGTTGGATGATCTTATTTGCATGTGTCTCATTATGAACTGCTTGAGTATTAGCCATAGCATGAGAATATATATATCATATGAGCAAATGTGTTCGTGAAAGTTCTTTTATCGCTCAGTTGTTAACTGAATTGCTTGAGGACAAGCAATAAGCTAAGCTTGGGGGAGTTGATACGTCAAAACGTATCTACTTTCCCGAACACTTTTGCTATTGTTTTGCCTCTAATTTGTGTGTTTTGGATACAACTAACACGGACTAACGCTGTTTTCAGAATTGCTCGTGTCTCGTTTTTGTGCGAAATCCAACTTTCAGGAAAACCTCGGAATTTATACAGAAGGCCCTATTTTCCCTGAATATTGGCGGAGCCAGAAGCCAGGTGGGGGCACGAGGGCCGCACACACTAGGCCGGCGCGCCCAGAGGGCCCGCGCGGCCCTAGTGTGTGGCGGCCTGGCTGGCCGCCCCTCCTTCGGACTACTTATCGCCCTCGACCTAAAAACGCGGGGAGAAGTGGAAGTCGCCGAAACCCTCCGAGAGCCGCCACATCGCGAAACTCCGTCTCGGGGGAAGTCTCCGTTCTGGCACTCCTCCGGGACGGGGATTAGGAGGAGATCTTCACCGCCATCACCACCGACGTCTCTCCATCGACCAACCATGTTTCCCCTATCCATGTGTGAGTAATTCCCCGCTGTAGGCTGAAGGGGATGGTAGGGATTGGATGAGATTGGTCATGTAATAGTCATAAGATTGTTAGGGCATAGTGCCTAGTATCCGTAGATGTCACTTTTATGATATTGTTGCAACTTGTTATGTTTAATGTTTGTCACTAGGGCCCGAGTGCCATGATCTCAGATCTGAACGTGTTATTGATTCATGATGATATTCGTTGTTTATGATCTTACCTGCAAGTTGTATACACACGTCGCTGTCCGGAACCAATGGCCCCGAAGTGACAGAAATCGGGACAACCGGAGGGAATGGTAGTGATGTGAGGATCACATGTGTTCACGGAGTGTTAATGCTTTGCTCCGGTATTCGATTAAAAGGAGTACCTTAATATCCAGTAGTTTCCCTAGAGGCCCGGCTGCCACCGGCTGGTAGGACAAAAGATGTTGTGCAAGTTTCTCATTGCGAGCACGTACGACTAAATATGGAACACATGCCTATTGATTGATTAGTACTTGGATACCGTTTTATTATTATCTGCAAATGCCCCTGCTTTGATTGTTATATGAGTTTCTCTCATCCATGCAACGCCCGTTAATCCGTCCCTGTGCCTACGGTATTTTAATTCTGCTGTTTACTATAATCACTACTGCTGTCTTTATTTCATGCTGTTATTTCACTATTCCTACGGCTATAAAGTTACTATCGATAAACTCTTGCGAGCAAGTCGTTTCCAGGTGCAGCTGAATTGACAACTCCGCTGTTAAGGCTTACAAGTATTCTTTGTCTCCCCTTGTATCGAATCAATAAATTGGGTAATACTTCCCTCGAAGACTGTTGCGATCCCCTATACTTGTGGGTCATCACTTGTCCCTGGCGGCGATGGCGACCTCCAGCTCCCGGTTCTCCTGCTCGACCCGCGCGGGAGAACGGCCCCTACGCTGGAGCGAGTCCAGGTCGGAGCACATTAACCCCCTAGCCATGGCCGTCGCATAGCTGGCGGCTTCCTCCTCCGCCACAAAGCCGGCGGCGCTGGGCGTCTGCCGGGACTCGAAGGACGAGCGTAACCCGCTGGTCAGGCGCACTCGAAGCGCCGGGCACGGGGGGGTCGTCGTCACGATGTCGTGGATGACGGCGTCGGCCGGAGGCCGCGAGGCCGCCCGCGCCTCGCGAGCTCGGCCAGGCGTCGGCGAGCTCGGCCATGGCGTTGGCGATCTCCGCCCTGGTCGCCGCGAGCGCCCTTCCGTGCGCTGCCGCCCTCCGCCTCCGCGACCTCCAGTCCCGCTGCCCTGGGCCTGCCGGCGGCAGCTACCTCCTCCTCCTCCTCCTGGGTGGACCTGGCGGCAAATGTCAACAACTTGCTCCCAACTCATGTGGTCCGCCATGGATGGATGGTAGGGTGAGGTGTGCCCGTCGCACCCGGCGGTGTCCACCGTATATAGCCACGGCGGGCCGGGAAAGCGGCGTGGCGCCAGAGTTTCCGCGCGCCAGCGAAACTTGTGAATGTATTGCGCGCGCGGCGAAACTTGTGAATGTATTGCGCGCGCGGGAACGATCGTCGTCGCGCGGGAAAGTTAATCCGGCAGTCCTCGACGGGACGTAAACGCCATTAGCGACCTTGACGCTGTCCCCGGATAAAATATGCGTCCGCACCGCTGGAGCTACTCCCGACGCAAACGGTCACCCTGGGCCACAATGCGTCCGCGGGCCGACGCAAACGAACATTTCGGACGTCCGAAATGCGTCGGCCCGCTGGAGATGCCCTTAGCTTAGGTATTTGTAGGTACAGTTGTTGGGTTTGATCAGGTGCTTTCTCGTCCATACATTTTTTCGATAAAGGGAATATATTAATATAAGAATATACCAATTACACCTAGCTTCTGCAACAACGCAATGTTCTAATAACATTACGGATGCACACAGCCAAAAAAAGAGAAAAAGAAAACTAAGAAATAAAAGTCCCGCTACAGTATCTCCCAGCCCTAGCAACAGTAATACATCCACCACCGAGACAACACCTGGAATTCAAACTCTTCAAAAGCAACGCCTCCAAGAAGGGTGCTCCAACACCGTCGTCGCCCGATCAAAGATCTTAGGTTTTCACCCTGAAGATGGTATCCGCTCTCAAAACAATGTCTTCAACAAGAATATTGCCAGGCACAACCAGTTAAGGCCAGACCTTGGGTTTTCACCCTGAAAGGAAAGATCCCGAACTTCACATGTGTTGCCGACCCCACTTTCATACCACTGTTGCGAAGTCCGGAACACCAAGCAAACCCCTCAACAGCGCAAAGACTTGAACCTCCATTAGCTAGTCCTCCAAATCCGGTCTTCATGATATTCTCTTCTTCTGACTTCACCATGGATCAGCTGTCACTTGGTGTCAACACAGAAAAGAGCTTCGCGCAGCACCCTCCAAAACCAAACGATCGGAATAAAAGCATGGGCGCGCACGACCGAATACCACCGATCCAGCAAACTCCAGGCAATAGAAGCACTGTTACATTCGCCGGCGGCGCCTTCCGGAACTCAACACTCTGGCCAGATCATGAAGGCCAGGCCTCCGGCAGGTCTTCATCTTCGCCCAAGAGAGACCCTAGGACCGCCGACTTTATTCAGGCCGAGCCCCCACGCAACGGCCATCCCGGCCGCCCTACACACCGAAACCGGTAGATCGAAGGCGACCCTAGCCGCCAAGCCCGCACGAGGACGAGCGACTAGAGCAGGCAGAGTCGGCCATGGCCAGAGGGCATCAGCCGGAGTCCATCGGCCCAAGGGCCTAGACCTCCTCCATCCGCCGCTCGCGCCGCCGCGCACCGCCGCCTAAGATCGCCCATCCATCGCTGCAAACTTCCCACACCGGCCCGAGCACCAACCCCTGCGCTCCACCTCCCCGCGCAAAGAGAAGAAGCAAGGAGAGCGCCGCCCACCCCTCGCCGTCTTCGCCGGCCAGGGCGCCACCACGGCCGCCGACGCCGGCGGCCGCGACGGCCAGGAAGGCCCGATGTGGTGTCTCCTTTGGCTGGAGATGCAATCGCCCCGGAGCCGCACGCGCGTGCGACCCGGAGGCAGTTTCCTACGGTCCAACTATATTCATCTCTCGTTCATACATATTTGGGCATCTTTTATTGGTTTGTTTCTCTGATCATGTGGAGCGTACGCAACGATTTGTGTTATTGAAACGGGGTTGGTGCGTGCAAGTTCTTCCGAATAATCATTAAAACTGAGTTTGATGTTTTCCGTCTGGCAAGTTATATTGTACAGTATTATCTTACATACGTACAATGAGACAGGCTACTCTGCCAACTGATTATTGCAGAAAATGTTAAGTGTCCAAAAATTGTACAGTATAATCTTACATACGTACTACGAATGCCGTCGTCGCTCTCCGACACGCACGCTGAGAGCATCTCCAGCCGTCTCCCCAACGAGGTCCTCATGACGTCTTTTTTTCATCCGGATGGACGAAAATGGCCCAGTCGCGCCCCCGGCTTCTCGTTTTTCCCCGGATTAGGCCTTTCATCCATCCGGAGAACTCAGACCATCCCGACCCCCCGGGGTGCGCTCGAGGACTCCGAACAAGAGAAAAGCAGGGACGGGCCCGCTCTGTCGACGAGAGAACAGACGAACCCCACCAGTTTGTCGACGCAAATCCGCCCTCCCCTCCCGTTGCTCTGTCGCCGCCGGCACCGCCGTACCCCTCGACAATCCGCCGGTCGGTTGCCTCCAACTCCGCCGTTCCTCCACCCAACATCCTATATTCCGCCGCCCATCATGCCCTCTGCCTATTTTCCGCCGCCGGTCAGCTCCCTCGCGTCGCTCCTCATCGACACGCCCGACAGGTGTTCGTCCAATTGCATGGCCGGACATGGACTCCAACGAGGAGGAGGAGCATATGTTCGCCAAGCTTTTTGAAGAAGAAATGGCAGCCGCTGCCCAAGACGAGGAGCACCTGCTGATCCTAGCTTGCCTGTCCGGCTTGTACGCCGAGTCGGCCATTGGTCGCTATGGTGGGTCGGCACCAGGTTGCCGGAAGTGCTCCATAGCATACATTTGAGGAGCTCAAGTTCCTTTGCCATGATCTGTATCTCGTGAGCCTGTTCCACTACTGATCGGTTCTCAACCATTATGTAGTCATTGAACTGCTCCATAGCATACAGTTCACCTCCGGCATCGGCAGCACCGAACTTAGCGTCCAATGCGTCCTGTAATTCCTTCCCATTTTGGATGTGCTGATAAGTATCAACCAACTTGTCCCCAAGCACACTCAAGACGACACCCACAAAGACTACGGTGACCTCCCCGAACGCTTTATCCTCATCAGGAATAAGCGGACCTCTGGGAGTACCATCCGCAACTCGGTGCACGCCCATAGCAGTGAGCCACAAGAGGGTCTTAGTCTGCCATCTCTTGAAATGAGAACCCGTAAATGGCCTCGGTTTGAGCGCAGCAGCAAAACCAGATGGTGAAAAATGCCTAAGGATATAAGGTTTTTGGATTGTTAGAATATCAGGCAATTTCCGAGTGAGTTTAATTACCGAAAACAACATTATAGATGCACTAGCATACTTAACCATACACATAAGACTAAGCACATGCATCAGATCTGAATATGGAACAAGTAGTAGTGCAAGGTAAGAGAGGAAAAACACGTACATCGTGACCGGGAAGGTCGCACCAGCAGCACCAGCACCATGGCCATCGTTGATGTCGCCCATGGTCTAGTCGGATTTGTCGATCAAGCAATCAAACCGGCGAAAAAGAACACGAACAGCAGCGAGCATTCGCGCCGAGACGTTCCCCAAAAACCTTATCGCTTGCCTCCCGATGCAGGATCTCGACGGACGGAGTTTCGGAGGCCTGCTCTCCCGGACGGGTATGCACGCAATCATCGGGATAGGGAAGACTAGAGAGTAGCGCAGCAAAAAGAATTTTTTTGTGAGAGAGACAGAGTAGTGAGACTTCTGGGAGAGAGAGACTCCAGATCTGTTCTGTCTCCTGGTATAGCCTGGGAGGAGAGCCGACCCGACCGCGTAGGAAGTCAGGGACATGCGGCGAGCATGCACATACATGGTCAACACGTACCCAACTTAGTTGGTGCACCAAGCAAAAAAAAATTAGGCTTCCTTAAAGGTGTCTCGAACCCAAACTCAAGTCACGAAACGCGGCGTGCGTGCGTGAAGAGGCGAGACGAGGCGAGGCGGGCGACAGAAGAGGAGGAGTGCGCGAGGGCTCCTTCTCTTCTCACTCACTTGAAAGGAGTAGGAGAGGAGAGTAGCCCTTATATAACACTCCAACTCCCTCCCAAATAGAAAAGCGGGATTAACTTTGCCCCCCAAAGCTATCTTCAAGCTTTCAACATGGTGGACCTTGAGATTTTAGGAATTATAGGCTACGTAGGCTGCCTTGCTGGCATGCGGCCCATCTCCATCCTAACAAGTTTTGGTGCACCTGCTTTGGTCTTCCTGCATTCTAGATAAAATTGTATAGGACTTGATTTTACTTCTTCTTGTTCCATATTGCCACTGGTCCTTCAACACGATTGGTTTCTGCTCCACATCATTCTATTCTAGATTAGCGAGTTAACTATGTTAGGCAAATGTTTTGCTTATAGTGAGAGCGTGGCCGCTTCACTTTTTGTCCGATGCTCATGTGTGCATTGACACTTAGAGCATCTTCACCGGCGTTCCCTAAATAGTTGCCAGCAGAGGTGCTAGAACCTCCGTTTTTCTATTTGGGGGAGCTGTTCCTACACCGGCGACCCCAAACCGGCGGTTTCGATAGAATTTTTTGTTACACAAACTACATATTTATATTTAAAGTTCCATTTTAATGTCATTAGGATCGAGGAATGAATAATATTTTCAGGCAAATCCGAGTAAACATTATTCACTCCTCGACCCCGGATGACATTTAAAATCTGCTTATCTCTAGCCTAGTACCTACTGGCCACCCGACTCTGTGGAGGTGGACGATCGATCGGAGCTCTCTCCCATGCTCTCTCCCCTGGTCTCTCCGCTGCTCCTCCGTCGTCGATCTCCCGCTGCTCTCTCCGCCACGAACGTTAAGTAGGCGGCTCTATCCGCGGCCACTGCCTCCTGACGCAGCTGCTGCTCCAGCTCCTCCCACCGTCGACAGTGATCCAACTCCTGCCTCTGTAGCCGGAGCTGCATCTCCGCCAAACGATGCGCCTCGTAGACTTCATCCTAACGCTGTGTCTCCTCCCGCTACAACCGCCGCAGCGCAAGCTCCTCCCACCCCTTCTACCGGTGCTGGCTCAGAGCCTCCCGTCGCCGTCGCGCCTCGTGGAACTCCAGCCACTCTGCCTCCTCAAGCACCAGCCGGTTCTCCTCCTCCCGCTGCCACCGCTCCGCTCCCGCGCTGCCGCTACCCCGCATCCCACGCCGGTTCGCGCCCCGCCGCTCACGCCTCCTGCCTGCCGCTCGCACCGCTTCTACATCTACGGCCGCCTAGCGTGCTTTTTCCCAGGTTTTTGCAACTCTGGGGGGGGGAGGGATAATATAGCCGCCGGCGAGGCGGGAAACATCCGCGCGGTGTCGTGGCGGGAGACTTTCCCCGCGGCACCGTGGCGGGAGAGTTTCGTGGCGGTAAAATATCCGCGCGGCGCCCTGGCGTCACTGATAGGCGGCTCCCACGCCTAAAATTTGCAGCCTCGCGAGGCGCCGACGCGCTTGATTCGCGCCCTTGGCCAAGGGACCGGTACGGGTTTGCCGGCGCTTCTATTGGGCTCGAAAAATCGCCGGCACCGTTTGGGACGCGCTGGTGCGAGCCTATTTTCGCTCTGGCCCCCAAATCGCTATCAGAGCCGCTATCCGGGCCGCCGGTGTACTCCATCTCGCTGTCAAAGCTGAATTAATCACTTGGGGATGTGTGTGTAGGCCGCTCCAGCGCGATCGCCTCAAATCAAGCTAAACATGAACTAATTGGCTTCGCACAACAGATATTTGGTCTTCGTAGGTGGCCAGTGCCTTCCTGCTAATAATGCCTTCCATTCCGAGCGAAGCATCCCCTTCACCCCAGTTTCTATTGCGTACGATAATGGTGGGTGGACATCCTCTTTGGTTTGTCGTCGGTATTCGGATAAGATGTGCGTTTCATATGTCAAGCTGCGGTTGGGGATTAGGTTGACGCAGTAACTAAATCAGCTGGTCTTAATTATGTGTGGATAACCTCATTTTCTTCCTAAGCTGGCTGCAGATGTTCTTCAGATGCTGCGGGAGATCTCAGCGACATGCTCGTGGATGGCGGCATTGGTCTCCTCGAGGACTTGATCTGGCGTCCTCAGGTCTGGCGTCGCGTTGAAGGAGCCTAGGATCACCGCCTGCTTCGGGACCGCTGGCTCGTCCTCCGCAGCCCACTGTCCTCCTCTGCGACTTCATCCTCAGCATCCGCCATGAACTACTCATTCCACTCGGCGAACTCAAAGTCGTCAGAGTCAATGTCTGAAGTGAAGGCATCCTGCTCGGGCTCATGCTTAGGCTGAAGCGGCATGCCTTTGACTGCGGCGTTATCTCTAGCAGTGTGCAGCCGTTTCGGCCCAGCATGGAGCAGGCGGTGGCGAGTTGGCGCGACATTGTGGCGAGTGTGGAGTCAATTCGTTTGAGGCGAGTATGAAGTCGGAGGTGCGCCAAAAGGGTGATAAATAGGGGGAGCGGACGGTGTGCGCATTTACGATGGCGGTATCCGAGGAGTCTCCGCATGAGGAACCGACACTTCCATTAGAGGCGTTGATCTACCTCCGGTAATATCTGATGCGCCTCAATAAAGAGAAAACCGACATTTGTGTCTTTGCCGTGCCAATCGCACTAGCAACATTTGATGTGGCGCGAGGCGCCGACACACCCTTCCAACACCCTGCGCGTAGGGCCAGCACGGGTTTTGGCAACATTTGATGGCATCGTGCTTCGCTTGCAAGATAATTGATGCTCAAGAAAACTAACCAAGCAGATTATTTTGTTTCTTACATTATTCTTAACATATTTAAACCTTTAATCTCAATAGGGGAAAATCGAAAAACCAAATTATGACGGAAGCACTCACTTCTAACAGTCTTACCAAAACTCTGAACCGTGGCTTGTGGGAGTGAGATTGTTGGTGCTGCAATGCTGCAGCTATGAAACTAGGTCTGGATATGCCATCCCGAGCCCGGTCGGTGACTAGAGAATTTTGAACTCGCGCATGGAGGTCGGACCTCGGTTGTGCGTTGCGTCAGCGCGGCATGTGGGTCGCCGCACACCCTCTACGCGAGCTGAGTCGAGCCCAACAGGTAACAATGGTTTTTTTTTTGTTTTTTCTCGCTTCTTTTCTGAATTTTTTGAAATATCTATGTTTCCAGGAAAAAAACTAATATTTTTTTTTTAAAATCTGAACATTTCAAAACGTTGTAAATTTTTAAAATTTGAAAAATGAAAATATCTGAATAATTTTAAAAATTGAACATTTTTAAAATTTGAACATATTTCAAAAATGATTTTTATTTTTTATTTTTTTAAAATTTGAACACTTTTCAAGTTTGAACATTATTGAAATATGAACATTTTTTGAATTTGAACATTTTCAAGTTTGAACTTTTTGCATATATTTTCCAAATTTGAAAAATTTTCAAATTTAAACATTTTTAGAATTCTAATATTCGAATCGGAAAATAAACAAAAAAAACAGAAACAGAAAAATAAATAGAAAACAGAAACGAAAAACGAAAAAAGGAAAAGAAAAAAAAAGAGATCTACCTGGGGCATGCTCACTAGACAAAAAAAGTTCAAGTATCTACGCGGGGATGTGCGGTGTCTGCTAGATGCCGATCTGGTCAGTGAGGCTTTACCGTTCTCGCCGGCTGGAGGTTGTGGCGTGGTCTGTTGGACTGGTCACCAGTACTAGCCTAGCCCAAATTGAAGAAATATGGTCCCGTAGAAGCCCACACTAGTATTTCGGCCTGCGGTGGTACAACACACAACATACTTTCCATGTCAAAAAAAAAAACACACACAACATACTTGAACCTTTTTTCCCTTCAACTTTTTTGTCTAGATGCTGTGACACGCACATTGTCTCACAAAAGAGAGCGACAGACACAACTTTGTTTCTCTATTTTGTATTTACGCTTCATCTCAAATGTCTCGTTTATTTCCGATATGATGTTTGATAGGTCTTCCGACGAGCGGACATAATAGAAAAAAATATTGGTTGTAACATCACTTATAACTAAAAAACTCATTTAAAATAGCATTTGTAGTAAAAAACAGTTGCAACCTTAGTTGTAACTGACAAAACTTAGTTGCAACAAAAAAAAATCTCAGTTGCACCATTTTGGAACTAGAAAAATATTTTAATTGTAACCTATTTGCAACAGAAAAAATCTTAGCTGCAACTCCACTTGCAACTGAAAAAGACTTATCCGCATCTTCGCTTACAACTGACAAACATAAAAAATTCTATTGCAACCCCACTTCAACTAACAAAACTCAGTTGCAATTCCACTCCCAACCATAGAAAAAAAACTTAGGGCATGTGCAATGGTTGATAAGACCGTCTTATCTAAAAGATCGTCACGTAATTTAGATATAGCGATAAAATATGATGTACAATGATTTATTTTTTAGTCTTATCTTCAGTAATCAAAAATCCTAAATATGTGGTGAGAGAGATTGTGTTACGAGATCATTTCGTTAAGAGATGATCTCGTAACACAATCTCTCTCACCACATTTTTCAACATTCTCTCTCCTTGACCTCAACATTTATCTTACGGAACTGCTAAGATATCATTATTGTACATGTCCTTAGTTGCAACCACTCACACTGGGCATTCGGGTTTACCCGAAAATTCGAGGCGGGTAACTTGGGTATTAGAAAAATCGGGTATCTAAAAAAGCCATAAAATTTGACTAATATTTTAGTGGCGGCGGTTGGCTCAGGCCTAGGAGAGCGTTTCGCCGAGGCGCAACGTCTAGGTTTCAGGTCGGGCGGTAGGTTGGGGCCTAAGAAGCCCGACGGCTAGGGTACAACGACGATCGAGAGACCCGCGCGGTGGAAGGTGGATTCATGACCGGTGGTGAGCTATGTGCTCTGGCGGCTTGGATTGGGAGCCTAGGAGAGGTCGGGTGAGTTCCATGAACGAGACGAGGCCACGAGGGCGTAGTTTTTGACGAGGTCACGGGGGATGGAGAATATTGGGATGGTCCTGCGCTGGACAAGGTTCGGGCCGCTAGGTTGGCACTATTATAGGAGAGATTATTTCTCGGTAAGGTCTGCATATCGCATGCTGGTGGAAATCCGGGAGAGAAGGATGCCGTTGCTTGAGGAGTGCGCTGGAAAATCGAAAAGAAAAGGGGAGGAGAAAGACTGTAGTTCAATATGGGAAGTGCAAGTACCCTCAAAATTGAAACACTTCCTGTGGAGGCTTGCTAAGTAGTCCCTACCTTCGGCAGATGTGCTACATCACAGAAACATGGCAACACAAAGCTCATGTGCCCTCTGTGGAACACCTGATTCGTGGAGACACGCGTTGTTGGAGTGCAATATGGCGAGGAATGTTTGGGCTCTACTGCCGGAAGGGTTGGTCGAGGTTCTAATCAATATCCAAGAACCAGACGCCATGAGCTGGTTATAAGTTGTGATAGAATTGTTACCGCATGTGGAACTATCATTGACAGTGGTCACACTTTGGTCCATCTGGCATGCGAGAAGGAAAGCGTTGGACGAGGAGGTGTTCCACAGCCCGTTATCTACCTTTAGCTTCATCAACAGGTTCATCAGCGATCTGGAACTGATTAAACCCTCAGAGCAAAGTAGAACAGCCCAGAAGCATCTCCGGTACCTCGGTGGTTGGCCCCACCAACAGGGGTGGCCAAATTCAACGTTAGCGCGACGATCTCGAAGAATGGAGGACTAGCGGCGGTTGCTGCGGTTGCCCGAGATGAAGTGGGAGCATTCCTCGGCGCTTCAGTGATGATCTTCCAGGAAATGTCTGACCCGAAAACAATGGAGGCAACATCGTGCATGGAAGGGATGGCACTCGCCACCGACTGAACTTAGAACGCATCAAGCTTGCCAATGAGTGTGCCAATGCTATTCGACGAATCCAAAGTGGTGATGTCCTAGGACATTATGGCCAGATTGTTCTGGAGTGAGAGCGACGGTTTCGAGTTTTCAGACTTTTGATTTTGCTCATGAGAACCGCCCGCTCAAATATTGATGCTCACAATTTAGCTAGAGGCTCATTGTACTCTAGTGTAGGCCGGCATGTTTGGGTCCAAAGCCCACCTGATGGTGTTGATGTAAACATTGTTACTTGTGATTAATAAAGGTGGGAACCCTCACAAAAAAAAAACTGGCCCAACAGTTGGTGCAAGACAACGTTAAACAAAAATCAACAACAGGAATCTTCACGTAAGATCTAACCGAAGAACTGACTTAGTTCTCAGCTAAGAACTAAACAAAACCCGTTTGATGCAAGATCTAATGGATTATATTGCTGCAATGGCAGTCAACTATATCATGCAATATTTCAAACAGATTTCTAATATGATTCTTTTAACTAATAGTAACTCAGGTATAACACACCAGTGTAATGTTATTAGCTTGCAGCAGATATAAAGAGCAACGGTAAGCCCAAATTAGGACACACAAGTAGTGACCCGAGGAAGCTTTGGTTTCATCGATCTCCTTTCCCCAAATATGATGGCAGCTTTTTGTTAAAAAGGGACACTTCGAAATACTCTCTTTTTAATCGACGTGCATACCATATACACATTCACACGATCTTCACAACTTAACGTCAATTTAATCAGATCAGGGTAGTATGTTCCTAATGAAACTTGATGAGCACACATTTTTTTGAAATGAAAGCTTAGCCCCAGCCTCCGAGTGATGCACACCGCTCTACTTTTGTTGCATAGTTTTAAGAACTATCAAACTTAATGAGCGCACATATATAACGGTTTTGCTATGTCTCAGTCAACTAAGATTTTCATAAGTCTAAGTCACTTAAAAAGTGCTTGAGTTGTAATTCACTTTTCTACCGGAAATTGACAACTGGATTGAGTTGCACTTTTCTTTAAACTGCAGTTGTATTTTTCTAAGATGACTGAGACTTAAGAAAATCTAACTGAGACATAGACACACCCCATATATAATGGAGATGTACAAGTAAAAGAATTTATCAAAAAAAATGACACTTTATGCACTTTTGAGCCGAATCGAATTTCCGTTTAGGATCTCAAATTCGAAAGAAAAAATCCCTGCACATACGTTTTTTTTTCCTTTTTCTGGAACATAACTTGCCCATAACATTGCGAAATCTCAGCTGCTACTACACCGTCACATCTTACTGGATACATTTGCCAAAACGTTGCAAGAAATGAAAAAAAATGCAGCTCGACGTACACCGCTACAACACCTAAGCTCAGAGGACCGGACGGATTATTAATAAACGACATAAAAAACCTTTGCTGCTTATGGCATTGCACTAGCTAGCTGAGTACTACATACATGTGGAATATGATCCTCCATCCAATCCAAGCCGTGGCTGCGGTGGCCTATTGCGCGGCCGCGAGCATCTGCTGCGCCGCCTCCGCCTCCGCCTCCGCGTGTATGAAGCAGAGGACATGGTGCACCGCCGCGGCGATGTCGTCCGCCGTCGCCAGGCCGCACCCCTCCTCCACCTGCAGCGGCACAGGATTAGTCAAACTGATGAAAAAGGCACCTCATGTGCCCAACGCCATGGCCGGTCAGGGAATCGGGGAACCTGCTGCTAGGCAGAAAACTACTCGAGCGTAGAGTAGATTCCACAGGCGAACAGTGGCGCACAGCGCCATGGCTAGAATAGCACGAGGGAGCAGCACCACGGTCGTAAACTGTAGTACTAGCTAGAAATGCTAGACATCCTTTTTCTGCCCATTTTATCTATGCCAATATGAAGATGAGTCGAGGAAAAGAGATTCTCCCTGGCAGTGCCGAGACTGACAAATCTAGGAGGCCATGCTTTTTCATGAAGTGTCACACACTACCTGCAACAACAACAGTGTCGCACTAGTGCTAGGGTAATGCACGGGGCCTAGGAGACATGACACCAATGCCGCATCACACCGAAGCCGGGCTTTTTGGGAAATCCGGTCAAAAGTAAGCAACGCCACTACTGAGCCGTAGCGAGGGGGAGCAAGAAATGACACAGTGTAGTCAAGTTCATCGGATTCTGATGGGATTTCTGAAAAATCCTGATGCGTCTCGATCAATAATGCGAGCACTTGATCGAGCTCGGCTGGCCTCTGCGTTGATGTGAGGTCAATCCATCCAAAGGGTGCACTGATGAAGGCAGGGGAATATCTGACATGTTTTTCTTTTAGAGATGCCAAAATCAAACTCAGGGCTAGCATTGCTAACGAAATAATTAATCAGATGTGTATGTTTCCTATACTGTGCAGTGCAGAATGAGCTAGTAATGATTCCTAAATCATGGGTGCGGACACACACAATCTTCCCGATCGGCGTCGCTCGATCCGAGAGCCTAACGTGCGCGCTATACTAGTTCTAGCAGTGCATTAGGAAGAAGTCCTATATATGCATTGGGAAGCGTGCACGAGATGTCTTAGGAGTAGGACAGAGTATTACTGACTAAAGTGTGGCGCTTTTTGGGGTTAAACAAAGATGAATTCAGCAAGTACGTACTCGTACGTACCTTGACGCTGAGGGAGTAGAGGACGAGGGAGCCGAGCGCGGTGACGTTGAGGTGCAGCACGGTGAGCCGGAGCGCCTGCAGCTCGGCGACCATCCGGAACAGCTGGCCCGGCCGCCGCGGCGCCATGACGCGGACGCTGGCGTGCGTCTCGACGAGGCTCACCTCGATGTCGGCCACGCCGGCGCGGCTCTCCTCCGCCGAGAGCGTGGCCGCCGAGTCTCGCGGGGAATGGCACCACACGTACTGCGGGTACGTGAAGAACCCCGCGAACGGGGCGGCGGAGTCGGGCGTGTCGGACTCCGTGACGCCGCTGCTGCAGTTGCTCGTGGACTCCACGGCGCAGGGAGCGGCCGCGGCCGTGGCCGTCGGCATCGGCGCCTTGCGCTGCTGCTGGTGATCGGAGAGCCTGCGCTTCTGCGCTTCTAGGGACTGCAGCTGCTGCTCCAGCTCCTTGACGAAATCGATCGCCCCTCCGACGATCGAGGCTTGGTCGCCCTACAAGAGCGAGCAGGAAAACGAGCAATAACTCTGTCAGAGAAACAGTGTAACTACTCATGGAACAATCAGTGGCTTAGCGTCTGCAAGAACTAGAGGAGAGCGAGTTAATGAGTTGGGAGGGAGACACATTAATGGCGTCCCGGAGTGCGACCAAGAATGGATGCTTCTCCTGAACAAAGGAAGGCACTGGGCATGGGGAAAAGAGAGCTCAATAGTGACGGTGGGTCTCTTTCGGCCCAAGAAAACATTCTTCGCAACTTGCTCCGGCATCCCTTTCTTCTTCTTTGATGACGAATCAAAACGAAAACAAGAACGAGAGAGACGTACGCACGTACCCTCTGGACGTAGGACTCGGGCATGAGGGAGCGGAGCTGGACGAGGTACTCGTTCATCTGGCGCCGGCGGTTGCGCTCGACGGCGATGTGCGTCATCCGCTGGCACTCGGCCTCCTCCCTCGACTTGCAGCTCCTCGCCCGCCGCCGCCGCTTCCTCCTGGGCGGCGCAGCCGACGACGCCTCCCCGGCCGGCGCCTCCTGCGGCGCGGGAGCCGGAGGGCCGACAATGCCGGCGGCGCCGTCGTAGAAACCCGCGGCATTGTCGAAGAAGAACCCCGCGGCCGAGGTGGCGTTGAAGGTGTCGTAGACGAGCGCTGCCGCATTGTCGACGACGACGCTTGGGGCGCACAGCGAGTCCACTATCGCTGCCATGCTCGAAGGACGGATGGACGGACGGAAGGATGGCTGACTCGCTCGCTCGCGCGCGCTCTGGGTGGCCGCTTCCCGGTGTCGCGATGCTTTTGGAGACGAACGGGCCAAGTCGCGCGCCACCACCACCGCTCTCTTATTACTATCTCGCTCCTTTGCTGCTGCTGCTGACCTTGGGAGCTAGGAGTACAGTGATTCTGAGGATCTCTGAGCTGAGCTGCTCGCGTTGGTGGGATGCGTATGGTTCTTTCTCTCCGGTGGGGCGGGCGGGCTGCTGGACCTCTGCACTGTGGTATATGGGGGAAAAGATAAGGTTTGGTTTCGGCGGGCACGCCAGTCTGCGTTGGCTTCGCTCGCGTACGCGTACCCAACGCCAACAGTAGAAGGATGCAGTCTTGGGCAGTGCCACAGCTCTCGCTCTCTCGGCTCTGCTCCCAGTGTAGTAGGCATCAAATGATCAAAAGGCTGACCTCTTTTGTATCATCCGCCCTGTGTTTTTTGTGCAGTGTGGCTGGGCGAGTAGTCAGAATGATTCAGGACTTAATCGATTGGAGCGGTAATTGCAACAGTAATCCAGTATTTGCTATGCACTATTGGTATCTGATCGACTTCGATTCGAACTCATCATACCAACCAGTCGAGACAAGAATTAAAGTAAACATCATATCCAGGACGCTCGGCGGATCGATTAATTGGAGCGTAATTGCAACAATAGTCCAGCATTAGCGGTGTTTTGGTGTCTAATCAACTCAAACTGATACGATCATGCAGCCTCT
Source organism: Lolium multiflorum (assembly GCA_030979885.1). NCBI lineage: Eukaryota > Viridiplantae > Streptophyta > Magnoliopsida > Poales > Poaceae > Lolium > Lolium multiflorum. The sequence goes on from CM061752.1 coordinate 179,986,621, forward strand.
GCTCCCAATTATAAAAAGTTAAGATATTTTTTCTAAATCGCATGAGTATTTTAGTGTGTGTTAAGTGTTCGCTCATTAAGTTTCATACGTAGTCCATGTTAAAATCTTCAAAATACATTGTGCTACCTAGTACCTACTCCTTCTGTTCTGAAGTGGTCTACATTTTAATCTCAAAATTTGATCTGAAATACTCTATGTTCTAGCTTTTAATCAACAATAACACTGAAAACAAAATGATTTTGCTCTTTTTATTGGACGTTGTTATTTTCAATGTAGCTTGGATTGGTTGTTCACATATCTAAATACTACTAATAAATGCAACATTAGTTTATCTTTTTTTCTATAATATACACTAAATCAGAACCAATGGAAGGGAGTATGTTTCAAAGGGTTTTGGTTCAGTGTCCCCCTCTAAACTATGGCACGAACCGACGGTTAGGGTCTTCCGATACCTCTTTGTTAGGAGGAAAGTTATATGAGCTATCTTTCTAAAATCACATTTTTCTTTACAAAAAGCACATAAAAAGCTTATATTTTAGAGCTGAGATAAGACTAGTTATAATAGAAGTATCGTAAGTAGTATTATGCGTGCCATGCTGGCAAAAATCTGATATGACACAACAGTTAATGAGGAGGGATGTGATAATGGTATCACAAGTAGATATCATAACATATCATGTAAACTATAAATAGCATATACACAAATTTGCATTAAGATTCTACCAAATACTCCATCTGTTCCATTCCATAGTGCCTATAGTTTTTTGGCACGGAAATTAGCGCAATAGTATGTTTTACACAAGACCCGCTAGCTGAACGATTTGAGATCAACGTAAAATTTGGGAAATCCATATCTTCCTAACTTACCATAACAAATCCCACAAATCTCTCTTGTTAATTCTTCATATAAGTGCAGCCAAGTTCAATTAAGGAAAGTAAAACATTGCTGCCTAATTTTAAGCAATCATTGGGCCATGCATTAGGAATCTCAGTTAATTGTTTCCAATTTTGTATGAATTTTTCTCACGCATATTGTGTGGGAGCTAAACGGGGGAGGGGGTAATTGAAAAAAAAGCCGAGCTACAACCTTATATTCTAAAACAAATGCCAAAAATCTATAGGCACTATAGAAAGGAACGGAGGGAGTAATAAATATGAAGAGATGATACCATTTTATAATATCATACATTGTAAGTGGTATCATAAACTAGTATTATATGCATCATACTAGTAGTGTACATACTTTGCACTGGCTAGTCTAATAATTCGGAACAGAGAGATGTACTAAGGGCATCTCCAGCGGCGCGATGCATTTTATTGTCTGCGCGCGTCCGTTTGCGTCACGCAGCGGACGCTGAAATGACCGTTTTCGTCCGCGTGTCCGTTTGCGTCTGGGGTTGGCTCCAGCGGCCCGACGCATTTTTTTTCTCTTTTTCATTTGAACATAGTTCCAAATATTACAAATTGGAAGATTATTTTACACAAACTAATACATAGTTTGGAACATGGTTTACACAAACTAATACATAGTTTGTACCATGGTGGACACAAATATAAATATTTTAAAAATAGAAACCAGTTGTTGATTTCCGTATGTTCGCTGCCAGAAAGAACATTCGAGGGCACACCCAACTGGAAAATCCAGCGGGAGGATTGACGGTGCCCTTGTTGGTTCTACCGAGGAAGAGACGAAACCTTCCACTACGCTTCGTCTGCCGTTCGCCGCAAAGAAAGAACACTCTACGTTCTAACTATCGGAGTCCGACTCGGATTCGCCGGTGTGGTAGTGCCTGCGGCAGGCCGTGTCGTCGAAGACCTTGACGACCATCTCACCGTCTCCCTCGTAGAGGAAGGTGAGCTGGCAGCCGGGCTCGAGCGCCAGGTCACGGGCGAACTTGCCCCACCCGGTGTGCAGTACATCTTGCCCGCCCGTCATCAGACCTCCACGGCCCACGGCAGTTGCACTGGCCTCCCGTAGCTACAAATGCGCCGGCTCGACGCCGTCGACGAACTCGAGCCACTTGATGCCGAGTGGGTCGTCGTCGATGTGGAGGAGGAACTCGAAGCGCGTCCCTCCACATCGGAGGAAGAGGAAGAGGGCGCGCGACGGCGAGCGTGGGGCCGTAGGCTGCTCCACGGCGGCCGGCCCCGTCCCGGGGGCGCCCAGGGCCGCGGCCTCGACCGCTCGCCGGCCACAGGACCCGCCATGGTCTTCCTCACGGGCCTGGCTGCGTCGCAGGGGCGCTACGGTGGAGCTTTGTGGTGGCTAGGGTTTCTATGGAGAGTGGATGAAGAAGAACGCGTGGCCCCTTTGTATAAGTCGGAGGCATGCGGTGGCCGCGGGACGCGTGGCGCGCCATTAACGTGGTTGGCGGAGGTGGGTGCGGCCGCTCGGCGGCCGAGGCATTGCCATTAACGTGGCGCAGACTGGCGGCACGGCGCCCGATCGGCAGCGCGTTTGAGAAAGACGCATCGACCACGAGGTCGCCGAGCGGGCCTGACGAAACGTCCGCCGATACGACGCGTCCGTCCGTAGAGACGTATCAGGCGCATATTTGGGCGGTTTGCGTCTCCGGACGGCGCAATCGCTCGCGTCCGCAGAGGGTGCCAGACGCATTTCCGATCACGGCGGACGAAACGACCATTTGCGTCGCGCCGCTGGAGATGCCCTAACCAGTAGAGAGAAAGAATCAAAGCAAACGTCATCTCGAGGTGGAGCACTTCACAGTAATTGATCTGCGCGCATAGTGGTTTTGCAGCGGCCCGTCCTGAAATGGTTAGTGGACAACGAAACAGTACGTACATATACCAGGGCGGGTCACATGGATTAACAGTAAACGGAATGACAAGGCGACAATGTGGTCATGAGCAACGCGCGTGAATGTACTGCTACTTCTGTGCTCCGAGTAATGAATGACCCTAAGCCCTAGAGCAATCAATCGAACAATCACCTGGTATTCAGGGTTTACTGCCCTAACACCTTGTTTGTCTCTGTTACCCTTTTGCAAAAAAGAAAAACTAATTCATGGGGGGCAGCTTTTACTACTCGTTTTACCAATAGCTGTTCTTGTTCAAGCCACGGTAAATACCATAGGTCAGACTTCAGACTTTCAGAGGATGGTTCTCTATCCCTAAAACTTCCGAAAGTCAAAAACACTGCCCGGCAGATTTGTTATTCGATTTGATATCCCCTAATTTCTTAGGATACTTACCTCAACATTTCTCAAAATGAAGCAAACCGAATAGCCATTTACTATGCAATGAGCCGCGGGAAATTTCTGCGTCTTATGTGTCAGGCCTCCCACTCCCATGTTGGCTTAAACCCTGCCTCTCTTCGAAACTCTAATTTGTTTTCCTATATTTTTCAAAGGTGTCACTTCGTCAGTTGGGTTCAATCAACAATTAGATTCAGTTAGTTTTTTCCTGCGAGTGCTAGCTTGCCAACAGATTGCAATTTGTATGCCACTAGCTAAGTAATTGTAGTTCGTTGAGCATGAAGCTTGGATTGTGGGATGGCACGGTCAGTAGTGGAGGGCGTGGCTCATCACGATTTCCATTTTGCATTATTATGAATAAAAAGAAGAGCAAGAGAATCAACTTGCACAACACAAAACCTCCGAATCCATCTCTCACCTCTTCTATACCGAGCTTGTGATTTCAGGGTAACGATTAGCATCACAACCTTGATTAGGTAATCATGTCGGAGGGGAAAAGAAGATGGGCTAACGGCACTCATCCTCCTATCTAGTCCGTGACCCAACCACCCGGGCAGCAATGACGCTCGCCAAGCCGCAGATGTATAAGGGTGCGACACATCGGTGGCAGTAGGTAGCGGCAGCACCAACAATCTCTCTCCTTCATGATGCAAACTCACTCCAACCACAAAATCTAGGCAATGGTCATGACAGTGAATCTCGAGGTGGCGTTCCTCTGGGTTGCCATCGATCGAGGATGAAACGGTCCCTCGGAAGGAGGACAAGCATGCTCGTGGGAAAGGGGAGTGCCAAGGGCGCGTGGGAAATGCATAGTCCTTGGACCAATTTATATAAAATATGAACTACCTTTCAACGTTGAGTATCCTATTTCTGATCCCTCTCTTTATCACAGCTTAGACGATGCTCTTCGATATACCACTTTAACTTTACCTGCTATTGTGTATGATGTCCAACAATTATGCCTCCATATGCATGATCCTCATGAACCACACTTTCCTCAAACACATTCTATGCTATCTCATGGGCACTCTTCATCATGGTCTCACTCTTTAACGACATTTTTCGAGACTTTCTTGTTGCCTATATATCTTGGAGATAGTAGACACTCTATGTCGGGTTTATGCATGTATCTTGGAGACTATTTGATTATGTGGTCATCTCGTCGCCACACGAGTGCGTCTCGATTCGGTGGTGAGGCAGAATATCAAGTTCTTGCTATGACCGTGGCCGAGTCTTGTTGGGTGTGTGAGATCATGCAACAGCTACACCGTCCTATCGACACTATGACGTTTGTCTATTGTGACAACATTAGTGTCGTTTACTTATCGGCAAATCCAATAGATCATCCTGGCATCAAATATATTTACTTGGAATTAATTTTGTCCAAGGGAATGTTGGGCCTGGTGTCCGGGATCTTAATGTACCGTTATAATCACAATTTGCATATATTTTCACAAAGGGGTTGTTCACTAGTTTGTTCAAGAATTTTGCTTGAGTCTTCACATCGATTCTCTCCTCGGTTCAAACTGTGGGGCGTTTTAGAGAACGATGTAGCCAAGGATCATCTTAGGCATCGAGTTTGAACAGAGAAACCGATCGAACCATGTATTACTTACAACCATTTTTTAAGAACTACTTTCTCTGTTAGCAATTAACGACATGGAGCCAAATCGCTAGGACCGAAAAAATCCATAACTCCCCTCATTATTAGTGCATGCTCAAATAATATCAAGTGCATTGAAAAGAGATGATAATAAAGAAAAGAGACCTTAGTGCGAGTACAATAGGATGACATAAATAGAATATAGGAGTATATAAAAAAAATTAGAGGAGAGAGAAAAAGAGAGATAAGGAAAGCTGGTTGTAAGATAAGAGCCAACTGCTGTACATACTCATATATGCTGGCTGGGAAATTCAATTCGGCTCTCGGGTGCGTATGCTCCCTCTACTAAAAAATTATATTTTGAAATGTCGAAAAATTTGGACAAAAAATTCTACATGTACATCTTCATAATATATGTGCGTTCGTCAAGTTTCACGAAAAACCAATATTTTATGTGGTCTATATAAAAGAGAAAGTTTATCTTGTGAAAAGCATTATTTTTAGCACTGAATTTTGTTTTTTTTACACACGTTACATGATAAGTCGATTTTTTATTAAACGACTTTGTGAGCACGTAGCACGTGAAGATGTACGCAGGAACTTTTAGTTTCAATTTTTTTTAAATTAAAATGTATGTAAGATGCATTTCGAAATATAGAGAGCATATGGACCCATGTTCCAAAACACCGCTCCCCGATGCTGGTTGTAGTATTGTCTTTGCTAGCTATAAGACTGGATATGGATGCCATGGTAATATCTGATAGACAACCGTTGGTAGTACTGTTATCCTTTGCCCTTATAATCTTCAACTATTTTAAAGAGCTCTTTGGCATTATAATACGTAACAGATGTAGTACTGCCATTATACATCTAACATGCATTTAGCTATCTAGGCGCATAAAAACTGAACAAGACGGTTACAACTTACAAGCTGGAAGGACATTTGGTGAGGCTAATCTGTTGTCGCAAAAGATGGCCGGTGTTGTGAGTGTGTTGCACGTCTACACTCGCAAGTTTGTCCGCGCGTATGCTGCGAGGGACTTGTACCCAACTACCCATCGCTGAGGGCTGACCGCGACGTGGTTTTCGAGGAGATCGTTGCTGATTTCATCACATGGATTCCCCCGACAGATTGGACCACGTGGTCCATCCTACAGCATGGTAGACTGGTAGTAGAACTAAAGAAGAGACATTAGAGCATCTCCAATAGCGACCCCAAATCGTTCTAAAACGATTTGGAGCGCGCCGGACAAAAAAATGTTTCTAGCCGCATTTCCTAAAGCCGTTTTTTGTCCGGTGTGTTCCGATGTGGTGCCGGCACCCCGAGCGTGTCCCCACCCCACAGGGGACGCTCCGGGCACGTCAGACACAACGAAAAGCGAGGCGGGCTCCCACATGTGGGAGACTATTTGCATAAATCGTTGGTTCGCGTCTTTTTTCCCGTTGCTCCCTCCTTCCCGCGCCTTCCACCCCTCCGCCACTGCTGGATTTGCCGACCGTTTCGACATCTGATCTCTTCTGAGAGTCGGCACCGTCGTCGCGGCTGGCACTTCCGCCGGTCGTTCCGCCGTCGTCGCTTCACCAGCGCGTCCCAGAACGCGGCGTCAAATCCACCCAACCTCCACGCACACAAGGTGCTCAACGACTTGCCAGGTAGGCGCGATTGGCCGCTGTTCGTTGCCTCCTCTGCGTTAACCATTGATTTTGCTTCAGACATGGATAGCGACGACGAGATGCTTGCCTTGCTGCTGGAGGACGAGCAAGATCTTAGATTTAAGCTCTATACTATTGCTTAGATTGTATCTACAAGTTGCTTATTGTTGCTGCAATCTTGTTATGCTTAATGCTTGTCACTAGGGCCCGAGTGGCATGATCTTAGATTTAAGCTCTATACTATTGCTTAGATTGTATCTACAAGTTGTTTGCACATGTCTATGTCCGAACCCGAGGCCCCAAAGTGACAAATTGGGACAAGGAGGGGAAGGCGTAGGTATGAGGATCACATGTTTTCACGGAGTGTTAATGCTTTGCTTGGTGCTCTATTAAAAGGAGTACCTTAATTTCCAGTAGATTCCCTAGAGGCCCGGCTGCCACCGGCTGGTAGGACAAAAGATGTTGTACAAGTTTCTCATTGTGAGCACGTATGACTATATATGGAAAACATGCCTACATGATCAATAATCTTGATATTCTTTCTTAATGCTATTTCAATCCTATCAATTGCCCAACTGTAATTTGTTCACCCAACACTTGTTATTGGAGAGTTACCACTAGTGTAGATAGCTGGGAACCCCGGTCCATCTCTCATCATTATATACTCGTTCTACATGTCATTGGAAGTAGTGTCAACTATTTTCGTGCCATTGCTCTCATATTGCTATTACTACTGCTGTGTTACTGTTACTATTGCTCTCATATTACTGCTACTTTCACATCACCCCTGTTACTAGTGCTTTTCCAGGTGCAGGAATTGACAACTCATTGTTAAGGCTTATAAGTCTTCTCCCCTTGTGTCGAATCAATAAATTTGGGTTTTACTTGAAGACTGCGATCCCCTATACTTGTGGGTTATCAAGACTATTTTCTGGCGCCGTTCGGGAGGCATAGCTCTACTCATAAGTTCACCTGGGGAGTACTCTACCTTTCTCTCTGTTTTTATTTTGTTTTATTTTGCTTAGTTTACTTTTGTCTAGTTTATTTGTGCTTAGTTTATTTCTGTCTAGTATTATTTTGCTTAGGTTACTTTTGCCTAGTTACTTTTTGTCTTGTTTTATTTTCCTCATATACCCAAAAATCCATAAAAATTTGAAAAATCTAAAAATTAAAAACTGTTGTTATGGGAGAACCTACAACCTACTTGGAGCTTATAGAATGTTATAATAATTATAGAGAATCAAGAACGGTAAAATAATGAGTGCTATGATAGAAAAATTGAATACAATTGCTGAAATCTTGCTTGAACGCCATAATATAAACTGTTGCTCTCAACAGATACTAAACATCTTAAATTTCAATGTGGCTTTAGTGAGGAATTTTTAATTAAGAACTATAATCGGAATTGCTATATTCATTATGGGTTCGAAGAGGTAGAACAATTTGTCTTATTTATGGGAGCCTCCGAGATAGAATCCTTCATGGTTGAGAATTATGAAACTTGTGTTGTTTGTAAGGGCCTTAAAGATTATGTCTCTACTATCCTTAATTCTTGCATAGAATGCTACAGTAGGAATCCTTATATCCTTGATTATAAAGAGAGACACATTAATGCACAAGAATGCACTCACAATTTGCAGGAACCGGTGGAAGAAGAAATTGATGAACTTGAAAGCTCATTGGATGAAAAAGAAGAAGAGAGCGACGAACAAAAGGAGGAAGAATGGATTAGCTACCCATGTCAACCTTCTAATGAGAGTAACTCTTTATCTCTTACACTATTTGATTGTCCTCCATGCTTACCGGAAGAGGTTGAATGTTATGTTCCTGTGGATTCTCTTGAAATAGTACCTATGAGTAATACTTGTGAGAATGATTATGCTACTGTTATTTATGATAATCCATGCTACTTTGATAAATCTTATGATAATGCTTTGTTTGTGCCTGATGTCGAAATGCATGGTACTAAAGAATTTTGCTTGGCAAATGTTTATGATAAAGCTCTAGATGATGGTCCTATGTTACTTGATAATATTAATTGTACTACTAATGAAAATGGGATTGGAGAGTTCTTGACTTATTCTATGAGTCCCATATCTATTGAGATTGATCACCTACCTTGTTATATTATTAATAAAAGTAAGTTTGAAAGTTTTAATTCCACTATTCTTGAACTTGATAAAAATTATGTGTTTGGAAATCATGAAAAGTATGCTGCATGTGATAGTTATATTGTTGAGTTTATTCATGAAGCTACTGAAAATTATTATGAGAGAGGAAAATATGGTAGTAGAAATTTTCATGGTGCTAAAACACCTCTCTATATGCTTAAAATTTTGAAGTTACTCTTGTTTTATCTTCTTATGCTTATCACTTTGTTCTTCATGAATTTATTTGTGTACAAGATTCCTATGCATAGGAAGTGGGTTAGACTTAAATGTGTTTTGAATTTGCTTTTTGATGCTCTCTTTTGCTTCAAATACTATTTCTTGCGAGTGCATCATTAAAACTGCTGAGCCCATCTTAATGGCTATAAAGAAAAGAACTTCTTGGGAGATAACCCATGTGTTATTTTGCTACAGTACTTTGTTTTATATTTGTGTCTTGGAAGTTGTTTACTACTGTACCAACCTCTCCTTATCTCAGTTTTGTGTTTTTGTGCCAAGTGAAGCCTCTAATCGAAGGTTGATACTAGATTTGGATTTCTGCGCAGAAACAGATTTCTATCTGTCACGAATCTGGGCTGTTTTCTCTGTAGGTAACTCAGAAAATTAATCCAATTTACGTGCGTGTTCCTCAGATATGTACGCAACTTTCGTTAGTTTTGAGTTTTCTGATTTGAGCAACGGAAGTATTTTATTAAAATTCGTCTTTACTGGCTGTTCTGTTTTGGCAGATTCTGTCTCTGTTTTTGCATTGTCTCTTGTGGACTTTAAGCGAGGTTTTCTAGACGTGGAGAGCTGTAGCTAATGTTTTATTGAGTTCTTGCAATGTGCCACTACAGGACCAAGGTGGATTCAAATTTTTTGAGTACTAACCCCTCTAATGAAGTTTATGAGAAGTTTGGTGTGAAGGAAGTTTTCAAGGGTCAAGAGAGGAGGATGATATATGATCAAGAAGAGTGAAAAGTCTAAGCTTGGGGATGCCCCGTGGTTCATCCCTGCATATTTCAAGAAGACTCAAGCGTAAGCTTGGGGATGCCCAAGGCATCCCCTTCTTCATCAACTTATCAGGTTCCTCCTGAAACTATATTTTTATTCGGTCACATCATATGTGCTTTACTTGGAGCGTCTGTGTGCTTTTATTTTTGTTTTGTTTGAATAAATTCGGATCCTAGCAATCCTTGTGTGGGAGAGATACACGCTCCGCTTTTTCATATGAACACTCGTGTTCTTCGTTTTACTTTTAATGTTCAATGATAAAAGTTGGAAGCTATTGCACTTATTTATATTTGGTTGAAAACAGAAAATGCCTCATCATGTCTTGGATAATCTACTTGGCAATTGTTTTGAGCTCTCAAGTAGATCATGATTAAGTTTTTTTTCATGTAGTCTAAGCCTATTAGTGGAGAACTACTGTAGAGCTTGCTGAAATTGGTTTGCATAATTGATCTCTCTTAAGGTCTAGATATTTCTGGTAAAAGTGTTTGAGCAACAAGGAAGACAATGTAGAGTATTATAATGCTTGCGATATGTTCTTATGTAAGTTTTGCTGTACCGCTTCATACTTGTGTTTGCTTCAAACAACCTTGCTAGCCTAAGCCTGTATCGAGAGGGAATACTTCTCGTGCATCCAAAACCTTGAGCCAAAATCTATGCCATATGTGTCCACCATACCTACCTACTATGTGGTATTTTCTGCCATTCCAAAGTAAATTGCTTGAGTGCTACCTTTAAACAATTCAAAATTTATTACCTCTGATTTGTGTCAATGTTTTATAGCTCATGAGGAAGTATGTGGTGTTTATCTTTCAATCTTGTTGGGCAACTTTCACCAATGGACTAGTGGCTTCATCCGCTTATCCAATAATTTTGCAAAAAGATGGCAATGGGATTCCCAGTCCCAAATTAATTAACAAAAATAGACACTCCTCCATGGTATGTGATTGTTGGACGGCACCCGAGGATTCGGTTAGCCATGGCTTGTGTAAGCAAAGGTGGGGAGGAGTGTCATCATAATAAAACTAAAATAAAAGGGCACTCCTTCATGGTATGAGATTGTTGGCAGGCACCCGAGGATTCGGTTAGCCATGGTTTGTGAAAGAAAGGTTGGAAGGAGTGCCACCCAAAAATAAAAATAATTCATGGGAGCCTCTCTTGAAGGTTTGTCTAGCAAGGGGGTTAGAGTGCCAACTACCATTCGTTGACAACAACAAACACCTCTCAAAATTTTACTTTTATGCTCTCTTTATGTTTTCAAAACCAAAGCTCTAGCACAAATATAGCAATCGATGCTTTCCTCTTTGAAGGGCCATTCTTTTACTTTATGTTGAGTCAGTTTACCTACTTCCTTCCATCTTAGAAGCAAACACTTGTGTCAACTGTGCATTGATTCTTACATACTTGCTTATTTGCATTCATCATATTACTTTGTGTTGACAATTATCCATGAGATATGCATGTTACAAGTTGAAAGCAACCGCTGAAACTTATATCTTCCCTTGTGTTGCTTCGATGCCTTTACTTTGAACTTATTGCTTTATGAGTTAACTCTTGTGCAAAAGTTTTGATACTTGTCTTGAAAGTACTCTTCATGAAAAGTTTTGCTATATGTTATCTATTTGTTAGCAACTATAGATCATTGCCTTGAGTCACTTCATTCATTTCATATGCTTTGTAATAGTATGATCAAGGTTATGTAAGTAGCATGTCACTACGAAACTTTTATCGTTTACCGCTCGGGACGAGCAGGAACTAAGCTTGGGGATGCTGATACGTCCCCGACGTATCCATAATTTCTGTCGTTCCATGCTTGTTTTATGACAATACTTACATGTTTTGCTTGCACTTTATGATGTTTTTATGCGTTTTGGAACTAACCTATTAACAAGATGCCACAGTGCCGCTCCTGTTTTCTGCTTGTTTTTGGTTCCAGAAAGGCTGTTCGGGCAATATTCTCGGAATTCGACCAAACCTCCTATTTTTCCCGGAAGGCTCCACACCGAAGAAGAGTCGGAGAGGGGCCGGAGGGCCACCACACCATCGGCGCGGCCGGCACAGGCGGCGCCGGCTGTGGTGGGAGCCCCAGTGCCCCCTGCCGCCTCTTCGCCTATAAAATCCCTTTCGACCTAAAAACACCGTACCTCTTGACGAAACTCGAGAAAGACTGGGCGCCGCCACCATCGCGAAACTCCAATTCGGGGGACAGAAGTCTCTGCCCCGCACCTCTTCGGACGGGGAAGTGCCCGGAAGCCATCTCCATCAACGCCATCGCCTCCATCATGCTCCGTGAGTAGTTCCCCCATGGACTACGGGTTCTAGCAGCTAGTTGGTATTCTCTCCCCCATGTACTTCAATACAATGATCTCATGAGCTGCCTTACATGATTGAGATTCATCGGATGTAATCGGTGTTGTGTTTGTTGGGATCCGATGGATGATACATTATGATTAGTCTATCTATAAAGTTTGTGAAGTTATTGTTGCTGCAATCTTGTTATGCTTAATGCTTGTCACTAGGGCCCGAGTGGCATGATCTTAGATTTAAGCTCTATACTATTGCTTAGATTGTATCTACAAGTTGTTTGCACATGTCTATGTCCGGAACCCGAGGCCCCAAAGTGACAGAAATTGGGACAACCGGAGGGGAGGAAGGCGTAGGTATGAGGATCACATGTTTTCACGGAGTGTTAATGCTTTGCCCGGTGCTCTATTAAAAGGAGTACCTTAATTTCAGTAGATTCCCTAGAGGCCCGGCTGCCACCGGCTGGTAGGACAAAAGATGTTGTACAAGTTTCTCATTGCGAGCACGTATGACTATATATGGAAAACATGCCTACATGATCAATAATCTTGATATTCTGACTTAATGCTATTTCAATCCTATCAATTGCCCAACTGTAATTGTTCACCCAACACTTGTTATTGGAGAGTTACCACTAGTGTAGATAGCTTGGGACCCCGGTCCATCTCTCATCATTATATACTCATTCTACATGTCATTGGAAGTAGTGTCAACTATTTTTGGTGCCATTGCTCTCATATTGCTATTAGCTGCTGCTGGCCTATGCTACTGCTCTCATATTACACCTACTTTCCACCGCCCCCAGTGTTCAAGTGCTGGCTGAATTGACAACTCGCTTGTTAAGGCTTATAAGTATTCTTTACCTCCCCTTGTGTCGAATCAATAAATTTGGGTTTTACTTCCCTCGAAGACTGTTGCGATCCCCTATACTTGTGGGTTATCAGGGGGATATTCCAGACCCAACTTACACCGTAATTTCCGCCCCCAGTTCTTCTCAATGCTCGATTTCGAGGGGGTATAAATACCCTCTACTTCCCCAATCTAAAGTTGCCCGACCAGTTCATCTTCATCCACTCAAGCCGAGCCACCAAAATCACTTGATCTTCTCCTCCAACCATCCAAAGTTCTTGATCTTTGGATAATCGCAGGAGAAGAACCCTATCTACATCTTCACCGAAGCGATTTACATTTCCCCCTCATTGGCTTGATGGCCCCTTTGCTAGTGTTCCTTTTTGGAAACCCTTGTTGTTGCTTGATATGATCTCGTTGTTGTTGTGTTGTTACAGCTATTGGGAGCCTCCAATTCAGTTGTGGATGTGTGCCCCAAGAACCTTGTAAAGGCCCAGTTTTTGCCTCGAGAAAATCCCTTACTGAACAAGTGAGCTAGGCCTTTGTGGCGTTGCGCACCGGAGAATAAGGTGAGGCCTTTGTGGCGTTGGTTAGGCCTTTTTGGCGACCACACCCCTCCAACGTAGACGTACATCCCCTCAAAATGAAGGAACTACGGGAATCATCCCTTGTTTCTCCGCATGCTCCACTCTCGGTTACCTCTATCCTTTATTGCATTATCATATCTTGCCTAGCTATATCTTGCTTAGTTGTATACCTTGTCATCTAGGGAAATTCACATAGTTGCATATCTAGAGAATTTACATTTTTGTCAAGCCTTAATTGAGAAAGAACTACAAATTGGGTAGCACCTATTCACCTCCCCCCTCTATCAGAGCCTCGGCTCTTATTTCGGGCTTAACCGCCTAAGAGTATGTCGGACGATGAGAATCCGGAAGGGACCGGGAAGCCGGTTTCCATGGACGATCTCAAGTCTTCGGAAATATCATTGAGATCCTCCTTGGAATCTAATATGCCAGATATGAAGAAATATCTTGCGGAGCTTCTTAAGTCGTCGGTCCCTCCCATCATTCCCATCACAGAGGACAAGGACAAGGACTCTTTAGTAGAGGGAGATGCTTCGGCCTCACCCTCTACTAAAAAGCCCTTGGATGGTGACGACGTAGCGGATGTTAAAATCTCTAGTGCTTCTCCTAAAAGGGGTTTAGGTGAGAGCTACAATGTCGTTGATTGGTGCTCTCCGGCTCCACATGTCCATCACCCTCATATAAACAATAGAGGTGATCCACCTAAGCTTAATGTTGAGAACTTTAATAGGTGGCAATTTGAGTTTCAGTCTCATGTGTGTAGTGTCTCCAATGAGCTGTGGAGAATCATTCTTAAAGGATACAAACCTTTCAACACCAACAAATTGAATAGAAGAGAGGTGCTTTATGATACGTTGCAAACGTATCTATAATTTTTGATGCTTCATGCTTGTTTTACACTAATTTCTATATGTTTTGTTTACACTTCGTTGCACTTTTATGCATTTTCCGGAACTAACCTATTGACAAGATGCCACAGTGCTAGTTGCATGTTTTCTGCTATTTTGTATTTCAGAAAACTTGTACATGAAATATTCTCAGAATTGGACGAAACAAAAGTCGAAGTTCCTACTTTACTGTAACGAAGACGGAGTCCAGAGGGCTGAGGAGAAGAGCCGGGAGGTGGCCACAACACCTTGGCGCGGCCCAGCCCCTGGTCAGCGCCTAGGGGTGGTGTGGGCCCCCAGCGCCCACCAGCTCGCCCTTCCGCCTATAAGAAGCCTCTGACGGGAAAACCCTAAATCATCCGAGCCTTCGTCCACAAAAGTTATGTAGCTCCGCCACATTGACAAAAGTCTCTGTTCCGGCACCCTGCTGGGACGGAGAATTTCCCCGGAGCCATCTCCATCGACTCCACCACCATCTTCATCGCCGTTGCTGACTCCCATGATGAGGAGGGAGTAGTTCTCCCCCGAGGCTGAGGGCTTTACCGGTAGCTATGTGGTCTATCTCTCTCTCCCATGGTGTAATATTTATGTGATCTTGAGCTTCGTAATCTAGTTGAATAAGTATATGTTATTCTTCAACTATTATGCTACTCAAGTGGTTTTATTATGTGATCTCCGGGGACACCTTATCCCACGGTGTGAAGGTGACGGTGTGCATACCTTGTGTGTCTCAATACTTATGAATTGTGGTGTTTTGTTAGTACCATTTTGTATGCTCAAAGTGATAGCGTGGGGAGTCCATAGATTGGGAATGTGAACTTTAATGAGTGCTTATGCAGCCCTACACGGTGAATTTGTGTTTGTTATCTAACCGGAGAGTGGTTCGGAGTAGCATAGTGAAGAGATAATATTTATGTATTCAATTATGATATCATTGTTGAGAGTGTCCACTAGTGAAAGAATGATCCCTAGGCCTTGTTTCCAAGCATTGAAACACCGTTACAACCAGTTTTACAACATGTTTGCTTGCTGCCATTTTTATTTCAGATTGCAATTATCACTCATAATTATCCATATTACTTGTATTTCACTATCTCTTCGCCGAACTAGTGCACCTATACAAGTGTATTTGGTGTGTTGGGGACACAAGAGACTTCTTGTATCGTAATTGCAGGGTTGCTTGAGAGGGATATCTTTGACCTCTACCTACCTGAGTTCGATAAACCTTGGGTGGTTCACTTAAGCGAAACTTGCTGCTATTCTACAAACATCTGCACTTGGAGGCCCAACATTGTCTACAAGAATAGAAGCGTGCGTAGACATCAAGCTCTTTTCTGGCGCCGTTGGGGAGGTATGGTAAAAGGTACTGACGTCCTCTGGCTACTAAGTTTTATAGTTGCTGGTGAGTGCTCGAAGTTATTTCCTTTAGATTCTGCAATTATATCTTTTTGTTTCTTGTTTTATTTTCACTAGTTAGGCTTAATGGAAAACAACAACAAAATTAGAGAGGTTTATAGTGTTTATCTTGAGTTAGGACATGAGGTGTTTGAAGAGAAAATTAAAAAACATATGGAACTTTATTTGCATGCTAATAGCAATGTTATTGGTATGAATTCTTTGAACACCATTATTGATAATGATATGGAAAAGTCTAAGCTTGGGGAAGCTAGTTTTTATGAAAATGATCTTTTTAGTTCCCTAGCTTTAGAGGAGGAAATTTGCTATGATGATACTATGCCTCCAATATATGATGATTACAATGATGATTATCTTATTTTCAGTCCACCTACTGTTGAGGAGAAAATTAATTATGATTACAATATGCCTCCTATATTTGATGATTATGGTGATGGGAATAATATTGATAGCTATTTTGTTGAATTTGCTCCCACTACAATTAATAAGAATGACTATGCTTATGTGGGAAGTAATAACAATTTTATGCATGTGGCTCAAGATAAGAATGTTTTATGTTATAGTTATATTGTTAATTTTATTCATGATGCCACTGAAAGTTATTATGATAAAGGGAAAAATGTTTTTATGTATCTCAACAATATTAAGTTTCACCTCTTTATGTTGAAAATTTTGAAGTTGCACTTGTTTTGATTTCCTATGCTTGTTGCTTTATGCTTCCATGACTTGTTTCTTTACAAGATTATTTTTTATAGGAAGTGGGTTAGACTTAAATTTGTTTTATATTTGCTTCTTGATGCTCTCTTTTACATCAATTCATATTTTTTATGTGAGCATCTTCTCAAACTACTGTGCCTAGCTGAAAGGCATTAAAGAAAAGCACTCTTGGGAGATAACCCATGTTTTATTTCTGTAATTTTTCTTTTGTTGAGTCTTGAAAGTTGTTACCTCTGTAATAACCTCTCCTTATCATTTTTATTTCATTTTTGTGCCAAGAGTAGCCTCTAATAGGAAGAAAGTAAGATTTGAGGAAGTTGTTGTCCTGAAACAGATTCTGTGTTGTCACAAAAAAAAAATTATATTCCCAGCCAGATGGTCATATTGATTTGATAATTTTTGAGCATATGACCCAGATTATTATCTAACTTCCGTTAGTTTTGCACTTTTCGATTTGAGTAACAGAGGATATCAGAAAAAAATAGATCTTTACCTGATGTTCTGTTTTGACAGATTTCTGCAACTATTTGCATTTGTCTCTTAATCTTTTTTCTTTTTGAGTTCTTTTGAGAGAAAGAGATTTTTGAAGAAGTTGCTACAGTAGCTTAATGGATGTTTGACTTGTGTTAGAACTGAACCAAAGTGGATTTGTTATTTTGATTGCAGTAATGCTGCTAATAAAAATTGTGTGAAGTTTTGTATGAAGGAAGTTTTCAAGTGTAGGGAGATAAAAATGAAGTAATGAGATGAAGTATGGACAAAAACTCAAGATTGTGGATGCCCATGTCACCCCAAGAAATATCCAAGAGGTACAAGATTCAAAACTTGGGGATGCCCAAGGCATCCCCTTCTTCATCAACAAAGTATCAGGTCATCTTTCAAGACACTATATTTTTATTGCTTCATATGCTATATGTTGTTCTTGGAGCATATTTATTTTTGTTTTTCGTTTTATTTTATTGTGTACTCTATAGCATATGGTTGGATTCCAGCATTCTTGTGTGGGATAGAGACACGCTCCGTTTTCATTGCATAGAACACTCTAGTTTTCACTCTTATGGTTCTGCGAGTGTTCTCTTTTGCTAATACTGCATTTAGCTCTTGTTTTTCCACTCGTATTTTGTTCAGAGCTTGCTAGTTTTCACCCTGTGATACGTCTCCAACGTATCTATAATTTCTTATGTTCCATGCTACTTTTATGACAATAATCACATGTTTTATACATACTTTACATCATTATTATGCATTTTTAAAGGCACTAACCTATTAACAAGATGCGAAGCGCCAGCTGTTGTCATTGTTTTTGGTTTCAAATCCTACAAAGGAAATATTCTCGGGATTGGACGAATCAACGCCCAGGGTCTTATTTTTCCACGGAGCTTCCAAGACCGAAGAGCATACGGAGTGGGGCCACGAGGGCTCGACACCACAGGCGGCGCGGCCCCCATGGGGCCCGCGCCGGCCCATGGTGTGGGGCCCCTGTGCCCTCTCACGCTGCCCTTCCTACTTAAACCCTACGTCGCTAAAACCCTATTACGGAGAGCCACGATACGGAAATACTTCCAGAGACGCCGCCGCCGCCAATCCCATCTCGGGGGATTCAGGAGATCGCCTCGCACCCTGCGGAGAGGGGAATCATCACCGTAGGGCTCTACATCACCATGCCCGCCTCCGGATTGATGCGTGAGTAGTTCATCTTTGGACTATGGGTCCATAGCGTAGCTAGATGGTTGTCTTCCTCTTGTGCTATCATGTTTAGATCTTGTGAGCTGCCTAACATGATCAAGATCATCTATTTGTAATGCTACATGTTGTGTTTGGCGTGATCGATGAATATAGAATACTATGTCAAGTTGATTATCAATCTATCATATATGTGTTGTTTATGTTCTTGCATGCTCTCCGTTGCTAGTAGAGGCTCGGCCAAGTTGATACTTGTAACTCCAAGAGGAGTTTTATGCTCGATAGTGGGTTCATGCCTCCATTGAATCTGGGGACGGTGACAGAAAGTTCTAAGGTTGTGGATGTGTTGTTGCTCTAGGGATAAAACATCAATGCTTTGTCTAAGGATATTTGTGTTGATTACATTACGCACCATACTTAATGCAATTGTCTGTTGTTTGCAACTTAATACTGGAAGGGTGCGGATGCTAACCCGAAGGTGGACTATTTAGCATAGATGCATGCTTGGATGGCGGTCTATGTTCTTTGTCGTAATGCCCTGATTAAATCTCATAGTGATCATCATGATATGTATTGAATCTTTATTTGTCAATTGCCCACATGTAATTTGTTCACCCATCATGCTATTTATCTTATCGAGAGACACCACTAGTAACTGTGGACCCCGGTCCATTATTTTACATCCGAAATACACCCATTGCAATCTCTGTTCTTTGTTGTTCTTTGCAAACAAACATCATTCTCCACACCATACGTTTAATCCTTTGTTTTCAGCAAGCCGGTGAGATTGACAACCTCACTATTACGTTGGGGAAAAGTATTTTGATTGTGTTGTGTAGGTTCCACGTTGGTGCCGGAATCCCGGTGTTGCGCCGCACTACACTCCTCCACCAACAACCTTCACGTGCTTCTTGACTCCTACTGGTTCGATAACCTTGGTTTTCTTTCTGAGGGAAAACTTGTGTTGTGCGCATCACACCTTCCTCTTGGGTTCCCAACGACGTACTTACACGCCATCAAGACGGTTTTCTGGCCGTTGCCGGGAGATCAAGACACGCGGGGAGTCTCCACATCCAACCTCTTTACTTTGTTTATTGTCTTGCTTTACTTTATTTTATTTACTGTCTTTTTTGCTTTATATCAAAAACACAAAAAATTAGTTGCTTTACTTTCTGTATTGTTTACTTGCTCTATATCAAAACAGAAAAAATTAGTTACTTGTTTTTTACTTCTTTTGTTTGCTTAGTTTACTTTTATTATTGCTACAATGGGTACTCCCTGAAAATACTAAGTTGTGTGATTTCACTAGCACAAATAATAATGATTTTATAAGTACTCCTATTGCTCCACCTGCTACTGCTGCAGAATTTTATGAGATTAAACCTGCTTTACTGATCTTGTTATGAGAAAGAAATTTTCTGGTGTTAGTAATGATGATGCTGCTGCCCATCTTAATAATTTTGTTGAACTTTGTGAAATGCAAAAGTATAAGGATATAGATGGTGATATTGTAAAACTGAAACTGTTTCCTTTCTCCTTAAGAGGAAGAGCTAAAGATTGGTTGCTTTCTTTGCCTAAGAATAGTATTGATTCATGGACTAAATGTAAAGATGCTTTTATTGGTAAATATTATCCCCCTGCTAAGATTATATCTTTGAGAAGTAGCATTATGAATTTTAAGAAATTAGATAATGAACATGTTGCTCAAGCATGGGAGAGAATGAAATCTTTGGTGAAGAATTGCCCTACCCATGGACTAACTACTTCGATGATCATCCAAACCTTTTATGCAGGATTGAATTTTTCCTCAAGGAACCTATTGGATTCAGCTGCTGGAGGTACCTTTATGTCCATCACCTTGGGCGCCGCAACAAATTCTTGATGATATGATGATCAATTACTCTGAATGGCATACTGAAAGAACTCCTCAAGGTAAGAAGGTAAATTTTGTTGAAGAAACCTCTTCTTTGGGTGATAAGATTGATGCTATTATGTCT
Source organism: Lolium multiflorum (assembly GCA_030979885.1). Classification (NCBI taxonomy): domain Eukaryota; kingdom Viridiplantae; phylum Streptophyta; class Magnoliopsida; order Poales; family Poaceae; genus Lolium; species Lolium multiflorum. The sequence goes on from CM061752.1 coordinate 180,006,690, forward strand.
ATGCTTGCAAATGGTAGATCTCATATTGATCCTAATAATGTTCCTTTAGCTTCATTGGTTGCTCAAGAAGAGCATGTTGATGTGAATTTCATTAAGAATAATAATTTCAACAACAATGCTTATAGGAATAATTATGGTAACAACAACTATAGGCCATATCCTTCTAATAATGGTAGTGGTTATAGTAATTCTTATGGTAATTCTTACAACAATAATAAGAGTGTACCCTCTGGTCTTGAAGCCATGCTTAAGAATTTATTAGTACACAAACTGCTTTTAATAAAACTGTTGAAGAAAAGCTTGGTAAAATTGATGTTCTTGCTTCTAAGGTTGATAGTCTTGCTCTTGATGTTGATCTTTTAAAATTGAAAGTTATGCTTGAGGAAGTTAAAGATGCTAGGTTTGCTAAAACAAATGCCATCCAAGTTTGAATTAATGATAATATAAGAATGTTGGCTGAATTGCATGCTAGGTGGGATAGAGAAGAAAAAGAAAAACTTGCTAAAGAGAATAATGTAGCTAAAGTTTGGACTATTACCACCACTAGTAATGTTGATTCTTCACATGTTGCTAAACCTCCTACTATCAATGGTAAAATAATTGGTGTTGGCAATGTTTCTACTCCTAGTACAAAGCGTGTAAAATTGCCTGAAACTGCTGAAACTATTTGTCATAATAGTGCTGAAATTTTTCAGAATGTTGTAGATCATAATGGTTTAGATTTTGATAATTGTCATATTACTGAAGTTATTAAGTTTCTACAAAAACTTGCTAGAAGTCCTAATGCTAGTGCTATAAATTTAGCCTTTACAAAACATATTACAAATGCTCTCATTAAAGCTAGGGAAGAGAAATTAAAACTTGAAGCTTCTATTCCTAGGAAGTTGGAAGATGGTTGGGAGCCCATCATTAAGATGAAATTCAATGATTTTGAATGTAATGCTTTATGTGATCTTGGTGCAAGTATTTCTGTTATGCCTAAGAAAGTTTATGATATGTTTTACTTGCCACCATTGAAAAATTGTTATTTGGATGTTAATCTTGCTGATAATTCTCTAAAGAAACCTTTGGGGAGGATTGATAATGTTCGCATTACGGTTAACAATAACCTTGTCCCCGTTGAATTTGTTTTTTTGGATATTGAATGCAATGCATCTTGTCCTATTGTCTTGGGAAGACCCTTTCTTCGAACTGTTGGTGTTGTTATTGATATGAAAGAAGGAAATATTAAGTATCAATTTCCTCTCAAGAAAGGTATGGAACACTTCCCTAGAAAGAGAATGAAGTTGCCTTTTGATTCTATTATTAGAACAAATTATGATGTTGATGCTTCATCTCTTGATGTTACTTGATTTGCACTTTCTGCGCCTAGTTGAAAGGCGTTAAAGAAAAGCACTTCTTGGGAGATAACATATGTTTTTATTTTACTACTGTATTGTTGAGTCTTGGAAGTTGTTACTACTGTAGCAACATCTCCTTATCATGTTTTTTGTGCCAAGTAAAGTCTCTATAGTAAGGTTGATACTAGATTTGGATTACTGCGCAGAAACAGAATTGTTGTCTGTCACGGATTTGCGTGCCAATTTACGTGCGTGATCCTCAGATATGTACGCAACTTTCATTAGTTTTAAGTTTTTCCGTCTGAGCAAGTTAAGTGCCTCTGGAAAATTCGTCTTTACGGACTGTTCTGTTTGACAGATTCTGCCTTTTATTTCGCATTGCCTCTTTTGCTATGTTGAATGGATTTCTTTGTTCCATTAACTTTCGGTAGCTTTGTGCAATGTCCAGAAGTGTTAAGAATGATTATGTCACCTCTGAATATATGAATTTTTGATTATGCACTAACCCTCTAATGAGTTTGCTTTAAGTTTGGTGTGGAGGAAGTTTTCAAGGGTCAAGAGAAGAGGATGATACAATATGATCAAGAAGAGTAAAAGTCCAAGCTTGGGGATGCCCCGGTGGTTCATCCCTACATATTTTAAGAATACTCAAGCATCTAAGCTTGGGGATGCCCAAGGCATCCCCTTCTTCATCGACAACTTATCGGGTCACTTCTAGTGAAACTATATTTTTATTCCATCACATCTTATGTTCTTTACTTGGAGCGTCTTTTGCTTTTGTTTTTGTTTTGGTTTGAATAAAGTTGGATCCCACCATCCTTGTATTGGAGATATTACGCTCCGCTTTTTCATATGGAACACTTGTGTTCTTAGTTATGCTTTAATGTTCATGGCGAAGAAAATTGCTTCGTTGATTGCTATTTGGTTGGAATCGAAAATGATTCATATGGTTTTGAATAACTTGATACTTGGCAATTGTTTTGAGCTCTCATAGATCATGTTTAAGCTCTTGCATCATGTAGTTTAATCTATTAGTGGAGAACTACCGTAGAGCTTGTTGAAATTTGGTTTGCATGATTGGTCTCTCTAAGGTCTAGATATTTTCTGGTAAAAGTGTTTGAACAACAAGGAAGACAGTGTAGAGTCTTATAATGCTTGCAATATGTTCTTGTGTAAGTTTTGCTGTACCTGTTCATACTTGTGTTTGCTTCAAACAACCTTGCTAGCCCAAAGCCTTGTACTGAGAGGAAATGCTTCTCGTGCATCCAAACACCTTGAGCCAAAACCCATGCCATTTGTGTCCACCATATCTACCTACTATGTGGTATTTTTCTGCCATTCCAAAGTAAATTACTTGAGTGCTACCTTTAAAATTTCATTCCTTTGTCTTTGCAATATATAGCTCATGGGAAAATAGCTTAAAAACTATTGTGGTGATGAATATGTAGCTATGTGTTTTAGTTCTTATAAGTTGCTTGTTGAGCGGTAACCATGTTTCTGGGGACGCCATCAACTTTTACACCTTTGTTGAATATCATGTGAGTTGCTATGCATGTTCGTCTTGTCTGAAGTAAGGGTGATTTATCATGATCAAATGGTTTGAGTATGCATATGTTAGAGAAGAACATTGGGCCGCTAACCAAAACCATGTATCATGGTGGAAGTTTTCAGTTTGGACATTCATCCTCAATCTCTTATGAGAATATTATCTGTTGTTGAAAGCTTACGCATTAAAGAGGAGTCCATTATTTGTTTTCTGTGTTGTCCCGGTATGGATGTCCTAAATTGAGATCTATTAAAAATGAGAAATCAAATGCGATTTATCTCCTTGGACCTTTGTACAGGTGGCATAGAGGTACCCCTTTGTGACACTTGGTTGAAACATATGTTATGCAATGATAATCCATGTAAATCCAAGCTAATTAGGACAAGGTGCGGGCACTATTGGTATTCTATGCATGAGGCTTGCAACTTGTAGGAAGTATTATGCATAACACATATGAATTATTACTACCGTTGACAAAATTGTTTCTATGTTTTCAAAATAAAAGCTCTAGCACAAAAATAGTAATCCATGCTTCCCTCTGCGAAGGGCCATTCTTTTACTTTATGTTGAGTCAGTTTACCTACTTCTTTCTATCTTAGAAGCAAACACTTGTGTTAACTGTGTGCATTGATTCTTACATGTTTACTTATTGCACTTGTTATATTACTCTATGTTGACAATTATCCATGAGATATACATGTTACAAGTTGAAAGAAATTGCTGAAACTTAATCATCCTTTGCGTTGCTTCAATGCCTTCTACTTTGAATCTATTGCTTTATGAGTTAGCTCTTATGCAAGTCTTGTTGACACTTGTCTTGAAAGTACTATTCATTAAAAGTTTTGCTATATGATTCAGTTGTTTAGTCATTATCTTTTGTTAGCAATCTATTGCTTTGAATCACACCATTCATCTCATATGCTTTATGATACGTCTCAAACGTATCTATAATTTCTTATGTTCCATGCTACTTTTATGACAATACTTGAATGTTTTATACATACTTTACAACATTATTATACATTTTCCGGCACTAACCTATTAACAAGATGACGAAGCGCCAGTTCCTGCTGTTTTTGGTTTCAGAAATCCTAGTAAGGAAATATTCTCGAATTGGACGAAATCAACGCATAGGGTCCTATTTTTACACGAAGCTTCCAAGACCAGAAGGGAAAGGAAGTGGGGCCACGAGGCGCCGACACCAGGGGCGGCCGGCCCTGGCCGCGCGGCCCTAGCGTGTGGGGCCCCGTGTGGCCCCCCGTGCTGCCCTTCCGCCTACTTAAAGCCTCGTCGCGAAAACCCCCTGTACCGAGAGCCACGATACGGAAACCTTCCAGAGCCGCGCCGCTAATCCCATCTCGGGGATTCAGAGATTCCCGGCACCCTTCGGAGAGGGGAATCATCACCGGAGGGGCTCTACATCATCATGCCCGCCTCCGGATTGATGCGTGAGTAGTTCATCCTTGGACTATGGGTCCATAGCAGTAGCTAGATGGTTGTCTTCTCCGCTTGTGCTATCATTGTATAGATCTTGTGAGCTGCCTAACATGATCAAGATCATCTATTTGTAATTCTACATGTTGTGTTTGGTGGGATCCGATGAATCTAGAATACTATGTTAAGTTGATTATCAATCTATCATATATGTGTTGTTTATGTTCTTGCATGCTCTCCGTTGCTAGTAGAGGCTCTGGCCAAGTTGATACTTGTAACTCCAAGAGGGGTATTTATGCTCGATAGTGGGTTCATCATTGAATGGGGACAGTGACAGAAAGTTCTAAGGTTGTGGATGTGTTGTTGCTACTAGGGATAAACATCGATGCTTTGTCTAAGGATATTTGTGTTGATTACATTACGCACCATACTTAATGCAATTATCGTTGTTTACAACTTAATACTGAGGGGGTGCGGATGCTAACCCGAAGGTGGATTATTTAGGCATAGATGCATGCTGGATAGCGGTCTATGTACTTTGTCGTAATGCCCTGATTAAATCACATCGTAATCATCATTGATACGTATTGAATCTTTATTTGTCAATTGCCCACCTGTAATTTGTTCACCCAGCATGCTAGTTATCTTATTGGAAAGACACCACTAGTGAACTATGGACCCCGGTCCATTCTTTTACATCTGAATACATTCTACTGCAATCATTGTTTTTACTGTTCTTTGCAAACAAACACCATCTTCCACTCGATACGCTTAATCCTTTGTTTTCAGCAAGCGGTGAGATTGACAACCTCACTTTTACGTTGGGGCAAAGTATCTTGATTGTGTTGTGCAGGTTCCACGTTGGCGCCGGTTTCACTGGTGTTGCGCCGCACTACACTCCTCCACCAACAACCTTCACGTGCTTCTTGGCTCCTACCGGTTCGATAACCTTGGTTTCATACTGAGGGAAACTTGCTTCTATACGCATCATACCTTCCACTTGGGGTTCCCAACGGACGTGTGCATCTACGCGTATCAAGCTAAATTTCTGGCGCCGTTGCCGGGAGATCAAGACACCCTGCAAGGGGAGTCTCCACTTCCAATCTCTTTACTTTGTTTTTGTCTTGCTTTACTTTATTTTATTTTACTGTCTTGTTTGCTTCATATTAAAAACACAAAAAAATTAGTTACTTTACTTTCTGTCTTATTTACTAGCTCTATATCAAAACACACAAAAAATTAGTTACTTGCATTTAATTCATCAAGTTTACTTTTGTTTATTTCATCATGCTTCATCCTAAGTTTACTTTGAAAGATATACCGGTAGGTAGTGGGTCTATCATTGGAAAAGATAATATAGAAGAATTTTTCACTCATGTTAGTAAGACTGAAGATTTTGAAGATAGATCCTTGGTAGAACTTGCTCCTGATTATGAAATTGCTACTGCCTCTTTAGTGCACATGTTGGAATCTAGATTTGTTAATCTTAATCCCATGATGCAACATATGTATCTTACACTCGGTGATATGGAAGAAGGAGAAAAGAAAGATTTTATTCTAGAAACTCTTCTTAGAGAATTTGGTGATGTAGCTAGAGAAGCTAGGAAAGTCTTTATTAGATATAAGATGCTAGGCTTGTGTACCAATTTTGCTAGTATCCTTGAAAAAAGGGAAAAATATAGGCTAAGATACACTAATAAATTCAATTATGAGGGGGAGATTAAAGCACCGATACCTAGTAAGCTCCTAGGGATGCATGAGGCTTTAGAAAATAACTATGCTTGGCTTGTTCCTGAAAATTTGTTTGATGAGAATAGTAAGCCTAGGAGCAATGAAAGAGGAGTTACTTATATAGACCATATACAATGCATTGTTGAGAAAACTCCCGACTCCCGAGGTAATGATATTGATGCACCATCTCTTGATGTTACTTGATTTGCACTTTCTGCGCCTAGCTGAAAGGCGTTAAAGAAAAGCACTTCTTGGGAGATAACCCAAGTTTCATTTTATTTACTGTATTGTTGAGTCTTGGAAGTTGTTTACTAATGTAGCAACCTCTCCTTATCATGTTTTTGTGCCAAGTAAAGTTTCCATGTTAAAGTTGATGCTAGATTTGGATCGCTGCGCAGAAACAGCATTGCTGTCTGTCACGAATTCGTACAGATCTCTCTGTAAAAAGAGCAAACAAATCTGCAAATTTATGAGCGTGATCCTCATATATGTACTCAACTTTCATTAGTTTTGAGTTTTTCCATTTGAGCAAGTTAAGTGCCCCTGCAAAATTCGTCTTTACGGACTGTTCTGTTTTTGACAGATTCTGCTTTTATTTCGCATTGCCGCTTTTGCTATGTTGAATGAGTTTCTTTGTTACATTAACTTTCAGAAGCTTTGTGCAATGTCCAGAAGTGTTAAGAATGATTGTGTCACCTCTGAATATGTGAATTTTTAATTATGCACTAACCCTCTAATGAGTTTGCTTGAAGTTTGGTGTGGAGGAAGTTTTCAAGGGTCAAGAGAAGAGGATGATATACTATGATCAAGAAGAGTGAAAGGTCTAAGCTTGGGGATGCCCGGTGGTTCATCCCTGCATATTTTAAGAAGACTCAAGCATCTAAGCTTGGGGATGCCCAAGGCATCCCCTTCTTCATCGACAACATTATCGGTCACTTCTAGTGAAACTATATTTTTATTCCATCACATCTTATGTTCTTTACTTGGAGCGTCGGTTTGCTTTTATTTTTGTTTTGGTTTGAATAAAGTTGGATCCCATCATTCTTATATTGGAGATATTACGCTCCGCTTTTTCTTATGGAACACTTGTGTTCTTAATTGTGCTTTAATGTTCATGGCGAAGGCTGAAATTGCTTCGTTAAATTGCTATTTGGTTGGAATCAGAAAATGCTGCATATGGTTTGGAATAACTTGGCAATTGTTTGAGCTCTCATAGATCATGTTTAAGCTCTTGCATCATGTAGTTTAATCTATTAATGAAGAACTATCGTAGAGCTTGTTTAATTTGGTTTGCATGATTGGTCTCTCTAAGTCTAGATATTTTCGGGTAAAATGTTTGAACAACAAGGAAGAGAGTGTAGAGCCTTATAATGCTTGCAATATGTTCTTGTGTAAGTTTTGATGTACCTGTTCATACTTGTGTTTGCTTCAAACAACCTTGCTAGCCCAAACCTTGTACTGAGAGGAAATGCTTCTCGTGCATCCAAACACCTTGAGCCAAAACCCATGCCATTTGTGTCCACCATATCTACCTACTATGTGGTATTTTTCTGCCATTCCAAAGTAAATTACTTGAGTGCTACCTTTAAAATTTCATTCCTTTATCTTTGCAATATATATCTCATGGGACAAATAGTTTAAAAACTATTGTGGTGATGAATATGTAGTTATGTGTCTTAATTCTTATAAGTTGCTTGTTGAGCGGTAACCATGTTTCTGGGGACGCCATCAACTTTTTACCTTTGTTGGATATCATGTGAGATACTATGCATGTTCGTCTTGTCTGAAGTAAGTGCGATTTCATGATCAAATGGTTTGAGTATGCATATGTTAGAGAAGAACATTGGGCAGCCAACTAAAGCCATGTATCATGGTGGAAGTTTCAGTTTGGACATACAACCTCAATCTCTTATGAGAATACTATTTGTTGTTGAATGCTTAAGCATTAAAAGAGGAGTCCATTATCTGTTGTCTATGTTGTCCCGTATGGATGTCTAAGTTGAGAATAATCAAAAGCGAGAAATCCAATGCGTGCTTTCTCCTTAGACCTTTGTACAGGCGGCATAGAGGTACCCCTTTGTGACACTTGGTTGAAACATATGTCATGTGATGATAATCCGTGTTATCCGAGCTGATTAGGACAAGGTGCGAGCACTATTAGTACTCTATGCATGAGACTTGCAACTTGTAGGAAGTATTATGCATAGCACATATGAATTATTACTACCGTTGACAAAATTGTTTCTATGTTTTCAAAACAAAAGCTCTAGCACAAAAATAGTAATCCATGCTTCCCTCTGCGAAGGGCCATTCTTTTACTTTATGTTGAGTCAGTTTACCCACTTCCTTCTATCTTAGAAGCAAACACTTGTGTTAACTGTGTGCATTGATTCTTACATGTTTACTTATTGCACCTTTATATTACTCTATGTTGACAAATATCCATGAGATATACATGTTACAAGTTGAAAGCAATTGCTGAAACTTAATCATCCTTTGTGTTGCTTCAATGCATTCTACTTTGAATTTATTGCTTATGAGTTAGCTCTTATGCAAGTCTTGTTGATACCTGTCTTGAAAGTACTATTCATGAAAAGTTTTGCTATATGATTCATTTGTTGAGAATGGATTTGCTACCCACGGGGGTAGCTACGCATGCATGTGCTGCCATCGGATCCGCAAAGAGATTCGTTTTATCGTTAGCGCGCGTGTTGACCGTGTCGCGCGGCTGGTTCTGATTATATCCGTCAAACAATTGGCCTGAAGCATCTTATCCTTAACCGCTCCTCCAACCCGACCACCGCCCCGTACGCCGTACGCCTCCTTCCCCGGACGACGCGCTCCCCGAAATCAACCGCCGCATGCCAGCTCCTTTCCCCGACGAGCTCCACGGCCACCGGCGGCGGCTGCTGCTCGCCAAGCAGCAAAGGCGGGTCATCCCTCTCCTCCTCGTGCGGTTCAAGGAAGGGGCAAGGAGGCCTGCAGGGCGCGCGCAAGCGGCGAATCAGCAGCGTTGTAGGTGCATGGATAGAGGCACTGTTGGGGCGGCGCCGAAGAGGAAAGGAGAGGACGCGTCTCCCCCTTGCCGACCGGCCACCCCAGGCTCTGCCGTTGGCCGGATCTGGAGCTCCTCCGCCTGGTCTAGTCGCTCCCACAAGCAGTTTGTCTACTCGTTATCTCCTTCTTCCACAAAAAAGCGGTCGTCACCGCCACCTACAACTCCGCCGGCCAAGCATTAGAGCTCGAGCGATTCTCCCACTTAATGGAACACGGAAGTGCGGGTGCGGCGGTTTGCAGGCTGGCGCGGCGGCGACGTCTCGTGAGGCGCGCTAGCTGGTCGCGGACGGAATCGAAGGACGAGGTGTTGGCGCCGAAGAGGAGGAGCTCCATCTAGAGGGCTCGTTCGATTCAGGCGGAGGTGCCTCAGATCCGGCCAACAACGAAGCTTGGGGGGTGGGTGGCCGGACGGAAGGGGAGGCGGCGGCGGCTGCCATGGGCCATCGCAATAGCGCTCAAACATGGCGGCGGCGATTTTATTTTTTACGCGAGCGGACGAGCACGAGAGCGTGGGAGACGCTATGATTTGCAGTTGTCTGATGCCCGATGGTAAAATTCCCCACCCAACGCCTGTCTGATGTGACCTCGTCTCCTACCTCCGTCTGAATGAACTCGGGAACCGTCGGTGGATCCTGCAATGTCGCCGCACGTCCTCACGCGCCTGCATCGGCCGCGCCGTCATCCGCCATTCCCTCCGCTCAACAGATCGACTCAAAAAATGGAGGTTGCGGGAGGCCAGGAGCTCGAGGGTGCGGCCATGGCAGACAAGGCGAGCGGCGTTCTCCATCGATGCACCCAGTTGATCGGCCAGGAAAAAACAGCGGGTGGGGGCGGGACTCCCCGCTAATCCTCGGAGGTGGGAGATGAGGACCACGAGGAAGAAACTCGGTCGTGGGCCGCTTGTTATTGCTAAGTACTAACTTAACCTGTTTAGTACGTGCGTGGGATTGTAATAACATTTGACCAAAACTACACGTGTCAGATGGGGGAGGGGTTTGTAGCTACCCCCGTGGGCAGCGGCGTTCATCCGTTCATTTGTTTAGTCATTATCTTTGTTAGCAATCTTTTGTTCAGATCACTCCATTCATCTCATATGCTTTACAATAATGTTGATCAAGATTATGTTGGTAGTATGTCACTTCATAAATTATTTGTTATCGTTTACCCTACCCGAGTAGGAACTAAGGCTTGGGGATGCTTGATACGTCTCAAACGTATCTATAATTTCTTATGTTCCATGCTACTTTTATGACAATACTTGAATGTTTTATACATACTTTACAACATTATTATACATTTTCCGGCACTAACCTATTAACAAGATGCCGAAGCGCTAGTTGTTGTTTTTTTTGGTTTCAAATCCTAGTAAGGAAATATTCTATTGGACGAAATCAACGCCCAGGGTCCTATTTTTACACGAAGCTTCCGAAGACCGAGGGGGAAAGGAAGTGGGGCCACGAGGCGCCGACACACTAGGCGGCGCGGCCCAAACCCGGCCGCGCGGCCCTAGCGTGTGGGGCCCTCCGTGTGGCCCCTGCGTTGCCCTTCCGCCTACTTAAAGCCTTTGTCGCGAAACCCCCGTACGAGAGCCACGATACGGAAAACCTTCCGAGACGCCGCCGCCGCGAATCCCATCTCGGGGGATTCGGAGATCGCCTCCGGCACCCTGCCGGAGAGGGGAATCATCACCGGAGGGGCTCTACATCATCATGCCCGCCTCCGGATTGATGCGTGAGTAGTTCATCCTTGGACTATGGGTCCATAGCGTAGCTAGATGGTTGTCTTCTCCGCTTGTGCTATCATTGTATAGATCTTGTGAGCTGCCTAACATGATCAAGATCATCTATTTGTAATGCTACATGTTGTGTTTGGTGGGATCCGATGAATCTAGAATACTATGTTAAGTTTATTATCAATCTATCATATATGTGTTGTTTATGTTCTTGCATGCTCTCCGTTGCTAGTAGAGGCTCGGGCCAAGTTGATACTTGTAACTCCAAGAGGGGGTATTTATGCTCGATAGTGGGTTCATGCCTCCATTGGGACAGTGACAAAAAGTTCTAAGGTTGTGGATGTGTTGTTGCTAGTAGGGATAAAACATCGATGCTTTGTCTAAGGATATTTGTGTTGATTACATTACGCATCATACTTAATGCAATTATCTGTTGTTTACAACTTAATACTGGAGGGGGCGGATGCTAACCCAAGGTGGATTATTTAGGCATAGATGCATGCTGGATAGCGGTCTATGTACTTTGTCGTAATGCCTGATTAAATCACATAGTAATCATCATTGGTATGTATTGAATCTTTATTTGTCAATTGCCCACCTATAATTTGTTCACCCAGCATGCTAGTTATCTTATTGGAGAGACACCACTAGTGAACTATGGACCCCGGTCCATTCTTTTACATCTGAATACATTCTACTGCAATCATTGTTTTTACTGTTCTTTGCAAACAAACACCATCTTCCACTCGATACGCTTAATCCTTTGTTTTCAGCAAGCGGTGAGATTGACAACCTCACCTGTTACGTTAAGGCAAAGTATCTTGATTGTGTTGCAGGTTCCACTTTGGCGCCTTTTCACTAGTGTTGCGCCGCACTACACTCCTCCACCAACAACCTTCACGTGCTTCTTGGCTCCTACTGGTTCGATAACCTTGGTTTCATACTGAGGGAAACTTGCTTCTATACGCATCATACCTTCCACTTGGGGTTCCCAACGGACGTGTGCATCTACGCGTATCACTTTACAATAATGTTGATCAAGATTATGTTGGTAGCATGTCACTTCAGAAATTATTGTTGTTATCGTTTACCTACTCGAGGGCGAGTAGGAACTAAGCTTGGGAATGCTTGATACGTCTCCAACGTATCTATAATTTCTTATGTTCCATGCTACTTTTATGGCAATACTCACATGTTTTATACATACTTTACATCATTATTATGCATTTTCCGCACTAACCTATTAACAAGATGCCGAAGCGCCGCTGTTTTCTGCTGTTTTTGGTTTCTAAATCCTACAAAGGAAATATTCTGAATTGGACGAAATCAACGCCCAGGGGTCTTATTTTTCCACGGAGCTTCCATAAGACCGGAGAGCATACGAAGTGGTCCCACGAGGGGCCAACACCATAGGCGGCGCGGCCTGCATGGGTCCCGCGCCGGCCTATGGTGTGGGGCCCCTGTGCCCCCTCCAACGCTGCCCTTCCGCCTACTTATACCCTCCGTCGCGAAAACCCTATTACGAGAGCCACGATACGGAAATACTTCCGAGCCGCCGCCGCCAATCCCATCTCTGGGGATTCAGAGATCGCCTCGCACCCTGCCAGAGGGGAATCATCACCGAGGGCTCTACATCACCATGCCCGCCTCCGGATTGATGCGTGAGTAGTTCATCCTTGGACTATGGGTCCATAGCATTAGCTAGATGGTTGTCTTCTCCTCTTGTGCTATCATGTTTAGATCTTGTGAGCTGCCTAACATGATCAAGATCATCTATTTGTAATGCTACATGTTGTGTTTGGCGGATCCGATGAATATAGAATACTATGTCAAGTTGATTATCAATCTATCATATATGTGTTGTTTATGTTCTTGCATGATCTCCGTTGCTAGTAGAGGCTCTGGCCAAGTTGATACTTGTAACTCCAAGAGGGAGTATTTATGCTCGATAGTGGGTTCATGCCTCCATTGAATCTGGGACAGTGACAGAAAGTTCTAAGGTTGTGGATGTGTTGTTGCTACTAGGGATAAAACATCAATGCTTTGTCTAAGGATATTTGTGTTGATTACATTACGCACCATACTTAATGCAATTGTCTGTTGTTTGCAACTTAATACTAGAAGGGGTGCGGATGCTAACCTGAAGGTGGACTATTTAGGCATAGATGCACCATGGATGGCGGTCTATGTTCTTTGTCTTAATGCCCTGATTAAATCTCATAGTGATCATCATGATATGTATTGAATCTTTATTTTTCAATTGCCCACCTGTAATTTGTTCACCCAGCATGCTATTTATCTTATTAGAGAGACACCACTAGTGAACTGTGGACCCCGGTCCATTCTTTTACATCTGAAATACAACCCTATGTTCTTTGTTGTTCTTTGCAAACAAACATCATTCTCCACACCATACGTTTAATCCTTTGTTTTCAGCAAGCCGGTGAGATTGACAACCTCACTGTTACGTTGGGGCAAAGTATTTTGATTGTGTTGTGCAGGTTCCACGTTGGCGCCGGAATCCCCGGTGTTGCGCCGCACTACACTCCTCCACCAACAACCTTCACGTGGCCCTTGACTCCTACTGGTTCGATAACCTTGGTTTCTTTCTGAGGGAAAACTTGTTGATGTGCGCATCACACCTTCCTCTTGGGGTTCCCAACGGACGTGTGCTTCACGCGCCATCACCCTGCAGCACCATGCCACTGAGACTCAGCGCCAACAATGTGATAGATGAATACCACTCCACCGAAATCCGCCAACATCCAGCAGCTGCTCCATAAACGATGCCCCAAGAGGTAGAATGACGCAGGGCGCACCGCCATCGTCCGATCAGGGAGACCCAGACCTTGGGTTTCCCCCGGAGCAGCACGAGTGAGAGACCGCAGACTGCGACGACGATGCGTTCAAGAAGGTAGCGGCACGACACGTCGCCATCGTCCTACAACCGAGGTCGGATCACGGTTTTCACCGGCAGCCGCGCATTCCCAACTAGCCGAGTGTAGTGCCAAGATGGGCAAAGATGACGCCTTCGATAAGGTAATGACGTTGACCGACGCAGCCATCATCCACCAAGACCGAGGTCGAGGCTCAGTTTTCACCGGCCGCCATGACACCCGGACTAGATCACCATTGCCGGAGACCTGTGTGAGATCCCATGATCCCCCACACAGGACTACCAGCCTGGCCGACCACCTCCGACGAAGAAGATGACCACCACCACCATGCCCGGGGCTGCTGCCCCATGTTTCCTCATGACGCGAGAGATGCCCACGAATGCCTCACGGCCGAGGAGGCAGAGCCACGACGCAGATCGATGCCCGCCTCGGCCCAACGGACCTAGATTGGACCCGATCCACAGCCGCCGCCCGGCCACCGCCTGTAGATCGACGCCGTAGTATTTGCCTCCCTGCGTTGCCGCATCAAGGAGAGGCCTGGCCGGACGCCGCCACCGTGCCCTTCGATCTTGGGGGCGAGAGGAAAGGCCACCGCCACGCCGCAGGGCTTTGCCCGGCAGCGCTTCCGGCAACGGGGGAGTAGGGAGCCCTAGGGAGGGAGACGGCGGCGGGGGTGGCTGGGCCCCGGCGCGGGGGAGGTACTGTGGTATTCTCCTTTGATGCTTTATTGGGTTGACTTGGCACATGTTCACATCATGTTATAACTGCAAACCAGTCACCTAAAGCCTCTATGATCATTTAGTTTTTGACTTGTAATATCACTTTATGCTTTGATTAATAATGTTTTGTCGCTATGCATGATTATGATCATTATTGCTCTCTTAGTTGGTCGCTCCAAGTCTTTTGCTAGCCTTCACATGTACTAAGTATGAGCTCTACTCGTGCATCCAACTCCTAAAAAACCAAAGTTGCCTATTGTGTCCACGATACAAACCTATATGTGGCATTTCACTACCACTCCAAAGTGAATTGCTTGTGTGCTACCTTTAAACCTACAAACATAATTACATGTTTTGTGTTTTGTTTTAGCTCATGAGGAAGTGTTGAATGCTTTATCATCTTTTTCATGTTTATTATGGCTTCAAACTTTGACTAGCATGCATCATGTGCTAGTCCTTAATTTTGCAAAAGAGCAGGCGCGGGTGCCCACCCACAAAATATAAATTGAACCAATAATCTAAATCTCCTAACACTGTGTACTTGAGAAATCATGAACCTAGCTTGTTCAAACAAAGGAGAAGTGGAACTTTATTTTTCTCTCTATGGGAGCCGCTCCTGAAGCCATTAAAAATGAAAGGATGATAGATCATTTGATGCCATTCGTTGACATAGACATGCATACCTCTCAAAATATATTTTCAACACCTCTATTGCGTTCAAAATAAAAAGCTCTAGCACATGAGTAATCTTGCTTCCCTCTGCGCAGGGCTTTTCTTTTACTTTTATGTTGAGTCTTCACCTTCTTACTTTATGCACCAATTAAGAGAGCATAGTTGTCATTCTGAGTATAATGTTCATAGTCCCAAAATTTATTATTGATTGATTCATGATTATGTTATTGCTTGTTCTCAAATTACTTGTATCTAGTCACCCTTTGAACTTTAAAAGGTGTCCTGGCATTTATGTTTTGCTACTTCATAAAGGACAAGCTGAATACCACTTTGCTATGTTCACAATGCTTTTACAATAACTTTATCAAGATTGTGTTGGCTGCATATATGTTACCTCAAAAATTACTTTTGTTATCACTTACCACTCGAGGACGAGCAGGAGTTAAGCTTGGGGATGCTGATACGTTGCAAACGTATCTATAATTTTTGATGCTCCATGCTTGTTTTACACTAATTTTTATATGTTTTGTCTACACTTCGTTGCACTTTTATGCATTTTTCGGAACTAACCTATTGACAAGATGCCACCGTGTCAGTTCCCTGTTTTCTGTTGTTTTGTATTTCAGAAAAGTTGTACAGGAAATATTCTCGGAATTGGACGAAACAAAAGCTGAAGTTTCTATTTTACTGTAACAAAGACGAAGTCCAGAGGGCAGACAAAGGAGGGCCAGGAGGTGGCCAGCCCTTGGCGCGGCTCCCCCGGCCGTGCCTAGGAGGTGTGTGGGCCCCCCGGCACCCCACCTCGCCCTTCCGCCTATAAGAAGCCTCCCGACGCGAAAACCCTAAATCATCCAGCCTCCATCCACGAAAAATTCTGTAGCTCTGCCGCCAGCGAAGACAAGTTTAGGGGGACAAAAGTATCTGTTCCGGCACCCTGTCGGGACAGGGAATTCCCCCGGAGCCATCTCCATCGACTCCGCCGCCATCTTCATCGTTGTTGCTGACTCCCATAATGAGGAGGGAGTAGTTCTCCCCGAGGCTGAGGGCTTTACCGGTAGCTATGTGTTCTATCTCTCTCTCCCATGGTGTGATCTTTATGTGAACGTAAGCTTTGTAATCTAGTTGAATAAGTAGATGTTATTCTTTAACTATTATGCTACTCAAGTGGTTTTATTATGTGATCTCCGGGGACACCTTGTCCCACGGTGTGAAGGTGACGGTGTGCATACCGTGTGTGTCTCAATACTTATGAATTGTGGTGTCTTGTTAGTACCATCTTTGTATGCTCAAAGTGATAGCATGGGGCATCCATAGATTGGGAATACGAACTTTAAGGAGTGCTTATGCAGCCCTACGCGGTAAATTTGTGTTTGTTATCTAACCGGAGAGTGGTTCAGAGTAGCATAGTGAAGAGACAATGTTTATGTATTAAATTATGATATCATTGTGGAGAGTGTCCACTAGTGAAAGTATGATCCCTAGGCCTTGTTTCCAAGCATCGAACACTGTTTACAACCAGTTCTGCTATATGTTTTCTTACTGCCATTTTTATTTCAGATTGCAATTACCACTCATAATAATCCATATTACTTGTATTTCACAATCTCTTCGCCGAACTAGTGCACCTATACACCTGCCAAGTGTATTGGGTGTGTTGGGGATACAAGAGACTTATTGTATCGTAATTGCAGGGTTGCTTGATAGGGCTATTATTGACCTCTACCTCCGTGAGTTCGATAAACCTTGGGTGATTCACTTAAGGGAAACTTGTTGTTGTTCTACAAACCTCTGCACTTGGAGGCTCAACACTGTCTACAAGAATAGAGGCGTGCATAGACATCGGTTGATCACAAACTCAACTATGTCAACTTGAAAATGATTCATCAAGCTGTGGGGACAAAGGAATTGTCTTATATTCGGAACTTCTCCACCGCCAAGAAAGTTTGGGATGGGTTGTTCGAAATCTTTGTGGGAAGTGAAAGCATTGATACGTCTCCAACGTATCTATAATTTCTTATGTTCCATGCTAGTTTTATGACAATACCTACATGTTTTGTTCACACTTTATGATGTTTTGATGCATTTTCCGGCACTAACCTATGAACAAGATGCCAAGCGCCAGTTCCTGCTGTTTTTGGTTTCAGAAATCCTACACAGGAAATATTCTCGGAATTGGACTAAACAAAAGCCCACGGTCTTATTTTTCCACGGAGCTTCCAGAAGACCGAAGAGGAGACGGAGAGGGGCCACGAGGTGCCCTAACCATAGGGCGACGCGGCCAAGGAGGGGCCTGCGCCACCCTATGGGGTGGGCCCCTCGAGCGCCCCCTGCACTGCCCTTCCGCCTACTTAAACTCTCCGTCGCGAAACCCTAGTACCGAGAGCCACGATACGGAAAAGTTCCAGACGCCGCCACCGCCAATCCCATCTCGGGGAATCAGGAGATCGCTGCGGCACCCTGCCGGGAGAGGGGAATCATCACCGGAGGGCTCTATCATCATGCCCGCCTCCGGACGATGCGTGAGTAGTTCATCCTTGGACTATGGGTACATAGCGTAGCTAGATGGTTGTCTTCTCCTCTTGTGCTATCATGTTTATATCTTGTGAGCTGCCTAACATGATCAAGATCATCTATTTGTAATGCTACATGTTGTGTTTGGTGGGATCCGATGAATATGGAATATAATGTCAAGTTGATTATTGATCTATCATATATGTGTTGTTTATGTTCTTGCATGCTCTCCGTTGCTAGTAGAGGCCAAGTTGATACTTGTAACTCCAAGAGGGAGTATTTATGCTCGATAGTAGGTTCATGCCTCCATTGAATCTGGGACAGTGACAAAAAGTTCTAAGGTTGTGGATATGCTGTTGCCACTAGGGATAAAACATCGATGCTTTGTCTAAGGATATTTGTGTTGATTACATTACGCACCATACTTAATGCAATTGTCTTGTTTGCAACTTAATACTGGAAGGGGTGCGGATGCTAACCCGAAGGTGGACTTTTTAGGAATAGATGCATGCTGGATGGCGGTCTATGTTCTTTGTCGTAATGCCCTGATTAAATCTCATAGTGATCATCATGATATGTATATGAATATTTATTTGTCAATTGCCCACCTGTAATTTTTCACCCAGCATGCTATTTATCTTATTGGAGAGACACCACTAGTGAACTGTGGACCTCGGTCCATTCTTTTACATCTGAAATACAATCTAATGCAATCTCTGTTCTATGTTGTTCTTCGCAAACAAACATCATTCTCCACACCATACGTTTAATCCTTTGTTTTCAGCAAGCCGGTGAGATTGACAACCCTCTGCAAGTTGGGGCAAAGTATTTTGATTGTGTTGTGCAGTTCCACGTTGGCGCCGGCCCTGGTGTTGCGCCGCACTACACTCCTTCACCAACAACCTTCACGTGGCCTTCATCTCCTACTGGTTCGATAAACCTTGGTTTCATACTGAGGGAAACTTGCTGCTATACGCATCACACCTTCCACTTGGGGTTCCCAACGGACGTGTGCTTCACGCGTTATCAAGCATGAAGAGAAACAAGTACAGTGCCCTTCGGAACCAAGTCGAAGGGTTCATGAGGTCACCAAATGAAGATCATCAATAGATGTATAGAAGGCTCATATCCATTGTCGATGCCTTTCGTAGTGTGGGTGCCAAACATATTGATGACTTTTGGATCAAGGACATGTATATCGATGCCATGATGTCGTATGAACCCATTGATGTCAAGAGTCTCCTAGGAAGGGAAAGCTATCCTAAGCTAACCTCCTATCAAGTGGTGAACGAGATGTAAGCTCTCAAGGTGGCCGAACAAAATTCTCAAGATTCTCGAAACCGTGCAATGGGGATGGCAAAAGGTGCAAATCTTGCTTTGAATGTCAATGTGGTGGAAGAAGTGGACAATCAAGAACCATATATAACATCTTGGAGCATGTCCTATCCGGAAGACTTGGAATACCATTACCATGACCACATGGCATTCCATTCAAGAACCATTTGGGTCGATCCACATCCACAGCAAAAGAAGAGAACATCAAGAGGAACAAAGCAAGCGGGTTCAAGAGCTCGGGCCCAATATCAAGATCTTGCTTCAATTGTGGTGAAAAGTACCACTTCATCGTCGAATGCCCGTATGAGAATAGAGAAACTCGTGATGGGAGGCTCATTCCCAAGGACAAGAGAAAATATTCAAAAGTTCCCAACAAGAGACCATTCATCAAGAATAAGAAGAGCAAGAAGCATCAAGGATTGTGATATTAACTCAAGAGGAATATTCTTCCGACGACAATAATAGTGATAGTGATGAATAAGAGACCTCAAAAGAAGTGACCGCTATTTCTACTACCTCTAATCCACCTTCATCCCTCTTTGAATACCCTCACATCAGGAATGCACATTGCTTTATGGTCAAGACGGGGACTCAAACGATCAAGTTGATCAAGTGATCCCTTCAAGGACTAGAAGGTCCAATGAAGATATTGAAGCCCCTCGTTAAGCTCGTCTTGCTAGAAGAGAAACAACTTTGGAACTTCTTGAACACACTCATGATAAGGTTCTTGGTGATGTAAGAGAAAAAATGTCCACAATAAGGCAATTGGATAACTTTAGCAATCGTAATGCTTATATCTCCTTGGTGGAACCAAAGAAAGTATTTTAAGCTCTTGAAAATCCGGATTGGTTGGATGCTATGACGATGAACTCAACAACTTCGAGCGCAACAAAGTGTGGAATTTAGTAGAGAATCCAAAGGAGTGCCGCAATGTTATAGGCACTAAATGGATATTTAAGAACAAGAAATATGAGAATGGAATTATTGTGATGAACAAGGCAAGATTGGTACCTCAAGTTTTCTCCCAAATTGAGGGAATTGACTTGGTGAAACTTATGCTCCCGTGGCTCGCCTTGAACCCATCCGCATCCTTCTTGCATATGCATCACATCATAATTTTAAGTTGCAACAAATGGATGTGAAAGGTGCTTTTCTTAATGGTCCTTTGCATGAAGAGGTTTATGTTAAGCAACCCCCGGGGTTTGAGGATCCCAACTTTCCTAACCATGTATAAGCTTGATAAAGCACTTTATGGTCTCAAACAAGCTCCTAGAGCTTGGTACGAGCACCTTAAAGAATTGTTGTTAGACCATGGGTTTGATGTTGGGCTAATCGATCCCACTCTTTTTACTAAGAGGGTCAACGGGGAGCTTTTCGTTTGGCAATTATATGTTGATGGTATTATCTTAATTTGGATCTACTAACAAAGGTTTCAATGAAGAATTTTAAAAGCTTATGACCGATATTTTTGAGATGTCTATGATGGGAGAGATGAGGTTCTTTCTTGGTTTTAAGATCAAGCAATTGAGAGAAGGGACTTTCATCAATCAAGCAAAATATCTCCAAGACATGCTCAAAAGGTTCAAGATGAAGGACATGAAGGGTGTAGCCACTCTAATGGTTACCAAATGTCATATGGCACTAGATCCGAATGGTAAAGAGGTGGATCAAAAGGTATATCGCTCCATGATTGGATCCTCACTTTACCTTTGTGCATCTAGACCAGACATAGTGTTGAGTGTTGGTGTATGTGCAAGGTATCAAGCTTCTCGTAAAGAGAGCCACAAAATGGCTCTCAAAAGAATCTTTCGATATTTGGTTGATACCCCAAGATATGGTCTTTGGTATTTGATGACCCACAAGTATAGGGGATCGCAACAGTCTTCGAGGGAAGTATTACCCAATTTATTGATTCGACACAAGGGGAGACAAAGAATACTTGTAAGCCCTAACAGCGGAGTTGTCAATTCAGCTGCACCTGGAAACAGACTTGCTCGCAAGAGTTTATCAGTAGTAACAGTTTTATGGCAAGGAAATAGTGAAATAACAAGGTGAAATAAAGACAGTAGTGATTATAGTAAACAAATAGATTAAAATACTGTAGGCACGGGGACGGATTTAACGGGCGTTGCATGGATGAGAGAAACTCATGTAACAATCAAAGCAGGGGCATTTGCAGATAATAATAAAACGGTATCCAAGTACTAATCAATCAATAGGCATGTGTTCCATATATAGTCGTACGTGCTCGCAATGAGAAACTTGCACAACATCTTTTGTCCTACAAGGCAGGTGCCGGGCCTCTAGGGAAACTACTGGAAATTAAGGTACTCCTTTTAATAGAGTACCGGAGCAAAGCATTAACACTTCGTGAACACATGTGATCCTCACATCACTACCATCCCTCCGGTTGTCCCGATTGCCACTTCGGGGCCATTGGTTCCGGACAACGACATGTGTATACAACTTGCAGGTAAGATCATAAACAACGAATATCTTCATGAATCAATAACATGTTCAGATCTGAGATCATGGCACTCGGGCCCTAGTGACAAGCATTAAGCATAACAAGTTGCAACAATATCATAAAAGTGACATCTACGGATACTAGGCACTATGCCCTAAGAATCTTATGACTATTACATGACCAATCTCATCCAATCCCTACCATCCCCTTCCTACAGCGGGGGAATTACTCACACATGGATGGGGAAAACATGGCTGGTCGATGGAGAGGCGTTGGCGGTGATGGCGGTGATGATCTCCTCCAATTCCCCGTCCCGGCGTGACGGAGACTTCTGGCTCCCGCGACGGAGTTTCGCGATGTGGCGGCTCTCCGGAGGGTTTCTGGCGACTTCGACTTCTCTCCGTGCGTTTTAGGTCGAACCCGATAAGTAGTCGAAGGGGGCGTCGCCAGCCGAGGGGGCCACACCATAGGGCCGCGCGGGCCCTAGGCCGCGCCGCCTTATGGTGTGGGGCCCTCGGGCCTCCACCTCTCTTGCCCTTCTGGCTCCGTCAGTATTCTGGTAAAATAGGGCCTTCTGCATAAATTCGAGGATTTTCCCGAAAGTTGGATTTCTGCACAAAAACGAGACACGAGCAGTTCTGCTGAAAAAGCGTTAGTCCGTGTTAGTTGTATCCAAAATACACAAATTAGAGGCAAAACAATAGCAAAAGGGAAAGTAGATACGTTTTGGACGTATCAACTCCCCAAGCTTAGCTTATTGCTTGTCCTCAAGCAATTCAGTTAACAACTGAGCGATAAAAGAACTTTCACGAACACATTTGCTCATATGATGTATATATTCTCATGCTATGGCTAATACTCAAGTAGTTCATAATGAAACACATGCAAATAAGATCATCCAACAGCTATGTCAATCATGGAGAGGTACCAACAATTAATAATAAGCATCATGAATCATGTATATAAGCAGGATTGCAATGTTCATAAGAGAATATGATAAAGTGGTATCTCGCTTGCCCATATTTGATCGGCAAAACATAAATGCCGAGGCACCTCTGGAGTTCATAGAAAGACTAGAAGTAGTGATTGTCAAAGATAAAAGCATCAAAGTTATACCACAATCAATCATATTTTGAGACAAGCATATTATACTAAGAATGACAGTTGTGCTCTCAAGATAGTGCTCAAAGAAAGAATGGAGACACAACATAAAAGTAAAAGATTGACCCTTCGCAGAGGGAAGCAGGGATTAACATGCGCTAGAGCTTTTCATTTGTAAAGCAGGAGTAAAATTAATTTGAGAGGTGTTTGTTGTTGTCAACGAATGGTAATGGGTACACTAACTACCTCATCAACCGGACTCCCAAGAGCGGCTCCCATTTTATTTATTTTTGGGTGGCACTCCTTCCAACCTTTCTTTCACAAACCATGGCTAACCGAATCCTCGGGTGCCCGCCAACAATCACATACCATGAAGGAGTGCCTTTTTATTTAAGTTTTATTATGATGATGACACTCCCCCAACCTTTGCTTACACAAGCCATGGCTAACCGAATCCTTCGGGTGCCGTCCAACAATCACAAACCATGGAGGAGTGTCTATTTAAGTTAATTAATTCGGGACTGGGAATCCCATTGCCAGCTCTTTTTCAAAATTATTGGATAAGCGGATGTGCCACTAGTCCATATGAGAGTCCGTCAAAAGTAAATGACAAGGTTGAAAGCTAAACACCACATACTTCCTCATGAGCTATGAAACATTAACACAAATTGAGAAGCATTTTGAAGGTTTTAAAGGTAGCGCATGAGAATTTACTTGGAATGGTTTGAAATGCCATGCATAGGTATTTATGGTGGACACTTTGGAACAATTTGGTTTTCAGGTGTTTGGAAGCACGAGCGGCGTTCCCGCTCAGTACAAGTGAAGGCTAGCAAAAGACTGGGAGCGACAAATCAAGAGAGCAATAATGTCATAATCATGCTTGCGGCAAAATAAATTAACGGAGGCATAAAAGTGATGCAAGAACTCTGAAGCAATATAAATCATCGAGGCTTAATTGACTTTTGTTCAGTCATATGCATGCGTGAGCATGTGCCAAGTCGATATAAATGAATTATTTAGAGGAGGATACCACAATGCCATACTTACTTATGAATAAAACAATGCAAGCGAACATCCATGACATGCTACTCATATTAATAAATTGGAGCTAAACATGAGAGATCATGAACTACTAGACTTTCTCAAATAACATATACCTCACATGAACCAACTAAGCATGCTCATATGGATGAGTGTATGTACAAAAATGAAAGCAAATAGAGTTCATACCAGCCTCTCACCACAATCAGATTGTCGTAGATCGTCATTATTGCCTTTTCACTTGTGTAGCTTGGATAATATGAAATGAAAACCACGCTCCAGCCACCGAAGACCATTGAACTCATGATGAACTTTACAAACCAAAGAAGAACAGCAAATATTTTTGGTGTTTTCGAATTGGAAACAAGAACAAAAGAAAACAAGCAAACAAAGCAAAATCTTTTTGGGTTTTCTCATAGCAAACTAACGATAGCAAATAAAATAAACTAAGAGCAAAGAACCAAATAAACAAATGGTGAAGAGAAACAACAGAAATATTTTTGGTCTTTTTGTGTTTTAGGAAAGAAACAAAGTGAAAACAAAAGAATGCAAACTAACAGAAACACAGAAAAGCAGGATGACAGAAATCTGCCAAATCCTGACAGCAGTACAGAAATCGAAATTAACAAAAATCTTCCATTGCTCAGACCAAAAAGTGTTCAACTAATGAAAGTTAGATAACAACCTGGGGAACATGCTCAAAAATTGGCAGCTCAAAATAACGTTCTGGCTGTGCGTACGAATTTTTTTGGTAACAGCCCAGAATCTGTTTTTGGACAGCACTTCCCCAAATATCATCTCCTCTCATTAGAAAACCACTCTAGAGACTAAACAAGTATGTACAAGTATCCAGCAACCATAATATGCAAAGAATGAGTGATGCCGGTATACCTCCCCCAAGCTTAGGCTTTTGGCCCAAGTGGAGTTCATTCCCAACGAGGGTCGGAGTTCCACGCCGGTGGATCATACATGGAGTGGTAATAGGGCCCCTGTGCAGAAGAATATCGTGGAGGTTCCACATGCCCATGATGTTGATATGAGGAGCTCGCTGCATCGGATGAAGAGTCGGGGTGCTCCTCGGCCTCCTCCACATCTTCCCTTGCACGACGGCTTTCCCTTTCTATGTATGCGTTTAGCTCATTTTCTGTGATCGACCACCCGTTCCTGGCATCAAGGTTAAACAAAGCAGGTGCAGGCAAGCGTACTAGTTTTTCAATTTTCTTGGTTATACTCCAATTTTTCTTATACAAAGTTATCCTATAATGCAGGTTGTTCAAATTAGATGCATCTGAAATAAATTCATGTTTAATCATGGAAACAACATCAAGCTTCTCTATAGAAAGCGGAATATCTAAATGGTGGGGTTCTACACCATGCATAGCTAATAAGCGAGAGGCGATAAGACCTCCACAAATTCCTCCTTTCTCACGGTTAGTAGCAAGTCTACAAGCTATTAAAGCACCCAAATTATAAGTCCTATCCTGTTGCAAAGCAGCAGCTAAGAAAGCCAAATCTTGGACAGATAATTTACCTCCAGTCCTTCTCGCAAGAACGCACTTTGTAATGAAATAGGCAAAGTAGCGGATGGCTGGCTGTTGAATGCTACTAATCTTACCACTATCATTGGAGAAGCTCCTCCCATTACAAATCATTGTATAAAGATTTGAGAGTTCCCGCGGTGTTCCCCTGATCTTCTCGCAGGATCCCCACCGCGGCACTCTAATTGCTGTACAAAAATCACTGAAAGGCAAGTCGATAGTTTTGTTATAAATCTTGTACCGGAACATGGGGTTAGTTTGAGACCGGTGAAATTCGAAATCCTGCACAATCGACACCGTTAGTTTAGCATATTGGTGAGGTTCACCAACAGTAAAACCTTCCAACCCTGCATTGGAAATCAGTGTTTGAACATCTTGCAGGATTCCTGCATTCCGCATAAAATCCGTGCATGGGTAATAAGAGGGGTATACTCCCTCTTCACGATGAACTCTCATGACTTGCTGTACCTCCAACTCTTGTTGGTCAAGTTGATGCACACTCCCTTCCATTTTCTGAAATTTTTCAACAATCATTATAAAATTTGATTTCAAGGTATGTAATTGAAGGGAACTACTATAGGAACTTGCTAGAGTACTAAACATGCATCAAAACTAGTTTCTTCCACCTAGAACAAGCATGCAAGCTCGCTAAACATGTTATCTACAGCAGCAAAATATTCAAGATATACTCAACCAAATGAAATTCTAATTGGACAATCAAAGGAGTCACATACCAAGGAGTAAATATGCCAAATTTCAAACAGAAATCTGGGCTGAGCAAGGAGATCGAAAAATCGCGAGTTCTTGAGCAGAAACACGAGGGAGAGGAACTTGGTACGAGTTTTTTCGGGAGAGAGAAGATGCTGGGAGGAAGAGATGATGTAGTGGGGCAAGGAGGGGCCCACACCACAGGGTGGCGCGCCCACCTCCTTGGCCGCGCGGCCTGTGGTGTGGCACCCTCTGGTGCCCCACAAGTCATCCTCTGGTACTCCCAGTGCCTCGTCGAAAAATAGGACCAACGGTGTAATTTTTGTAATTTTTAGAGAACTTCGAAAAATGCACATTTCTGGGTATTAAATTAATGATTACTGCGCAGGAAAATGATTTCTAAAATCTTAAACAACTAAAGCATATTGCAAAACAAAAGGTGCTACAGCAAGTAAAATAAGTGGAGGGAGAAAGAAAGAAAGAAATGTTGTTTAGCTCTCTTATGTATTAAAATATACTTGTTAACAAGGTTGATCAAGTCTTGCTACCAAATAAATTTTATATGACATAAGAAGAAATAAACCTCAAATCAATCATGTTACCTTATATTGAATTGATATGGATCCAATCACAAGAGTTTGATATTCTTCTTTGGGCTCATATATAGGACAATCAATGGATCCCACTTTGATAGTTTTCACATTAAAAATTGTATTGACTCCACATACTTTATCAATCCTCTTGGGAAAATAGACAATGTGTTCCTTATCATCAACATTGAAAGTAACCATGCCTTTATTGCAATCAATAACAGCCCCTGCAGTATTAAGAAAGGGTCTTCCAAGAATAATGGACATATTATCATCTTCAGGCATTTCCAACACAACAAAATCAGTTAATATCAAGCTGAGTAACTTGAACAGGAACATTTTCACATAAACCAACAGGAATAGCAGTAGATTTATCAGCCATTTGCAAAGATATATCAGTTGGTATCAATTTATCTAAATCAAGTCTCTTATAAAGAGAAAAAGGCATCACACTCACACCTGCTCCCAAATCACATAGAGCAGTTCTAACATAATTATTCTTGATGGAACAAGGAATAGTCGGTATACCTGGGTCGCCCAACTTCTTTGGAATCTTACCATTGAAGGAGTAATTAGCGAGCATAGTGGAAATTTCCTCATTGGGGACTTTCCTTTTGTTAGTAACAATATCTTTCATATACTTTGAATAAGGAGGCAATTTAATAGCATCAGTCAAAGGGATTTGCAAAAATAAAGGTTTCATCCAATCACAAAATTTATTATAATGTTCCTCCTCCTTTGATTTTAGTTTCTTAACAGGAAAAGGCATTTGCTTTTGAACCCAAGGTTCTCTTTCATTACCATGTTTCTAATAAAATCTTCTTTAGTGTACTTTTTATTTTTAGCAGCTTTTCAGGTTCTTTTTCAACCTCTTCTTTATCAGGAGTATCATTCTTATCATTATCTTCCTCACGTTCATTACCACTTTCGGTTTCAGCATCGAAATAGAAATACTATTAGGATCATTAACAGGTTCAGAGGATTCTACAACATTCTTATGTTTCTTTTTCTTTTTCTTAGATGGAGCACTAGTTTTAGTTAGTTGAGAATCTTGTTCAACTCTTTTGGGATGCCCCCTGGGTAGAAACACCACCTCTAGTTGTTACTTCATAAGCATGTTTTTCTTTAGAATTATTTCCCAACAAGTCATTTTGCACTTTAGTGAGTTGATCAATTTGAGTTTGAACCATTTGAAAATGTTTAACAAGTATCTTAACATCATTAGAGGTTCTCTCCACAATACCATGCAATTCACTAATAGCTCAGAATTTTCCATTAAATGATTCTCTACTCTCATATTAAAGTTTTCTTGCTTAACAATATAATTATCAAATTCATCTAAGCATTGAGCAGGAGGTTTTGAATACGGAATATCTTCCCTCATATCTTCATCATCTAATTTAATCATACCCCTCTTCTTCACTATCGGTGTCGGGGTTGGTTCAGGTGTAGACCAATCATCATGATTCCGGCCTATTTTAGCCAATAATTCTTCAGCGTCGTCTGGAGTTCTTTTCCTGAAAACACAACCAGCACAACTATCCAGGTATGCCCTAGACTCAATGGTTAGTCCACTATAAAATATATCAAGTAAATCATGCTTTTCCAAATCATGGTCAGGCTGAGCTCTAATAAGAGAGCAAAATCTCGCCCAAGCCTCGCAATTTCTCTCCATCTTCCTGGTCAAAATTATAAATTCTTTGCAAAGCAGCATGTTGAGCACTAGCAGGAAAGTATTTCCGGAAGAAAACATCAAGCAATTCTTTTGGACTTTTAATAGAACCAGGAGGCAAATTATTATACCAAGTTTTAGCATCATCCTTTAATGAGAAAGGAAAAATTTTAACGACAAAATAAGTACGCATCTTAATATCATCAGAAAACAAGCCACTAAGAGTAGATAACTCAGTCATGTGTTCAACAGCACTTTCTTTTTCACTACCACAAAAGGGTGTTTTCTCAACAATAGCTATATGAGATAGATCAAGAGAAAATCATAATCTTTATCCCTAATGTTTATAGGAGATGTGGCAAATTTAGGATCAGGAGATAGTTTATATCTAACAGCATGTTCTGCAAGCAACTTTTTAATTTTTCTTGCATCAGTAGTAGCATTGCATTTTTCAATAAAATCATCATCAAGCTCTACATAATCTTCATCAAGATCATCACTAGAATATTCAACAGACTCAGGTGAATTAACAGGTGTAGCAGCATTTTCATTAGGAGTTTCAGCATTTTCAATTTGTCTAGACTTAGCAATTGTAGCATCTAGAAAAGATCCTAACGAACCATCATTATCAAGCACAGCAGAAGCATCATCACAATTATGAGAGGAATTTTCAGATTCAGCAGAAGTACCAGCATTTGAAGCTTGTGGTGGTGAAACAAGTTTACTTATCACAGATGGTGAATCAAGAGCAGCAGAGGTACTAAGAGTTGTACCTTTTCTTGTAGTGGATGGTAATATGGTGATCTTAGTATCGCGAGGTTTACCCATGATGGAGAATTTGCAGCGAACAATATCAATCCAAGTGAACTTCCAAATAAAGCTATGCTCCCCGGCAACGGCGCCAGAAAATAGTCTTGATGACCCACAAGTATAGGGGATCGCAACAGTCTTCGAGGGAAGTATTACCCAATTTATTGATTCGACACAAGGGGAGACAAAGAATACTTGTAAGCCTTAACAGCGGAGTTGTCAATTCAAGGCACACTGAAACAGACTTGCTCGCAGAGTTTATCAGTAGTCAGCTTTATAAAGGAAATAGTGAAATAACGGTGAAATAAAGACAATTAGTGATTATAGTAAACGCAGGATTAAAATACTGTAGGCACAGGGACGGATTTAACGGGCGTTGCATGGATGAGAGAAACTCATGTAACAATCAAAGCAGGGCATTTGCAGATAATAATAAAACGGTATCCAAGTACTAATCAATCAATAGGCATGTGTTCCATATATAGTCGTACGTGCTCGCAATGAGAAACTTGCACAACATCTTTTGTCCTACCAGCCGGTGGCAGCCGGGCCTCTAGGGAAACTATCGGAAATTAAGGTACTCCTTTTAATAGAGTACCGGAGCAAAGCATTAACACTTCGTGAACACATGTGATCCTCACATCACTACCATCCCCTCCGGTTGTCCCGATTTCCACGGGGCCATTGGTTCCGGACAATGACATGTGTATACAACTTAGGTAAGATCATAAACAACGAATATCTTCATGAATCAATAACATGTTCAGATCTGAGATCATGGCACTCGGGCCCTAGTGACAAGCATTAAGCATAACAAGTTGCAACAATATCATAAAAGTGACATCTACGGATACTAGGCACTATGCCCTAACAATCTTATGACTATTACATGACCAATCTCATCCAATCCCTACCATCCCCTTCAGCCTACAGCGGGGGAATTACTCACACATGGATGGGGAAACATGGCTGGTCGATGGAGAGGCGTTGGCGGTGATGGCGGTGATGATCTCCTCCAATTCCCCGTCCCGGCGAGTGCCGAACGGAGACTTCTGGCTCCCGCGACGGAGTTTCGCGATGTGGCGGATCCGGAGGTTTCTGGCGACTTCGACTTCTCTCCGTGCGTTTTTAGGTCGAACCCGATAAGTAGTCCGAAGGGGGCGTCGGAGGCCAGCCGAGGGGGCCACACCATAGGGCCGTGCCCCCTAGGCCGCGCCGCCTTATGGTGTGGGGCCTCCACCCTCTTGCCCTCTCTTCCGTATTCTGGTAAAATAGGGCCTTCTCGCATAAATTCCGAGGATTTTCCGAAAGTTGGATTTCTGCACAAAACGAGACACGAGCGATTCTGCTGAAAACAGCGTTAGTCCGTGTTAGTTGTATCCAAAATACACAAATTAGAGGCAAAACAATAGCAAAAGTGTTCGGGAAAGTAGATACGTTTTGGACGTATCAGCTAAAGGCTCAAGTTTCTATCTTGTGGATACACAGATGCGGATTGGGCGGGGGGTAAGGATGACAGGAAATTAACTTCCGGGGCATGCCAATTTCTTGGTAGGTCCTTGGTGTGTTGGTCTTCTAAGAAGAAAAATTGTATATCTCTCTCCACCACCAAAGCCGAATATGTTGCCGCCGCAAGTGGATGCACTCAATTGACTTGTGACAAAGTGCCTCTTTTATGTGACAATGAAAGTGCCATTAAGAGTGCCTATAATTCGGTGCAACATTCAAGAACGAAACATATTGAAATCCAGAATCATTTCATAAGGGATCATGTTGCCAATGGTGATATTGAGCTATGCTATGTTCCAACCAAAGACCAACTTGCCGATATAGTCACGAAGCCTCTTGATGAAGCAAGGTTTTGCTATTTGGGGAATGAGCTAAATATCATTGATTCAAGTAGTATAGCTTTACCATCCCGCAAACACACCTTCTTCTCAAAACTTTATTTGGTTTAGATGTGGGCATGGAGATGGGGGAGTGCGGTTTAAATTATTGAGCTATCCCTCCCACCATAATGCCAATAGTAAGAAATCATTCTCTTTATATCATGTGTTGATATGTGAGCTTCAATGACTAGTATTGGTTTTGGACCAAAGATATATATATCTTTGTTGTGCCATACCATAACACTCATACATGGCGGCCTAGGCCACCGCCCTCTTCTTTGTGAAGAGTTGGTGTTATTTGGATTTCATCAGGCTTTACTTGCCATCTTTGTGTTCTTATGGGAAATCACTCATGTTTGGCCTTTATTTGCTAAATCTTGCAAACTTGAGTGATCATATACCATCCACAGTTTGAGCCCTCTAAACCCAAGCCTATCCTCATCTATAACCATTTCCATCTTGCACACAAGTCATTTTTGCTAAAACTTGGTTCGGAAGGCGTTGGACGGAAATTGTTGGCTTCTCATCTAGCTAGTAAATTTGCCACCTATACATGGCATGATATCCAGTGTATTATCTCATATATGGGTGAGTGCAAATAACTAATCTTGATGGGTTAGATATTCCGACTTTCTGAAATTCTTCAAAAAATCGGACTATCCGGCCCTGCTGGAGGCCGCCGTTTATGCGTGAGATGACTCAGGGCACGCGGGGTGGTGATGCATGTAAAATACATACATGAACTTTGTCCTTTATCATGTTGAATTCCCACATATTTGCAACATATATGATGATAATAGCATTTTTTCACCTTTCAAAAAAAACCATGTTTTACATTGATTTATGGGAATTTACCAATGAACCCCTTTATCTGGGTTATAACGATGCAGAACATGAAAACCCTGTTTGTGTATTTTTCACTTACACAGACCTATATGGAGTAAAATTGACCTAGGATTTTCGGAGAGTCACTTTTTCATCGGGAGAAGCATCATGGGCCCTGGAAGCTCACGTGGAGAGGACTGAGGGCCAAAAGAGGCCAGGTGGCGCGGCCATGAAGGGAGGCCGCGCCACCCCCCCTCTTTCATCCCTCGATCGCCCGTTTGCCTTGATTCTTTTGCGAACCGACGTATTTAGCCCTAAAACGACTATATATATGAACCCCAAGAGTTCTAGGAAGGAGAGCGCCGCACAAATATAGAAACACGAAACAAAGGCTGTTGCAAAGAAGATTGGAGGGGGAAACTCCGCGGGATCACCGCCGGAGGGATCTCCACCTTCTCCAATGTCATCATCATCATCATCATCATCATCATGACCAAGAGGGAGTAATCCACCTCTGGACCACGGGTCTGTGGTAGTAGCTTGATATATTTCTCGTATGTTTTTCATAGTTCTTAGTGTCATATGAGTTTCCTATCATGATTATGGTCATATTTGTAATACATATGCGGTGGATCCTTATTCTATGATATTATTTTATGAGATCTGATCTTATTATATGATGAGATGTATTGACAGATGCATATTATGTACCCTGTTCTTCAGTATTTGTTTTGATCCAACATCTATGCAAGAGCGTGTGTGGGGTGATGTGTGTATTAGATGGAGTAGCATGGTTTTAGTGATTGGATAGTGACAATATGTTCAAGAACTATTATGGTTTTGTCTTTCTTTTGCTACCTCACTAGGGATAAAGTGAATGCATGTGTTATGTTCATCATGTGACATTGATGATCATGTTTGTTCAAAGTAGCATATTTGATATTCAAACTTCATGTCAAAGTACTTATTGTTATGCTCTGTTAATTCTTAATACAAGATTGATGAAGTTTCTTTCCTGTGGAGTATAAGAGATATGTGTTGCATCATCTCTATGATAGGATGTGATGCCCATATTAATTCTGATTACATATAATATTATCTGCACCTTCATATCTCATTGATGAATTGCTTTTGTCCACCACAACTTTAAGAGAGAATAGTCAAGTGAACCCATGAATCCCGGTCCATCTTTTATTATAAGAAGCACCTTTATATTTGTTTTAACTTGATTTCTATTTGCTGCACTATTTTAATCTAAAATACAAAAAATATTTACTTTTCTTATTTGCATCCAAAACACCAAAAATAATTAACGTCTTTACAGTTTTTACTTAGTTATTTTATCTAATTTAGTTTTTTGCTTGTTCCATTTCTACTTGTGTTATTTACTTACACGAAACCTTGTGCTTGACAACCACACGGTGGAGTTGGGGACACAAGGCATTTATCTTACTTGCAGGATTGCTAGAAGAAGGGAGAAGAGAATACTCTTTGTCTAGTTCCCCGAGAGTTCGATATAAAACATCGAGTCACCCTTGTGGGGAAAATACTCTGCTGACACAACACTCTGTACTTGGAGTCCCAACATCATCAAGACATTTTCTGGCGCTGTTGCTGGGAAACTGAAAAGAGTTGCATTACAGTGGTTGTTGCGTGAGAAGCTCCAAGCAATTCCCACGGCAATTGCAAGACATATTATGGCGCCTGAAGACATTTCCAGCACCGTGTCTCACCAAATCTTGGGGAGGTAACATCACTGTGAACCCTCCTATCTCGTTTAGATTTTGCATCGTATTTTATTTGTCTTGTTTTTTGTCTTTATTTGCTTGTTTTTAGTTTCTGCTTATTAGTTATCTTTCTTAAAAATTGAAAAACACATAAAAAGTAGTAGCAACTATCTTCTGAAAATCATGGGGGAAAGAAATACTAAATTGTGTGACTACACAAACACTCCTAATGATCATTTTATTGCTAAGCCTATTACTACACCTGAGATAACTGTTGAAAACTTTGAAGTAAGTCACGGGTTATTAAATCTTATAACTAGGGAACAATTTGGCGGTAATTCTAGTGAAGATGCCTCTATGCATTTACATGATTCCTGCGAAATTTTTGATATGCAAAAATTTAAAAATGTGGAAAACAATATTTTTAAACTGAAATTATTCCCATTTTCTCTTAGAGGAAATGCCAATGAATGGTTATTGTCATTACCTACAACTAGTATTAATTCTTGGGATGATCTTAAAGATGCTTTCATTAAAACGTATTATCCACCTGTTAAGATCCTACAAATTAGAAGTAGCATATTATCTTTTAGACAAAATGGTAATGAACATGTAGCAACAATGTGGGAAAGAATTAAAAACATGCTTAGAACTTTCCCATCACATGGAGTTAATGAATGGACTATCTTACACTCTTTTTATAATGGGTTAAACATAATGTCTAGAAGCATGATAGATTCTGCTGCGGGGGTGCTTTTATGGGTAAAACTATGCCTGGAGCTAAAGCCATATTAGAAAGCATGTTGCATAATTATAGTCAATGGCATACTTAAAGAGCACCTAATCCCACAAAGAAAGTGCATTCAATTGAAGAATAAAATCCCTTATCTAATAAAATTGATGCCATACTTGCTTACATAGCTAAACAAAATAATGATAATGTCCCTTTACAAGATTTAGTTGGCAACCATGAAAATGTGGATTTTAATTTTATAAGGAACTTCGGCACCAATGGGTATGTGAATAATTACAATAGTGGCCGGCCCCTTATGTGCCCAACAAATATGCTAGTGGTAGTAACTCTAATGAATTAGAAAATACCATTAGATCTTTTATTGCTTCACAAAAAGAGTTGAATAAAGAATTCATAACAAAACTTAAAAGGCAAGATGCATTGATTGGTAACGTTCAACTCTTAACACAAGAAGTTGTGTCTTTAAA
This sequence comes from Lolium multiflorum, assembly GCA_030979885.1. Taxonomy (NCBI): domain Eukaryota; kingdom Viridiplantae; phylum Streptophyta; class Magnoliopsida; order Poales; family Poaceae; genus Lolium; species Lolium multiflorum. The sequence goes on from CM061752.1 coordinate 180,041,253, forward strand.
AAATATCTTACAACAAAAGAGTCATGAAGAAATAATTAAATATGTGCAAGAAGTTATAGATAAATTTTGGGAAACTTTAAATGTTATGGGTGAAAAAGAAACACTTATGCTTGCTAATGATAAACATATTGAAGAAGTTAACATGCTTAGTGAAGAAAGGGAAACACTTTTAGATCTTGATAAATTTATCTTGAATGAATTGATTACTATAATTGAGATATTTGCTACAGATCCCACTATCAATGTTAATCAAGCTGGTTTTAGTTCTTATATTGCTAATATGTCATTAAAGAAAATATTCAGAAGTATAATAATGAGGCCATGATACCACCTAAGCTTGGGGATGTACGGATCCCCAAGATTTTAACATCTATTGACAAAATAAACACATCATGCCATTCTAGATTTAGGATCTAGTGTTTCTGTCATATCAAAAGAGTTACATGAATATATGTAAAAATGCTCTATTGATTTATGGGATTTCTATTTTCGTGCCCTCAGTTCCTTAGTTGTACTCAGTTTTCCCCAGCTCCTTAGTTTTTCCTCAGTTTTACCCCCAAACGTTTGTCTGAAACCCGCAGAAGCAACTCAGACGGCAGGATTCCCGTTTAGTTGACCGTGTCACGTGTGCTGTGTGGGGCCGCGTCGCGTGGGGCTGGTAGAAAGGGACCGCGTGGGACAGGACGAGAAGCGTTTGGTTGCACGTGAGCAGGAGCTGGGTTCTGTCTCTCTCGCCCCAAATTGGCATTATTTAGTGCACCTTTTTCCCCTCTTTCTCTCTGTCCTTTTCACCAAATTAGTATAAAATCTAGAGAAGCTTGCATTTCTGACTTTCTTCAATTATTTGTGCCTTTTGGCCCTCGTTGTTTGCCCAATATGGCAGCAAATCTAGTACTCCCTCTGGTCCATATGTATGTAGTTAAATCTAGAAGCAAATCTCCAGGATAATGTACGATAAATTCACAGTCATAGTAAATCAAGAAAACTAAGTACGGCCAACAAAATATAGTAGACTAGGGATAGATAATCCCTAGATAATATGGATAGATAATAGGCTGCATACACAGCAGCCAACATAGTAACAGGTTCTTCACAGCACCATCATATTAACATAACAACAAGGGATCCCTAGCTAACAACAAAGGGATCCCAACAACAAACTAGGAGGCAGCAGCAGCAGCAGCACACGTCCAGGACTCCGCCTACCCCATCTGGCTCCGCCTCCACTTGTTGCTCTTGCTCCCCTTGGGAGCCTTGGGCTTGAGCGGAGGCATGCGGCCGGCGGAGATCTCCACCCGCAAGCCGCGGAGGTGCATGCCGAGCGCCCCGTGCTTGGCGCGGAAGGAGTGGACGTTCACCGTCGTGCCGACGTTGGGGAAGGTGTTGCTGATGTTCTCGCATGCGTGACGAGGCAGTTGAAGTCCGTGGCGCCGAGTCTCCCGGTGCGAAGGCACTGTACACCTCCTTGGCGAAGTAGGAGATGTACTGGCCGACCCGCAGCCTCCGCAGACCTGGCGAGTCTTGACGTCCTCCTCCTCTTCGTCGCTGCCGACGTCGCTGCCAGACATCTGATCCATATCAAACAGAAACTAGTGAATGAGTTGCAACGATGACTAACGTACATGATAACAAAGTTAAGAAAAACAGAGTCAGCCTCAGTTAGAGTGGACATGATTATATATCTACAGGGAAGGTGTTAGCGAACTAAAGCTCATGCACAACAGATTTGTACACAGCAATGGTTCGCTGAACCCTCCCTGTAAAAATTTGTGCCCAACCATTCATCATAGGCAAAGAAACAGATTCTAGATCTGAACTAGATCTAAACTTGAACACATTCGAGATTATTTGCAAAATTAAACGGTTGATATCTTTTGATTAGTGCATAAAATAACTGATTGAGATCCCATGATTACTTGCATAAATTAACCGATTGAGATCCAATATTACTTGCATAAATTAACCGAACAGCCGAACCCCAAATCTTAAACGAAATCAAGAAGTGATCAAAACAAAATGGAATAAAATCGGCGCAAATATTAGCCCAATACTCATCCATCTACAGATCCATCTACACCAGCAAAAATAGGGTTCAAAAAGGAATGGGGAACAAAAAAGGAAGCAAACCGTAGTTACCTCGTTCCATGGGTCCTCCAGGGAGGTGTCGTAGGGGTTCGGGGGGGGGACGTACGGCACGGGGTCGTAGGGGTCGACCCATCCCGCCGGATCTGACGCCACCGCGGCCAGCTCCGATGCACCGCGGCGGCGGCGGCGGCGGAGGCGCGTCGTCCGTATAGGGGACGGCGCCGAAGATGGAGGCGTCGCGCTTTGCGCCCACCTCGACGATGGGATTGGCATTCTCCTTGTCCATCTCTACGGCGGAGGAAGAGGAAGAGGGAGAGGGAGAGGGTTTTTTGCTTTGGAGAAGATGATGGGACGTGAGAGAGTTGGCGATGCGTGAGCGAGTGAGAGTGACAGAGAGAGTGCGAGGAGGCGTCTATAAAGGCGAGGGTGGTTAATGCGACCCGCGTCCTACGCGTGCACTGCACGTCTGCACGTCTTGGACTTCTGCAACGCGACACGCGTCCACGATTGCACGTCTCGACTTCTCCACCGCGACCCGCGTCTACGCGTCAACAATTGCACGTGTCCTCGAGTCTAACCCTGGAAATTTAGATATACTCAGGTATACCCTCGAGTCTTATACTAGCATTTTTTGTGTGCTCAATTTTCCCCTCGAGTGCTAATACTGGCTAGTGCAATACTCAGTTTTACCCTCAAGTGGCTGGTCAACAGAGAGTCAACAAATGGGATTAACTAGTTAAATGAGTCATTTAATGTGCAAAAAATCCTAAAAAGAGTGGCACTTACTCATGGAGTCTTTACCACAAATTGCCACTTCTCAAATCATAGATAAATCATAGATAAATCAAGTTTTACCACAAATTGCCACTTCTCAAATCACCTAGTAGCTATGAAGGTGCATGGTTTTCCACAACAAGCCCTTCCCAAAACAGCTTCCCCCAAATCATACTTTGTCTAAATGAGGCCACAATTCTCACACTGATGTATATTGGTATTGCAAATAGTTTGAGGTAGGCCAAGATGGGTTTCATTGTACAAAACACACATTTTCCATTTTTCAAATCTCAAATTTGAATCCCTTAGTCTGTTTACTACTCGGTGCCCTTGGTTTCTTGATAGTACTCAGTTTTGCCCTCTCTCTTCACAAATTCTCGCAGACGTGCATCATCGCCTGATTGGTCTAGCCCATGTCACGCGGATCGTGCCCGCCGACCGTTGATCGTATGATATAGGGAACGGGCAGGATAACCCCTCTCTCTCTCTGTTAGCTTCCACCCCTCTAAGTATGCTGAAGGGCGGTTTTCGTATTATTTTTCACGCGCTAAAAATTATAAACTATTTTAGCGTTACCACGCAAAAAAATGATAAACCATCAACAATTTGTTGTAGCCATTACTTTTCACGCAAAAAAATGATAAACCATCACCGATTTGTTGTTGCCATTACTTTTCACGCAAAAATGATAAACCATCAACAATTTGTTGTAGCCATTACTTTTCACGCAAAAAAATGATAAACCATCACCGATTTGTTGTTGCCATTACTTTTCACGCAAAAAAAATGATAAACCATCACCGATTTGTTGTTGCCATTACTTTTCACGCAAAAAATGATAAACCATCACCGATTTGTTGTTGCCATTACTTTTCACGCAAAAAAATGATAAACCATCACCGATTTGTTGTTGCCATTACTTTTCACGCAAAAATGATAAACCATCAACAATTTGTTGTAGCCATTACTTTTCACGCAAAAAAAATGATAAACCATCACCGATTTGTTGTTGCCATTACTTTTCACGCAAAAAAATGATAAACCATCAACAATTTGTTGTAGCCATTACTTTTCACGCAAAAAAAATGATAAACCATCACCGATTTGTTTTTACTTTTCACGCAAAAAATGATAAACCATCACCTAATTTGTTACAAAAGCTGGTTTCAGTGAGACCTAACCAAGTTTGGCATACATGATGGCATACCTATAACAACAAGGAATATCTAAAAGGGAAAGTTTCGAAAATTTGAAATTTAGGGTGAAATGATGCCATACATGATGCTGTTTTTCGAGGTTTTGACCTGAAAATCAATTGGGTATTATAAAGGGAAATAAAAAGTTCGAAAAATGTAAAACGAAACAATCTATCTATCTATGTATAGAAGATCAGTGTATGAAATTTGAGGTTATTTAGAGAAGGTAGAAAAAATCACCTTGTTAGAAAAGCTGGTTTCAGCGAGACGAAACGGCATGCGCTTAAGCAAAGTGATTTTTTCGAACATCTCCAAATGACCACAAATTTTCCATACATGATGCCATACGTGTAACAACAAGGAACCCTATCTAAAAAGTGTCAAAAAGTTTGCCCAACCGTATAGCTCTATCAAAAAGAACCTCACCATGGCGCTAGTATAATTTTGGGATAGTTACAAACTTTCGTTACCTAACCTTCAACATGAAACTTGTTTCAAATTCATTTTGGCCTACGAGAAACAAATCCCAACTTGATTCGAGCACCACAGACTCCCAACGATGCCGATGCCGATATCGGCATGGTCGAACGGCTATGCTCGCCGCCACTGCTAGGTCAACGTCGGGATGCACCCTCAATCCCGTCCCCTCATTCGATCACCGACACACCAGAGATACCGCCGAGGCCAATGCCGAACGTACATGCCGATGCCAATGCCGAACATGCATGCACGCCGCTGTGGGCACGGCCACGCCGACCCGCTATGCTGGACGCCACAGACCGCCGCGAGGTCTTTCCTTCGCCACCACACTCTCCTAGCACCCACCTATACAGAAAGGAGAGACACTAGTTTCTCTACATTGCTCGTGTTCGTGTCCGACACGGTCAGTCAAAGTTTTGACGTAGTCTTCGATGTCGTCGACCATTTCTTCTCTTCTTTGCATGGTTAAACGCGTCTAGTTCATATCTATCTAATGCGTCTGGTCTCGCCTCATGCAGTTCATTGTGGACGTCGATCTCATCTCGGCACCCCGCATGCCACCTCCTCCGTGCCATCGCTGTAGAGCTCCATTTAAAAATCTAATCCTACCCGTGTATTGCCCCTTGTATAGCGTCATGGCCCCACTTGTCATTCGATATACCGAAGCCCCACTCGTTCGCGTTTTGGTCGGGGATACAGCGATGCTTACGGCCAAACAAAGATGGATGGTCCGACGTGTCTTTGCGGGCTCTACGTGGCCCCACTAGTCGAAGATAACGGTCAACCGTCGGGCAACCGGTCGTTACATCACGTGTGATGGTTTCAGACAAAAGTTTGGGTAAAACTGAGGAAAAACTAAGGAGCTGGGGAAAACTGAGTACAACTAAGGAACCGAGGGCACGAAAATAGAAATCCCTTGATTTATTAGTTGCTGATGATTCAGCCAAATAGTCCATAGGCAAAGTAAAAGATTTAATGGTTGAATTGCATATGACATATGTACATGTTGATTTCATTCTTATGGACACGGGGAGAAATACCTCTAGTCCTATAATCCTTGGAAGACCTTTTCTAAGAACAACAAGAGCTATCATTGATTCTAAAGAAGGGAATTTTAAGTTTCAGTTCCCTCATAAGAAGTGTATGGAACACTTTCCAAGGAAGAAGGAGGTAGCATTTATGCTACCACATAATTTTCATGACACTTGAATCAAGTAAGTAAGCCTAGCTATATGGCTATAAAAAAACACTTTACGGGAGGCAACCCGAGATGTTTTTATTTGTGGTTTTTATTTTTTCATAATTTATATATCATGTTATTTTTTTTGAGTTTACTCTCTTATTTGTAAATAAATTATCAAGTTTTTACCCGTTTGAATGTTTAAAGTTGCAAACATAATATGAAGTTGCTAATTTCTGCGCTGCACTTTTTAGTGCATGATTTTTTTCTCCTTACTGGTAGCTCCTAGAACATTGATAGTAATGTTGTAGCTGAATATTTTCATTCGATATTTTCACATAAATTGGCGTAATGTTTTGAGGTGTGTAAGTCGTACTAAAAATTCAGTTTTTCTGTAGCAAAATTTTTGGACAGATTCTGCCTTGCTTTGTTAGATCCATTCTTTTGAGTGCCAAAATGATTTTTTACTTGGATATTTAGATATTCTAGAATGAGTAGAACATTATGTGCTCTCTGTTTCATGAAGATATAGTTTTATTATTTAGTAAAATAGCAGCAAGCATGATTTCTTTGTACCTCTAATGTCACCCATAGAAAAGAATAGGCGGAAAGGTTTGTGTTAAAGTTTTTTCACATGGAATGGAGGAATATCACACTAAGATGATTAAAGTATGATGAAGATCATAAGATTGGGGATGCCCATGACACCACACTGGACTCATTTTAAAAATCCTAGTTTGAGCACCTCTAAACTCTGTTTTTTGAGCAACAGAGAATTTTCGCAAAAACATGAAGCGTCCTTGTTTTATTTGTGTTTAGTTTTGTTTTTATTTATGAGAGGATCATCATATTGATTGTTTATTATGCATATGCATGATATACTGTACCAAACTCTTTATCTATGAATGTTCAAAGTAAAATAAGTTGCATGCTTTTAAAAGAAAAGGAGGAATGCCTAAAAGCTAAATTTTATTTTGTGTATTGTATCTCTAGTTTCACATGCTCTATTGAGTGATGATTTGTTATCTTCCTTATCCAGTGCTACTTCTTTCTAGTATACATAGTTGTTTAATTTTAAGTATCATTGTTTGATGATGAATGAATAGCCTATGGATACTATTGCATGCTTTTAGACCTCTTGCTAGGAAAAAGATTTGAATTCTTACACAAGCATAGACTTGTTTCCAACCTAAACTCAAATACAATGTCTATCATATCTACCTACATAGCACTTGCTATTCCAAGTATAATTTGTGTCTTTTTTCTCCAACATTTTCAAAATTTCCTTTTTGTGTAATTTAAAGCTCATAAGAAAGTAAGGTTTGGTAGGAAACACCACTATGCATGTTGTTCATTTGACTGATTATGAGTAATGAGCTAGACCGTAACCATGTTTACTCGGGAAGTCTTTCGACATTGCACTTTTGGGGTATTGCACCCTGTGTTGATCATCATTTATTTTGTTTTGTTGATGGCTATCTCTTGTGGAATAAATGGCGGTTATTTTAAGCAAGTAGGCATGCATTATTAGAGAAGAGCAATGGGCCGCTAAACCGAAGCCATGCTTAAACATGGTGGAAGTTTCAGCAACGAGCATCCTCAATAGGAAGAGTGAAAAAAGAGTTGTGAAAAAAGAGTGAGAAAAGAAAAAAAGAAAAAAAGGAGCATGAGAAAAAAGTGAGAGAGAGTTAGAGAGGATGCTCAACGTCTGTTGTTCATGTTGTCCCGGTATGGATGTCCTATAGTTGAGATGCACATCTCCTTTGGTCCTTTGTACAGGCGGCATGAAGGACCCCATTGCGATACTTGGTTAAAACATGTATGTTGAAAGGTCTTGGTAACCCGAAGTTGTGAAACGAGAGGTGTAGTCCTTAGCATTCAAGAAAATAAGGCAACACTTACTCATAAGAGGTCAAACTCATGACACATAGATATCTTCATACATGAGATACTTGGTACCCCATCCTTATTATAATGATAATACCATGTTTTATATTGATTTATGGGGATTTACCAATGATCCCCTTTATTTGGGTTATAACACTGCAGAACAGGAAAACCCTGTTTCGTGTATTTTTCACTTTCAGAGACCTATACGGAGTCAAATTGACCTGGGATTTTTGGAGCGTCACTTTTTCATCGGGAGAAGCAGCATGGGCCCTAGAAGCTCACCTGGAGAGGCCTGGGGGCCAAAAGAGGCCAGGTGGCGCAGCCAGGAAGGCAAGCCGCGCCACCCCCCTCTTTCAGCCGTCGATCGCCCGTTTGCCCTAATTCTTTCGAGAACCGACATATTTTTTCCAAAAAAACGACTATATATATGACCTCGAAGAGTTCTCGGGAGGAGAGCACCGCACAGACACAGAAACACGAAAACGAAGGCTGTTGCAGAGAAGATTGGTGGGGGAAACTCCGCCGGGATCACCGCCGGAGGGATCTCCGCCTTCTCCAACGTCTTCATCATCATGGCCAAGAGGGAGTAGTCCACCTCTGGTCTACGGGCTGGTGGCAGTAGCTTGATCTATTTCTCTCATGTTCTTCATAGTTCGTAGCGTCATATAAGCTGCCTATCATTGTTATGGTCATATTTGTCATACCTGTGTGGTGGATCCTTATTCTATGATATTGTTTTATGAGATCTGATCTTATTATATGGTGAGATGTATTGATAGATGCATATTATGTACCCCGTTCTTAAGTATTTGTTCTGGTCCAACATCTATGCAAGAGTGTGTGTGGGGTGATGTGTGTATTAGATGGAGTAGCATGGTTTTAGTGATTGGATAGTGACAATATGTTCAAGATCTATTATGGTTTTGCCTTTCTTTTGCTACCTCACCAGGGATAGAGTGAATGCATGTGCTATGTTCATCATGTGACAATACTGATGATCTTGTTTGTTCAAGGTAGCATATTTGATATTCAAACTTCATGTCAAAGTACTTATTGCTATGCTCTGTTAATTCTTAATACAAGATTGATGAAGTTTCTTTCTTGTGGAGTATAAGAGAGATGCGTTGCATAATCTCTATGATAGGACGTGATGCCCATTTTAATTCTGATCTTACATATAATATTATCTACACCTTCATATCTCATTGATGAATTAGTTTTTGTCCACCACAACGTTAAGAGAGAATAGTCAAGTGAACCCATGAACCCCGGTCCACTTTTTAACATAAGAAACACCTTTATATTGATTTTACCTTGTTTTCTATTTGTTGCACTATTTTAATCCGAAAATACAAAACATTTAATTTTATTATTTGCATCCAAAACACCAAAAACAATCAACGTCTTTACAGTTTTTACTTAGTTATTTTATATAGATTAGTTTTTACTTGTTTCATTTCTACTTGTGTTATTTACTTACACGAAACCTTGTGCTTGACAACCACACGGTGGAGTTGGGGACACAAGTCATTTATCTTAATTGCTGGATTGCTAGAAGAAGGGAGAAGATAATACTCTTTGTCCAGTTCTCCGAGAGTTTGATATAAACCCTCGAGTCACCCTTGTGGGGAAAATATTCTGCTGACACACCACTCTGCACTTGGAGTCCCAATGTCATCAGGTGGGCAGTTGCCCAGAAACCAGTTCCCACCACCACACCCCTCTTCGTCTCCCCAGTCGTCGGCACCGTCTCAAGCCTCGCCGGAGCATCTCTAGCCACCCCCTCCGCTGTTGTTGGCCAGGGCTCCTTCCCCTCCTCCCTAGGAGCATTTTCCTCCAAGACATTTTGCAAATGGACTCCGGTAACTATCGCAATCCCTCCTTTTGGTGTTGCAATTTATTTTGTGCTTGTGCTTAGAGAAATTGTTTCCCTAGTGGTTGAAATCGTTTGTAGCATATAGTAGCATCAAACTAGTATGTCTCTATGTTGTTTAGACCTGGTTTAGATCAATTCGAGTGATGTTCGTCGGGGCAGAATTTCCGGCCTCGGCGAGGACCGGAATTTCCGGCCAAGGCGGAATTTCCGGCCTTGGAAACCACCGGAAATTCCGGCCTGGTAAGTTTTACCGCTTCACTCCTTTTGAACAGCTATGTCCACAACTGTCTCGAGTCTTGTTTGGTATTACTATATACTGCATTTTCTTTGATTTGAGTTGTGTTCTTACTCACCTTGTGCTATCTTTCTATCTCCTATCACAGGTAGTTCGCGCCAAAGAAGCCGTCCTTGCAAAGACCATTCCAGTGAGGACGTTGGCTAGTCTGCTCCAAGAAAGTCAGCCACCATGAGGCGGAAAGCGAAGGTGTCAACACCCGGATTTTTAAGTCCAGATGCCTATTATGTCATTCATCGCAATCCCAGGAATAATGTTGCTGCGAGACATAACAGTTGATACCATAAGTCATCATTTATTACAAACCCTCATTGTCTTACAAAAGGGGATCACATGATCCAATATTACACAAATAGTTGATCTAATGATCAACGAACAACATAGTAGCGGAAGCGTAATAAAAGTGGACTATCTAGTTCCACAGGCCAACGCTTGACGTCAGGCGACTCCTAGTTGTTGTAGACGTCCTGCTGACCGTCATCCTCATACTGCTCTTCTTCATATTCTGGCCATTTGAATAGCCAGGGACACAGCCGTCAGTACTTCAAAGTACTCGCAAACTAATACTAAGTAACTAAGATAAATTTTAATAAGGGGGTGCTAAGCTCTAGTTTTATTTGCATGAAGCCAGTTTTAGCTCATAAGTATTTCATAAAGACTAAGCCTAATTTAACTAGCTCAAGTGGGAACATTAGTGTCATTCCCACAACTCAGTTGTGTTTCAATTTCAAATCACCACTTCTAATTCAACCATCCTTTTCAAATAAAGTTCTAATGACGGAACAATATGGCCTTTCCAATTGTCCGTAACCGTGGACACGGCCATTCGAATAGTTTTACACTCTGCAGAGGTTGCACACTTGTGCCACAACATTTGATTACATCCGTCGAGATAACTCGAATAATCGTAACTCAGTACGCGGATCATCAACTCTAACCGTTCACTTACACATCCTAGTATAGGCACCTCTCCCCATGAGCTTGGCCTCCGTGAAAACAAACCGTCAACCCGGGAACTGCACAGGGCTTGGGCCGGACAATTCACCTCATTCACATCATTTCACATTTCTCGGAGGCAGCCTCGGCATAACCCCTATGACGCTTGTTTAGAGGGAACCCATACTAAGACATATAAACTTCTAGTTAGACCCTACCCATAATCAGGTATTGTGGGGGTACTTGTATATTGGAAAGGTATCGCATCCAAACCCAACCATTAGTTTTTAATCAAGTCACCAAGTCATTCATTTCATTAAAGTCATATTCACCTTCAAACCTTCAAAGTCATTTCACATCACAATGTTCCCATCTAGAGTAGTCAATTTTAGTTATTTAGCACTAGCCACTAGTCATGAGGGGTGCTAACTTAGCTTGATTGCCATAGACTAACTTTGATGACATTGTTCTATTCTAGACCAAGTGAATCATGAATCAAAAAAAAGTACCTTGATAAAATAAAGTAATAAAACTTGAAAGCAAAACTTGTAATAAAAACTGGGATAGGCTTAGTAAACATGAAATAAAAAGGTGGGGTGCTTTGCTCTTGGAGAGCTTTGCACTTTGCAAGGGTATTAGCTTGCCTTGGGTGGTGTACTGATCAAAGTGGTCTTCCTCTCCTTGGAAGTAGACCTCCTCCTCCTCGGCGTATTCCTCGGTACTAGCGTCTAAATACGAGTATAATACACCCAATCACCACACAAAGCTCAAATACTAAACTAAGCACACACATGAATCACTCCTACTAAGCTATCATGATAACATTCTTATTAGGTGGGTTGACTTAACTTCATTCTTAAGAAAAATAATTTCCTCTCATTATAAATATTAATTTGTATTTCTATTTATTTCTTGAGAGAAAATAATTTCCTCTCATTGAATCTTATTAAGATTTAATTTCCTCAATTAATATCATATGACCTAGGTTGACCAAAGTCAACCTCTTCATAAGTATTATTTGGAAAAAGGATTTAAATGAGGTACATCACCTCATGCCTTTTAAAAACTCATGATTAATGATTTAATATCATCAACTAATTTAATATGAGTTTAACATGACCATGGTGTCTTCCTCATATTAACTTAGTGGAGACAAGATTTAAATGAGAGAGATGCTCTCATACATATTAATAAAGGATAAATTTATTTAAAAAGCACTATAAATAGCCATAGGGCCAATTTTTAAACAAGGATATGATCATACAAACAACTAAGCAATATTTTTACATATTCAGATAGATATATTGAAATATGATTTTTGAGAGTTGGTTTCAACTTAAAAGCATTTTTATTTAATTTTTAATAATTAATTGAAGTGGAAAAAGGCCCTGCCTTGTTTATTTTGTCACATTTATTCTACAAATAATCTAGGGTTGGGACCAGTGTAGTTTTGTAGATATTTTCACAAGGTTTCCAAATATATAAAATTTGTCAAATTTGGTTTGGTAGATTTTATTCTATTTAATTTTGAAAACAGCCTCAGGGGGTAATTAACTAAATTCGAAAATCAAATTCAAACGGTGGGCTTTGGCGGGAAAGGAGATGGGCTGCACAGGGGGAAAAGAAACGGGCCGGGCCAGCTGCACGTCTCGCGTGAGCGGGCCGCCTGACAGGTGGAGGGACACTTGTCAGTGGATCTTTACGGCGCGAAGCGGTACGCGCGAGCTAGGCCGTTGGATCAGAACAGAGATCAACGGCGGGTGAGCGTCGTCGTCTCCGACGGGATTCCGACGAACTCCCGGCGTGAGTAGGGGGTCGGAGGGCGTACCAGGCCGGCGGAGAGGGAGGGCAGGCTACTCGGAAGTGGAAGTAGATGAGGAAGCCCTGGTCCAGTCGGCGGCTCGGCGAGGCTCCCGATGCGAGCTTCCGTGGCTCCGGCGCTTCGAGCTCGCGATTCGCTACTCCGCGAGGTGGGGTGAAATTGAATGGAGGAGAAGGATCAGTGAGGAGAGGGGAGCAGTTTGTGTGAAGAGATGGAGGGCTGAGGTCCTCTATTTATAGCGGGCGGTGGTGGCCGTGGTGTGCTGTGGAGGAGCGACCATGGCGACGCGTCTACAGGGAAGCTCGTGGATCGATGATGCGCGCGTGTTGGCGTTGTCATGGCGGTCACGCCAGGCGTGATTGTGGTGAAAACGAGGCGGAGATGAGGACGGGCGCATGACGAAGGCGTGCGGTACTGCGGAAGTCACCGACGGTGTCGTCGTCTACAGGCGTCGAGCGAGCCAATGGGCATGTCTGGCGCGTAGAGGGTGACGTGGGGAAGCTGGTGGCGAGCGGAGAGGTCAAACGGAGGACGGTGGTGACGAGGGGCTTCGACGCTCTGGCGCGTCCAGTGCGCGTCGCGGCGTGCTCTGGCGCGTCGTGGACGTCACTGGGCGTCCTGGCGCGTATGGTGCTCCATTTCGTCGAGCAAGGTGTCTAGCAAACGTAGGAGGGTGAGAGGAGTTGCAGTGACATACTTTGGCCTGTTAGATTTGAGTAGAAAAAAAGAATGGCATGGAGAGGGGTTGACATGCCACGACATTGGTGTTTGTGGTCAACTTGGTGATGATTTTGTGTACCACTGGTTGTCTCTAGTGCTTGGCAAGGTGCAGAGGGTACATGGGAGTAGTTTTGATGAGCAAAGCTTGATGGTTTAGGCATGAAACCACTGGATAATAGTGTGTAACACAATTCTGGAACAGTGCCAGCAAGGTGTTCGACACAATGCCCGCATGAACATAACTTTCGAATTTTTGAGTGAATTTTGGTGGGTTTGAATTATATATTATTTGCAGTAGAATGGTGGTGGTGGTGGTCAAAATTGAGGTAGTTTGCAAAAAATCAAAATGGGCATGATCTTCATATTGATTCAAAGTCCTCACTTGTCAAACTCCTACTGGTCAACCCAGTCAACTCTAGCCAGGGTGGTCAACATGAAAGTTAATCACCTTGACATGGTCTTGGATGACATAGCTTTGGTTGATCAAGTTTAGATTAGGAAATGATTTAACCAGAGGGGTAAAGAGGGGATCATGTTAAAAAGCACCTAAATGACCATCATCACATGTGAGATGGTTTTGAGTTAAACTTTGATTTGATTCTGGTTTCTTTGATGCATTTGGGTTTGTTTGAGTTATATAAGTATTTTAGAAACCAAAGATCAAGCCATGGTGGCCTTTGGTGATGATTTGCATAATTGACATATATGTATGTGAGAGTATTAAACCCAATTTGGTATTTCTTTTATTTTTCTCCAAAAGAGGTGTTATGATCATGAATTAGGGTTTAATAGCAAGTGATCAACATATCAACACTCATCATGGCAATTGCACAAAAGAAAATCACTCATATGCATGAAACCATATGTGACACTATATGCATATAAAAAGTTTTTGTTTGTTGCAAAATTTGGGTAATTGAAACTCTCTCTTGATTTCATTATTGTTGAAATTTGGGATGTTACAAACCCTTCCCCCTTACAAAAGATCTCGTCCCGAGATCTTAAAGAAAAACTAGGTACTAAAGAGATCTGGGTATTCCTTCTTCATGTCTTCTTCTCGCTCCCAGGTATTCTTCGTGTGGTTGCTCCATGAATCTTCAGGAACTTGATACTCCTGGTGCGGGTGGTTTTGTAAGCTTCTTCCAGATGCGAATAGGCACTTCGCGATACGTCAATTCTGAGTTGATGTCCACCGATCTGTGATCAATATTCTTGAACACTTCGTCTTCTCCAGACTTCAAGCATTTCCGGACAGTGAGATGTGGAACACATTGTGCACAGCTGCCATTTCTTCCGGTAGTTCCATTGATAAGATACTTCTCCGCGGCGACTCAGAACTTTGAAGGGTCCAGCATATCGGGGCGCGAGTTTTCCTTTCAGCTGGAATCTTTGCATTCCTTTGAGGGGTGACACCTTGAGATAGACAAAATCTCCAATTTCGAAGGTCATCTCTCGGCGTCTCTTGTCGGCGTAGCTCTTCTGTCTTGATTGCGCAGTCTTGAGGTACTCGCAGATCTTGTGCACCTTCTCTTCGGCTTCTTGAAGAACATCCGGTCCAAAGACTTGGCTTTCTCCGACTTCCGACCAATTCGAGGGTACGGCACTTCCTTCCCGTACAGAGGGGGCCATCTGTCGGCTTGGTAACTATTGTTGTACGAGAATTCTGCGTAAGGCAAGCCTTCCCACTTGGATCCATATTCCAGCACACAGCTCTTCGCATGTCCTCGAGTATCCGGTTGACTCTTTCATCTGTCTGTCCGTCTGGGGTGATAAGCGGCTGAAATTCAGCCGGGTTCCAAGTCCTTCATGTACCTTTTGCTAGAATCTGAGGTGAACTGGGATCCTCTATCGACACTATCGACTTCGGTGTTCCGTGGGCGACTATTCTGGATATGTACAACTCTGCTAGCTTCGGGCCTTGATAGGTGGTTTTTACAGGGATAAAATGGGCTACCTTGGTTAATCTGTCTACCACTACCTAAATAGAATCATTTCCTTTGCTAGATTTGGGCAATCTGGTGATAAAGTCCATTCCGACCGAGTCCCACTTCCATTCCGGAATCTAAGGGTTGCAACATGCGGGTCGTTGATGTTCGCCTTGACTCTCGACAGATATCACACTTAGCTATGTAGCTCCCGATTTCTCGCTTCATTCCATGCCACCAAAATTGTCCTTCAAATCTTGATACATCTTGGTACCTCCGGGATGGATAGAGTATAAGGTGTCGTATGACTTGCTTCATTCTGAGTCTCGACGGCACATAGGCGACCGTTGTACCAAAGTACTCCTTCTTCATTCTCGTGAATCCGGTGCCTTTCCTGCTTACTTGACTCTTGATTCTATCAATGCTTTCATTTCCCTTCCTGGGCCTTGATTTGGCTAATCAAAGTAGGTTGCAGCTCTATGCTGGCTAGATATCCTTCAATAACTAGCTCCAACCTAAACTGTTCAAACTCTTCATGGGCTAGGTTGTTCTGCTGCTATCATGGAGTTCAGCTGACACGGCTGTCTACTCAAAGCATCCGCTACCACATTGGCCTTGCCGGTGATAGTGGATTTCCATATCATAGTCCTTGATCAGTTCTAACCATCTTCTTTGCCTCATATTCAGCTCCTTCTGTGTGAAGATATACTTCTGTGTGATCCGAATAAATCTCGCATCGATTACCCATGAGGTAATGACGCCAAACTTTCAATGCTAACACTACTGCTTCGAGGTCATGGGTTGGGTAATTCTGCTCATGTGCTTCAAGCCGGGACAGATAAGATATCACCTTTCCTTCTTGCATCAACACACATCCAAGACCAATCTTAGATGCGTCACAATAGACGTCAAAGGGCTTGGTGATGTCCGGCATGATTAGAATGGGGTTGTGGTTAGTCTGGTCTTGCTGGGAAGCTGGCTTCACATTTATCAGTCCATTCAAACTTCTTGTCCTTCTTCAACAGTTGTGTCATTGGCCTGGCAATGCTTGAAAATCCCTCAACAAATCTGCGGTAATATCCGGCTAATCCAAGAAATGCACGGACCTCGGTCTGTGTGGTTGGGGTTTTCCATTCTTCAACGGTTTTGATTTTGGCGGGATCTACAGCAATTCCTCCTGCAGACAAGATGTGTCCTGGAATCCAACCTCTTTCAACCAAAACTCGCACTTGCTGAACTTGGCGTACAACTTGTGTTGTCTAAGGGTTTCTAGGATAACCTCCAAATGTTGCTCGTGTTCCTCCTCGGTTTTGGAGTAGATAAGGATGTCGTCGATGAAGACAACAACAAACTTATCCAGGAAGTTCATGAAAATCTTATTCATGAGGTTCATGAAGTAGGCAGGGGCATTGGTTAATCCAAATGACATGACATTGTACTCA